>JAUIMM010000043.1:2790000-3990000 GCA_031769625.1 Taudactylus pleione | reverse complement strand
ATCACAATGGCTAATTTATGTACTCCCATGAAATTGTGTTTGAACGGTCAGACACGCCTCCATTTCCTTACCCACCCCTCCATTACCCCCCCAAACACTTACTACCTGTTACTTACTCTGCGAGTGAATCCTCTTTACAAGCATTAACACAAACCAAACACTGCGCATGCGCAGTGCGGCTTTTGTGCATGCGCAATGGTAAAAATTGCTCAATCAGCGTAAATATCGGCTTTGCGTAAACCTCGGAATCAGGCTCATTGACTGTACTATCCATGTAGAGGTCAAAACAGCAACAGGTATATGAAAATCACCTCACATGTAGTCATAGGTATGTGCAGAAGCCGGCATGGTCATGGAATACCGCGTCCCCCCTCCCTCCAGGACATATTCTACTCACCTGGCCGACCAGGAGGGAGGGGGGGACACGGTCGTACATGACCCCATATGCTGGCTTCTGCACACACCTATACATATAGTTGCCCCATTTTCTTGAGGAAAAGGATGATAAAAATATAAATAAAATGCACAGGCGTCACCAGATGTGGTGACACCTAGTGCGGCACTCATTGGCCCCTTGCGATCGGCAGTGGTTTGTGCGCCCAAAAGGGAGTGTCTGTGTACCCACAAGGCCATGCTCCCTGGTGTGCGGCATTTTGGGGGTGTGACACCGTCATTGTCACTTTGGTGGCTTGCCCAGTGCTCTGGGTGGGGAGAACCAAGCCTCCCTCAGCACAGCGTGGATGATGCGCTCGTCATCTATCACCCCACTGCAGCACTATTTGGTGACACCATCGCATGTATGTATGTATTAAGTGAGGATATATAATATTAATGATTGTTCATTTTTCCATCCATCAGGGAGACTCCGGGGGACCCTTAGTATGCAATGGAGTGGCTGAAGGAATAGTGTCTACTGGTTTTAGTGTCTGTGGCAATCCCCAACGGCCTGGCATCTATACTCGTATTTCTCCCTACAAAAACTGGATTTATAACACCATGCTTAATGCCACCCTGCCCAGGACAACAGCAGCAACAATGGTGCTATCCTAAAAGCTGTTCCAGTGGCAGTACAGGAGAAAAAAATAACACAGAGTATTCTACTCATTAAAATAAATAAAATTCTTTTCGTCCTATTTTACCTCAAGTAGCAAATAATGTTGTATTTGTAACAGGTTATAGACACGATGGGGCCCCAAAATGTGGGCATATTTATGTACACTAAAAAAGCTGCAATTGTTTGTAAATGCAAAGCTGCAGCTATCACAAGGTACATGCAGGTCACCACGAGTAGCATACGGGCCTTGTTTTATACCATCATACTTCACATAAAAATACTAAATAACATTTACTTAAACTAGCACACAATAGTAATAAATATTATCGGCTGTGCGAGCAATATATAATTCAGTGTGTACCCAGCATAACAGTAGTCCTGACCTCCTCCTAAGTGCACAATAAAGTGGATTTCTAAAATACTGTGCAATAACTTTGAAGCAAGCGTTATAATGAATGCATGACAAAGGTGACACAAGTGCGTATCATGAGGGACAGAAGCACTACTCTGTGGGCCATTAGTCCAATGAAGAAAAATATAGTATTGCAGCTAGTAATGCTAGAGTAATAGGACTATTTATTTTCTACAAATGTATTTTCTATTTTCTTTAAAAAAGTACAAATACGCAGTTATGTTTTAAATGAAAAAGGCAAAGGGCTCTATTTACTACAATCCGCATATTGAATGCGGATTGTAGTGTGATATTACCGAGTGAATTCGCATTGCGAATTCAGGCAATATCACAGGGATTTACTATAAATCCCTTGCAGGGACAGAGCTTGCGATAAAGCTCTGTCCCTGCGGATCCCATCCGCACTCTAGTCGCGGTATTTTCGGAAAAAATACTGCGACTAAGAGCCCGCGCATGCGCCGACCCACCGTCGCTACTACCCCCCCACTGACGCTAAGCCCCGCCCCCCGGCGCTAAGGGGTACTTGAAAATGGGGGTCAGCATATTTAAAAGTTGCTAAAGTGAAGTTGAAAAAATCGTGAAAAATCCACCTGTTGCAAACACCTGCAATCAAAAAAACACTTGAGACATACTTGGGGACCCCCCCCCCCCAGAGTCAAATTCGCTAGTTTTTAAGTTTGTACCCCAAAATTTTTTTTTCGGCCCCTTTTTCAAAGTAATTTTTTGGGGTGTCCTTAAGTGTTTTTTTTTTTTTTTATTTTGACACAGATTACCTTTGGGGGACTGTCTGAAGGCTGCAGAGGGGTTCCCGCAACATTGCACCCCAAAACCCCAATTCTGCACTTTTTTTCCGCCTCCCATTAATAGGCGAAACTTTTCCGCCTACTACACTGCATTGACTTTCCGCCTAGGCGAAAAGTCTTTCAAATTGAATACGGGGTAGAAGTCAAACAGGCGAAAATGACGTCATCGGCAAAAAGTTTCCGCCAAAAACACGCGGAAACTGACTTTTCAACTCAAATTGAATACGGCCCTAGGTCGTTAAATGAATTGGTCGATAAGCGAAGAGCATCTGATAGGAGGGGGTGCCGGCTCTGGGCTTCCCGATCACTGCTGGCCACAGTGATCGGGACTGTGATCAGGACTGTTGAAGTCAAGGCTGACGGGCAGCCGTGCCAGGTGAAGGTGCCTGCTTAATTACAGGTCATATGGGCAGGTCGTAAGTCCAAGCAGTTGTTAAATAGGCAAGTCGTTAGGTGAGGAGCACCTGTAGGCAGGGCCGCCTAGAGGCGGGTGGGAGTGAATACTCTTTACACGGGCATGTTGGAGGGGCTCAGCAGGGACCCGGGTCCTCCTGCAGCCCCGCCCATGGAACAGAATGCGGCAGCCACTCAGGGAAGGAAGAGAATGCTGCTGCAGCAGCCTCTCAACCCATTTATGGTTTGTAAAGAGGGGACCTGGCCACATCTCCATGAGTTGGCCACACCCCCTCTCAGTACCTGGGCCTGGCAGCACTGTTGGCAACCCTGCCTGTAGGATGAATGGTTTCTTAGTGGCCTTTACACACTATTGTGTTGTAAAACTTTAACAGTACTTTTCATTTTAGACTGTAGCAAGAGCTATTTTTCATGTGCTACCATGCTATTACATTAACTTGTATTGGTAAAAGAACAATGAATTTAAAGTAGAGATGTGCACTGACCCCCATGTTTTGGTTTTATTTCTAATTCATGGACGTGTTTTGGTTTTGTCAAAACCACCCTCAAATGTTTTGGATCTGGATTTTTTTTTAAAATTGATTGAAAACAGCTAAAAACATGTTTTTGGGACCTGTTCCTACAGTATTATTAAACTCAATATTAACCTCAATGACATTAATTTCCAGTAATTTCCAGTCCATTTTGACCACCTCACAGCTCACAATATTGTTTTCAGTTTTTACCCATATGGGCGAAAGGCTTCAGTGAGATGAATGGCTAAATTAAGAGACAGAGCAGCAGCATAAACACATGGCAGTTGAAAAAGGAATATAGCACATCTACGAAACATAGTGGCATTGAAGTGGTTGACAGAATAGCAGGTTAATATAAACTATAAAATGATTTATTAATTTAAAAAAACTAGATCCGAGGTCCGAGGCTAGCACAGATAAAGGTGGAGTACTATTTAGTAGAAGTCAGGTAAAGCATTGATTGATTGATTAATTCATGCTTCAGCCAGTCAACTGGCAGAGGAGAATGGTTTTCAGACAAGAAGGACATACTGTATGTACCATTTTCCAACAAATCACATCCTATTAAAAACATCATTTCAGAGCTCTGCCAAAACCTACATGCTAGGCTACACAATGTTGCAAGAGAGTCCAGTGATGACCAGTGATACTTTCTTCTAGTCAACAAAAAACTAAAGCTGGGTACACCCTAGATGACATATTGGACGATTTGTCATTTTGAAAAGAATTGGAAAAGCATAACTTCTACATGGTCTAGTGTATACACACTTTTGCGTGTTCCCATGCATCATTCCTCACATCTTCTCTTCTGCTGTACTGCACAGCAGATGAGAACATATCTTTAACAATGTTGAGCACATTGCGCAGTGTGTACGCCCAACTGGACGACCGTCGTTCCAATCAGACCTTTAATGACGTCACCTCAAGCCACTCCCATATCCTCTGATGATCAAACGATATACGTTATATCGTTCCATCATTTGGAGGATTGCATAGTGTGTATGCACTATGGGCCTGATTCAGACCCACTCGCGAGCGGCTGTCCGCTCGCAAGTGGGTCGATGGTGTGCACTGCGCATGCGCACGACGGAGGGAGCTCCGTCATGCGCAAGCGCGAGACGCGACGAGCGAAGGACTTTCCTTCGCTCGTTGTGTCTGATCAAAGGGGGCGTGCTGTCGATGTTGATTGACAGCACGCCCCCTTTGGTGGGCGTGCCGGAGGCGTGCCTTCCAGACGGAGGCGTTCCCAAGGGAACGCCTACCGTCAGAAGCCGGCCCCACTGACATCACTAGTGATGTCAGTGGGAGTGATTTTGGCTCTGATAAAGCCAAAATCACTCCTGGCCTTGCGGTTGAGAAACTCAACCGCAGGCTTCTGCTCGCACTGGCGATGGTCGTGATGGTCAAGACCATCGCGACCATCATCCTGCACACTTGTATAGGCTGCGGGTGGTGACCCACAGCTATACGAGCGTCCAGGAGGACGCTCCATATTTATGGAGGTGGGCCCTGATTCAGAGCGAGCGCTCTGGTCAGAGCGTCCAGCTCTGAATCAGGGCCTATATCGTTTGTTCTGGGGATGAAGGGAAATCGGAACGACCATCGCGTTGTTTTCACATCGTCTAGTGTGTACAAAGTTTTAATGGTAAATTATGGCCACACTCCAACTATAAATAGCCAAAATAATACTTAATGTATATCACAAGTTAAGTGCTACTAGCATGCTCATGGCGAACATTTTGCCAATTAGAACCCAAAAAATACGTACGGAAAATGCTTTGCTAGATAATGGCTAGATCATATGTTAATAGGACAGAATCAGATAATAAAAGGTGTGTGAAACAAAACTGGCTAAGCTACAACCTGTTATGGTTTTTGGGGAGTTTTTTATTGTAACATTTTGGCACTTTGTAAGTGTGATGATATATTTGACCATGGCCTCTGAAGCAAAATGGACCGTTTCCAGGGAGTATTGCAAGCTGAGCCCGTCTAGGTGCAAATGATAATGCACTGTTACTCCGCCTCACCGTATCCCAGCCTCCCAATAATCAACGGGTGCCGGCAGGTCTCGTGGAAAGAAGAGAAAAGAGGCATTGTTTTCAAGGCGCAAACCCAGTGCTGATTGGTTGGGAGTTTTGAGCCTGGAATCGACATGTTGGAGAAAGTAGGTGAGGGAAGAGCGCTCCCTACGGCAGCAGCCTCACATGTTGTGCCACCCGTGCGCCCTTCCTCATTATGTAGTAGCTACGTCATGCAGCCAGGCGGCCAATCAGGAGCCGAACTGAGCAGAGCATGTGAGAGCACATACCACCAGTTGTGCATGAGAACAGCAGCCAGCGGTGGTCATCCCTATCCTGCTTCCCCCAGGTCACTGTGCCGGCTCTATGTTCTGGTAGTTTTCTTGACATTTTCAGGTTAGCTATACTAAAGCATTTATTATGGTTTTTGTAAAAAAAAAATTCATCAAAATGTATGCAGTTTTATTCCAAATTCTGTAATTTATTGCTGATTGAAATCCGTCGCAAAAGAATCACATTAATATCTTAATTAGTCTTTGAGATATTCAAATTCAAAGAGCGTTCCAGAAAAAGGGACTAAGCAAATTATATATATATAAGATTGCAAAATTAGATACTGTTGATGAAGGTGATACACCCACCCAATGGGCTGTCACAGTCATGTAATCTTTAGTTTAACCAGTACTGTTTGTCCACATATCTGTGGTTAAGTGGATAGTGAGTACAATGGCTTTTTGTAGGCCAAGAATTAGGAATTTTTTAATGTCCCAATACAGGCAAGGAATTGCTGTCCTAGTAGAATGGAATGGAGCTGGATTTGGTAGTGGGGACACAGGACCACAATTAACTGTCTAAAACCAGATGCACTGATGGCCGCAGATCTAATGCTAGCATAGCCTTCATGGCTTCAGTGGTCCGCTGTGCATCTGGATGGCAGCTTTCCTATTTGCTTCCTCTTATAAAGTATTGTTTCACAGTCAATTGTTATTTGAAACTGCTAGTCTTCTTAGTCCTCTTCTGGGATGAAGATTCACCCCCAACAGCAGCCGTAGATCAAAATGATTCTTCTGGGGAATCCTGGATAGAGGAGGAGTCAGCCTTCACAAATTGGATGCAGGAGGACTGCCTCCGATCATTAATGAGGAGATTGATGATGAAGGTGTTGGTGGTGGAGAATGCATGTGATGGAATCTATCCATGCTGCTGCTAGCTGATGCGAGACAGCTTCGTATTATTGTACAGGATTTTTGAGACTTTACCAAATAGTTTGCATGAACTTGCTACAAATGTCATATTAAAGAGGAGGTTCCTAGATGGTTAACGTCCCTACCTCTACTTACTTTGGCTTGACAAATATTGTCAGGATTTGGGTAAAAATAATTCCACACGAAAGAGGTGGCTTTTTTGGTCTCATGCCCAGGCATGCAGTGGACTTTTACACAAACAACATCCTCATTAGTGTCAGATGCACAAATATCCCCCTTATCCTGTTGCACTTCCACAGTAGCATCCTCAATTTTTAAGTTGTCATCTTTTACTTTTACTGCTGCTCGTCCACACTTTTGTAAAGGGTGTGGAAATGGTGTGAAATTTATAACAGTTTTGAAACCTCCAAAAGACTTCAGTGAATTGTGCAATGCATGGGTACATTTTGCGGGCCTGACCTGTACACTGATATCAAAAGGGGAAGTCTGTGATTACAGAATACAGAGACCCCTATTCCAGCAGAAAACCTGAATGGTTAGAGTCCTTTGCCCGCTGCTGGAATGGATGGCTAAGTATAGAAGGCACTATGCTTACTTAAAAGCCCCACAGCCAGATGCTCTATGTGCATTAGCAGTCCTGGCAAATTGACAGCTTGCGGTTTTTGGAAATATTGCACATGTGTAACACAAGAAAATATATATCATGATAAAGATGGAATGAGATCGGCAGAGGGTGCATTTACATAACACCTCTCTAGGGTCTCTCTTTTTAAAACAATGCAGCACCAAGATATCCTGCATCATTGCAATAAGTGCTGAGAAAAATTACACTTTGATTCAGGGCCCTCAGCAATACAAAAAAAGTTATATCTTATAGGTATGAACAGGCGCTGGAATGAGTTGTTAATACTTAGCAGCTACTGATAGACGGGATAGTCACTACCTAACACACATGAAAATACAGAAAAAAAGGGTAGCGCTAATGGATTCACTTACATGTAATACATGAAATAAATTATGGTACTGAGTACATTCAAAAATGTATTTAAATGAATTTAAAAAATCACTTTACTGTTTCCAAAGGTGGAAAACGCAGTTGACATGTGACATATAAAAACATAGGATCTCACCCACAACCTCAAGTTCGTGTTAGCCTGTTCAAATATAGCCCCAATATGGGGGACGTTGTGAATGCCTAGAGTGGTATAAATGGAGACTGTCCACTGGATATCAATCCTGGTTACTGCTAGAGGGATGTCCCTTCCAAGATGTAGTATGGTATATCAAATTGTTGGGTGGTCAAACCGGTATACGTTTGAGAAGCTGGCGGATGCAGGAATGCAGCGATCCGTCGCTGATGTTTGGGGGCCTTTACAAGAGGATAGCAGGTTGCAGGGGCCAGGATCTAGAGACAGCCTGAAACACAAGGAATAATAGCTGGAAGTATGATAAGGAGTGCAGATACTGAGGCAGTCTTGACTTGATGAACTGGCACCAGGGAGCTTGTGTGGCTGGTCTAAATGGCAAGTTCAGGGGTAGCTCACAGCTGCTGTATCAACTAATTACTCAATTGCAGATACTCAGACCAGAGTGCTGAAACACCAGAGCAGAGAGCGACACCCCATGCAGGAAAAGAGAACTGCACAAGTTGTGACGTGGTAGGCAGCATATGCACGTGTTTTGTATGGATAGTATATGCACTTGTGTTGTATGGATCGTGGATGCACCTGGTTTGTATAGATCGTGGTTGCACCTGGATTGTATAGATTGTGGATGCACCTGGTTTGTATAGATTGTGGATGCACCTGGTTTCAGGGCCGGATTAAGGATTGTGGGGGCCCCGGGGCAACTAAGTTGTGGGGGCCCAATAAAAAAAGGTAAAACACAGGATTTAGAGTGGGGATATATATATATATATATATATATATATATTATATAGATAGATAGATAAGATAGATAAATAAATTGATATATATATATATATATATATAATTATAGATAAAGATAGAGATATAGATACAGTAAAGATAGAGAGTGGTGGGAGGGGGGAGATAGAGGAAGGGACAAGGAGGGAGAGAGAGGGAGTGGGAGAGAGAAGGAAGAGAGAGAGAGGGAGGGAAGGAAGGAGAATGGGAGTGGGGGATGGAGTGAGACAGAGAGATGGGGAGGGAGACAAAGAGGGAAATAGAGGAAGAGAGGGAGAGACAGAGGAAGGGAGAGAGAGGGAGGAAGGGACAGATGGGGAGAGAGAGATGGAGGAAGGGAGCTCACACACTAACCTCTTGCAGCTGCAGCAGGCAACCCATCAACCGTTCTGATGGGGCAGGCACTTCACTGCATTAAGCCCCGCCCCCTACACGTGCACCCTTGAATCGCGGCATTGTCAACAAGGGGGCGGGGCTTCCATACAGCCACTGTCGGGTGAATCTCAGAGGCAGTGAGACTGTCACTGCTGTGATGCTGCCGGGACCAGAAGCTGGCCAGGGTGAGTGGCCAGGTTCCAGTCATTATTCTCATCAGTGTGGGGGCCCCCAAGGTGTGGGGGCCCCTGGACGACCGCCCCACTCGCCCCTCCTATAATCCGGCCCTGCCTGGTTTACATGCATGTCTTAAAAAGATGCATTTTTGTGAACACACCCTTCCTGAGCATCAAATATGTGAGGGCACTCTGCCACCCTTCTGCCTCACCAGTTGTAAATGCAGATGTGATCAAAATGCTTTTAACTACTCAATTGGCTAATACGTTTTCCAAAAATTGCTCAGAAATTGTAGTTTTTTTATGGTTGAATTAGGTCCTGAACATCTATTTATAACTCATCCAACATGATTTTATTTTTTTAAAAATTGCAATTTTTATTTTAAACACATTACTATAATTGTTATTTATAAACATTGATTTCCATTGATATATGAATTAATGTCTCCTATCAGGGTACACTGGGCGGCCTAGACTCTGGTTTGTCCCCAGCGGCTGCTCCTCTCTGCAGCCACCAGGCATACAGTGGCGGCACCGCTGGAAGTTTCATTTTCCCAGAGGCTGCCCTTCTTGCAGCTGCCAGTCTGCCCTATCACTGCAATTACTGACATGCATTGGGGGAGGATCCAGGGCCGCCATCAGGGGGGACGCCGGGCCTCAAGTCCTGGGCCCGGAAGGAGGGGAGAGAGAGGGGGGCCCAGCAGGTAGCAGCGCCGCTGCAGCAGCAGGAAGTGACGGCAGAGATAGCCTTGTCTCTGCACAATCATCAGCATAAGGGGTGATCCGGGTGTGCTCCGGACCACCCATTAGCGTAGCCGCTTGTAGAATTTGCTTCGCTCCTCCGCCTCCCCTCCGGCTCGAAACACAGCTGTGCTGTCCTTTCACTGGGTACTCCATGAAGGTGACATGATGACGTCACATTGCCGGCGTGCTATCTTTGTACCTGCTGCTGTGTAGAACTGTCTTGAAGTGCCGAGGAGGAGCAGTACACTATTATAGGGGAAGGAGGATGCCGCGGATCCGATGCAACAGCTGCATGGCCACAGTCCTAGACCCTGAAGGAGAGGAGAGGAGGAACCACCGAAAGCTAAGGTAAGTGGGTGGATTGCATTGGAATATGTTATTATTTACCCTACTGTGTGTGACAGTTTGTAGACTGTGGGCCAGGAGAGATGTGATGGGGAAAAATGAGATGAGCAATGTGTTCATTATGGCAGCATGGTCCCTGCTGACATGATCCCCATTCAGGGGCGTATCTATAATGGGTGCAGGGTGTGCGGGGAACACAGGCCACTGGGTCCAGGGGGGCCCCGCACCGCACACCCTGCACCCATAATATTACTTACCTCTCCAGAGTCCCACGTCGGCGTGGGGTCCGGCACTGTAAAATGACTGGAAAATTACCGCGGCGGCCATTTTCCCGTAGTTTGCGCATGTGCAGTACAGGGAAAATGGCCGCTGCTGCCATTTTCCCGGTGACCTGTGCATGCATTATAGACTCTGGGTACACTCTAGTGTCCAGAGTCTATAACTCCGGCGCTGGCCGCGCACAGCTCAGTGCACTGCCGGTCGCCGGGCGTAGAGGAGGGGGCCCGTGTCGGAGACTGCACATGGGTCCCCTCCTCTCTAGAAATGCCACTGTCCCCATTCAATATAAAAGGAGGTAGATGGGGGTTCACAAAAACACACTAGTAACAATGAAGGAGAAATACTGTAACAGAACTGAGCACAAACTTTTTAAACATCTGAAATCATAGGCACATAGCAGAAAATAAAGGGGGTTATTTACATAATCTAAGGATACATTTTATTTTCTGTGTTCCCCAGAAGATGTTGCCTGTGTATATGTTTAAACAAATATGTATGTAACCCCCCTCAGTGTTCCTGCCTTCACCCTCCCTGTAACCTACCGCAGTGTCCTCGCCTTCACCCTCCCTGTAACCCCCCTCAGTGTCCCCGCCCTCAACCTCCCTGTAACTCCCCTCAGTGTCCCAGCCCGCACCCTTATGGAAACCCCCCTCTAAAAATCCTGCGTTTGCCCCTGCGGGGCCCCATCTCTCTCCATACTTAAGCAGCAGTGTGGATTCTACCTGGCTGGCTGCACCAGCGCAGCCAGCTGAACGCACCACTAACCAGGTACTCCCTGACCTTGACATGCTATCCTCCCTAGTTCAGCCAGCCTTCCCTGTCCACCCCCCCCCCTGTGCCCTATGCCTCCCCACCTTGTCCAGAAACTCCTCAGACCATAATCCCATTGAGAACTTGTGGTCAATCCTCAAGAGGCGGGTGGACTAACAAAAACCCACAAACTCTGACAAACTCCAAGCATTGATTAGGCAAGAATGGGCGGCCATCAGTCAGTATGTGGCCCAGAATATGATTGACAGCATGCCAGGGCGAATTGCAGAGGTCTTGAAAAAGAAGGGTCAACACTGGAAATATTGACTCTGTGCATAAAATTAATGTAATTATCAATAAAAGCCTTTGACACTTATGAAATGCTTGTAATGTTACTTCAGTATACCATAGTAACATCTCACAAAAAGGTCTAAAAACACTGAAGCAGCAAACTTTGTAAAAACCAATACTTGTGTCATTCTCAAAGCTTTTGGCCATGGCTGTATATTTGAATGTGATAAAAGGGTCAGTTGGGAGCTGTCATAATGAACTCAGACATTCTCTATTAAAATGAAAGAAAATGACTCTTGACTGCTTTATTCTGTATGCTTTGTTAAAAAAAAAAAAAGTAAAACAGAAAAGGAACATTTATGGGTTAAATCACACTTTTCGAAAGTAGTAGTTATCTCAAATATGAATGACATGATATAGTGATAGAAAATAAGAAAAATTGAAAGCATAGCAATTAATTTGAATGCCAGTGATCTTCTGCCAGCCACTACAAGACGGTATGGTTATTACTCTACTGCTACCCATCATACATATAATGTGTTAGGCCTATTTATTTATTCGTTATTTATTCCTGTATACTTTTATAATTCTGCCACGTTTGGCAAATGTTGTTGTTCAATAACAAATTTCTTCCTTAATACCAAATACTTATTTATACCATACTTTGGCAACCAAGTAACACTGATCAATTATAATGTATATATGACATTTCCCTTTACCATTGTTACAGGTTTGAGTCATATGAAAGATGCTGAGAAACAAGTGCCTCTATCAGAGCTCAGAGAATGGGAGGCAAACCCTGCCACCATGCTATTCAGGTACAATCTATGTTTTATTGTAGCATGCAATGCACAATATTAATAGTTAATAAAGGAACAACCGTCACACTGACATCAGTCTGAGTCTGAATAGTCAATTTGCTCTCTATGCTAGAATTGATTTGGATCTATACAGACAAAGAGCTATTATACTACCAACAGCATAACAAAATAATGCTGAGACTCCCATATGATACTTCAGTACAGAGCTAAAAGAAATACATATGAAGTATACTAAGACATAGACAATACTACACTAGAAACACACAGACAAATTTGTTCTTTTAATAATAATTCATGTATACGCCATGTAAATGTTGCTAATCAGTGATATGCAATAGTCTGAAAAGCTTTAGGAGTTAATTGTTTAATTGGAGAAATAGCTAAAATAACAGTATGCATTGTAGGGAGAGAAACATGTTTTATGGGTACAATGGAAAAGTTAAGGGCAGATTCTCGTGCCCTTTCAGCTATTGATGGAGCGGTCAATGAAGTTTCGGAAAAGTGCAACACGCGAGAAGAAATCAGGAGAAACTCCACTTCCACAAGACCGGATGATGAAAGATGAAATCCCTTGAATCACCCCATTGCATACAAGTGGTCCACCAGAGTCACCCTGAAAAAAACGAGAAGACTGTATTAAGGCCAATGCTGATTTTACTTCACTTTGCGTTCAATGAAGGCTAATACCATTTTATAAAAACATTTTGTGTGGCATTAATCCACAAGGGGAGAGACATGATGATAATTCATGATCATGGTTCACTACAAAACGCATCATCATGCCCCTGGACCACCTACTTTGCTCACCCATATTCAGGAGTCTGCCAGAAATTCTGGAGGAATAGGCAAGTACTATTTTCTGCTTTGCAACCATTCAGTATGACTAATACACTTTCTTTAGTGAACTCACATTCGGCTCTGTTACTAAGCCTCCAACTTCTGTGCTATACATAATAAGACCACCACTCACACACAACACTGTCACTACTAATTTTCCAATTTGTGACACTTTCTTGCTGTGGAACCCACAGACACCTGTTAATAAATCTGATTTTACAGAATTCCCAGTATTAGTCAGAAATAGTTACAATGTGTTCCAGTGTTTATAGTAATTATGTATATGTATTTCTCTATTACAGACATTGTGAGAATACTTGAGTTTGGTAGGACCTTCAACCCGGCTGTGACTGCCCACCAGACTTCAAGTTGCTCTCTGTCCTCATTCTGAATTTCCATGGTCAATATATTTGCAATGGTTTGCCATTACTCACAAAGCATATTCCAGCCTGACGCATGAATACTCCAGTACAAATGTTGTTGGGCCGGCATAAGCCTCTGCTAGTCACAGTCACATTGAGCTCCTGCAGGCGGTCAGGAATTCGTGCATTAGTTCCCAGTCGCCCCCATCCAGAAGTGACACACGGTGTTCCAGCTGGGACTGTCTCATTGTCACGAGGCAGAGCCACTACTTGTACTCTCCCATTTAAAGATACTCTCCTATCGAGCTGCAGGCAGAACAAAAAAGGTAAATTCTAAGAATAGAATTATAGGTAAATTATAAGAATAGGGAAGCCTACGCAGCACAGTTATCTCTCAGACAGTACAAGACATGACTATTTTTGTCAGTGTTCTCACCTTTAATATCAGGATATCATTTTCCAGTGTCTGTGGATTAAAACCATTCTCAAAGACTTGGGAGATTCTATAGGTTTGTTTGGATGCCTCGTTGGTAAGAAGAGAATGAGCCCCCAATACCACAGTCACTGTAGATGGATTCCTAATTGTAAGAGGGAGTAGCATGCTAAGTAAAAGGTTGCCCTGATAAAGTGGTACAAATAAATTACGCACATGTGCTGGAATGTAACATATGCATCATTCACAGTCTATATTGCAATAGTCTCAATGGACAATAGTAAAAGTGAAATTGTTTTGGTGTAGCTGTTGTGTTGTTTGCGGCACAGTGGCAGACTCAGGAATTCTAGAGGGAGGTTTCCAAATGCTTGATTTTAGAGTGAGTGTGGCCAGTCCATGAAGAGGGCAGAATTAGTACTTATCAGTGGCGGAACTCCCGGAGACAATGGAGTCATTTGCTGCCGGGCGTCAGCCCTGAAGTGGGCACCTGGCTCCATTGTCCCCGGGAGCTGCATGGAGAAGGAGCGCCGCTGATCGGCGCTCCACCTCCATTGGCGTAACTACGGAGGGTGCAAGGGGTGCAGTCGCACCCCTGCACCCTCCATTTGCCGGGCGCCCGCTGAATGTGTTACCAGCGGGCGCCCGGCTCCTATCCTCCTGGCGGCAGCCGGAGGACGGAGCTCCCTCCGTCTTCCGGGTCCCGCAGTGTACTATGGGAGTGACGTCATAACGCCATAGTGCCGAGGAGCGGACGCCGGGGACGGAGCTCAGGAGTGAGCTCCGTCTTCCGGGTCCTGCAGTGCACTATGGGAGTGACGTAATGACGTCACTCCCATAGTGCCGAGGAACAGACACCAGGGATGGATGGCAGCAGCACTGGAGCGGGGATAAAGGTAAGTGTTTGTTTTTTGTTTTTTTGTGTGCGCGCGCGGTGGGGGCCATCACTACTGGGGGCAACTACAGGGGCCTACTACTGGGGGCAACTACAGGGGCCTACTACTGGGGGCAACTACAAGGGCTCACTACTGGGGGCAACTACTGGGGGCAACTACAGGGGCTCACTGCTGGGGGCAACTACAGGGGCCTCACTACTGGGGGTAACTACAGGGGACTCACTGCTGGGGGCAACTACAGGGGCTCACTACTGGGTGCAACTACAGGGGCCTACTACTGGCAACTACAGGGGCCAACTACTGGGGGCAACTACAGGGGCTCACTACTGGGAGCAACTACAGGGGCCTCACTACTGGGGGTAACTACAGAGGCCTCACTGCAGGGGACTCACTACTGGGGGCAACTACAGGGTGCTCACTACTGGGGGCAACTACAGGGTGCTCACTACTGGGGGCAACTACAGGGTGCTCACTACTGGGGCAACTACAGGGGCCTCACTACTGGGGGCAACTACAGGGGTCTCACTACTGGGGGCAACTACAGGGGCCCCACTACTGGGGGCAACTACAAGGGGCCTCACAACTGGGGGCAACTACCGGGGGCTCACTACTGGGGGCAACTACAAGGGGCCTCACTACTGGGGGCAACTATCGGGGGCTCACTACTGGATGTACTGCATAGGCGGACCACTACTGGGGGCATTATATAAAAGGAACTACATAAGGGTGGCGGCGGCATTTGGGGCTGGCATAGGTGCTGGGGGGTGGTACATTTTAGTTTGGGGGGGGGGAACCAACATTTATCTTACCTCCGGGCACCTGGGATGAAGTTACTCCACTGGTACTTATCCAGCTTTAATATGTTACATTCAAAGTATATTGTGTTGCATAATTCCAGCATATACAGGACCAGCGATCACAGTAAGCCATTAGATGCGGCAGTAGGTCCATCCTGTCTGAGCAGAATGTTTTTCTTCAGATGTGGGCATCATTCCAGAGTATGGGAGCAAGTCCGGTAGTGTGGGGGAGCGGCAGAAGAACCTAGAACTGCCCATGACATGTATATGTACATATTGGTCTCCAAATGTACTGGATAGTGTATTATTATACAGTTTTGATAAATAACCCTATTGATGGTCTATAGCATTGCACACCTAACAGTGCATGTTTTCCACATGTCCTAGTTGGTGCACAGGTATATTTACTACTAGCTGACACATTTTAAAAGATCCTCAGGTAGTGCTAATCATTTCATTTGTGATACTGAGAAGAACATGCAGTGCTAGTAACATTCTATTATATTACTATTTCTATTGTGGTCATGGTGTGTGCTTGGGAGGGGGTTTCCAGGCAGACGGAAACCCCCCTGCATATGCCTATGTGTGGTATGGCTGTTGTGTGATGTGCTGCTGTGGTACAGCTGCTGTGTGATGTGCTTCTGTGTGGTGTGTTGCCGTGGTATAGCTGCTGTGTGATGTGCTGTTGTGGTATAGCTGCTGTGTGATGTGCTGCTGTGGTACAGCTGCTGTGTGATGTGCTTCTGTGTGGTCTGTTGCCGTGGTATAGCTGCTGTGTGATGTGCTGTTGTGGTATAGCTGCTGTGTGATGTGCTTCTGTGTGGTGTGCTGCCATGGTATAGCTGCTGTGTGATGTGCTGTTGTGGTATAGCTGCTGTGTGATGTGCTGCTGTGGTATAGCTGCTGTGTGGTGTGCTGCTGTGGTATAGCTGCAGTGTGGTGTGCTGCTGTGGTATAGCTGTTGTGTGGTGTGCTGCTGTGGTATATCTGCAGTGTGGTGTGCTGCTGTGGTATAGCTGTTGTGTGATGTGCTGCTGTGGTATAGCTGCTGTGTGGTGTGCTGCTGTGGTATAGCTGCAGTGTGATGTGCTGTTGTGGTATAGCTGCTGTGTGATGTGCTGCTGTGGTATAGCTGCTGTGTGGTGTGCTGCTGTGGTATAGCTGCAGTGTGGTGTGCTGCTGTGGTATAGCTGTTGTGTGGTATAGCTGCTGTGATATAGCTGCAGTGTGGTGTGCTGCTGTGGTATAGCTGCAGTGTGGTGTGCTGCTGTGGTATAGCTGCTGTGTGGTATAGCTGCTGTGATATAGCTGCAGTGCGGTGTGCTGCTTTGGTATAGCTGCAGTGTGGTGTGCTGCTGTGGTATAGCTGCTGTGGTATAGCTGCTGTGATATAGCTGCAGTGTGGTGTGCTGCTGTGATATAGCTGCAGTGTGGTGTGCTGCTGTGGTATAGCTGCTGTGTGGTATAGCTGCTGTGATATAGCTGCAGTGTGGTGTGCTGCTGTGATATAGCTGCAGTGTGGTGTGCTGCTGTGGTATAGCTGCTGTGATATAGCTGCAGTGCGGTGTGCTGCTTTGGTATAGCTGCAGTGTGGTGTGCTGCTGTGGTATAGCTGCAGTGTGGTGTGCTGCTGTGGTATAGCTGCTGTGATATAGCTGCAGTGCGGTGTGCTGCTTTGGTATAGCTGCAGTGTGGTGTGCTGCTGTGGTATAGCTGCTGAACTGACATCTAACCAATAAGTGCTCACACAGTGATGTAATCCATTAATACAGACTATGCCCTTCCCAATGGAATTACTTACAGTTCTGACAAGCAATGTGCAGCAGTCATTAGGAATTGAGGGGCGATTAGTGATCCCCCACAGAAATGCTGACGTCTTAACTGTAGAGAGGCAATGTATGGGTGAGAGTTGGGGGTGGCCTCTCTGCCTCCAACAATTTCAGTTTTGAATGAATCTGAGGAAAGGATTGTTATATTTATAATGAATATATGTATATTTAGCATGAACAAATTAATATACAATCATTACAATATTATAGTATATTAGATTATATATATTTGACTATATGTTAATTATAGTATACATAGATTAAATTAAAGAATGGTATTTTAAACTATAAACTGTTTTGAAGCAGCACTCTATCGCTGTTTCCCCTCTATATTTTTGGAATTGTTCATGGTGTAGCAAAACCCTATAAAAGGCTGCAGGAGAATGGGATGTGAAAATGTTTAGTTTACAATCTAAAACACAAGGTCTTTTGGGATTATTTTGCTTCTGAATGGTCATTTCATTTGTCATTTCAAATTAGACTACTGCAGTAAATAAAATTCCCAATGGGTTTATAAAGTGGTAAACAAAGGATATGGAGATGTTTTCATTTCATTACAGTGTATATGGTAAATATGACTCACATGTATTAGTAACAATGCTAAGACACTATTCTCTCTTATAAACATGGACTTTTATTATAAAATATTGTGTCAATGTCAATTTGGATTTCTTGCTATTGTGGGGTGAAGGATTTGTACACCTGACAGAAATACTGTTGTTTTTCAGTAGGACATTTCTCAAGCCTCCAATCGTGGTAACAGTATTTTTGCACAGACATCAAATTCTAAATGAGGCCATATAGCAAATAATGGTGAATCATTTACAAACTATGGATGAAACAGAGCACTGGATTCTATTTATATTCTATTAATAATCAGACGTCATAGGCTTTTCTACCACTGCTATGCAGAATATACATAACTGTCCTTTGCTCCAAGTACTGAAAACCCAATAACAACCCTAAATGGCTGTCTAGCTGAGCTCAAGGAGTGGATGAGTGACTGAATACTGATAAAACAGAGGTCCTTATGATAGGAGTTCACCATCAGTGGACAAGACTGCAGTATAGCCAACTAACTGGACTTATGCTTGGGGCTTCAGGATTACAAAACACTGAACATGTGCGGAATCTTGGTGTTGTCCGGGATGGTGACTTGACACTTAAACATCAGTTATCAGTCACAATCAAATCCTCATTCTTTCATTTGAGGAACATATCCAATACCCTCTACCTGGGTCTTTCAGTAAACAAATTGCACCGCTTGCAGCTGATACAAAATACAGCTGCCAGGCTATTAACCAACTAGCCCCGTTCCAGCCACATAAGACCCATTCTCTACTCCCTTCACTGGCTGCCTGTAAGATGGCGAATCGTTTTCAATATTGGCTACTGATTTTCAAGGCCCTACATAAACAGAATCCAAGGTACCTGAAGCATCTTCTGATTCCTTACTGTCCCGCTCACTTACTACAATCTGTAGATGAAGGACTATTAGTAGTATGTAGAATTGCTCTGAATTGATCTGGGGGTCGAGCTTTTAGATTTGCGGCTCCGACTCGCTTCCCTGCACAGTTCGAGATGCTTCCACTCTAGGAATCTTCAAAAACAGACTCAAGACTCACCTGTTTACCCAAGCATCTCACTAATGTCCCTTCACTAATGTTTCTCTTTGAGTCCCACTGGTAGAAAATGCTATATAAATAACATTATTATTATTAAATCAATTCATATTTTAAATCCATTTTGTATATGACATAACAATTATGTTTAGCAATTACATTAAACTTTTTCTCAATCACCTGTATAAAGTTTAACTTGAAAAGAAAAAAACTTTATGGATACATTATATTCTTTTTTTTTCAAGGTAATGTTCAGTTAGAATTCATAGCAATATACTTATTCCCCCCTACACCTCTTCAGGACAACAATACAGAGATTTATATTTTATTTAAACTCTCCTAGGTGGAGATGTACAGAGCTTACACATTGGTAATCTCCCTGCGCCCATCCTGCAAGGTAATGGATGTTTCGTAGAAGCGCAATGCCCTGCATCCCTACAATCTCTCTTATATACTATAATGTGCTATATTACATGTCACATTACAGTGCTATGCTGTATAGAAATCCTCCCAAATACACAAATTAAATTCTTCATATACTAATTGAATTTTTATTATGCACAATAATACTCACCTGCATTCACCTGCCATACCAACATAAGGGTCCCTAGTGAAAGCAGATGGTCCATGTTATCCACTGGTCTGCATTGCTGCACTCATATCCTGCACATTTATAGTTGTTAAACAACCGCTTAAATTACACAACCAACTGTTATTTCTAACCCACAATGAGAAAGTTGCAACTGCATAAGTGTCAAGAAAAGGGGAATAAAGTATGAGGAAAAGAGTGAACACAAAAGTGAAGTATATGAAATAGTGTTGCCCAAATTCATTTTCTAATAAAAGAGTTAAGGTTTTGTGGCAAAGTTTGAATTTTTGTATAGTTTCTCCCTTCTTACATTATTCTATAATCATTATTCAAGGGGCAAAAAATATATTTTTGGTCTAGCAACTAGTAACCATCGTTCTAGACTAGTGAATCATCAGCTATCTCTGCTCAACCAATTTTCTTCACTTCATTTTGAAACACAGGCCAAATAACCAGCAATGATAAAGCTGAGTTTGTATCACAGTATTTCACAACTAAAGAAAGTCAGTTATGGCCACTATTTCCCTCCGTCGCCCTCTCCAGCTCCCAAGGTTACTATAACTAAGTGCCACCTTGATGCCCTCTGCTTTGCAATTTTAATCACCTCCCTGGACACCCTACTCTCACACCTCTCCTACCCTGATCAAACTGTCTCAATTTACAATTCCACACTCTCCTCTGCTGCTTGCTTCCACCTTGCTCATCTCTTTAACCTTACTCTCTCAGTCCCCTCTGCCTTCATAAATGTGAGAGGATACTCTACCACAGACTTACCACTTTACTTACTGACCACTCTCTTCTCGACACTCTTCAGTCTGGGTTTTGCCTCCCCCACTCCACAGAAACCGACCTCGTTAGGGTCACCAGTGATCTTGTCACTGCCAAATCTAAAGGTAATTCTCTCTCCTCATCCTCTTTGATGTGTCTTCTGCTTTTCACAGTTGACCACCCTCTACTCCCTCATAGCCTTCATTACATAGGCCTCCATGACTGTCTTCTCTTGATTCTCCTATTATTCTCCAACTGATCCTTCTTAATCTCTACCTCCAACTCCACCTCCCCCTCATTCTCTTTACCTGTTAGTGTCCTCCAAACGTCTGTCCATGGACCTCTTCTCTTCTACCTCTACACCGTGGAAAAATCATCCAACACCTTCGGTCTCCAATACCATCTTTACATTGATGCCCCCCAAAACCCCTGCTGTGCCTTCCTCCTCCTCTAGAACGCTCAACCTCATTAAGTCAGGCTTTATTCCACTGTTCCTAGCTTTAAACATTGCCTGAAGATACACAGTTATACTCAAGCTTACCACCACTACTCTTAACTCCTCTCTCATTCTCTCATCCTACTCGCTTTGTTTTCTTCTTAGTTCACCCTGTTTATCCCCCTTTTAGAATTTCATTTTTCGACAGGACCCTCTTGTACCTTCCCCTGCAGTGTATTTACCACCAGTGCTCCTTTTGTCTCCTTCACCCCTTCAGCAACTCTAACACTGTCTGATCACCCATACGATGGGTACAGAATCACTGAGCGCTATTGTGCCTTCCCCTGCAACTCACAACTGCCTGATGGCTCTAGCTACAGCGAGTTGCCCAACCTTTCCCCTGTACTTGTCACTCCATGTCTATTGTTTTGTTGCAATTTGTTTATTATTTATGCATTGTGATGTTCATTGTTGTGCAATGTATTTTTGCTGTGCACCTTTCCAGTACATTTTGCTGTGTACTTGTTGTGTACTTTTTTTAATGTTATCCCTTTTGAGCACTGTGAACATTTTGTGTAGAGTATGCTGCACCTCCTTATCTTGCTGTTGCTGCATCAGCAGGCCCAATTCTGACTGGAACAGCCTAGCGGTCTCCTCCTGTGTCTTAGTGACTTGCAGCACTTTTGCTCGCTGTGCAGCCGTGTCTTCCAAAATGCCTTTTAGCATTTCATTCACTTTATCTATTTGGATTGATGGGAATCGTTATCTGGCTTTCCTAAGCATCCCATAATGACGCCATTTGTGACATGGGCACCTTCAGGATGACACTCATATTGTACCTTTGGTTTCAACAGTCTGCTATAGGCAGATAACTTCCATGTCTTTATCTTGGCTATCCCACACTAATTTAACATAATTAAACTTATCTGGATGTAACAATTGTGCTGACATCATGAACTTCCTAGAAACAGGGATCCTCTCAGTTTTGAGTGCCAATTAGGAGGGCCTAAGACTTCCATGATATCCAATTATTGCAGCAAATTCCCAAATGTGCTACATTAAAAGGAAGAACTTCATCATGGGGACCAAAAGCATAAAATAACATGTAAAACATTGCCACTTTATATAGAGCTTCTAAGCATGACATTAATGATTCAAATTCAATTAGTGATGGTCAAATCAATTCCGACATGGAGGGAACGGCTTCAACCTCAAACAGGTGCACATGCGTCACGTGACATAATACCAGAAGTGACGCCAAAAGACGCATTCCGGTTCCAGCGCTATCTTGATCACTGCTGGTTTCGGTTTTATTATTGCAAAACACTATATTATAAGAATGTGAACTACTGTATTACTGGCAATGTGAGTCAATATAGAGATAAGGGCAATATAGTCCTATTTTAACCACCTTTTGTAGAAGACTATGAGGAGGCCATTTTCTAAAATGACTGAACATAGGAACTTCTAAATAATGGCAGACATTATTTTCTAGAAGGATTTATGAACACTGCCATTTTCCTACATAGCATAACATTTTAAATCAATACATATGTAATATGTATTAAATAAACTAGAATTACACTATAGTAGCACTGAAGAATATTACATTGTTAATAAATCACACAATAAAAAACATATAAAGTACAATAAATGCAAGAAAAATAAAATGAGAGTTATACAATATATAAAATACCATAAAAAATACAACATATATTGTAGATCATACAACATAGAGAAACACAGATATTGAATCTAAAAGAAAGGGTGCATCCCCAAATGACAAGGTGGAGGGTTTAAACATTAATACAATTATCTTCAAAACTAATTTACAAGTTTGGAGCACATTTTATAATTGTTAATCACCTAAATAGCACTAAAGTATTACGTTGATGGATACAGAACATTTCAGGTTGTGATAATAATTTCTGCAGATCTCCCTCCCCCCCACATTTCAAATTGCACCTGTTCTATGGCTTTGTACATGAGGCCACTGGAATCAGAGCCATGTGATATCTTAAAATGTTTCGATACTGAGTGAGTCTCAATGTTATTTTTGACATTCTATAAATGTTCCTGGATTCTTCGTTTCGACGGGCGTTTAGTCTTTCCAACAGGGAACAAAACATATAAGCATAACAAGAGCACTTCAACAGATACATTACTGAACTGCTCCCACAATTCATGTGTTGTCTTATATGGTACTCCTTCATATTATTATAATTATGCAAGCTTTTGGATAAAGGATTTACATTCTTACATATAGGTGCATTTAGAAAAAGTTAAAAACCACATGGTGGATTAAAGAAATTCACTGAATTATTCCTAATATTAAGAATATTATTTTAATATACTTTGTGTCTCTATCATTCTGAATACAAGTGCAGTCATTTGTATACCATGGTATGCTGTAATATCTTTAGTATGGTTGTTGTTTCTTTAGCATATGATTGTAGTTCCTTCAAATATTTTATTAGAAATATCTCTACATATTTGGATCAAAGTGAAGATAGAGATTCAAACCTCTCAATCATGTTACTACCAGTGAGATTAACCATACATTTATGCACCTTGGGTAATAAGTAAAAAGTGGTTATAACTGGTGCATTAACTTGCATTTAATTACAATAAGCTATGTCTAAAACCCCATGTCTCAAACCTTGGAGTAGCAGGTAATTTATCCCAATCAGGAACTAAACCGTAGGCTTATGTATCAACTAGTATTTTTTATCCATCATTCGCTGTGCCGATAACTATTGTGGTCGCCCTATAGCCTCGTCCCCTCTGTGTCGCTTCAGTCCCATCCCTCAATGTACTCTCCAGCTTCATGTTCCCTGTTTCTCTCTAGTCTTATGCCCAAGAATCTCTGCATCCATATGCCACCTTCTATATCTCTCCAGCCTCATTTTCCCATGTCTCTCGAGCCTCATGCCACCCCCTGAGTTTTGAAGCCTCCTGCCCCACATGTCTTTCCAGCCTCATGCTCCCCTTCTCTATAGCCTAATACCACCCCCTGTGTCTCTCCAACATCAAGTCCCCCTATGTCTCAGCCTTATGTAGGTCCCCCTGTCTCTCCAGCCGCATGCCCTCCTGACATTAGCCTGCTTATAACACAGATACTTTATATGACATGATATCGCTTAGAAAATGATTAGCCTCATCAATGCCTTTGCTTGTATCTATTAAACAATGCATCCAGATTTATTAACTTGTTTTACTATGATTGCACCATCACTTCTCAAATTAGTCTTATATTTAAATTGAAATTTCATATCACACAGGTCATTCTTTAACATTTCATAAAACCATTCTATGTATCAACCTTTTCATTCTAATAGAACATTTTTGGATTTTGTTTTCATTTCTGGTTTTGAGTTTTTCTGATATTTATAATGGCTGAATCCTTTTTGTGAAACTGTCTCTTTAGGGTCAACCTTTGTACAAACTTATTCAGAGATATACAAAGTAAAAATGAATGGACTGTTGGGAAAGTGGAAAAGTTAACCCTTTACTCAATGTGAATATATTAACATTATTTAATACAAATAAAATGATTTGCTCAGTGGGATCATTTAATGAGCATACCTTCTTCTTGTGATTCTTCTTCCTCACACTGCCCTTTTACTTGTTCTTCTGGGTTGTGTGTTTCATGAGGAAAGCTATCCTTACATTTTCCTCTAAAGCACTCCCTATCTGGGTAATGTAAGGGGCATTACTCTCTGGCATTACTGTGTAAGGCATAATGTGTAAGGGTACAAATACTAACAAAGAACCAGAGCTAGTCAATTATTAATAAATATATCTGAAAAACAGATGTGTCAATAAAAACAATAATTTTATTAATAAATCTTATAAATTAAAAAAGCTTTGATAATCATATATCACTATTGTTATCAAACATCCTGTAGGTGATGAGTGTCTCTCCTGTATAGATGATAGTGTTAGGACTGAGGGCCCGATTCAGACCCGCTCGCAAGCGCTGAGCGCTCGCAAGCGGGTCGATGTTGCCCAAGTGCGCATGCGCACGACGGAGGCGGCTCCGTCGTGCGCATGCGCGAGACCCAAATAACGACGGCCAAGCCGTTGTTATGGGTCTCGCACCAAAGTGGGCGTGATGTCGATGGAGATTGACAGCACGCCCCCTTAGGTGGGCGTGCCGGGGGCGTGGCTGCCCAGATGGAGGCGTTCCCATGGGAACGCCTACCGTCTGGGGCCGGCCCCACTGACATCACTAGTGATGTCAGTGGGAGTGCTTTTGGCTCTGATAGAGCCAAAAGCACTCCAGGGCTTGCGGCAGCGAGACCCTACCACAAGGGTTTCGACGCAAGCCCGATGGTCGCGATGGTCTTGACCATCGCGACCATCATTTTGGCCGCTCGCTATAGCTGTGGGTGGTCACCAACAGCTATGCGAGCGGCCAGGATGCCGTTCCAAAAAGGAGCAGGGACGGCCCTGATTCAGAGCGAGCGCTCTGTCAGAGCGTCCGGCTCTGAAACGGGGCCTGACTCCCAAATGACTGAATATCTGAACACAGCAATAGTTACCAACCAGTGGATTGAAGTAATAACAGTCCTCTTAGCTTGTCCTGCGCAATTTCCTGGGGCTGTAAAGTTGTCCACTTGTAGCTGCCAGTCCAAAGTCTAAAATGGGAGCTTGTTTTAATGTCCAAGAAAATCCATGGAGAGTCCAAACGTCCTAGGTTACTTGGCAACCTAACAGGTGATTGTAGTAGAGCTTAATGCGTTTCGCTGGATCAGTGGCATCCAGCTTCATCAGATTATGCTTCTGATGAAGCTGGATGTCACTGACACCATCAGTTTTTCTTTGTTATTATTTGTACCTTTATTCAGAGATTGACAATCCCCTACCGGCTGCTACGTGGTAGTGCACTGTTATACCTTTTTATTGATAATGTGTAAGGGGCATTACTGTGTGGCATAATGTATAAAGGACACTACTACTGCATGGCATAATGTGCTATAAGGGGATGTAGTTAATAGACCGGCGGACACAATGCCACTGGTCTAAATCCTGACTCGTCCTGCCCGACAAGGGACTTAATCCCGACGCCGGAAGAACGACCCCCGCCATCCCGATCGTCCTCTGACGGGTAAGTATAACACTTAGCCCGGAGATGGGGGGGGGTGGAGGTTTAGGGACTCCTGGGGGAATTTAGGGTTAGGCCCTCTACGCAGGTTAGGGTTAGGCTAGGGGAAGGGGGGGTTAGGCACTAGGGGAAGGGTTGGTTAGGGTTAGGCCCCTCGGGAGGGTTAGGTTTAGGGTGCGGGGAGGGGGGTTAGGTTTAGGCCCCACTAAGGGGAGGCTAGGGTTAGACACTAAGGGGGAGGTTAGGGTTAGGCAACGCCGTTTGAACGCCGTTACAGGGGCTAACATAAATTAGCCACTGCGATGCCATACGCAGCTTGAGTTCTCACTGCATACAGAAAGGTTAGTAATTTCTGAGTAAGGTCTGACCTTCTGTAATTGTGCATGATGCTGCCATGTTACTTGATGGCACCGATGTTTGGGCAGACTTGCAAATATTTACGGATGTAAATAAGGGGAAGTGGGCATCTTTTTGTCAGCCTGCGATTGCATTCATTAGCATATTTTCACAGCGGGTCTGCATGCGTAATCGCAGCTGTGATCGCAATAGCGATCTGTAGAGTATCAGGCCCTCATTCTGCAATAATACTCTATTTGGGCATAATGTCATTGACGTTAAGCCATGCAATGATGATGTCATTTGATTTGAAAGAACTATAGGAATGGGATTGAAATGTCGGCGGTTCAAATCCTGACAGCGGCTGCCCGACAGGCTGATGATCCCGACAGAGGCAGGTAAGTACCCTAACCTCCCCTATCCCCCCCTAACCCTCCCTTAGTGGTGCCTAACCCTAACCTCCCCCTAGTGCCTAACCCTAACCTCCCCCTGGGGGTGCCTAAATCTAACACTCCCTTACCATTCCCTAAACCTAACTCTCCCGGGGGGGTGCCTAACCCTAACCTCTCCCTGTGGGTGCCTAACTTTACCCTCCCCCCTAGGGGTGCCTAATACTAACCTCCCCCCCAAAGACCTAACACTAACCCTGCTACCTGCCCTAAACCTAACCCTCCCCCCCCTCCAGCGGCTAAACAGGAGACGCGGCCCATACTAACCTCATTTGGGCACGCCACCTCCTGGATTCCGGCATCGGGATTATGATAGAAGCCGGTATTTCGATGCCTATCATTAATCCTTTGCCGGCATTCAGCAGTCGGGTTGTGACCGGCGGCCGCACATAACTACATCCCCTACATAATACAGAATATTGGGATATTTGTGATCCACATAGCTTTGCCGATTAGACCGTTAGGTCCAACTTTTCTAACTAACTTCCAGGATGTGCTTTGTTGAGTACAAGCCACCAATATATGTTCTATATTGTATATTAGTCACCAGAATTAGTACAGCAAAGTATACAGAATGGTAACTGAGACCGTTGTTGGTGGTATTTCTTCCTGAAGATATTTCTGTGAGTTCTGAACATGACTCTAAGACACATTAGTAAGGAAAATAATGCAAATAGAAGGTTCTATCTAGGAGCAGAATTTCTGGTTTTACATGGGTACAAATTATTGTTATATGAGTACAGTCAGATACTGTAATACATAAGCAGACAGATCTAGCCTTCCTAAAAAAGTTGCATCATGTTTCAACTGAGGCTGTGACCACACTGAAGAAGTACGGCTCAAACAGTTATAACAGTGGTTCCCTAACTTTTTTGAATCATGGCGCCCTAGAGTATTGGCAATTTTTCCACGGCACCCCTGGGCCAAACGTTTCTTATTAAGAAATTCAGTAAAAAATTAAAAGAAGTAAACTGTGCTTATATATCACCCATAGGTTCAGTTATGTGGTGGTTGACAGGGCTATGCTTCTTATTGTCCACATATTTTTTAATTGACAGTAATTTGCACTGGTTTTGCCTATCACACTGACTCTAAAAATCATTTTACAGGTTGAGTCTCCCATATCCAAAATGCTTGGGACCAGGGGTATTTTGGATATAAGAATATTCCGTATTTTGGAATATTTGCATGTCATAATAAAATATCTTGGGAATGGGTCCCAAATCTAAACACAGAATGTATTTATGTTTTATATACGCCTTATACACACAGCCTGCAGGTAATTTTCTACAATATTTTCCATAATGTTGTGGCTCAAACAAAGTTTGTGTACATACATGAAATTAATTTTTCTTTCATATACATTTTTTACCCACAGCCTAAAGGTAATTTTATAAATTTTTTAAGAATTTTGTGCCTTTAACAAAGTTTGTGGACATTGAACCATCAAAAAGCAAAAGTTTTGCTATCTTAGGGCCTGATTCAGAGCCGTTCGCTATTTGTGGTCGTTCGTTCAAAAACAAGGGGTGGCTATTCAAATGATCCGTTCGCAAATTGCAGTCTGTTCCCACCTCTAAGTCTGAACGAGCGAGCAAAACATACGCTCGTTTTTTTGATAAAAACGCCCCCCTGGCCGCACGCACCATACGTCATGTCCGCTATTTATTAGATTAATCGAGTACATCGTACAGCGTATGAACTGCTCGCTATTCTTGTGGTTGGTGTTTTCAACCGCTATTTTGCGAGCAGTTCTGAGTTAAAAAAAACCAAGTGACGTGGTCAATGACGCTGCTGTATTATTATGCACTCCCTTAAAACGCCCGTTTTGACCTTTAAGCACGCCTGCGTTCGGATCTCCACTCCCCGTTTTCAAGCACCTTCCCCTGTTACCACCCACATATGCCTCATTCTGTCACTCAAAATAGCAGGCCCTCGCTATATTGCGTACCAACGATTTTCGGCCGCACTGACTGGTTCGCGCATGCGTACTAAAAACCGTACGCATGCGCAGATGTGCGAACATCGCTCGGAACGAGCGTACTGCCGCTAGCGAGTGGCTCTGAATGAGGGCCTTAGTCATGCTAAAAAAAATTCAGTATTTCGGAATACTCCGTATTTCGGAACATTTGGATATGAGATACTCATCCTGTACCACCAACCCGAGGCACCCCTGCAAATGCCCTGAGGCACCCCAGGGTACCACGGCACCCAGTTTTGGAACCTTGGGAACCACAGAGTTATACTATTATAGATATTAAACTATATGTAATATGTTTATTTTTACTGCATATATATATATTATATATATATATATATATATATATATATATATATATACATACTATAAACAGGTACATAAATGTTAAACATGTATGACAAAAGGGGTTGTTCCCTAGTGAGAATACCTTTATTCCCAAACATATATATATATATATATATATATATATACAGCGGAAGGTCCGGCTCTCCCTTATGGCATGCAACAGCGTCGGGTGCCCGCACAAGATAGGATACACAAAGTATAGAGAGAGTGGTGCAGCACTCCAGACGTCTTGAAAATGAAGGACTCTTAGGCAGCATGTATGAAAAAGGCAACGTTTCAATGCCGTTTATTGTGGCATTTTCGTCAGGCTAAAGACAAACACTTACATCTTACCTTAAATACACCACCGTGAAGTGAACGCCGGGAGCGGGACCACGCGCCCGTTCAATCGGCGCACAGAGGATGACGTCATCAACAGATGCGTCATCAAAGTGCTACCATCACCATAGTTACACATGACAAGAATAAACAAACACATCAAAAGATACTATCAAAAGGAACAGAGCACATATATACAAACAGAATCATATATATATATTGACAAACATAGAGCTAGGTGGCAATAGTGAGCCATGGATTCTGTGTGGGGCTGGAGGGATCCGCCCACACAGGGATGAAAAAGGAGGTGTGTCCACACCAAGTGACTGCCGACTGGAATCAGTCCAAGGAGGACTGAGGCAGACCATTCAGGCCAGTGGACTATTAAGGTCAGAAGGCCTGCAGGTGACAGTAAGGACCACAAATCTTTAAGATAGACTGTGGCCAAACCTGTAGATCGAATTCATTTGTTAGCGCTGGGCATCTAACTAATGGGCATCAATCGGCGCAATTAAATTGTTGCTCCGATCAGATACCGATGAGCCGCTGCAGTCACATTTTTTCTTGCTGCCTCCAGAGGTACAAGAAAAATGTGTGAAAAGTCCTTATTTTCGGCACCCAAACCAGGACTTCAGACACACAAAGGAGAATTTTAGACAGGGTTAGCTGCTTTACGTGACTAAACCCCGTCCTTTTGGGCATGTACAATACTGATGGACGTCTGATCAGAGCAACAATTGCTCTGATAGACGCCCATTAGTTAGACAACCAGCGCTAACAATTATATTCCGCCCTTTGAGAGACAGAACTGAGACTTTTGGAGAGACAGTTTGCATGCAGACTAGCTGCCCACTATAGATAAGTGTCAAGCAGTGAGCTAGTGCCCTGATTAAAGGCTATGTTTTTGTTTTTCAATTTCATGCTGTAAGCTGACAGTCAAGCTTCATTTATATCCTTTTCTTTTTGGAAGCTGTGTATAGATTTTTATTATGCACCTAGACACTACACCACTGAGCCCTCTACCGAGCTAAACTTCACCCCAGTAAGGAGCCTATGGGCTTCTTATCTGAATTTTCCAATAAGGATCCAATAGGATCCCTCTCAGGTTCCCCGGTATGCAGGACTCCTGGGTCATAAACCCAGAAGTCCCCGCACCGCAAAAGGACAGTTATTATCGGGAGAGCTGTTCTTTGCTTAAATTTTCATGCATACAGAGTTACAAGACACAGCTATGTATGCAATCAGTGGCGGGATGCATCACACCCAATATGCGATGCTTGGTGCATTCCGCCACATGGGCGAGATGCAGGAAGGGGAGAAATGCGGTCAAACCCAGAAAATGCAGGTTTGACCACATTTCTCATATGTACTGAGCCCCAGAGTGCAATGCTCTCCGGAACTTAGTTGCAGTGAGTAATGCCATCTTCCAGACAGCGTTACCCATAGAAGCCTATGGGCTTCTTTCCGCAGAGTGCTGATAGAGTTCCTCACAGCACCCCTCGAGGCATGCACAGAAGGACGCCAGAGGGGCTTCTGGGTCATAGACCGGAAGTCCCTACATCGCAAAGGGCCGCTCTTACCGACAGAGCGGTCCTTTGCGGGAATCTTCAGGCATACCAATGCCAGCATGCATGCGATGATTGGCGGAATGCATCCCAGCCCATATATGAACACTACTTTTATCATAGTTAAATGACTACATCCTACTATTATCATTTTAATTAAACATTTTGATTATTTGTGTTTCAAGAAGAATCTGAAGCTCATTGCTGACACATTTTTGTATAATCCCCTGGAAAGATAAATATATAAGCCTTATACATCATTCCTGTGTGTGGAGAATGCCTCAGGCAAGTATATGGGGGCAGGAAGGCAAGTAATACAGATGCTACAGTAATCTTTTCCTGTTGCTAGGTAACTGGAACACGAAGCCTGTACTGGAAGCTCTTCCTGAGCGATAATACAGGTTTACAGCATACATGCTGGCTTCTTAACCTGTTCTTGCTGCTCAATAATAGCAACATTATTTAAGATTTTTTTTGTCAGTTGCACGATCCCTGCACTCCCCCTGCATTGCATGCGCTGGCTCCTCCATTTTTCTTTTGTTCTTCTGAAGTTCTGGGAATTCTCCATGGCAACCAGGGTAGCAGCTGATCATATTTGTACAGAGAGACTATATAGTCTATGGGTCACACAATATACAGCTCTATAGAAGCTGTGTTATATTATCATAAAGCAGTCATATCTCTTATTGTATTAAATTAGGTTTTTGATTCTTTTGATTGGGGTTTGTTGCAATTTGTCAAGGTGGATATAGTTTTCGAAATTCATTTTATTTATTTTTTTAAAGACCTATTAAATACCAAAATCAGCTGATACGGATATGTGCTGTACCGATTTTCATACACAGTATAAAGCAGCAGGTAGTGACACACCCACAAGCAGGCACGCTGGTTGTACTGTACATACATTCTATATTGTAATGGCTTTTGTGTGCACTGTGTACCGCAGACTCTGCCTCTTCTTCCCTGTCTCCTCCTCTGTCTGCCTCTCCAGCACTCCTTTCTCTCTATTTCCCGGCCATCCTACCCTCCATCACTCTGCCTGCTCCCCCGTGCTCCTTGCAGCCTCTGTCACACTGACTGGAGTTACTGCTTGGCAGGACATCCATCTATATTCCTCCCAATAAAATAGCATATCTCTCTGTACAGGTGGTCCAAAGGAAATCACGCTTCCCTGAACTGCAAGGTCTCATTAATTCCTCCTCTATTGTTAAGAAGGGGTATACAGATTTCCAGACCCTCCCTCCGTGCCTTTTCTTTTCATTCAGTAGCATCCTTTCCATACTATAGTGTCTACCTCCATCCTGCTCTGTTCCTTTGTTTTCCTTTGTTGCTGGTCTTCCCTGTGAGATGGTTTAATGCTCCCCTCTTCCTCCTGCATCTTCCTCTGACAGGTAAATGTATTTTTTGGCTACATCTTAGCAGCTAGATTTCCTGTGTGTTTTGCTTCTTGGGTATATATAGGGGGTCATTTTGATTTTTTGCAGAAAGGACACAGGACACAGTTATTTACAGGAATACACATTTAATTATGTCCTTGGCTGTAAGCTCTATAATATAAACTCAATAAAATTGTGCATTTGCATATATATGTATTACATATTACTAAGCAATGGTTACCCTTATGCATGTTATACTTCTGAACAATATCCTTGTATATTAGTATAGTATGTGCATATGGGTGTTACATTATCAGACACTGTAATCTTATTTTTTATGTGTGTTATGATTTTTTACCAGTCCATAACAAAAAATATTGTGGTAGTTATCACATGCTTTGGCAAGTAACAGCACAGACAGTACAGTATATAGTCTTATACATGTTGAAGCATTTTAGTATTATTAAATCACTATGCATTATTTATGTCACCACTGTATTTGTGCCTGTCTATTATGGCTCACACCTAAAGTTATAAAGTTGTCAATTAAAAATTCTACATGTGTACATTATATAAATGAGATGTGCTTATGTAATAGATAGGTATTACATCAGTTCCAATTTTTAGCAATAGAGTAATATTGAGTATATTGGGTGCAGACTAGTATGAACCTAAGCAGAGAGCAGTATTTGTTTGAGAATAATCATTCTTATTTCAGGCCAATTATGCCCTCACTATTTAGTCTGTATTAGCATCTATAACACCCACATATTAAAGGTAGTTTTAAAAAGTGCAAAACATGTGGTCATGTATAGCTTCCATTACACAGAAATGCACCCATTTGTCCCCCCCATGCATGTATAGGTGCACATCCACATTCATTTCTATTCCATTTGTACAGTGCTACAGAACCCATGTGGTTCCTTATAAATAACAAAAGAATAATTTAGGACCAACCTTGCGTTGGGACAGTTTCTGCCCAAGTTCCGCCCCTGTCCCTGCTATACATACCTGCTTCTCAGCTAACATGAGACATGATAGCAATCCTCAATTGTTGTATAGATCATTCCAATTTTGGTAACTGCCCCCAGAAATGCAATGTGTCTACTTTTGTATGATTATTTTGTATGAATATTGACCAGACTGGAAATTTGCATTATAACATCCTACTATTCATTAATGTCAGTGTTTTTTTCTTAAGCATTGCTCATTTTAGCCTCATGTTTGTTTTAATTGAGTTTTGAAGTTGAGGGGACATTGAGACATCCTCCCCTCCTGTGGAAGAAATATGGCTATGTCATACTGCTAAACAGGGAACGCCCCTCTATATGTGTCCTTCCCACTTACAGGCCCATTTATTAATGATCGCACTTGCAATGCGATCTGGGCATGATATTACTGCCCATGATCGCATTGCAAGATACGATCATAGTGTCGGAAGGTATCATCTGGCACACGCAGGAACAGGGGCCCCGAAAAGGGCTTGTCCCTGCGATGTGCCTGGAATGCTGCCTGAGCTACTGCAGTCCTGCTGACAGCACAAGTGCGCCCACCATTGCCGGGGAGGGTTCCCAATCCTCTCCCGGCTAATTATGTGAAGTGTAGCCCATAGGCTACAGCATCTAACGCCATCTTCAGATGGCGTTAGCTGCAAGGACCAATCACCAGAATACATGCATTCCGGTAGTTGGTAAATCTGGCTGGTTTCTATGAGCGATCCAGCTGCCTGCGGGAATGGAGTGATGGCAGCAGGTATTGGAGATATCTGCTGCTGTCCCTCTGTCATACATCAGAGGGAAACTTAATATTTGCGGTTAACAACCAAAAACAAGCGTGTTCGGGGATTAAACTACAGATATATAACAATAAATGGGCTCCCAATTATGTAATCTTGTCTCAGAAAATGGAATAATATTGTCTCATGCTGGTGCGTAATAAAGAGTGGGCCCTTCCCCCAGCTCCTCCCATCAGAAGATTTCCACAGGTAAAATAAATGCACATTGCTGAAAACCAGAAGCATTTGTGCAGAAGCAGTTGCAAATACTAAGGGGCATGTTCAATTAGGCGCGGAAAAAAATGTGTTTACCGCGGCTAGAATTAATTTAGCGTGGCTATGCGTGCTCCACCTTAATGCTCAATCCAGTTGTAAAATGTGGTTGCGCAGTAGTTTTCATGATATTAGCCGCATAGTGAGGAAAAATGGAGAAATCAGCCTGTAACCAAAAAAGTGCAAACTAAACATTGGATAACGGTATAGAAGTACTCATTTTTGGTTGCATAAAATGCCTGTCAGTTGATTTTTTTGTCAATTTCATCCACTTTTAAAAATGTGTAAAAAACCACTGTAACTCCCACCTGCGAACCTAAAAACACCTTTCTATCAATACAACACCCCCATATTCCTGTTCCACATCAATTTTCCCATTAGTCAGCATTTTACAGAACATCAACCATGTCATTATTGGCCAAATGAAGCTTATTAAACACTTCTAAGTGCCTAATAATGATTAGCGGGAAAATGGTGTCCCAGGGGTTCTGAACCAAGGCCCTGATTCAGAGCCGCTCGCAGCTGGCGGGCGCTCGCTCTGGATGTGGAAGGTTTTTATTTATTTTATTTTTTTCTCCGGCCGCTCGCAAAGCTGTGGGAGACCATCTACAGCTTGTGCGAGCGGCCAGGAGACCATCGCGATTATCGCGACCATCGGGTTTGAGACGAGACCCTGGGGTAGGGTCTAGCTGCCGCAAGCCCGAGTGGACTTCCTGCTCTAATAGAGAAGGAAGTCCACTACTGACATCATTAGTGATGTCAGTAACCCCTCCCAACAAATGCCAGGCGTTCCTAAGGGAACGCCTGCGTTTGTTCAGCCACGCCCCCTACAAAACGGGGCGAGCTGTCACTCACCATCGACAACCGCCTCGTTTTGTAGTGAGCCCCATAGTGACTGAACTTCAGTCGTTCAGCGGAGCTCGCGCACGCCGGAACCGGCGCATGCGCAGTGCGTTACCGTCGGCCCGCTTGCGAGCGCACAGCGCTTGTGCGAGCGGCCCTGAATCAGCTCCCAAGTCCTTATATTTTTACCTTAAAATAGAGATTTTACTAAACTTTTCATCTGCTCTGGGGCTGCGATTAAAAAACTGTCTTAAATCCTATGGAAAGTTAATATGACTTAATTTGCACTGCTAATTGGTCAGCAAAAACTTGCAGCCAGCTGCGTTAAATTGCATTTAGCCACGTTAACACCTGAAAGCGGGTTTACGTGGCTAATTGAATATGCCCCTAATTGTACTGCAAGCAAAAGGTGGTGGTACTCACCCGAAGTTATAAGTTGATACAGTGGCGTAAGTTCATCCCAGACGCCCGGAGGCAAGTTATCATTTAGTGCCCCCCTATCCCCCATATTTCACCCTTCCAACATAGTGGGTTTCAGCCGACATGGTCAGACGAACAAAAATATATGTTTTTAAATTATATGTATATACAAATGTATACAATATATATATATATATCCATATAAATGTATATATACAGTTACCATATGTATATATACATATAATATAGGTATGTATGTATAGGGAAAGTATTTCACAAAAGTCGACAAAATCATAAAAATGTGTGGGCAAAGAGAAGAGCGACCTTTTCCACCATCACTATAAAGGAAACTAGGAATGTCAGTCTGACTCCGGATGTCCATATCTTGAGGCTGCTGTCCCGTGAATAGAGGGGGTGATCCTTGGAAATCCCAAAGATACATACATACTACATGCCTGCTTATTTAAGCCTTGCGGTACGTTGATTTGATTATTCTTATCCACTCTATATATTTCCCTAATACTGCACTAGAAGGCGCTTATTTGCTCACCTTTTATTTATTTATAAATCCCTGTCACCAAACAACGGAGAATTGAAAGCTGCCACCGTGATTTCGGGAGGTCTATAAGAGGAAAATAACTCTTTCGTTAAGACATCAAAAAGGCCGGAACACATTTTAGGGTGTAGTGCCATTATAAGTACCTCTGTTTATAATACATATAAACATATATATAGATATATATATTTACGATGAGCATATTATATTTATGAAGAAATTATAAATCACTTTCAGCAGCAGGAGCTGCTGCACCACAGTGTCACTCACAGAGTCTTCCCTCAAACTCCGCTCCGATGACGGCTATACTACAGCACATCCCTCCCAGTCCCTGCCCCGAGCCCAAAGAGAGTCTCGCGAGATGATGATGTCATCATCTCGCAAGATCAGTCAGTAGCTCTTCAGTGGTGCGGCTGGCGGAAGAACAGATCAATAAGTGATTACACAGTCCCGATGACCCTGCCCCCATAACATGCCCATCCGCCGTCCGCTGCTGCCCAGAAGCCGTTAAGTTTTAATAGGATAACAGAAAATTAAAAAAATTAAATTAAAAAAAAGTTTGCATGGTGGAGTGGGTTGGTTGCTGGGCCGGCGGGTCCCCTAAGCCGCTGGGCCCCACAGCAAGTGCACCAATTGCACCCTCTATAGTTATGCCAGTGTGTACTGCTACATCTGAGAGGCATGTCATAAAACTGACTTACATCTAAATGTAAATGAGCCCCAAATCAGTTAGATATACCTGTTGTTGAAAACACTGATACTTATCAAAAAATGCATGTAGCCATAGGAATCATTGTGCCTTATAACCAATGCAGAGGGAATGATACTAATGACCCATTTGAATGTATATATCTCTGAGTTTTTTTTATATATATATATATAACATCTACATAATGGGGGTAAGGTGCAATCAGGGAGATTGCTAGACTCTTCAGGGAGTCAGGGAGATTGCTACTATTTCAGGGAGTCTCCCTGACAATCAGGGAGAGTTGTCAAGTATGGAATAGGAATATGCAAAAAATCTATAAGTCCAGGGCCATCTAGGGGTGGGCGAGCGGTGCCGTCACACAAGGCGCAGGGTTTTGTGGGCGGCACCGTCGTTGCTCCACGGACCTTACTTTTGGCTAGCAGGGTGCCTGAAACAGCACCCTGCAGTCACTATCGCTGCGGCAGTGTCGCACGGAGCATCCTTTGGACGCTCCAAGCACATACCATGCCGTTTGTGCATCCGTTCTGAGCATCCTTGAGACTTCCCGGTGCTGGAAGGCCCTGATCCCTCTGCATTTCTCTAGCACTATCTCTGTCCAAAGTTTGATATATCTCCCCTTGGGCAGGATGCATTGATCTCAAAAATGCGGCCAAAAGTGCCTCCAAATTTGCTGTTTTTGGAGGTTTGACCACATTCTCTATATGCATCAAGCTCCGGAAAGTAAAATTTTCCGGGGCTTGTTACCGATAGGCAACGCCATCTATAGGCTTCCCCGAGAGGGATCCAAAACAATGATATGCATGAGATCAGTGGCAGGATGCGTCGCTTGCAAAATGCGAAACGTGATGTGTCCCACCAATTATGTCTTGGCCCATGATAGTATCACATTATGGTTACTATTTTCCTTTAATTGTCACAGCTTTAGATTTCTAGCAGTGAATCCCACTTGATAACCATCCTTTTCATGCAATCACAAAGATCTGTAGACTCCTGCTACACCTGGAATGTCTCCAAATATGCTCTGTCTATGCCCCTTAAAGGTTCTATCCTGCAAAATTACATCTGACAATCTGGAAAAATACTGTCTGGGTCTGGCCACATACGGGTCAATTCAATTGTTTTGTTGGAGCCAATAATTAATGGGCGCCCAGTGTTGCAATACAATTGTTCTTGGTGTCTATTATGTATTGCGGTCATCGTGCCCTGTTAGACCGGATTTAGCCATGTAAAACAGCTAAAGTCCTGGTTAGGGCGCCCTAACCAGGGGTTTATCACGCATTTTTGTTTGCACTCGTCAGAGGGTGCGAGCAGAAATGTTGTTGTACGGTAAGCACTGTAGTTGGTCAGTTTAAACATTGAGTGTGGTGTCTATCTTATCATATATTTTGCCTAGCTGTATGTGTGCCCAAAGCCTTTTTGATTTCTGGTCCCACTGTATCAGCTAGTAGACTAGTCCATGGATGTACAATATAATTACTGTTTTGCTTCAGTTCAACCTTTTCACAATTTGGAAGAATTAATCAATATTAGGAATTAAATATGTTGTTTACATTCTATGCCCACAGGTGTCCTACGGGCCCTCATATCTCACCAGTCACCCAACTGGGTGCCATGATATCCCCTAAAGAAAAAAGCAAAGTTCGTCCCCCTAAAGACAGTATGACCCTGTTGCCATGCTTCTACTTTGTGGAGGTGAGTGGGTTCTTGCAGGGGAGAAGACACGGAAGAAGCAGTAGTATATACTAGAAATAATATATCTCTATGTATTTGTGATCAGCAGAGAGCATATACTGTAACTGATACCTGTTGTCACAGTAGTATGTATAATACTTACTGAAATCACTGAGACTTACATGTTCTCTACATTCCAGCCGTTTAGGCGACATCAGCTTATCTGACTCATACATAATTACTATAACACAAAGGGAACGGTTCCATGAAAAACAAAGAACATGATTGCCAATATTTTTAGAAATAGCCCAGAGACATTAGCCAAGATTATAAGCAGTAAGATCCATTTGGCACATGCAGTCTATCTATGCTAAAAGAAAGTGTGTAGGATTTATAAACTAGTGTTTCACACACAAAAGGGAAGTTTCAGTGTAGAAAATATATTTTAAATTGTATACTTTAGTTTCAGTGGAAGCTCATTTCTTATTCAGGTATTCAGAGACCAAGGAAAAGCTTTGGTGGGCCTTTTTCATTGAAGAAATCCTCTCCCCTAATTGTCACCATTAATACCATACTTTAAACGTAAACAATGTACAGTATATTGCAGACATAGCTTATATAATAGTCATACTGAACATTTATGTACTGATACCAACTGGCAACGTAATTCTCGCTTTAACTTACACAGAACTAAGCTATTATGTTTTACGGTCACAAAGGTATATATTAACCCACTTATGGAGCAGTGAAGGTTTTGCTTGATGACATTGAGGCCTGTCTCTTTCAATTGTAGTATTTGTGGTGTTTTTAATAGTATATTGTGGTCCCTGATTTATCTTCTGCGACTAGAATGTGAAAATCTCACCCTACTATAACCAATGGTTATTGACATCGGGTTGGGTACACAATACTGGCGCACATAATGCTGACGGTCGGGATCCCGGCGCTGGAATCCCGACGGTTGAAATCCTGACACCTGCAAGTAATTTAACCCTTCCCCTAACCCTACCCTCCCACAGCCTAATGCTAACCTTCTCCCTAGTGCCTAAACCTAAATCTAACCCTAATAAATGCCCCCGATATTCTTGAGCCGGGATTCTGACCATTGTCGGTATTCTGGCACCGGGATTGTGAGCACTGACATTCTGTGTGCCGGGATGCCAAGTACATCCCTTAATGCCACCTCTCACATGAAGAAACCAAATCTTTTCTGCTAAATTGGAGCATAATCATAACTACATCATTATGGACACAAAACACCTGATCCACCAATTTTCCAGAGCAAACCTTTCTTCTTTTTACAGACTACCACTTGTTGCCATACATAGCCATGTGTGGTATAATACAAGCCAGCACAAATGTTGTCGCATTAAGTGACACAGTAGCAAACGTTTTTCTATTTGTATTGTGCATTGAGGGCATAATTGATCTCTTATGTATCCTGCTACTCTAAAGGGTATATTTAGTAAAGTGTGGGTTTTTAGAAGTGGAGATGTTACTCATAGCAACCAATCAGATTCTAGATATTATCTTCTAGAAGGTGCTAGACAAATGCTTAGTAGAATCTGATTGGTTGCTATGGGCAACATCTCCACTTCTAAAAACCCACACCTTAGTAAATATACCCCTAAGTATTGTTTTTCTCTTTCCTTTAGCTTCCAATTGTGGCTTCCTCCATAGTTTCCCTCTACTTTTTGGAGCTGACAGATATATTCCGGCCAGCACATGGCGGGTTCCAGTGTCATGACCGTTCTCTTTCCATGCCATATGTTGAGAGCAATGAAGAGCTTATCCCACTGCTCATGCTGCTCAGTCTGGCATTTGCTGCCCCAGCAGCTTCTGTGAGTAAATGGACTTTGTAGCTAGAGAGCAAAAGACTGCTAAGAACAATGCAAGAGTTGACATATTGGAAGGCTTATAAGCGTTAGCTGTTCCTTTCAGTGACTTAGGGGTCTACTTACTAAGCTGTGTTAGGAGACAGAGTGAAAAGTGATAAGGTGCCAGCCAATCAGCTCCCAACTGCCATCTCACAGGCTGTGTTTGAAAAATGACAGTTGGGAGCTGATTGGCTGGCACCTTATCACTTTTCACTCTGTCTTCTAACACTGCTTAGTAAATAGACCCCATAATGCTGTTCTTTTCTCCCTCAGATCATGCTTGGAGAAGGAGTCCTGTATTGTATTCAGTCCAAACTGAAGGGCCGTGGAAGCTCAGAAGGAAGTATTAATGCAGGTGGCTGCAATTTCAACTCCTTCCTACGCAGAACGGTTCGCTTTGTGGGTAAGTAGAGTTCAATAAAGAGATGAATGTTGATTTTTAATAATATACATATTGTTTTAAAAGTTTGTGCTCTTACATTAGGAGTTCATGTGTTTGGACTATGTGCCACGGCATTGGTCACTGATGTCATTCAGCTTGCCACTGGATATCACGCCCCTTTCTTCCTCACTGTCTGTAAACCCAATTATACCCGGCTTGGTGCTTCCTGCGCCACAAATCCTTATATCACCCAAGACATCTGTACAGGCAATGACCAACATGCCATTTTGTCTGCCAGGTAAGCTCAATTTTAGGCTCTTGAAAATCAACTGGATATTTAGTAGCTAGCTATGTAGGTTAATACAGCATCATTGCAACGTGACCAAATTCCTAAGCCAACATTCATATTCAGTATTTACCAGGTGCACATCAGTCAACAGTAACCAAGCAACTGTGTTTGCATCCTAGCAACAGTGAACCACAGCTCACATTGGAACAATTTTATGTCAGTGTGATTGTCAAGACTTACAGCTGATTTCCAGCAATAATGTGGCTGGTAATAAGGACATAGCAAAAGAACATTACAGTTCTGAGTACAGAATGTGCATACTTGTATATATTTCCCTTAGCGTAGATTAATTGTGCAGATTTAGTAGGTAGGTGTGTTTATTTTTTTTGTATTAAAATACCAATTTTGAAATATAAATCTAACCTATTATTTTTAGGAAGACATTTCCTTCACAACACGCCACTCTCTCGGCTTTTGCAGCTGTCTATGTGTCTGTGAGTATATGCCGTACTGAAAATGGTAGATGGTGTCAATTTCAAAGTGATCCATGTGTCAATACATTAAACACATCATGTAAAGTGGAAACATTTTTAATACAGAGTCACTTCCTATTCTCACCAGCCTGTTATACTCATGGCTGCTATATCATCAACTTCTTTGCAGTGCATGGGGGACACCACTTCAAGGATAATGTGCAGGTTCTCATCCTGCCAGGACTCGCTGAAAATTGGGCACTCAGCTGCATATTCCTGTCCCAGTATATGAGATTGAAAGACCACTAAGCCTAAAATATCATTTGATTTATAACAAATCTATTAATGACATACACATATACTGTAAATATGTAAAGTCTCTTGAGCTTATCAGAACTGAAGATATTTGAGATACATTTGTGGTTGTGGGAGGAAAATGGATTTCCTCTGCAAAGCAGTCTTCCTGTTAGTAATCCTGTTGCAGGACGCTGTATAGAGCTTTGCAGAGTCTGAGATAGCAGCCATAGAGAACAACAGGATACAGATGATAAATACAATGTCAAACATCTAGAGTTCTGTCATTTTATTGGAACTTTTATTTCTAGTCTTGTGAAGATGTATTTTCATATTAGAACTTCTTTTTTCTTTTTTATTTTATGGTTAGTAGTCCTATAAATAATACATTTCGAAGGTAATAAACACACAATATCACAGGCAGTAATAGTGTCATGATAAAAAAAAACACATATGGTAAGAGCAAAAAGCACAACAGATTTACATGCTGGGAATGATGGTATCATATAGTAATGTCGACCCTGCAGAGCTCTATTAACACAAAGTATCACTGTTTTTTCAGATGTACTTTAATTCCATCATATCAGATAGTACAAAGCTTCTGAAGCCGCTGCTGGTTTTCTCTTTCTCCATTGCTGCTGGAGTGTGCGGCTTAACCCAAATCACACAGTACCGCAGTCACCCAGTGGATGTGTATGCAGGGTTTCTTATTGGAGCTGGTATCGCTGCCTATCTGGTGAGTGGCATTGCTTAATTCTAATTGTTCGCTATTATTGAGCAACAACGTTTCATCATTATTTACTGCATACAATACATTTTGTACATATACACTGTACTGAGTATAGCTCTTAATATTATAGAGTGGGATGGTTACTTTATCATTATCCCACATCAATCCAGCTGACCCCATCTCTACACAAGATCTTGCTTACTACTTCAAAGACTTCATTAACAAGAGCTGATCGCAAATGGTATCTTCTTCCCTGAGCCACAGCCTGCTCAGTTATTTTCCTATACCCTCTGGCACCATCTCTTCATGTGATAACACAAATTAAGATGTATCTTCTCGGCCCATGCTAGTGCCTTGGAACTAGAACTAATGCCATCACAAATCAGTAACCTGCTGTCTGTCATATCTGTAACCTCCCTGTGTGGTTATTACTGCTATTCCATTGTGACCCAAACTCTGTGATTACAAACCATCACTCAACTGTCATGCTCCTCCTGGTTACTTCAGGGGCTTGGCTCTGCTTACCTCATATGCCTCCTCTCCTCACACAGCTTATTGGACCATCTTGTGTTCCTAACACTCCACAGAGACTATGCTCATATAGGGGTCATAGGGGGTCTATTTACTAAGCCTTGGATGGAGATAAAGTGAATGGACATAAGCTACCAGCCAATCAGCTCCTAACTGCCATTTATCAAACACAGCCTGTGACATGGCAGTAAGGAGCTGGTTGGCTGGTACCTTATCTCCAGTAACTTTATCTCCATCCAAGGCTTAGTAAATATACCTCTAAGTGGCTTTTGATTTGATTTTTGCTAAAGGCCTTATTTTGAATTCTCCTGGACGGAATTGGTATGGGATGCCGGCAGTTGGGATCCCGGCTGTCAGAATGCCGACACCGGCATCCCGACAGGGCTAGCATACCGACACTTGTTGCTCAGTTTGCTAGCCCTCCCTCTCTCACTACCCTAGCCCTCTTTGGTGCCGAACCCTAACCTCCCCCCCTAGTCCATGACCCTAACCTCCCCCTCCCCGCACCCTAAACCTAACCCCCCCAACCAGCTACTTACCTTCGGTATCACACCGGTCAGGATGTCGGCGCTGGGGTTGTGACAGTCCTCAGGATTCGCCGGTAATATCAGTGCCGGCATCGCGCCCGCCGGGATAATGACTGTATCCCCTCCTGGACCACTCCTCATACTGACACTACATTCCCTAGCTCTTCAGGACACTGTCCTACTGATCAAACTACTCCTTCATGATTTGTTTCTTTGATCTATTTCCTCTATCAGCTGGAGTACCACAATGCTCAACGGTAGGCTTTCTGCTCTTCTCTATCCATACTCCTTATTTTCCTGGAAAACTAATAAGCTTTTTTGGATTTTAGTATCACCTCTATACATTTGACACAAAAACGTGTCTATCCTCTCATGGTTCTTTCTGTGCAGCCTTATTACCCATTGGGATCTGCTACCGTATAGACATAAGGCACACATTTATTTTCTTCCTGTTAGTGCAATTGTCAAAAAACACGGTAAACTCATAATAGGGCCGTATTCAGTTGCCGGTGAAAAGCCGTTCTCAATGAAAAGTTTTCGCTGATGACGAAATTTTGCCTGTCGGAAACTTTCCGCCGTATTCAATTGCAAAGACTTTTCGCTGGTGCAAAAAGTCTGCGCCTTGTAACCAGCGGAAAAAATTTGCCTCTGAATGGAGGTGGAAAAAGTGCAGAATTTGGGGTTTGGGGGTGCAAAGTTGCAGGAACAAACCTGCAGCATTGGGACAGTCACCCAGAGGTAAACTGCGTAAAAAAAAAAAAAATTACTTTAGATCACCACCAAAAAGTATAGACTCCAGGGGGTCCCCCAAGTATGCCCCATGTGTTTTTTGGATTGCAGGTGTTGCTGAAGGTGCATTTTTTATGATTTTTAAAAATGCACTTTAGCGATTTTTAACCATGCTTGTACCCATTTTCACGTACCCCAAATTTGCTGGGACTACTTATTTTTGCCCCCCAAAAAACTGCTAAATACTATTCTTCACCACTTGTGCAAAGACGCTAAATAGCAGCAATTGAGAGCATTTAAGCAGCCCAGATACCTTCGGCAGGGCTATTCGGGGCATCCATAGTGATTTCCCATGTTAGTGCATCTTTTAGGGGGTGTCAGGATGATTTCCCCAAATCTGACAGGACTTTTCGCCGATTTGAGTTTCGCCGGGACGCGTTCTCGCGTCCTTTGCAGTTGAATAGGGCGAAAAGCGGTGACGAGCGCGATACTATTCCGGAGGCAAAACAAGTGATGACGGCGAAATCTCCAGCATGCGAAAAGTCCTTGACTTTTTGCCGGCAATTGAATACGGCCCATAGTTGTCAACTACAGTATACCTAATTGCCAGGGGCAGTCCCAGCTTTTAAAGAGTACTAGTCAAATGAAATGTCCATATTATTCAGAAGTGACCAAATGCACACAAAAATTCATCTTTTACTGTATTTATGAAGCAATTTTTATTAACCTATTTGTTTTGGCTTTATAAGTTATTTTTTTTTAGTTGGACTATTTAAGGGGCAATGTAAATTTATGTTGTGCTTAAATTTAGTAAACATGATATTTTAGAACGTTCCAAGGTCCATAAAGACAGCATCCTGCAGATTGTGCTTCAGTACACCAACTCAGCAGTTAAATGTCCTTGAAAACCAAAGTATTTTTAAATATTGGCAGTTATGGAATTCGGTATGCAGTTGACATTCAGAAGGTCGAACCCGGAATGTCGACACATTCTGAATGCCGACATGGGCCCTGATTCAGAGCCGGACGCTCTGACCAGAGCGCTCGCTCTGAATCAGGGCCCACCTCCATAAATATGAAGCGTCCTCCTGGACGCTCGTATAGCTGTGGGTCACCACCCACAGCCTATACGAGCGTGCAGGATGATGGTCGCGATGGTCTTGACCATCGCGACCATCGCCAGTGCGAGCAGAAGCCTGCGGTTGAGTTTCTCAACCGCAAGGCCAGGAGTGATTTTGGCTCTATCAGAGCCAAAATCACTCCCACTGACATCACTAGTGATGTCAGTGGGGCCGGCTTCTGACGGTAGGCGTTCCCTTGGGAACGCCTCCGTCTGGCAGGCACGCCCCCGGCACGCCCACCAAAGGGCATCGACAAAGGGCATCGACAGTTCCCTCCGTCGTGCGCATGCGCAGTGCACACCATCGACCCACTTGCGAGCGGACAGCCGCTCGCGAGTGGGTCTGAATCAGGCCCATGGTCATTAAGTCAACCACCAATATGTACAGATGTGTCCTCATACATCATTGCAGCAGTCGTGCCGAACAGCCCCGAATTTATGGTAGTGGGAAGATCATATTTGTCGCAGGGATCAGGGAAGGATATCGGTGCAGAGACCCCTGAGATATGCGCTAACCTGTTGATTCTTGCACATACCTAACAACATTTTAAACTAATTAAAGAATAATAATAATAGCCACGCATCAGCTCAAGTAGTGCCCTCGGTCCACCCAACCACACCACTATGCCACTAACTATGTAAAAATCAGGATTGTCTGCCAAAGACAGGAATATTGATTGTGTTATGAATGGTACAATTGTGTTTGTTTGTAAAAGCAATTGGATTGTGGATATAACAGATTTAACCTTGTAAGAGTCTAAACTTGTAAGAACACACAGGGCCTGATTCAGAGCCGCACACAATGCTGATGTTTACATAATTAGGCGATTAATTGCAACTGTGCATGCGCGAACATTTCTGAAATCCCCTACGGTGCATGCGTTACACAGAGTGCTGTTGCACCTTTGTGTGAAAAATGATGGGTGTCCCTGGGCTGTGACTGGGAGGTGGCTAGAAGTGCATGCAATATTGGACCAGTGGGCGTGTTATGGGAGTGTCACGGATGTATCAATGCAAGTGGCTGCATTCCCAGACACACAAACGCAGGTATAGGAGGCCATAGTTAGAGAACTGCACTTTCCATAGGGCTGGTGCAATTTACCAGGGTGCGACTGATGGTGACGTATAAGGAATCACCAGGCGGTATTACAGCATGCACGGACTCTAAAAGTGGGCGTCTCAAGCCTTGCACATTCACTCGCTTATAGATGCTGCTGTGTGCGACTCAGAATCAGCCCCACAATTTTAGACCTTTGGTATACAGGAAAAGACACTGAGTTAACCAGTTTTCAGACCCTGCCGCAAAACACATAGCACAAGCCTTACAGATTCCATTGTTAGGCACTTTACATACATCTCCTACAGACCCTATTACCAGATATGCGCTTGCACTATAGCAAACGTTTGCATATCAATTGGGCAGCATCAGGGCTGATGTATGGGAGAGAACAGTCTTATGTGAGTGTCATTGGGAAGTAGCCAGAGTTACTCCCTATTCTGAGTCTTACTTATACAAAGTGGACACCTATTTCAGAGTGACTTCTTGTACGCAGCATAGGGTAGATGAGAGTGTCGATGTTAGTGATGATGACTGCACTTGCAAAGGAAAAGAGTAGGGTGGTGCATGCGAATCAGGCCCAATGCACACAGCTCACATATACATTATTGCCAGGCATACTTTGTACACTGGGCCTGATTCAGACCCGCTCGCTAAGATGCATACTCTCGCTGCTGCCGATGGTATGCAGTGTGTATGCATTGTGCGCATGCATATGCATCGCAGACTCGCAGTGCGCATGTGCATACCTTAGTGAAAGATCACAATGCATTCGCTCGCTGCACATAGACAGCCCAGCAGAGTGAGTGACAGGAGAAGCCGTTTGTAGGTGGTAACAGGGGCTGGCCATTAAAAACGGGGGAGTGGAGGTGCAAACACAGGCGTGCCTGAGCATCTCATCTGCATTTTAGAGGTGTGCATAATGAAAAGACAGCATCATAGTACACGTCACCTGGCTGGTTTTTACACTGAACTGCTCGCAGTGCTTGCGGCAGGGTATGGTCAACCTCAAACGCTGTGATAGCATCCAGTGTTACCTGATGTACCGATGGTTGCATACACTTCCTGGACATGACTTGCACAAAACAGGCTGGTGGGTGTCTGCATACACTAAGTGATCGCTCTCTAAGAAATATTGGGCGTGCTAATACATTGCTGTGCGGTAGCAGTGGCTACGCAATTTGCATACACATCGTGCGAGCGATTGCATCTAGCGAGCGGCTCTGAATCTGGCCCACTGTGTATTCCTCCTATTACCACACAAATGCAGAGACCCCATTAGACAGACAAAACTACCAGCTGAATGTCACCAACACATTACATGCATATTGCACAGACCCAAGACAGACAGACCACAATGACAGACATGGTGGTACATTTTATAACTAACAAATTGCACAGTCTCCCATTTACCATTACTTGCACTCATGTCCCTGCATCATAATGCTCCCAAGATATGTGACGTTTTCTTCAGGCAGGTTATCTATGTAAATACTTTCCAGCTGCCTACCTTCATTGAAAGGCCCAGCATCTGATGTACCTATTGCATACAGGTAATTTACACTTACTGAGACCGACACGTACTGAGAAAATGAGAATGAGGAGCCTATGTTTTCTGAGACTGATTTTGCTATTTGGACATCATATCTTTGCAGGCTTATCATGCTGTGGGTAATTTTCGGGCATCCTCTGACGACCCTTCCCCAAGAGCTGTCACTAAGGATTCTCTTCGTGCTTTAACTCAGCGTGGACATAACTCTGTGTTCCACCAAAATAAGTCCTCAAGCACTGATGAATTGACCCCTCGCCCACGAACCCAGGCTACTCAACGTCAGGTTAGTGGTCTACATTGTCTTGCTCGCTTTAGTAGTATGTTCTGGAAATAAAATTGTCTATATGTACCTGCTGTGCAGTCTTTATATTGAAAAAAAAATACTTAGAATGTACCTAAATAGTCAAATAAGAGGGATTTGCACTAGATAAAACATCCAAGAAGCTCTCAGTACAGCCTATGCATGGTACAGGTTGAGTCTTCCATATCCAAATATTCCAAAATACTGAATTTTTTTAACAAGACTGAGATAGTGACATCTTTGTTTTTTGATGGTTCAATGTAAACAAACTTTGCACAACATTATAAAATATTGTATAACATTATCTTCAGGCTGTGGGCCTGATTCAGAGCTCTGAATCAGGGCCCTCCTCCATGAAAATGGAGCGGCCTCCTGGCCGCTCGCATAGCTGTGGGGACCACCCACAGCATATGCGAGCGGCCAAAAAGATGGTCGCGAAGGTCTTGACCATCGCGACCATCAGACTTGCGACGGAGACCCTGCGGTAGGGTCTCACTGCCGCAAGCCCTGGAGTGATTTTGGCTCTATCAGAGCCAACATCACTCCCACTGACATCACTAGTGATGTCAGTGGGGCCGGCTTCAGACGGAAGGTGTTCCCATGGGAACGCCTCCGTCTGGCAGGCACGCCCCCAGCACGCCCACCAAAGGGGGCGTGCTGTCAATCAACATCGACAGCACGCCCCCTTTGGTGCGAGACCCGGAGCGATGGGAAGCCCGTCGCTCCCCGGGTCTCGCGCATGCGCACGACGGAGCTCCCTCCGTCGTGCGCATGCGCAGTGGGGAACATCGACCCACTTGCGAGCGTACTGCTGCTCGCGAGTGGGTCTGAATGACCCCCTGTGTGTATAAGGTGTATATGAAACATAAATGAATTTCAAATTAAATAAAAAAGCATTCTGTGATCAGATTTGGGCCCCATTCCCAAGATATGTCATTATGGTATGCACATATTCCAAAATACGGAATAATCCGATACTCAAAATACTTCTGGTCCCAAGCATTTTGGATATGAGAGACTCAACTAGTAGCTTAATGTAGTTAGATATTAAATTGTGCCAGTTTTAGCAGATTTTGGCTACTTAGGAAGTCCACTTGCTTCTTGAATAGCTTGTTCAGCTATTCTAGGTGTAGTATAGCTGGAGAAGAAATGGTAAGCCATACCTCAAGTGGGGACACTTTATAGATTAAAATACAATTCTTATGCACAATATTGGTGCAGATGCAGATGGTCATAGATCAATAAGCCAAGTTTTCCCAATGGGCCAGTGATTAAAGGGCATGGATGTGTTAAACAAAGAGGGTTCCTGTGTGCAATGGGTGGGATTCGGATGTGGACGGTATTGCACAGCTGCAGGGGAGCGGCTTTGCAATACCTTCCTTCAGAAATAGACACCTCCTGCATGCATCTGTGATCTGCGTTCAGCGATCATAGACTCTGTTTCAGATTGTCACTGCTCTCAGCCAGTCTCTTAAGCGAAAGCTTACCCCAAACGCCACGATCACGCAGGACCTGTTTGGCACATGGGCAGAAATGGGCCTGGGCAGACCAAGAGCCATCTCATTTGTATGTAAACCATTAGATTTGCATACAAATTTGAATATCCAAATCAGGCCCAATGTGCACCCCTTGCACCCCCTAGATTTCAGAGGTGACATCTGTCCAGTGCTGTCTATGGAAAGATAGTGCATGCACAGAAGATAGCAAAGACTACGGCACAGTGCCAGAGTATTTTTTACGTCTTGTACTGGATCCATCTTTACAAATTTATCGATGAAAAGATGGCACTGCCAGCAGCACTGTAGGTCAGATCTGGATGCAGGATGTAAAGTGTGGGGCTCCACTTGTCTCATGTGCCAATATGTACCACACACCCGGTACCCATTATAGATATGTCACTGCTCAGGGGGCAGGTTTTTGTTCAGTAGTTTTTTGAATAGATTATCAATGATGGTTTTAGTCCATACACATTTCTGCCCTGCAGGATATATATATATATATATATATATATATATATATATATATATATATATATATATATATATATATATATATATAGGATCCTCCTAGTGGGTGCTGTTTAACCCACCCGATGAAAGAATACTCGGCACTCCATTTGTTGTGAAAAAAACTTTTTGTATTAGAATTTAAAACATCACATATACAGTAAGTCGACGTTTTAAGGCCCACTGCCCTTCTTCAGAGCTGGTAAGCTTTGATAAAGAAATGGATTGTGAGAGCCTGTTTGAAACTTTGGAGGGGGAGGGGAGTCTGATAGGTAGAGGGAGTGAATTACAGTGATGGGCTTCATGGTAGAAGTCTTGGGGCCGGGAAGAGGAAAACAGTTTGGAAGAGAGGTAGTTGTCATTGGCAGAGCTGGTGAGAGTGTGGAGGTAGATGAGGTTAGAGATGTAATGGGAATAGGACTTTATACGTGAATGTTAAGAGATTGAATTGGACTCTAGGTGAAAGGGAGCCATTGTAGTGAATTGCAGAGAGCGTAGGCTGACAGAGTAGCTGGAGAGGAAAATTTGTCGAGCAGCAGTGATTATGATGAATTGGAGTGAAGAGGCGGTGGGGGGAGTAGGGAAGGCCAGTTAGGAGGAAGTTATAGTAATCCAATCGAGAGATGAGCAGGGAGTGGATGAGGATCTTACTTGCATTCAGGGTGAGAAAGAGTCTGATCTTGGAGAGGGCATGAATGTGGAATTTTAAAGAGAGGGAGGAGTTACAGTTAGCTACTAGGCAGTAGACTTATGGGACAGAAGAAAAGGTGATGTTTTCAATAGAAAGAGAAAAGGGGAGAGGAGAGGGGACTCCGGCTTGTTATAACACAATAAGCTTAGCCTTAGGTACGTTTAGCTTAGAAAAGCTCTCTGGAACGTCCAGGAGGAAACAGCAGAAAAATAGCTTGATATGTGAGAGAAAAGAGAGGGGGAGTGATCAGGGGAGGTGAGGTGGATTTGAGTATCATCTGCATAGACCTGATATTGCAGGCCAAAAGAAATTATGAGCTCACCAAAAGCAGAAGTGTATAGGGAGCAAGGATTGGGACAAGAATAAAACCTTGGGGTATGTAATAGGTAGCAGAAGAGGGAGAGAGGTGGAATCATGTGAAGAAACAGAAAAAGAGCAGCCAGGGAGGAAGGAGGACAGCCAGGAGACAGCAGTGTCAAAGAGTAGAGGGGGTCCACCACAGTTTTAAAGATTGCAGAGAGGTTATGGAATAAAGAAAAGAGTAATAGTCCTTTGAGTTGGCTGCAAGAAGGTCATTAGTGGAGAGCATGAAGACCAGTCTGAAGAAGATCAAGGTAAGAGAAGAAAGACAAGAGCTGAGGTGTTTCTACACAATCCGCTGAAGGAGCTTGGGTGTGAAGGGGAGGAGAAAGATGGAGTGGTAGTTAGAGAGAGCGATCTGGGTTTTTGAGGATGGCAGATACAAGGGCATAATTAAAAGCAGAGGGGGTGGTGACTGAGGAGAGCGATTGGTTTAAGAGGTAAGAAAATGCAATGGGAGAGAGAAAGCAAAGGAGACAGAAGGAGGTATGTTCAAGGATTCAGATGGAAGAGGAGGTGCTGGAAAAGGGCCCTAACTTTATATCCAAAGACTGAAGATAATGAAGACATGGTGCGCAGGTTGGAAGGGGATTATGGGAAGAAGCTGGAGGGGAAGAGTAGGTATAAGGTGATGGAAGCATGGTGAGACGTGATGTCCTGACGAGTGGACAATTTGTACATTTGTTTTTCTCATACCTTTTACATTGTAGTTCCTCTATGCATAATAGTGATGGAGCACAATTGCCTCTCCCATATTAAATAGCATATTTCTTGACTTCCTTCCATAGGCTACTTTTTCATCCTCATTAAGGTATTAAATAACTTGGGAGAAAAGGTTTTCATTTCAAATGTCTTATTTATGAAGTTTGCACTTATAAATAAATTAATTTACCTGCACCCTACCACTGTCTAGGCTTATCTTGTGCACGTAGATTGCCTCATTTATTGATTGGAGACAATCCATCATGTAATTGTAATTTTTCACTTAGGCAAAGCAATGTTGCACTGCAGGGGAAGGGGGGGGGGGGGTAATGTAAATCTGTAGTCACATTTAGAGCTTGGAGATGACGTTCTTAGCTCATTAAGACCTCCATTGGTTTCCTGTTAATTTACCACATTAAACACCCTTAACTTAATTCAATTCAACCTTAATTTAACTAATTGAAATAAAGACACAGATTTCACAGCTTGGCTAAAAGGTCACCCCACTGAGAATGGTGGCCAGGAAGAGCTGCGATCTCAATTCCAGCCTCTCCAGATGTAACCAATTTAGGGGAAGACTTAGACGTCCTCCTAGAAGCATCCAGGTCCCCATGCACAAGGCAGGCAAAATCGCCATATAACAAAGGGAAAGTACCCCAGAGCGCCTTCTTGCGACACAGAAGGATGCAAGCCCTCCCGCCATGTTTTGTCTCCACTAAAGTAGGAAAAAAAGGACATGTTAACAGACATCAAAGCAAACAAGGTTTGGGTGGGCGGGCATGACTTCATAACCGCAAAGAGGCTGTTCACCAAACAGCCCCCATCTTATATACCAAACTAAAAGACACACGACCCTAAAGGACCCTATTGGTCCAAGTAATGTTTGATCCCTAAAACCATTTAACCTGATCACTCAGTCAATCAACAATAAAAAAACAGTATTCTTATATATGCTCAAGCCTAGCCCACTTTCGTCTAGTCTTATAAATTTCAAAGTAAACTAAATCTGCCCAGTATTTGTGTGTTACATACAAGGGCAGGCAGTATTTTGCTGCATGTAAAAAAATAATTGCTTTTACTGAATTAGATTTTAGTCAGCAAAAGCTATAACATTTTTAAAATTGTGCCTGTAAGTAAGTAGACGCTAGCTCATCTGAGATGATAACTCCAGTAAAATATCTCTTTAGTTTTGTTTCAAATAATACATTTCAGAAAATGACATTTATACACCTTAAAAAAAAGAAGGTAAGTTAAAAACGTATATACTTATTTTGGAGATATTTTGCTGTTTAGAATTATATGATACAATATTCCTAAATAAGTATAGTATCAGATACGTCTTCCTAAGTGCTGATTAATTATTTTGTCTTGTGTCTTTGGTAGGTTCAGCGTGAGAAAAACTCGCTGGGTAGCCTTAAACGTGCCAGTGTGGATGTTGATTTATTAGCTCCTAGAAGCCCAATGGGAAAAGAGAACATGGTCACTTTTAGTAACACACTTCCCCGAGTTAGTACGCCATCCATGGAGGATACTTCCCGCCGCCACATGACTATGCATGTGCCTGCTGAAGGCTCCCGTCCACGAGGCCCAGGGACTGAGTGGAAGCCTAAGCCTTTGGAGGGGCGTACTCTGACACTTGGGGAGGAAGTAGCATTGGCACAGGCTCACCGAAGGGCAGCCTCCGAAACTTCAGGCATTGTTCTTGATGAAGCAGACCCTGATCGAGCTCCTCCCTCATTATATCCTACAGTGCAGGCTCGGACAGGAGGGCCTCGGGTCCTTATACAGCCACGTCCTGCTGCCCCACCACTTCTACACATACCTGAAGAAAACCAAACTGGTTCGCCCAAGAGCAGCTCTGCCATTAGAGCTAAGTGGATGATGATGGCAGAGAAAGGAGGTGCACCCCGAGCTTCTACAAATGCCCCTAGATTAATGCAGGTAATTGCAATGTCCAAACAACAGCAGGGAGCAACATTGGTGTCAAGTACGCCTAAACATTCAGAAACCTCTTCCTCCTCTACAACCAGCAGCTCAGACTCATCCCAATACCGCTCACCATCAGATCGGGACAGTTCCAGTATTGTCACTATTGATGCTCACGCACCTCATCACCCAGTAGTTCATCTCTCATCGGGCAATGGCCCATGGGAGTGGAAGGCTGGACAGAAGGCCGGTGAGAGTCAAGAAGTAGGAGACTATGATATGAGTAAGGACTACCGTGGCTACAGGACACCAAAGGGTGCTGGTGTGTCCCCAGGTTCCTCCATTAGTGACCTAGAGCCTGATTCAGAACCACGGTGTGGGCCAACTGTCAATGTTGCTGGAGGTGTGCCTACTCCCCTAGTAGTAGACACAGTTGCCATTATTACAAGTCGGGAAGCCAGCCTAAGGAGGAAACTACATTCAGCTGAAAGAGAGGGGAGTGAAGAGGGGGAAGAACCGTTTTACAAGAAGCTTCAGAACCAGAGATTCAAGGATTAAATACAAGGGGATTGAGGAGAAAAGATACTAATATCTTGGCATGTTTGACAAAAGGAAGTGACACTACAGAAAACAGCTAATCACTGCCCAATAAGCATGGATTATTGATTCCTGTATAGAACGTGATGTCAAATTGCAGTGAAAACATTTTCTTTTATATTGGAAGTGACATCAGGTGCCCATGTAAATGAATTTCCATACAGTGATGAATCCAGCTGCCTTCCTAATTTCTACAGTGAATTAAATAATTTAACTCAATGAAGAAAGTTTTTGTTTGGCTTGCAAAGGGAATTAAATTCCATGTGTGAAAAGGCTTTTTTGTAGCATTGTGATTGTTTTCATACGGTGACAAAGCTAAGTATGGGAAAGCAGTTTCCTCTGATAGAAATTGCTCAGGAAGTGTTTGTGAATGTTCCAAAATAATATTTCAAATGCAAACACAGCATATTCCAACTCCATAATACTGCTTAGTAAAGCAAAATATTTCACTAGAAAGATGATAGCAGAGGGAAAGCATAGATTACAGATGTGTTCTTGCATATTTATCAACAAATTCCATCAAAGACCCCTTTATTACGCAAGACAGTCTAATACGTTCTTACTACATGCTATCTGCAGTCCGACAAGCTGCAATGCATGGCGCAACCACTGGATGGCCAGTGTATCGCTTAATCTTCGTATGTAATTTGCTTTAGATATTGGGTCATTGCCATAACAGTACTTCAGCTACATTCCATATGTAAGATTGCTGCTTTTGTATTTGCTGTCATGACTAGAACTCACAAGAAGTAATATTGCATGCATGTACACCGTCATAATTGTAGTTCCTATTGCTTATCGGAATCTACTAAAACTACTAAAATGGCGACTGACAGTATATAGTTATTTTATAAACAATGTTAAATTGAAACAGGCGTATGACTATGTATTGTGTTACATTAAGAGGTTTTATTAAGACCAATTGAATGTTGACCCCGTAAATTACAATTTCGTATTGCTGCATATAGCAGCCATAAGATATAATTTTGTGATTTATAAAAAAACCTTTATATGAGCTTGTCCTTGCAAAGAATGTAAAGTGATAGCTTTGAAAAGTTTTGCATACTTGCCAACTGATTGTCAGGGAGACTCCCTGACATAGTAGCAATCTCCCTGTCTCCCTGAAGAGTCTAGCAATCTCCCTGATTACACCCTACCCCCATTATGTAGCTGTTATATACTTGGAAAGAAAAGAAATCAGATATATATACATTCAAATGGTATAATCAGTGCCATTTCCCTGCATTGTTTATACGGCACAATGATCCCTAAGGATATACATGCATTTTCCTGTAAGATTTCTCTTGGCACTTATATAACACAATACATGAGTAAGCCCTGAAAAGCATCAATGTGTTTTCATCAACAAGTAGATCTTACTAACTGCTTTGGGGCTCGTTTACAGTTGGATATAAGTCAATTTTATGGCACGCCTCTGAGTACACTCCCATTTTAAGGCCATGCTCATACGTGTTGCTGTCACAATCTCTCTGAAATGCTTTTTCAAAAGTAGGCAAGTATGAAGCTCTGACCTACAGTAGCTTTCTCAGACCCCACATGCACAGAAAGAATTATAGATAGAAGTTATGGTAGGAGCATGGAAATTGGTCCATTTTTAGGGATGCTCTCTGCAAACACTACAATGACTAACGTCATCTGCTGTCAGGGCTGAGCTCCGAAAAGCTTTGCCTGGACCTCACTGAGAATTATCGGGACTGTGGTCTTCAGCGTTAGTGTTTGCCTAATGGAGGATATATCTCTGACAGTTCCTGCTTTAGGCATTTCTTAAAACTCCCAATACTTAAATTTGCCTAAACTATGTTAAATAGACCTCATAATCTCAGAATTTCTAATGTGGTGTTAAGATTACTGTACTGAAATACAACATTGTTTACTATTGTAGGTTTAAGTACACTACAGTACTGCATATGTAATGTCATATTAGCAGGATACAAAATACAGTGCACAATGCTGCCACACCTACAAGTTGCAATACACACAACAGCACAGAGACAATGAATGATACAATTAACATTTCTGTCTACTGAGTGCTAACACACTACAATGCACACAAAACATACAATGAAGCACATTATAACTACCGGGGGCAGCACATTTCCATGTTCCCAATACACGTTTCTTGCTGAGACTCAAAACATTGACAAATTAGAAGACAGACGACATATACGTTCCAAGGTGATACTCAAAGGACAACATTGTCACATAAAATGATCGCATCATAGGTTAGATCAGAGGTTCCAATACTCCGCCATTACAGTCCAGGTTTTAAGGATATTCATTCTTGAGTCTGACTGAGGTACTAATTAAGTCACCTGTGCTCAAGCCTGCATATCCTTAAAATGTGGACTGTAATGGCAGAATTTGGGAACCTCTGGGTTAGACTGTACTCGTGAAAGTCCATGCAGTCACCATGCATACATAGTGCAGTTTCACAAAAATGCTGCATTGCCAGCTTGACAGACTGAAAGGATAGATAAGTAACAAAACACCTGTACATTATCATCAATAGCAACTGTAAACTGTTTGGCCAATGCGATCAGCAAAGTGACAGAATGTATTAAAGCACAATAAATCTACGTACTGTATTTACTCCTCTTCAGTTGACAGAGTCTAAAACAAATCAGACATACTGTTCAATAAAGACCCTATAGGTTGCATGGAGTTGGGGTTTTTAGGTATCAGTTAAATCCAAGAGGTTGTCTAAAAGTAGACAGCCCCTTTAAACTCTTTAACATGCTTGTGGCTTTTTCACAGTGGTTTAACATATATAACAACCATATACTGTACAGCATTGTCATCAAGAATAAAAGAAGTTAATCCTAAAAAGCTTCAGGAAGTCGTAATCTGTAATCACCTCCTCTCTGCCCTTTCAAAACAGGGCTGGAATGTTGCTAAATGTTACTAAATGTAATACTTGGGTTAGCAAAAGTTTTAAAAGAACTGAAATAATGTATTGTTTTCTTTTTTACATATTTTTAAATAAAGTTACAGGGGGCAGCTGTTACAGGGCCCACAGCTGAGGGCCAAAGGCCAATGTGTCTTCTTTATTATTATTTGAGGTCTTTGCAAAACTTTAGTATGGGCCCTGCAAATATCTAGCTACACATGTACTCTGTAGTAAATGATAAGCATTCTGATATTTATTATGTTGGGTAGTACACAAATTCTGGAGTTTTTTGCTTTTGACAAACAGGCGTTATGCTAGGGCATGTCATTTTTGTTTGTACTTTGTACTTATTAGCATTGGCCAGCAAAATGCCTGACTCTGAGCACCCCCACGTTGCATTACAGGCTTTTTGCATGAGTGTCTGTGTACTATTCTGAATGTGTCCCTATAGCTTTACATGGAAAATCCTGCTCACTTATCGCTGTATCCCACCACGCAGCAATAGAAGTTCCTGTAGCGCCCTCTAGGGTTCCAGGATTCACATTAGTTACATTTCAACCTTTTGCCAGCTTGATTCTCTCCTTTTAGACAAAGGATTCCAATATTACATTATAGAAACATTGAGACCCTGTAACAATAATCATGCATATTGGAGACAATTTTGTATGGAGGAGATTTTGGTGCACGAGGTTTTTTTTATATGGTCAAAGCCTTATAAAATGTCCTAAGGGTTTCTATTTGTATTTTGACCCTTTTTTGACGATTCACAGCTAACATTGTATTTTCTTTTCAAATTATAATATAGAAAAATATATGTGCTTTTGGTAGATTACATGTAACGTTAAAAAGAAAAAGTGAAAGTTTGGATAGCGGTTAATGTGTTTATATATTCAATGTTGCGATGCACAGAATTTTACAATAGATTTAACATTAAGGGGCATATGTATCAAAGCTTGATGTGAGATAAAATTGTGAGATATATATCACCAACCAATCAGCTGTCGGTGACACGGTTTGATGTTTATTTTTCTGTTTTCCTGTTATGACTGACGGTCCAAAATAAAGAAGTTGAAAAAAAAATAAATATATATATATAATTTCTTAAACACAGCCTGCAATATGTAAGTTAGAAGCTGATTGGTTGGTGATATATATCTCACAATTTTATCTCACATCAAGTTTTGATACATATGCCCCTAAAAGTAAGCAGAGAGGGCTACAATTCTACAATTATTCTGGCAGTGCAAATGCAACAGTATTCAGTAGCAGCAGCTTTTTGTTTCTTGCTTGTATCCTTTTTATTTCTTATAACTTGTTCTGGATACAGGAATAAATCTGTATAAGCAATTCAAAAATGAATAAAATAAGTGTCCAGAGTATGAAAGTAACTTCAAATCTTGTATTAGCTTATAACTTTAGGTAGAGTAACGTAACCTATTTTCATAGAAAGAAAGCCCTGGGTTTGTAGCTGATGTAACAGAAACGCGTGTTTTAGGGTACAGATGTAGGATAGCCATTTGAACCTAATAACAGCATCCTGAAGGTGGAATATGATGAATCCAGGTTCTGAGCAAACAAATCTAATTTAATATAATAATGTAAGGTAAAACTACTAACTTACCTTTACCTTGGATGTCAGAACTGATCTATGCGTAAAAGGTAGCATTTCTTACCTTATGGAATGAGGGGGCTGCCGGCTGCTATTGATTTCGGGATGCATTGTCCATCGCGCATGTGCGAACAATCTAACAGGGAACAGGAAGGTAGGGATGCGTACAGCTGCAGTCCTTAGAAGCCAGGTAGAGCTATCATGTTCAATGCAGAAGTGGCTTACTATAGGAAGTGCTTTCTGCTAATGGCAATCTGGCGTGGGGGAAAACTCTCTTGGACTGATAGTCCAGCCTGTAACTAGAAGAGAGCGTTTCCAATGGGAAGCCTGCCAGCTGCCAGTGCACGGACTAGGAGACTGAGGGCTGTGGTGGAGTTTTCTTGTGGGGGAATGCTGTAGCCCTGCAGCTTCTAGGTAACTTCTGCCACTGAAAGTGACACGTTTTCTCAGGTCTAATACACTATTAGGAGTGTGGCATGAATTTGTGGCAATTCCACCCAATATAAATGTTAAGGCCATAATGTCATTGTGGCATGATCAGGTCTCAGGTGAGCCAAAAGCAGAATTGGTGAAACTTAACTTGTAGAATTTCACCGATCCAGCGACGGATCGCGGAACATCGATGGCCTCCGATCGGTATTTCCGACCGGTGGATCGCTGTTTCCGATCCCATCGTCACCTAAATTTATTCATTACAGACTGACACATTTTAAAAGATCCACAGGTGAAGCTCATTATTTCACTTGTAATTCTGTGAGGAGGCCTGGAAAACATGCACTGTTTGGGGTCCTGATGACTGAGTTTGAGAACCACTATTCTAAAGATATTACATAGAGCAGGCAAAGAGATAAACCACAAGGTTGCTGAAAGTTTGTGCACAGGTATAACTTTTATGTAGCAAATACATTCACATTCATACAGGCCCACTAAATATCAAGGATAGTACATTTATGAAGAACATAGTTTGGAACAATTAAAACTAAATAATATCTGCTAAAAGTGATATGTTATTTCTTATTACTTTTTATAACTGATGATAACCAGATACAATCTAATTTTCTGAACCTTGTGCGTAATTAACAGGGCAAAATAAATAGTTGACACTCGCTGCCAATTGCAGTTACTGTTTGACATATAGATTTAAAAAAAAAGAGATAAAGTGTAAAATAAACGGTCATAAACTAAAGTTAAGTACATCATATTAACTGTGATGAGGTTCAGAGCTGGATTAACAACAGCGTAACTGGGGGGCCCACACATCACCAACGTGGGGGCACTGTGGCATAATGTGAACTGGGGCCACTGTAGTGTGTTTAATACATTTCTGGTGCTGGGAGTATCACATTACACTTTTTAATAACATAGCCAGCATATCTTACTGATCATATAATTGGTAGGAGCCAAACAAGTTAGTTGCCCTGGGGTCCCAACAAACCTTAATCCGGCCCTGATGGGGCTGGATGATGGTCCTGCACTATTACCAAGTGGTAGTGCAAGTTTAAGCTCTCTTTGGGGCCAAGTATAAATTATGCCATGTTCTCTGCAATGGAGGATAAAAATGTAATTGAAATAAAATGCACTTCAGAAGCAGTAAGCGTGATTATAATGGCTCTAGCAAGAACTCAATTAATTTATTCTGCATGTTTCAGACAGATATCAAACTGGTTACGTTACAGTGAGCAGTGACCGAGCCTGCTGCAATTTATCAGGAATACCATGCCTATCTTCACTTCCTATTCCTACATAATGAGACTCGTAAAAAACTACTCATTAAAATGATTAATACTTTGCACTCCATTGCATGCATTATTTTCTACATGTCTCCTTGGAAACATCCAGCAGAATCCTTTCCCTTTTCCTCCATCATGGATAAAAAATTTACGTAAAAGCTCTATATTTCTACAGGATGTGACAGATGCATTCAAGTGTGTACTGAGGAATAATGGATGAATAAGTGTGCAATCGGGATGTTGTGCTGCGCCAAATTGCAAATTGTTTATCAAGATTTAGCTATGATGTGCCCCTTAATCTGCAATTCCTAGTGCTTTACACTAAGGGGTGTATTTACTAAAGTGAGAGTTTTTAGAAGTGGAGATGTTGCCCATAGCAATCAATCAGATTCTAGCTATTATCTTCTAGAAAGTGCTAGTTAAATGTTAAGTAGAATCTGATGGGTTGCTGTGGGCAACATCTCCATTTCTAGAAACTCTCACTTTAGTAAATATATCCCCAAGAGTGTACAGTGGGCCTGATTCAGAGACGGACGCTCTGAATCAGGGCTTTTTTTTTTTGGTGTGGCCTCCTGGCCGCTCGCATAGCTGTGTGTGACCACCCACAGCTATTGCGAGTGGCTAGGATGATGGTCGCAATGGTCAAGACCATCGCGACCATCGGGTTTGCGACGAGACCCTTGCAGTAGGGTCTCGTTGCCGCAAGCCCCAGAGAGCTTCTGGCTCTAATAGAGCCGGAAGCTCTCCCACTGATATCACTGGTGATGTCAGTGGGGCAGCCCACAAATGGCAGGCATTCGCTTGGGAACGCCTCCATTTGTGAAGTCACCCCCCTACCACGCCTACAAAACGGGGCGAGCTGTCATTCAACATCAAGAGCCACCCCTTTTGTAGTGAGCCACGGAGCGAGTGCTTTTTGTGCTCCCTCCGGGGCTCAGGCACGCATAGTGCACACGCCGCGCGTGCGCACTGGCACGCCATCGACCCGCTTGCGAGCGCTATGTGCTTACGAGCGGGTCTGAATCAGGCCCAGTGATCAATGTATAGGATTTTTATGTTTCTTCAGCTATTACTGATACTGCTTTTATACCTAAATTCCGGGTCTGACCCGGAGGTTGGAACAGGGTTCCAAACCGGATCAGACCTGGAATTTAGCTGGCGCCGACCCTGGGTCAAAGTTCTGCCCAGCATACACCAACGGGAGGCCCAACCTGGGACCTCAACCCCCTAGTATGTCTTCTGGGATCCAATGCCAATGTTACCATTCTGTGAAGTTTTCATCCACATTATGTGATGTCATCCAAATCCATCCAGTGGAAGGCACAGAACAAGCTCCCCAGGTCAAAGTTCTGCCCAGCATCCCCAGGTCAAAGTTCTGCCCAGCGTACAGCAATGGGAGGTCTGACAGGGACCTCTTACCCCTAGTATGTCTTCTGGGATCCAATATTACCACTGTGTGAAGTTTTCATCCAAATCCATCCAGTGGAAGGATCAGAAAAGGCTCCCTGGGTCAAAGTTCTGCCCGGCATACACCAACGGGAGGTCCGACCGGGACCTCAACCCCCTAGTATGTCTTCTGGGATCCAATGTCACCATGAGATCTGATCCAACCACTCCATTAGATATCCTAGACCAATTGCCACCCCTCTGTGAAGTTTTCATCCAAATCCATCCAGTGGAAGGCCCAGATCAGGCTCTCCAGGTCAAAGTTCTGTCCAGCGTACACCAACGGGAGGTCCGACCGGGACCTCAACCCCCTAGTATGTCTTCTGGGATCCAATGTCACCACTCTTAAGTTTTCAGATATACAGTATCTGCAGATGGTGGATGTTCATACACACTGAACAACCATCATCTGTCATCTGGCCGCGGGTCCTGCTGGCCGTGGTCACGCCTCGATCCCCTCCCCGTGGCATCTGCTGCAAGTGTACGGGTGGTTGGCTGACTGCCTATACACACAGCATGATGGACAAATATATCTGAAAGTTGTTGGCCCCATATCAACATTTTGGTTCTAGAGCTGTGGTTCTCAAACTTGGTCCTCATTTTCCAGATTGCTTAGCAGGTGCACAGGTGTATTCATTACTCACTGCCACATTTTAAAATATCCACAGGTGGTGCTAATTATTTCACTTGTGATTCTGTGAGGAGACCTGGAAAAAATGCACTGTTTTGGGCCCTGAGGACTGAGTTTGAGAATCTGTGTTCTAGAGACATGCCTCTCTCCACAACGACTGTTCATTTCATGCTCCAGAGTAGTGCTCTAGTTCATTTTATACTCTATAGTAGTGCTACCAGTTCACATTTTGCTACTTTATAGTGCCTCCAGTACTCATTGGTGGGCTTCTGCCAGTGATAAAGGCAGGTCTAGATTAACAATGGGGTAGATGGTGCTACACCTCCACATAAAAACACGTCCATCATCATAGCAGCATGATGATGAACAGTTGCTGATCTGGCCACAAAGTTGGTCATAGATCATAAGTATCGAAGCCGGATAATTGGCTGAGACAGGATCGGTGTAAAATTAGATCAGGGCGACGCCATTTTGCGAATGGCAATGAGACGCCATTTTGCGACTGGCCACCCAGCGCCATTTTAGTGAAACTCGCCATTATAAGTACATACGGCGATGCTATTATTTAGCGTCGTGCGATTCCCACGCAATAGAAAGAAGTTAAAGGTCCTCACCATACAAATACAGACAGTCATTAAAACATATAAAATGATTCTCCCTGCAAAACATGTACCATGGTGTACTCCACAAAATACATAGTCGCACAACGCTAACTAGCGTCTTTTCCCAATTCCCCAATACTTACACACTGCACACATTCATAAAAGGTTCCCTAGCATTAAAGTGTAATATCCAAGGTTTATGCAGTAATTATTAATGTTGCGTAATAAAGGTTATTTGATATCTAAGGTTTAGTACATGGTAAGCTGACCATGTTTGGTGTTGTACTGATCCACTGTGTCTCCACAGATTTCCGGTATCATTGGTGAGAAGATCGCAACATGCGTCTGTAAACTATGGACTATAGAGAGTTAAAACATTAAAATGTACTCTGTAATGTTAGCAGCTTAGATTAGCATGCAGCGGGAAAAAAGGACACAAAGGGTTGTTAGAGGCTGTTTGTGTCCATTCAAATTGACCTATGAACTATCCTGTAACAGAAGCAGCTTTAAGAAGAACCAATGGAATCATGTCAAACTTGTCTATTGTATTGCCTATCCCTGTAAGAGTATATATGTGCGCTCTCTGACCCCAGTCTGGAGTCTTCTTGCTGTGCTGTTGAAGGAGGTTTGTAATGCTGATGCCAGTATCTGGGCCCAGAGCGCGTGCGTATATAAAAACTGTACCTTGGGTCTGTATGATTTAATTGCGCTAATTGTCTTTAGATCACAGCGTGTACCCATCTGTTTTATATTGAATAATAACTTTTTGTGCTTTGGAACCACATTCAAAGTCTGAAAGCATTTATTTACTGTGCGACTCATTACGCTAAATAGAGACAATTTTAGAAGGTATTGGCAGGATTTTAGAAGGTATAGACAGGATTGCATAGAGGTTTTAATTAGGTATCCATAGTTGGGGGCTCACAGTGTTAATCACACTACCGGTCACTTGGTAACACTCGGTAGCGATCTCTCAACAAAAGGGTGGAGGTGCCATAGCAGGAGAATGCATTCTGCCTTCGAGATCTGCTACCACTTTGCTGCTGAGAGTCCGCTACCTATTATTGAGGCTTTAGGAGCGCTGATTTTTTTTAGTCGCACTATAGCGTCAAAATCATAATACGTGTTGTGTAGTAGTCGCATTATTGTGTATGCGACTAGTCGCACAATAGCGTATACGTATTTCCTGTATTGCTGCCACATGTTTTAAACAAAGCCTTTGAGAGTGCACAGTGATATTGATAGATAGCATTGTTGTAAATACATTGATCAGTGTTGCCATAGTCTGGGAAAACGTGTATTTTTCTGCGCAGGAAAAGGCTGTGTAACAGTGAGTATTTGTTGGTAGGGACAACAGTTCCCTAGTTAAGGGTATCGTAGGACCCTTAGGGACTAGGCGCAAGGGTCGACCTAGTAGCTCGGTAGTAGATACCATTCTAACACATAAGCAGGTGTAGTTGTTGTCTTTGTTGTAGGTTCGGCTCCCAGTGTGATTACAGTATTCAGTGATCAGTTAGGGTTATTTGAGCATTGTAAATGAACCGCACAGTTTTGGCTAAATTGTGATTGTGAACTGGGTAGAGGGTGGACGAAATCACTGAAAAGGGTAGGCGTTATTGGAATACCTACATGCTAGCAGTTGAAAGGTAGTCAAAAAGGGATTAGGTGCATGGAAGCAGCCTGGTTATTCTTCCAATAGTGTGTGGGCGCATCCTGTTAATATCATCCGCAGGTAAGTGAAAGTATCTTGATTGTCTTTCACCAGTTTAAATCTCCATTGAAAAGCTTAGGGTTCTCCCAGATGGGGGCCAAGCAAACGGTAGAGATGTTAGATGATGTGCTGCTGTTGGAAGCGCTGCTTGGGTCGGCACGCCGCATTATGCATTCTAAGTACGGTGCTTATGCAATTAGGTATTGTGATGTATGGTTTAAAATGACGATGAAGAGTGTTAGACCGTTTCCCAGAATTGGCAGCTTTGATAAGGAGGTATTGAACAATGTCCAAGATAACATCTGTATGGTGCGCTCTCGAATGAAAAATGTAAAATATAATGAGTGTTTAAAATTATGGCAGCATGAGGAGAATGCATGGCTTAAAGGTGTGCACGCGATGCAAACTAGCGTCGCGAGCACTTACGGAGAGTACACACGCAGCGCTAAACTGCGGTGCATGTGCGCCGTGAGATAGCGTGCATGTGCAGCAAGGTAGCATTGCGGAAGGTATTGCCAGTGGTTCACGCGCACCACCGCCGCCCTATGTGGATGGGGGTGCAAGTACAGTTGTTGAAAAAAACCATAAAAATTTTACTTGTACCCTCTCTTGAGTAATCACAAAGAATGTTTATGATGCGGATGATGAACCTGTTGTTATGTCTGCCATTTCCCATGCTGTACACATGTTAGATGCTCCACCACAACAAGCACAAGTGGTACCGCCATCTTCATCAGTGATAGTACAGGAAGTGTTAACATCCACTGCACCCATAGAGGAAGTTGTTAACAATATATGTAGCAGTATTAGACTAAATCCCCAGCCAGGTAACAAGGTCAAAAGTAGCAGTGCGGCCGGTCTGCATCCCATCCGGACAATAACGGTTCCGAATGGGAATGCGGATGCGAACGGTGTAGTGCCACAAGAGAGGTAGCAATGCTCTGTCCTTGGACAAGAGCGGAGCTAAATTCCATAATGAATGATTTCCCCGATCCTAAAAAGGAATTAGCCAAATGCCAAAGATTTTTGAAAAATTTGGGTAGTGCTCACGAGCCAACCAATAAAGATTGGCGAGTGGTGTTAAGGGCTTGTCTTCCACACAATACCGACGTGACAAAGTTTATCACGGATTGTGTATTGGATGGAGATGTTCCCTTAACAGATGAAATTAACCAAGGTAACATTTCCCGCATTATAACTCAATTGGGTGTATATTTTCCAGTAGTAGTTAACTGGAGCAAAATTTTAACCATAAAACAAAAAGAGAGTGAATCTGCAGAGGATTATTGTAACCGAGCTCTGCAGGCTATCACCCAGTACACTGGGTTAGAGGATATTAAAGATAGCACTCATCACAGGGGAATGATCGTCACTGTACTTATGGATGGTCTAAAAGAGAACCTAAAGACCCGAGTTCAGACCTCACAACCTGGCTGGAGGGGAGTCACTGTAGACACCCTCATAGAATCCACTATTGAACACGATAAGAACATCCTTAAAAAGAGAGAGACCCAGAGCGAGAAGCTAGTGGCTGTTAGTATTCAAGCTCTAGAAGGAATGACTATAACATCACAGCCAACAGACACACATGCATCTGCACAGCTACACGTCCTCACCAATCCTGCACCACCTCAAACACAACCCTACCCCACTTATCACACACAGCCACAAAACCCATACTATCCACAACCACCATAGGCCCTCATTCAGACCCACTCGCGAGCGGCTGTCCACTCGCAAGTGGGTCGATGGTCCGCACTGCGCATGCGCACGACGGAGGGAGCTCCGTCGTGCGCATGCGCGAGACCCTACGAGCGAAGGACTTCCCTTCGCTCGGAGTGTCTCATCAAAGGGGGCATGCTGTCGATGTTGACTGACAGCACGCCCCCTGTGGTGGGCGTGCCGGGGGCGTGCCTGCCAGACGGAGGCATTCCCAAGGGAACGCCTACCGTCTGAAGCCGGCCCCACTGACATCACTAGTGATGTCAGTGGGAGTGATTTTGGCTCTGATAGAGCCAAAATCACTCCTGGCCTTGCGGTTGAAAAACTCAACCGCAGGCTTCTGCTCGCAGTTTCAATGGTCGCGATGGTCAAGACCATCGCGACCATCATCCTGCACGCTCGTATATGCTGTGGGTGGTGACCCACAGCTATACGATCGTCCAGGAGTACCTGGATATCCCCATAAGGGATATACACAGAGTACAGGAAACCTATAACAGTCACCAGCTCCAATTTTGGCCGTAAATGCTGTATTGGAGAGTGAGAGTCAACGCTAGGGGTCAGGTCATACCTGTAGTCTACAGATAGTCAGGTTAACAGGAAGTACTAGGGAAGAACCGGTGATGATGGTTGATGCAGCTGGTACTAAATATCCTTTTCTTTTAGACACAGGGGCGACCAGGTCAGTGATAAAATCTCACGCTAACTTACAAGTAACCAGCGAGATGGTACCAGCAATGGGTGTAATGGGTAAAGTGCAACATTATCCTTTAACAAAATCCACAGAGGTCACTATCGGGCCATTGCATACCAGGCATTCTTTCCTCCTGGCAGCAGCGGCTCCTACTAACCTACTGGGAAGGGATTTGTTATGTAAGATGGGATGTGTCATATACTGTACTCCTGATGGTGTATTTCTAGATATCCCAGAGAGAGTTGCGCACGAGTTGAGGGATATGTTGGACACTCTCCAAAGGATAATGTATCACTCTAGTGGTTTAAGTGAAAATCCATCTCAGGTAGATCAAATGTTATCCCAAATTCCAGATTCACTTTGGACCAAGGATGGACAGGACACTGGATTAATGGCAAATATAAGTCCCGTAATCGTAAATCTAAAAAGTGGTAGGCAAGCTCCTAAAATTCCCCAGTACCCATTAAAACAGGTAGAATTAGGGGTTTATCCCATAATTGAGCGATTGTTACAGCAGGGAATTTTAGTTCGTACAGCAAATGTAGCCAACAGTCCCATCTTTCCTGTAAAGAAGAGTGGCGGGAGGGGTTGTAGGCTGGTACAAGACCTTAGAGGGGTTAATACGGTGGTAGAGAGCCAATTTCCCGTAGTGCCAAATCCAGCTGTCATTCTTATGCAGATCCCACCCAATGCAACCCATTTCACTGTCATTGACCTCTGTTCTGCTTTCTTCTCTGTCCCTCTTCATCCTGACTATCAGTACCTATTCGCCTTTACATACAGGGGTGTACAATACACATGGACACGATTTCCCCAGGGTTTCATAGACAGCCCCAGTATCTTCTCCCAGGCCTTACACGACTGTTTACAATCTTTTCAACCTGCCAGTAGATCTGTTCTAATACAATATGTGAACAAAAAGTATGGTGGTCGCTCACATCAACTTAATGACATTGCACAGGTGCTTGTAAAGGGTGGGGTTTACACTGAGCTACAGAAAAAAAAAGTGATTTTCCCTCCAGCACACTGCAGCAAAATCAACAAAAATACTTGAATCCTATATGATAATAGAAATTCAGAGGTATTGGTTTACACACATTTGCAAACACATGAATAAGCGCCGGGCCAACGTCAAGGCTCCTCCACACCAGCGTCCCCAACATTATGGGGTCCACGTCCGAGATGCTGGGAACCCCAAAATAATCCAGCCAAGGACTATCCCCAGGGCATCACACGAAAAATGGAAAAAAGGTGAAAGTGAAGTGTAAAGTATAGTTGTGTAAAGATAAATCAATAAGTGTTAATGGTAAGGGGTTAAAATTACATAAATAATAGACAAACAAATAGAAAGGTGATAAAAAATATCTATGTGAATTAAGTGGTGATGCCCTGAAAAAAGGCCCAGCCAGAGCAACTTCCGGGGCCCCACGCCCAAATGCTCACCCCAAAATAATTGTTGCTACCTAATAGTAGCACCCACTCTGGGTCACATAATTACAAATTAATGTACTGCATAATAACAGTACATGTATAAGCTGAGAGCAGACTCACCTAGAAGGGACCCCAGAAACCTCCTAATGGCACTATTCAGACCAACACATCCTCCCAATGCTGGCTCCTTTCATGCCTCACAAAACTGCAAACAAAAAGTATGGTGGTCGCTCACATCAACTTAATGACATTGCACAGGTGCTTGTAAAGGGTGGGGTTTACACTGAGCTACAGAAAAAAAAGTGATTTTCCCTCCAGCACACTGCAGCAAAATCAACAAAAATACTTGAATCCTACATGATAATAGAAATTCAGAGGTATTGGTTTACACACATTTGCAAACACATGAATAAGTGCCGGGCCAACGTCAAGGCTCCGCCACACCAGCGTCCCCAACATTATGGGGTCCACGTCCGAGATGCAGGGAACCCCAAAATAATCCAGCCAAGGACTATCCCCAGGGCATCACACGAAAAATGGAAAAAAGGTGAAAGTGAAGTGTAAAGTATAGTTGTGTAAAGATAAATCAATAAGTGTTAATGGTAAGGGGTTAAAATTACATAAATAATAGACAAACAAATAGAAAGGTGATAAAAAATATCTATGTGAATTAAGTGGTGATGCCCTGTAAAAAGGCCCAGCCAGAGCAACTTCCGGGGCCCCACGCCCAAATGCTCACCCCAAAATAATTGTTGCTACCTAATAGTAGCACCCACTCTGGGTCACATAATTACAAATTAATGTACTGCATAATAACAGTACATGTATAAGCTGAGAGCAGACTCACCTAGAAGGTACCCCAGAAACCTCCTAATGGCACTATTCAGACCAACACATCCTCCCAATGCTGGCTCCTTTCATGCCTCACAAAACTGCAAACAAAAAGTATGGTGGTCGCTCACATCAACTTAATGACATTGCACAGGTGCTTGTAAAGGGTGGGGTTTACACTGAGCTACAGAAAAAAAAAGTGATTTTCCCTCCAGCACACTGCAGCAAAATCAACAGAAATACTTGAATCTTACATGATAATAGAAATTCAGAGGTATTGGTTTACACACATTTGCAAACACATGAATAAGCGCCGGGCCAATGTCAAGGCTCCTCCACACCAGCGTCCCCAACATTATGGGGTCCACGTCCGAGATGCAGGGAACCCCAAAATAATCCAGCCAAGGACTATCCCCAGGGCATCACACGAAAAATGGAAAAAAGGTGAAAGTGAAGTGTAAAGTATAGTTGTGTAAAGATAAATCAATAAGTGTTAATGGTAAGGGGTTAAAATTACATAAATAATAGACAAACAAATAGAAAGGTGATAAAAAATATCTATGTGAATTAAGTGGTGATGCCCTGAAAAAAGGCCCAGCCAGAGCAACTTCGGGGGCCCCACGCCCAAATGCTCACCCCAAAATAATTGTTGCTACCTAATAGTAGCACCCACTCTGGGTCATATAATTACAAATTAATGTACTGCATAATAACAGTACATGTATAAGCTGAGAGCAGACTCACCTAGAAGGTGGTCGCTCACATCAACTTAATGACATTGCACAGGTGCTTGTAAAGGGTGGGGTTTACACTGAGCTACAGAAACAAAAGTGATTTTCCCTCCAGCAAAATCAACAAAAATACTTGAATCCTACATGATAATAGAAATTCAGAGGTATTGGTTTACACACATTTGCTAACACATGAATAAGCGCCGGGCCAATGTCAAGGCCAATGTTGGTCTGAATAGTGCCATTAGGAGGTTTCTGGGGTACCTTCTAGGTGAGTTGCTCTGGCTGGGCCTTTTTTCAGGGCATCACCACTTAATTCACATAGATATTTTTTATCACCTTTCTATTTGTTTGTCTATTATTTATGTAATTTTAACCCCTTACCATTAACACTTATAGATTTATCTTTACACAACTATACTTTACACTTCACTTTCACCATTTTTCCATTTTTCGTGTGATGCCCTGGGGATAGTCCTTGGCTGGATTATTTTGGGGTTCCCTGCATCTCGGACGTGGACCCCATAATGTTGGGGACGCTGGTGTGGAGGAGCCTTGACATTGGCCCGGCGCTTATTCATGTGTTTGCAAATGTGTGTAAACCAATACCTCTGAATTTCTATTATCATGTAGGATTCAAGTATTTCTGTTGATTTTGCTGCAGTGTGCTGGAGGGAAAATCACTTTTTTTTTTCTGTAGCTCAGTGTAAACCCCACCCTTTACAAGCACCTGTGCAATGTCATTAAGTTGATGTGCACGACCACCATACTTTTTGTTTGCAGTTTTGTGAGGCATGAAAGGAGCCAGCATTGGGAGGATGTGTTGGTCTGAATAGTGCCATTAGGAGGTTTCTGGGGTACCTTCTAGGTGAGTCTGCTCTCAGCTTATACATGTACTGTTATTATGCAGTACATTAATTTGTAATTATATGACCCAGAGTGGGTGCTACTATTAGGTAGCAACAATTATTTTGGGGTGAGCATTTGGGCGTGGGGCCCCCGAAGTTGCTCTGGCTGGGCCTTTTTTCAGGGCATCACCACTTAATTCACATAGATATTTTTTATCACCTTTCTATTTGTTTGTGTGCTGGAGGGAAAATCATTTTTTTTTCTGTAGCTAATACAATATGTGGACGATTTATTGTTATGTTCTGATTTTTTTATGTCATGTTTAAATGATACTAAACTTTTGTTGCTTCATCTATCGCAAACAGGACACAAGGTTGCTAAGGACAAACTACAGCCATGCCAGTCCAGGGTTAAATATTTGGGACACTGCCTAACTCAGGGGTTACGACATCTCACAAATGACAGAATTCAGGCCATACAGAACATGACACTGCCGCAGAACCAACAGCAAATTCGTACCTTCTTGGGAATGTGTGGATACTGCAGAATGTGGATCCCAGGTTTTTCTATTTTGGCCTTGCCATTACAGGACTTAGGACCTCATTCAGAGCCGGTCGCACAGAGCGTGCGGTCGGTCTGAATGAGGGGAGGACGTCTTGAATTTTCAAGACATCCTCCTTTGCGGTGGTAAGGCTGTGGGTTAACACCCACAGTCTTACGACCACCTAAGGTGATGGTCACGATGGTCAAGACCATCGCGACCATCGGGGCTTATGATGAGACCCTAGGGTAGGGTCTCCCTTGTCGTAAGCCCTGGAGAGCTTTTGGCTCTGTCTGAGCTGGAAGCTCTCCACTGACATCACTAGTGATGTCAGTGGGGCCGCCCCCAAACGGTAGGCGTTCCCATGGGAATGCCCCCATTTGGGCTGCCACCCCCCCGGCCCGCCTTCCAAACGGGGCGAGCTGTCAATCAACATCGACAGCTCGCCCCCTTTGGATCGAGACCCGCTACGACCGGCGCTGTCGATCGTAGCGGGTCTCCCGCATGCGCACGATGGCGCCATCATGCGCATGCTCTGTGGGGGGCCATCGACCCGGTCCGAGCGCATCGGCGCTAATGACCGGGTCTGAATGACCCCCTTAGTCTCTTCCTCAAAGCACGATCATGTCATACACAAAGAGGAATCAGAGCAGGCTTTCCTTAATCTTAAGGATAGTCTGACAAGAGCACCTACATTGGGAATACCTGATTATGAAAAACCTTTTGATTTGCATTGTACAAAAGCCAATGGTTGTGCAGCAGGTGTCCTCACACAAAAACATGGTGATGCCAGTAGGCCGTAGCATACTACAGTGCACAATTGGACAATGTGGCAAGATCACTCCCAACGTGTTTAAGAAGTGTAGCAGCAACTGCTTTATTGGTTAGTAAGAGTGAGGATGTGGTACTAGGTCATGATATGATTGTCTATACTCCCCATGCTGTATCTGCTTTGCTAAACTCTGCCCAAACCAGACATGTCTCTTCAGCTAGGTTCACAAAATGGGAACTAGCCTTAACAGCACCTGCAAACATCACCATCAAAAGGTGCATACATTAAATCCAGCTACGTATTTACCATATGTGCAACATGATGCACAAAGGGTGGAGAGAGGTGAGCCGCTGGCAACAGGTGAGTTCTGCAGGTATATTGATGCACATGATTGTATGGAATATCTTAATCAAACCTTTACTGCAAGATCTGACATACGGGATACACCTTTAGAAAATGTAGATGTGACATTTTACACGGATGGGAGTTGTCATAGACAAACTGACGCTGGAGAGTTAGGTACAGGTTATGCTGTGGTAAATGATGAGGATGTTATAGAAGCCGAACCTTTAGGCCCACCACACTCGGCCCAAGTGGCGGAACTGGTGGCACTAAAGAAAGCATGTGAATTAGCGGAAGGTAAATCTGCTAATATCTACACTGACTCGAGGTATGCCTTCGGGGTAGTACACGATTTCGGTGCCTTATGGCATCTGAGAAAATTTATGACAGCAGCAGGCACACCAATTGCACATTCCAAACATATAAAAGGTCTACTAACAGCAATCCAATTGCCAAAGGCAGTGGCAGTAATTAAGTGTAAAGCCCATACATGTGAGGATGATCCGGTGTCACTGGGCAACAACAGGCCAGAAGAAGCTGCAAAATGGGCAGCATGGTTAAAAATGAATGTACCAACTGAACAAATCATGACTTTTCAAACAATTGATATGCTGAAATTAATTGAGATGCTAAATTTGTGTTCTATCCAAGAAAAGTCAGTCTGGAGGTCCAAGGGATGTGGGCAAGAGTCCTTTGGACTCTGGAGAGATGGACAAGGTAAGCCAGTGGCTCCCAAGGAATACTACCCAAGCCTGGCTGAGGCAGCGCATGGTCTGACTCATCTGGGAAAGAAAGGTATGTGTAAATTGGTGAGAGCATACTGGTGCGCACCGGGTTTTTCTTCTCAAGTGGAAAAGAGAGCAATGTCCTGTCTGACCTGATTGAGGAAAAAGATTGGGAAAACGATCCCTACCGAACCATCCCACATTCCTCCCACTGTCGGACCTTTCCAGGTAATACAAATTGATTTCATCCAATTACCACCCTGCAGGAATCTCAAGTATGTATTAGTGTGCACTGATGTGTTTTCCAATTGGGTTGAGGCATACCCAGCTGCCACTAATACTCCTGCATTTACTGCCAAGAAAATTGTTCAGGAGTTTGTGTGCAGATACGGTATCCCTAAAATTATCGAGAGTGATAGGGGTACTCATTTCACAGGTGATGTTTTTCAAAATATGTGTAAACTGATTGGTATTAATAGTCGACTTCATACCCCCTACCGACCGCAAGCTAGTGCCAAGGTGGAGAGGATGAACGGTACTATTAAAAATAAATTAAGTAAGATCATGGCAGAGACTGGACTAGGATGGCCAGAAGCATTACCGTTGGTCCTACATAGCATAAGGACCACTCCTAGACCCCCCTCTAAATCTGACCCCCTTTGAAATACTCTTTGGTAGACAACCTCATTTGATTATAAGTCCGCAGGAAGATTTAAAAGGTAACAACGAGGTAATTGTAAGGTATTAACGATACTGCCTTTGAACCTCTATACACCCCTGCCTATACCTTCTGATATCCTGCCTATAAACCTCTAAGGATGACGCTATTTTGTGTACGCAGTTATACAGTAAATAAAGACTCCAGACCTAGAACCTGTGGTTCCAAAGCACAAAGTATTATTCAAGTAAAAGTACAGTCAGTTACACGCTAGTTATAAGTACAATTTAGCGCAAAGGAATCATACAGACCCAAGTACAGTTATACATACGCAGCGCTCTGGACCAGATGTAGGCATCAGCAAGAAACCCCTCGTCAATCAGTATTCAGCACAAAGACTAGAAACCCAGGGTAGGAGCACACATATTTATACCCCCCAGAAATAGACAACACAATAGAGAAGTTTGTTGCTAATACCATTGGTCCTAAAGGAGATGGCATATTTTACAAGGTATCTAACAGGTTGGTTCAAATAGACACAGTCCAGCCTCTAACAACTGGTGGTCTCTGGTTTCCTGCCTCATGAAAATCCTAACAGTTGGTCATATGATGTACATTTTGTTGCTTGAAGTCTCTGCGGTCCATAAGTTGAGAATGCATGTTGCGATCTCTACATCGATGTTACCGAAATACTGTTGAGAGAGTATGCATCAGTACAATACCAAACATGGCTTATTTATCACGTATAAAACCTTAGTTACAAAATAATCTTTATTTCATAGCAATTATAGTAAATGTGCATACTTGAATCTTATACCTTAAAGCTTATGGAACCTTGTATGTGGATATGTAATGTGTGAGTATGTGGGGTTTGATGTAAAGACACTAGTTAACTTGGGGCAGATGCGTGTGCATTCGCTAATATTCGGCGTTTTCATACAGGGTCTTATGCATTCGCTAATATGCGACTAGTTAACTGCACAATTGTGCGTATTAATGTGTGTATGAGAAATGGTGTAAGTTGCAATCGCATGATGCTAATAGTAATATCGCCACATGTACTAAAGTTTGAGTTTATCTAAAATGGCACTTGGGCGGCCATTCGCAAAATGGCGTCTTGCGATTTCATTTCCAAGAAGGCGTTGCTGCGATTCAATTTTAAACTGATCTTGTCTCAGCCAATAATCCAGCTTCGACAGTATCTTATAACAATGAGTAAACAGTTAAAACAGCAACAGTAGAAACTGAAATTGTTGTCCCATGATATGCCTGAAACAAACTGTCATGGTGTTGAACTTGGAGAATATGTTATGATGAGAAATTTCTTGCGTTCAGGTTGTTTGACTGATCGTTGGGAAGGTCCGTATCAGGTGTTGATGATGAGTACCACATCTTTGAAGGTGAGAGAGATACCTGGGTCCATTCCACTCACTGTAAGAAGGTCAACCAACAGGTGGAGAAACAAGGCGGAGACGAGGCTGATAACATGGACCTGTCGATCGCGAGCTTGTTCCGGGAGGGTTAAAAGGTTGCAGTGAGATATCTGAGCTAAAGAAATTTGTAGGTCCTTGCTACGGCAATGGACTGGTCTGCTGTGTTCATTTTTGCATTCTCTTCTAGAGTTTCCATCATCCTGGTTTGTTTGGTGATTTCTGGTTTCTGTGACAGGGGACCAATAGAGGAGATGGGAGCTGATGGCAGTATTGATGGAGTGGAGTCGAAAGGAGGAGTGGTATGCCAATCAGGGGAGTGTTTGACCAATCTTAGTACTGTAATTGTTAAGAGATCTGCTACTTCGGATCTTTGTTCAGAGATTGTAGGTCCTGCGCAAGTGGTGTAAATGGTACTGCTTGCCACAGGTATGCTGCTGCACTGGGGAATGCCTGACCTCATCCAGTGGGTAAATACAGAGAAACGTGGGGACCAGATGCTGCGCACAACCTTGTTCTTCTAAAAATATAAATTATCTAAAGTTGTTGAACCCAAATGATGAAAGGGTACCGTCTAAGTAAATAAATGATGCTTTTACTGATAAAAAGTTGTCACAATATTAGTCACTACAAATGCAATACAGTATATATTGCCTGTATATTACTGGTTGCATATGTAAATAAACAAAACGATGCTGCAATATAATCAACAATAAACATATACTATATCAAATGCAAAAAATTAATAAAGAAGGAAAAGAAAAGACAAGAATATAGCGTATAGCAAATGTGTCAATCTAATTGTAGATAGGCACTGGTGCTGGTCTCAACCTTTGATGCCGCTAACTGAATAGTCAAATTATGATGAAGTTAGTTGTTGTATGGTGTTAATCAGGGAGAAATAGCGGCGTCCCGCTAGCTCCAAAGGGGTACCTTGGTGGTATGCTGTGAGTCCTGTGGATGTCCGTACGTTGCCCGGGTTAGTCCTCCTTGCAGTGTGGGGGTGGCTAGCTGTGGCGAGCGCCGGGGATCACTCTGCGTCGCAGGTGCCCTGAGTGCCGAGAACACGGACACTGTCCCTTTTGCCAGGGGCACATCCGTGCGCATGCTCCAGGTCACACCGGACAGGGGAGAGGGGTGCCTATGTTCCTAGCTTGCGCAAGCCGGGGGCCGCGGACGACTCTGCACCAGAGTTTTGTGACAACTTTTTTTATCAGTAAAAGCATCATTTATTTACTTAGACGGTACCCTTTCATCATTTGGGTTCAACAACTTTAGATCATATTAGGGATGTGCAGGCTAGGATAGGTTCAAGTTTGCACGCCGAGTTCGGATTTTTCCCTCCAAAAATATGGAGCTCAGAAAGAGGCAAAACATCATCTTGCATGGACAAACATCATCATTCTTGGACTTTGTCCAGGAATGATGATGTTTGTCCATGCAAGATAACGTTTTGCCTCTTTCTGAGTTCCACTTTTTTGGTGGGAAAAATCCGAACTCGGTGTGCAAACTCGAACCTATCCGAGCCTGCACATCCCTAGATCATATATATTTTTAGAAGAACAAGGTTGTGCGCAGCATCTGGTCCCCACGTTTCTCTGCTACTTACTCGGAGACAGTGTGAAGGTCTGTCATCTGAGGATTATTGTATGTGTGAGTTCTATGGGTCCGTAATTGATGAGAGATGCATCCAACGGTGTCAACCCAAGTATAATCAGTATTGGGGTGGGTATCCTTTAGATGATTATCACACCATGGTGGGCAAAATTTTTAACCAAACCGACTGTTGGGTGTGCTCTCACGTGCCCCAAGGACAGCATAATGTAGAATTAGTGCCATTCCCATTAAATATCTCTGAAATGTTAGAATTGCAAAAAGGGAAGACACTGAATGGAAAATTTCTTAATACCAAACCACCCCATTTTAAGCTCCACCAGTACCAGGCACGTTTATGTTTAAACATCACCAACTCCAATGAACCAGGAAGTTGGGAGGTGACTGGAAATAACCATACGATGACCTTCTCACAAAGAGCTGACCGTGAGCCTATGAATTATGAACTGTTATGCAAAATTAGGTCAGGTGGAAGACACTTCCGGTATAAATATACACTGAGTAACATCAAATAAATGGTTGGTAGAATCCCAGAAGGGTACTGTGCTAAGGTTATACAACTAGAAACATGTATTTGCCAGATGGGAGAACCTGGGATAGGATCATTTGTGAGGGAAATGTGTTTGATGATCATGATGCATACTATTCCTTATGTTCTCCCTGATTATGTATATTTTATATGTGGAAAGAAAGCGTATAAGGGGCTCTCTCCAAGTTCCGAAGGTTTGTGTCACTTGGGAAGAGTAGTCCCAGAGGTTATGACCCTCACACATGGTGAAATGCTTGGTATTCATAAAAACACACCATCACCATATCTTCACACACAGTATGAACACAGAGACAAAAGAAATATGATACCTGGTGATGTGCATAAAGCTACACAGTTAATTAGTGAGACAACTGGCTTTCAAGATTTGGTAGCACTGGATCCCACCAGGATCACTCGGGGTACACTAAATTTTAGATATATCCAAGATCTTGCTAAGTTAATAGATAATATCACCGAGATGTATGATGACACATTCAGGTATACAGGTAGGGAGTTGCAAGCGTACAAGAAAGAACTGGTGCAACACAGACTAGTGTTAAATTATTTAACAGCTGTCACTGGAGGGTATTGCATAACTTTGGCCACCCAATTTGGAGTAAAGTGTTGCACTTACATTACAAACGATACCAGCGATCCCAAGGAGGTAATAGACCGGAAGATGGATGAAATTCTGCAGCTAAAATGGGAATTTCAAAAGAACCATAATGCTTCAGTGGCTGAAGTAGAGGAGAAGGTAGAGGAATGGGTTTCATGGTTGAACCCAGCGAAATGGTTCTCAGGTTTAGGAGTGGGTCCAGGAAATGATTGCGAGCATAGGTAAACTCCTGATCCTCATACTGGTTGTCATCATAGTAATTGTATGTGTCAGGTGTGTTCCTACTGTATTGAAATGTATAAAATGTAAAGATAAGGTAAACCGGAAGAATGAAATTATGATGGTGGTTAGTAGTAACAAGATGAATACTGAGGTAAATGTAGAACTGCATTACAGCCCTGAATTAGAAGGTACCATCGTATAATGTATAAGATTTAGACATGCATAAAATGTGTTATTAAAATTTTATTTTAAAACATCTTAAATAATGTAAGTTCCTATTCCCCCTCAAGACTTCCTTTATAGGATTGGTGCATCCCCATATCTTTCCCATGATCTCCCAAGATCTGCGGTGTGCGTATAGGGGGAGTTTTATGTCCCCTCCTAGAGACACATTATTGATGGTTTAAGAACCACCTTGTGCCATCCTATAATATAACATTAAATAATATGTCATAATGTAAGCCTAAATTAATTCTAAAATCAGAGTATGATAGCATATTGTTTGCTATCAAAGGGTGGACTGTCGAAGCAGGATAATTGGCTGAGACAGGATCAGAGTAAAATTAGATCAGAGCGACGCCATTTTGCGAATGGCAATGAGACGCCATTTTGCGACTGGGCGCCCATAGCCATTTTAGTGAAACTCGCCATTATAAGTACATACGGCGATGCTATTATTTTGCGTCGTGCGATTCCAACGCAATAGAAAGAAGTTAAAGGTCCTCACCATACAAATACAGACAGTCATTGAAACATATAAAATGATTATCCCTGCAAAACATGTACGGTGGTGTACCCCACAAAATACATAGTCGCACAACGCTAACTAGCATCTTTTCCCAATTCCCCAATACTTACACACTGCACACATTCATAAAAGGTTCCCTAGCATTAAAGTGTAATATCCAAGGTTTATGCAGTAATTATTAATGTTGTGTAATAAAGGTTATTTGATATCTAAGGTTTAGTACATGGTAAGTAGACCGTGTTTGGTGTTGTACTTATCCACTGTATCTCCACAGATTTCCGGTATCATCGGTGAGAAGATCGCAACATGCATCTGCAAACTATGGACTACAGAGAGTTAAAACATTAAAATGTACTCCTTAATGTTAGCAGCTTAGATTAGCATGCAGCTGGAAAAAAGGACATAAAGAGTTGTTAGAGGCTGTTTGTGTCCATTCAAATTGACCTATCAACTATCCTGTAACAGAAGCACCTTTAAGAAGAACCAATGGAATCATGTCAAACTTGTCTATTGTATTGCCTATCCTTGTAAGAGTATATATGTGCGCTCTCTGACCCCAGTCTGAAGTCTTCTTGCTGTGCTGTTGACGGAGGTTTCTAATGCTGATGCCGGTATCTGGGCCCAGAGCGTGTGCGTATATAACTGTACCTTGGGTCTGTATGATATATTTGCGCTAATTGTCTTTAGATCACAGCATGTAACCATCTGTTTTATATTGAATAATAACTTTTTGTGCTTTGGAACCACATTCAAAGTCTGAAAGCATTTATTTACTGTGCGACTCATTACGCTAAATAGCGACAATTTTAGAAGGTATAGGCAGGATTTTAGAAGGTATAGACAGGATTGCATAGAGGTTTTAATTAGGTATCAATAGTATGTAGGGAGACAGTGTGGCTTATAGCCAGTGGCACACACAGGGGGGAAAGGGGTGGTTCTGAGTACCCAGAAACCCCTCTTGATGGACGAGACTTGTCTTCTGAGATGGAGACAGCTTTGTCTCTGTCTCCACAGTGGGTGATTGACAATCGTTTCGATTGTCCCCTAAAGCTTTGTCCCCTAATGCTGTGAAGTGCCCACCCCCATCAGAGACCTGATGCTTGCAGAGCAGTGTGAGTTGAGCAGGCTGGTACAGAGATGTAGGAAGCCTCTGAGTTTGCAAGACCAAAGAGCATCACTCTGTAGCCAATGGGCCAGCTGTCACAGATGCAGTGCAAGTGTTCCTGTAGTGATCAGAAGGAAGCAAAATTATCCAGGTAAGAATTGGCAAAGTTCAGGCTGCAAGGCTTAGTTCCCAGGTAAAAGTGCTGTCACAGCATGACACTGAAAAGTTAAAAGTGTAGTCCATGTTATTGAGAAATGATGTTAGGGTACAGATGTAAGACTGAAATACAACTTCGAAAGTGATGGATGGGGGCTAAATTAAGGAGGTATGGCCATGCCTTCTTACAAAGAAAATAGATATCAGTGTGATCGCCCCACAACACACACAGCCAGAGGAGACTGTAAGTGCCATTTAAATGCATCTATTGTTATGTATTCTGCATTTGCTTGTGACTGTATGCTAGCACGGTCTGTCTGAAATTTCTCCTTTCAACTGTTAGTAATTTTTCTGCTATCCCTGTACTTTGCCCTATTTTGAGCTATAAGCACTGGTGTTGTGGGGGTGTGGTTAATCACAAGGGTGCGGCCCTTTTTCAATCACAGCTATTGAGTGGTAATCCTCTTCACTATGTCTGGTAGTGAGAGTGATATATCAATTCAACTTCCTAATAGACAGCCGTTTTAAAGGAAGGAGACATAGGACCTCATTCAGAGTCGGTCGTTGCGGCCGCACGGTCGTACGCCACCGATGTTCGCTAAACTGCGCATGCGTAAAGTTCGCAATGCGCGTGCGCAAACTAGCTGCTATTATCAAAAATTTCTCTCTCCTTGAACACAGCCAGGTCGGTAGTTTGAGTGACAGAATGAGGCGTTTGTGGGTGGTAACAGGGGAAGGTGCTTGAAAACGGGGGAGTGGAGATCCGAACGCAGGCGTGCCTCATTATGCGAACAGCATTTTATGGGAGTGCATAATTAACAAAGTAGTGTCATGGCACACGTGACATGGGTGGTTTGTACACTGACCTGATCGTAGTTCTTAAGAGAGGGTATGGTCAACCTTAAGCTCTGCGACCATTTCCGATGGTTACCGATGGTCTCGGTTAATCCTTATATGGCCGGAGATGACGTGTAATGTGTACGAGAAGGGGGCGTATTTTTTGTCTTATGGCCGCATCCTCCCCTTGGTCGGCCAGCTAACGATCCGATCTTAAGGACGCAACTTGCAAGTACATCATTTGTATATCCGGCCCCTTTTCCCTTACGACCGTGCGGCCGCAACGACCGACTCTGAATGAGGTCCATAGTTTCTAAAAAATGATGTCTGCGGTGTTATGCTCCTCCAGCTTTGTCTGCGGCTTCTGAAGCACAGCAGCCACAGCCAGAGAACTATGAGGGACTAACAAATACTAGACTGCTTTGCAGGAAGTGTGCAGCAGTTTTAAAGACAGGAAACAGAATCTCTGAATAGGTATGTCTGCGTTGTTATACATCCCCGGTTTTGTCTGTGTCTTCTGACGCACAGCAGCGGCAGCCAGGAAACTATGTTTCAGGGGGACAGACAACTAATAGATTGCATTGCAAGAAATGTACAGCAGTTTTAAGAATAGGAGACATAACCTTTGAACAGTTATGCATGCACTGTTATACCCCTCCTGGTAGAATGTCTTTTGCCAGCCCAGGTCTTGTCGCAGATATATGTACCCACACAGGTACTACACCCACAGTGGATTAATACAGTTCCTGCGGCATTATAAGGTATGACCGAGGTGCGGCAGATTAACGCACCTAGCACTAGACTTAGGAAAAAGGTCAGGTGGCCCTCACAGGCCAATCTATATGAGGATGTAACATCAGATGAGGGTCTACTCTCTGATGAGTCCGACATTGAGTCCCCTCCTCAGGAAGTGAAGGTCAAGTCAAGTTTAAATATTACTGGGCTAATACAGGCTGTTAAAGCAGTCCTCATTAGTGAGGAGGATGAGCCTTCCACACCTAAATCTAGATATGAATATTTTATGGAAGAAATGACGGTTGAACAACTAGTGAATCACTTAGAGAATGCGTGGAAGACGCCAGGGAAGTGTTATCAGCCACAGAGGTATCTGGCCTCAACTTACCCATTTGCTGACAATTATTTCTCCAAATGGGAAACTCCACCAGTTGTTGATTCGCATATTACACGCTTAGTAAGGAGCGCTTCTCTTCCGATGCCTTCCATGTCGTCTCTAAAAGATCCTACATATAAGAGAATAGATAGCTGCCTTAAATCTGCCTATTCTCTTTCGGGGGCTGCGTGCAGACTAGCTATGGCTATTTCCTGGGTGGCTCGAGCCATGGAGGTTTGGGCTAACGGTCTGGAAGAATCCCTTGCCTCTAACGCTACCAGGGTACAGCTGGATTTAGTGGGGAATCTTCAAGATTCCACTAAATATATAAATAAGGCAGCCTTAGACATTGGTATGCTACAGGCCAAGGTTTCTACAGCAGCCATAGCAGCTCGACGATCCCTGTGGATCTGTTCTTGTACAACGGATGCTGAATACAAGAAGGCATTGTAGGGTTTACCTTATGATGGGAAGCTGTTGTTTGGCTCTGAGTTAGATAAAATTGTCAGTAACTTGCCTACAGCCATATCCAGGTAACCTCTTTCGGGTAGGTCCCTAACATTCTAGGGTTCAAATCCAGAGTGCAGGACCCCCCAAAACTGGCCCAGCCAATCTGCCCCAGGGCACCACCATAGTAAGAAAAGTGCAGTGTAAAGTGCAGCTGCTCCTAACTATCTCTTTACACTGCACTCTTCTTACTATGGTGGTGCCCTGGGGCGGCTTGGCTGGGCCAGTTTTGGGGGGTCCTGCACTCTGGATTTGAACCCTAGTATGTTAAGGACCTACCCGAAAGCGGTTACCTGGATATGGTGGGTAGGCCCGTAACCTTGGCCATGATTATGCTAAAAACCTCTATTGATTGCAAAATTTGATTGCATTTATATATATTATTAATTATTTGGAGTTGTGCACCTGAGATTTGTCTGTTTCTGTGCCTACAATTAGTCTCATCAGCACCTCCCATCATATATATAGTCAGGTTGTGCAGTCCAGAAATCTTTCCCATATGCTCCATTTAATGTGCTTTATTGCAATTCTGAGGGAAAAGAGACGCCCTCATTCTGGATTAGCACCCTTCCTTATTGGTTTAAAAGCATGGAGTATGGTAATGTATATGCACACTGTATTAGGCACAATTCTAGATAAGTCCTACAAGTTATATACTGAAGTGCAACTTTGGTTCATTTTTGGGGTGTGGGTCCCCCTGGATTGCGTTGGTTAATCTGTCTCAGGGCACCGCATTATAACACATTTTCCTTTATAACACATTTTAACCCTTCACTGTGTGTGTTTAATATATATGTACTTCACTTTTTTATTTTCATTCTTTATATGCAGCTGCAGCTGCTCCTAACTATCTCTTTACACTGCACTTTTCTTACTATGGTGGTGCCCTGGGGCGGCTTGGCTGGGCCAGTTTTGGGGAGTCCTGCACTCTGGATTTGAACCCTAGTATGTTAGGGACCTACCCGAAAGAGGTTACCTGGATATGGTGGGTAGGCCCATAACCTTGGCCATGATTATGCTAAAAACCTCTATTGATTGCAAAATTTTATTGCATTTATATATTATTATTAATTATTTGGAGTTGTGCACCTGAGATTTGTCTGTTTCTGTGCCTGCAATTAGTCTAATCAGGTAGAACCTCCAATCATATATATAGTCAGGTTGTGCAGTCCAGAAATCTTTCCCATATGCTCCAATGCATATTGGTGTCCGTTGGTGGAATCGCAGATTAATCTTCAGGAGCTCTAATAGTTTCTTCATCTTGATGGATTGTGTCTCTGCCCGTTGCATGGTCTGCTTTGCACACCTCTTATACCATTGTTCACAAGCTAGGTTGGTAGCACTGCCGTTGTAACCACTGGTATGGCTTCTCCTTCCCAAAATGGGTGCCTTGCCCATGCCAGCCTCTGCCATTGTCTTTTTTTTGCTTAATTCAATAATTTTTTTATTGGTTTTAAAGTTATACATAACATACTAAAATAGTACAGTAAAACATACATATTATGGCAGGTATGAGGAAACAATATATATTGGCATCGGACAGTGGGCCTGATTCAGACACGGTCGCTAAGCCGCGATTGCTCGTGGCCAAAAGGGGCCAGGTATGCAAATTCCGTGATTGCATTGTGTGGCGTAAGGACGCCCTCTATGTCTTAGAGAGCGACAGCAGTGAGCGAACGCAGGTGTATAAAGACGCCCACTTTTCTTTCTTTAAACACGTCATCTCCAGGAAGTGTTTGAATAATCGGTAACATCGAGAGCCATCGGAGCTGCACGTAGCGCTTGATGTAGCCCCTACCCTGCCGCAAGCACTGTGGTCAGTGCTGACTGCAATACAAACAAGTGATGTGTACAATGATGCCTCCATGCTAATGACAGACGCCCTTTAAACGCCATTTGATGCCCAGACATGCCTGCTTTCGCACCACCACTCCCCATTCACAAGCACCTTCCCCTGTTACCACCCACAAATGGCACTATCTGTCACTCAAGGTAGCACTCAGTCTTTCTGCTATGAGCGTGATTCCCAATCGTAGTGACTGGTTCGCACACACCTACTGCGATACATACGCATGCGAACCATCGGAAGCTACGAGCAATCGCATCTTAGTGTCTGGGTCTGAACCAGGGCCAGTGTACAAAAATCACTGACATTATATAAAAAACAGTATATACAATATAATCCACATCATATGTGCAGAAGATAGTAAGAAACTGAAGTCGCCTTTCAGGCACATATAGCCGGATGAGAGTACACAAATATCCCGCCACTTATAGATATATCAATTGCATAGCAAAAATAAGAGAAAACTTCCACATCTACCTGGATATCAAAACTTCATAAAGTTATACCCCTTTGCCACCAAAATTCCAGGTCTGACCCGGAGTTGGAACAGAGGGCCTGATTCAGACCCGGACGCAAGCGGCCGTTCGCTCGTACGCATTTGATTTTTTACAACCACGCATGCACCCGTGTATCACTGCGTATCTTTGCGGTCATTTTTCTTTCGCTTGTATACACAGCGAGCAGGAAGTGACCTGTGCAATTTGATTGACAGAATGGTCCGTTTATGGGTGGTGACGGGGGTGGAGATGTGAAAACGCAGGCGTGTCAAGCCGTTTTTTAGGCGTACATTTATTTTCTGCTGCGAGCGGAAAAATTGAGCGGAAGTAGTGATACGTCACTGTGTGATCCGGTTTCCATCCTGACTGCTCGTTCAGCTTGTGGTAGGGTATTGGATCTCGCAAAGACGATAGTGTCTTCGTAGCTACCTAAGCGAATCAATGTTGTTGTTTTTTGTCAAAGGCACAAATCCAATCACCTAATAATTGGATCACTTGTTATAATGTTATTTGAAATGTGCCTGTTATATTTTATATCTTCCAATCGCATGTTGTTTTGTGATTTGCTAATTATTTTTAAAGCACAACACCAATCACCTAATAAATGTTTTTTTGTTTTTTTTAAACACAAATCCAATCACCTACTAATTGCTTAGCTTGTGTTATTTTTAACTTACCTGTTACCTTACGGTCACATTTTTTTTATTTTGTCACCTTTGTAATGTTTTTAAGTATGTTTGACAGAGTAACTTTTACCCAGTTGTCAATGAAATTTCATACAAATTGTTTTTTTTTGTTTATTTCAATTCAAATAAATATTCTAAACCATATTGTTTCCAGGTTTTTTTTTTACAAATTGCATTTTTTCTTACAAGTAAAAAAACAAATAAGAGGCTAATGCAAAAATAAATTAAATTATAAAAACAATTCACAAGAAAGGAGATGGAGGTTTTTGGGGTGCACAAATATGGGGCAAACACAGAGATGGATAATGGGAAATGTAGCCAGTGCTGTCAACGCCTTTTTGGGCGCTTGGCCTGGTGTTGTTGTGAGCAAGATTTTGTCTGTGTGCTTCTGCGGCTGGCCTGGCCAGAGGCAGATGTTGATTCCTCTGGCCTAGGCATAGGGCTAGGCACATTTGGAGGGATGGCTGATGTTGCGCCAGAGGTCCGACAGGAAGGGAGGCTGATGTTGCGCCCTGATGGTCCGACAGGAAGGGAGGGTGGCTCCAACATGCGCAGGCAGACGGGCTGCTCCAGGGCATTTGCTATTCTCACATTGGCCGTAGCATTTTCCTCCAGGGCGTCCGCCACCCGTAGTAGATTGACGTCCATCCTCATCAGAATCTCGGTGTTCTTATCCGTTTTCTCATTGACATCTGTGAGGCGGGCCACTGCCTGTGAGGGGGTATGCCCTGGGCTGGCCGCCACAGGGTCCCCAGGCGGATATCCTGCTTCCTCCCCTGCGGAGCCAGCAGATCTACTGCGGCCAAAGGTCACCTCTGGAGCAGACTCATCCTCTTCTGTAAGAAAAAGCAAAAAATTAAAATTTGTGTTTTTTTAAACTTATGTTTTAATTAAAAAAAAAACATTTACCTGTGGCAACATGTGGAGCCGCAAAGTCTGGCATGTCTGTGTCCATGTTGGACACGCCAAACACCTCCTCTTCCTGCACACACCCCTGTGCCAGCTCCTCCAAATCGGTAAGCTCAAGTGACACAGAGGTTTGGCCCACCACCTGTCCCCACTGCATGCCTAGCCCTATCTGCCAGTTTTTGCTGCAGGCGGTCCTTGAAGTCGCTCCATCTGATGATTAAAAAAGGAGGAATATTGTTATTTTCATTTTTTCAACGTACATTTGAAATAGGTTAGTGCATTTACGTACCGCCTTTTGACCTCTTTTGTAGATCGGACAAAATCTCCCACACCATTGACAGCACTGGCTATGTCCTCCCATAGTTTCCATCTCTGTGTTGCACCCATACTTCGTGGTGCCTGCGCCAGATTATCAATGCACATTTGCACCAAAACCTCAATCTCCTTTCTAGTGAATTGTGGCTGCCTCTTTCTTTTCGCCCTGGCCTGGGTACTTGGCCCCGCAGCCTCCTCATTCTCAGCCTCAACACCTTTCATTAAAAAAATATTATATATTTAATTTTCTTAATTTAGTTTTCAAACTTTGGATATACATTTCTGTGTGCTTAGTTTGTGGGCCAGGATTTTGGCTTTGCTGCTCTTCCATGGTCATGTTTCCACAACAGAATTCAGCAAACCAATTTTGGACTGTCGTGACGTATTTATAGATACGTGTGCATTATGCGGCCGCATCATGCTTTGTGTGCGGCTATTGTGCGTCATTGATTTGAGCGGGAAAATGTAGCCTATTTAAGGGTAATTGGTATCCTCCTTTAGGCATGGGTTGTTTGTTGGGGTCGTGGTTGGAGTAGTGGTTGTAGTGTCTTGGTCGGAGTTGGTCGTTTGGTTTTTTGTTTTAGGAGTTTTTTTGGTCAAAACTAATCTCTTATTTTGAAGGTATTTTTTTATTTACATTTTTTTATTTTTTTTTTATTTAAAAGATTAATTTTTAATACATGCTTATATTTAGTGTTTGGATTTTCTACGATTCGTTTTTTGGACCCCTTTTGTTTTTAGGTTTTGTCTGGGTGTGGTAAGTACATGGTTAATTGTGTAAAAAATCTACTTTCTTTGTGTACATTATAACATATTTTGGTTACGATCAGCTTGTGCAGATTGGTATACCTAAAAACATGTAGGATTTGCAATTACAGTATTTTTTATTTTTTATTTATTATTTTTACGGAATTATTTAGCATATATTTAGCGATCTCATGTCTGTCGGTGAAGCGTACTATAATGCGATAATTAGATTTGTTGCGATTGTTTTGCGATCTCGTGTCTGTCGGTGAATCCTACTATAATGCGATAATTAGATTTGTGGCGTATTGTTTTGCGATCCCACGTCTGTCGGTTAAGCATACTATAATGCGAAAAATAGAATTGTGCCGTATTGTTTTGCAATCTCATGTCTGTCAGTTAAGCATACATTAGAATAATTGCAAATCACAAAAACTTTACCTCATCTGTGTAGTGCATGCAGTGGTGTTCTTGTGGGCTTAGCCTGCCTTGTTAATCCCTTCAATTTTTGTTTTTGTTACCATAAAAAAATGTAGGTTTTCAACAAGATGTCCCTACCCAACCCTGTAAGAATCTGCCTTTTTTTTTTTAAAGAAGATAAGTATATTTTTCCATTCTCAAATATCTAATCCATAAAAAAATTGCCTAACATTTCAGTTTGATGTTGGTCATCTCATAGTGGCGATGGTCCCAGACCCCAACCAACCTGGACATCCTCCTAGGCGTAGGCCTCGTAGGCGTGCAAGGCCCCAGATATATCGAACTCATGTCACCCTTTTTGGAATGCTTGATGATGTGGTGTTAAGGCGTTACTGCCTACCGCCAAAAATTATCCTAGACACTCTTTCATTAATAGAGAGTGATCTTGAAAGGCAAATTAACAATCCAACAGCAATACCACCACTAACACAGTTTATGTCGGTGTTACATTTTTGTGCCTCAGGATCCTTTCCAGACCACAGTCGGAATAGTGGCTGGAATATCACAGTCCTCCTTTTCCAGGATCCTGAGGGCCGCGATGGATGCCATATTTAAGCACCTCCATCATTTTATTCATATGCCATTGGATATGGGGTCCCTTACTGTGGTTAAGCAAACATTTTTTGAAATTGCTGGTTTCCCACACACCATAGGAGTTGTGGATGGCACTCACATACAACTTCAGCCTCCAGCAGTGCTGGAGGCTATATTTAGGAACAGGAAACATTTTCATTCGATGAATGTAATGGTGGTATGTGATGCCTCCCTCCAGATTATGTCCCTGAATGCAAAGTTCCCCGGAAGTGCACATGATTCTTTTGTCATCTGGCAATCAGGGCTTTGGCAAAAATTAAACAACCTACAAGCTGGTGATGCGTGGCTTCTGGGTAAGTGGGACCCTTATTTTTTCACGTTACAATGTTTAATTGGACTTTGTTGTGATTTTTTTTTTATGCAGGAGACAGTGGTTACCCTTGCACGCCCTGGCTGCTCACTCCTTATTTGGTCCCTACACCAGGGCCACAAAGTCAATATAATTCTGCACTTACTGCCACCAGGCAGGTGGTGGAGTGCTGTATTGGCCTTTTAAAAGGCCGATTTAGATGCCTCCACCACTCTGGTGGCGACCTAATGTATTTGCCGGCTATGGTTTCCAAAATTGTGGTCCTGTGTGGCATTTTTCATAACATCGCCATAAGGAGTGGTGTCCCAATGCAGCCAGAGGATGCCTTACCGGAGGATGGCCCCCCTGAGGTTGGTTGTAGGAGAGTGTCTGGGGGGGCCATATGCGATGACATTGTTTTGCGTTATTTCAGGTAATTTTTATTAACTTTGAATTTCTAAAACATATAGAAGAAGGTAAATTATGTGTGTTCACTTTCCAATGTGTTAATTTTTTTTAGGGTTCTTTTCTTGGTTTTTCAAACACAAAACAACAACCTGCATACTACCTGAAAATAAACGACTGTGACAATTCTGAACAAAATTTGGACTTTACACAAATGTGACTTTTGCCTGATTTGGGACAACATGTTGGCATGTTACATCTACAACCAGTTCTTGAGTTTCTATTTTTGTTTTGTGTGTATTAATCCTGTTTTTTTGAGTTGTGTGCATTAAAAAAAAAATTTTTAAACAACAAAAAAAATAATGTCAATAAAAAATGGCCAGTACCTTTGACATTTGGATCCAAGTGTAAACTGTAGAAAAGTTTGGGCCATAAATATTTTACACAAATATTTTTAAACATGTTTTCTAAATTGTCAAAACATATTTGTATTTGGAATTTCACATTTGCTTTATTTTATAAAAAATATAAACAATGCATTAACTACATAAGGGTATTATGGTGAACCAGTATGGAGGTAATGACAAATACAACCATGTTTATGTTTTTTAATCCCTAAAAATGTAAAAATTAATGACCCTGAATGTATGTTATGACATTTTTGATAAAGAAACAAAAGTTTTATGCTATTAAAATGTCATTTTTTAACATAAGAACATTGGGCCTGATTCAGACCCACTCGCGAGCGGCTGTCCGCTCGCAAGTGGGTCGATGTTCATGGACTTAGCATGCGCACGACGGAGGGAGCTCCGTCGTGCGCATGCGCCAGACGCGACGAGCGAAGGAAAGTCCTTCGCTCGTTGTGTCTGATCAAAGGGGGCGTGCTGTCGATGTTGATTGACAGCACGCCCCCTTTGGTAGGCGTGCCGGGGGCGTGCCTCCCTGACGGGGGCGTTCCCACGGGAATGCCTCCCGTCAGAAGCCGGCCCACTGACATCACTAGTGATGTCAGTGGGAGTGATTTTGGCTCTGATGGAGCCAAAATCACTCCGGAGCTTGCGGTTGAAAACCTCAACCGCAGGCTCCGGCTCGCAGTTTCGATGGTCGCGATGGTCAAGACCATCGCGGCCATCAAACTGCACGCTCGTATAGCCTGTGGGTGGTGACCCACAGCTATACACGAGCGTCCAGGAGGATGCTCCATTTTCATGGAGGGCGGCCCTCATTCAGAGCGTGCGCTCTGCTCAGAGCGTCCGGCTCTGAATGAGGGCCATTGTTTGGATTTTCCAAATATTTAGTTGAAAAAAAAAAACCATTCAACACATACAAACATATTATTTGCCCTTGGTATATAATGTGTGAGGCAAGGAATGATAGTTTTTTTTAAATCAACAAATCTATTTTTGGAAACCAAAAAAACTACAAAATAAACAAATTAATGCTGGTGCATTAGGGACACCAAATGGTCCAATGAAATCAGCAGCTGGATAACATGGTGGTGCATATGTTGCAACTCTTGGTAAATTGCATGATCCCGCTTCCATGGCTCTGTTGAAAGAGAAATGTGTGTATTAATAAAAAATACAATCTAATTTTATAAAAAAGGACAGTATGATTAACAAAGAAAACAGGTCAACATACCAAGCAAAATGTGTTTAACATTTATCATTTTTAACATTAATCCCCAAAATCTCCACTTTAAACCAATAAACAAAACTGTAAAAAATTTTAAGGAAAAAAAAAACCCATTAATTCATGATAAGAGTGGGTAGACCAATCTCCTTTGCATCTGTACTAAGCCTAACACAAGTTGCCTTTTTTTTGATGGCCTGTGTCATATGCGCAATGAAAAAAACTACATAATTTAAATTAAAAAAAAAAAATGAATGATGCAGATTTTTACTACAATGACATTTTGATGTACACAGCGAAAAGATATTTTTGAACAAAAATTACGGAACATATTTAATGTAAAAAAAAGTTTTAAAAAATCTCAACAAAAAAAACTTTGTGAGTGCCTCCATGTGACCAATTTTTAACAACAAAAACCGAAAAAAAAAGGAATGTCCTTAGATTTGAATACAGGATTCCACAGTGTATGCATACAGGGCACATTTACAGTAATTACTTGCACAAAAGGAAAACAAATTACCTGCAGATTCCAGAACAGGGGCAGAGTGGCCCAGATCTTCCTCCGATGAGGACGTTGGCCAATGTAGGTGGGAAGAAGGAGGGGTGATTTGGGATGCAGAGAAATGGGAGGGAGTGGATAATTAAGAGGGTTGATCAGGGGAGGGTGTGGAAATGTGGATGGGTAGGACAGGGGAGGTAGAGGTGATTTGGGATTGGGGTCCAGGAGAGGGAGGGGAAATAGGGATGGCCAGGTCAGGGGAGGGTGGTGAAATTTGGGAGGAGTGGCGTCTGCGGCGTCTCAGTCTCTGTTCTTGACCTAAATGATGGATAGTTCAAAATATTACCAAATTTTGAATAAGAAAACCATGAAAAAAAAAAAACATTCCCATACTTTTAATCACTTTAACAAAAAAAAACAAGGTCTCATTTAACACAAAACAAGGCCATACTGTACACATGCACACGCATTAAGGCAAATTTACATTAGCAAAGTACATTATGCAATCAAGATTGGCATAGACATTAAACCATTCACAAATACACTTCCGCCGACGGATCCACAGCCGAAGATATTCGAGCAGGCGTGGTGACCTGTGACGCAAATCCGACCATCTGCGCTCCAGTTGGCCGATGGTCCTGCGATAGCCCATCGATCGCAGCCACTGGCGCACCTCCGCGTACGCCCGACGCATAAGGAGGTTGGTGACGGGGGGCGGCCTATCCGTTATGTGCTGGTCAATCACTTCCGTGAGGACCAGCAACTCACGCCGTATGAATGCACAGGTTCTCATGATGGCAATGATTTTTTTCAACACAAAACAATTTTATTACAGGTACCAAAAATATCTGATTGGCTAATGTGCTTTCATAAATAACAGGAAAAAGTCTATTGGTTAATGTGTGAGTCATGTGAACAACCCATAAAAATATATTGGGACTTATGATTGGCTTGATGCAATTAGGTGCGTAAGCAAAGTTCAGACCAAACGAATAACCATATATTCTGTATTAAAATAATAAACAACAAAAGCATTAATACCAAAGAAACATTCTTTGGACTTAAACTAAAAAACAGGTTTGTCCTTAAAACCGTGCGGAATTGGCGGGACAAATGGAACACAAAACAAACAATAAAGTTTATTGAATTTAAAAAAAAAACAAGATTGAAAACATTTGAGCAACAATTAAGTAAATTAATGTAATGATTGGCACCAATCGATTCACGTATGTTTGCAGAACGAGGAACAAGGCAATCGAAAAATGACAGGCCAACTTCCGGAAATTACTTGTGCGAGTGCAACCATTAACAAAAGACGAGTAGAGCGCTCATTATTTCGGATGCTCGCTAGCTAGAGGAGGGGTTGGGTGAATATGGGGCGGAAGCCTAGCTACGAGCGACCACACGTGCGAGCGCTTTGTTTAACATATTTCCGCTCGTACGTACTGCGGGCGAACAAAGTTTTGCGTACGGGTCTGAATCAGGCCCAGAGTTCCTATCCGGATCAGACCCGGAATTTAGCTGGCGCCGACTCGAGATATTCCCGAGTCGGCGCCGCTCACACCGGAGTCGGGTCTGCATAGACCCGGCATTCCCGGCGTGAAAGTGGACGCTTGGAGATGACGTCATCTCCAAGCGCCACCGAAACCGGACCAATCGGCCGGCTAGCAGCGCACTCCAGGCCATCATGACCTGGAGTGCACTGTTCTCACAGCAGGGTTTCACGGGCTACACCCGTGTTAAACCCTGTTATTTACCTGGGTTGGATTTCCGGTCACGCAACCTGGCGATCCAACTCTCTCCCCTTTTACACCACACCAGGGAGCTGCCTGGGTTAACCCTGCAATAACCCGGGTTTTAGCTCCAGTGTAAAAGGGGTATAAGAAAAAGAAATAATAAAGAAACGAAACCCAAAAATAACCCCCCACCCTGTATGACATAACCTCAACCAAGGCATGCCTGGATCCCTAACTCCCCCCGCCCTCATTCTACACTAAACTACCTTTAAACCACCCTTACATCCACGCAAATATAGGATAACAAAAACAATGTAACTGACAAGAGCAATAGACTAATGACCCTGAGTTACTGTAGGTTTAGCACAACTTTCCCACATTATAAAGAAATGGTGTTTCATCCATATAGAATATTTGGCATTACACTAATGTATATATATATATATATATATATATACTAGGGGTGAGCGGGTTCGGATTTCTGAAATCCGAAACCCCCCCCCCCCCCAGCCCCCCCGATCCGAGTCAGGCTTGACTTTTCCCGCCTGACTCGGATCTGAAATCGAGGCAAAACGTCATCATCCCGCCTTCCGGGTCTCGCAGGTTTTGGATTCTATATAAGGTACCCGCGTCTGCGCCATTTTCTCACTTGGCTGTGGACAGTGAAGAGGGAGGGTGGGAGTTAGGGCTGGCTGGGCTATGTAGTGTAGTGTAGTCCAGTGCAGTGCTGTGCTGCTGTTGTCCATAGGGGCTGTGTCCACTCCTCCAAAGTCCATAGGGGCTGGCTGTGTTGTGCTATGCTGCTGTTGTCCTTAGGGGCTGTGTCCACTCCTCCAAAGTCCATAGGGGCTGGCTGGACTGTGTTGTGCAGTCAGTTGTCCATAGGGGCTGTGTCCACTCCAAAGTCCTGTGCAGTGTCCCAGTCCTAAAGGGGTGCTGTAGTGTTGTCCAGGGGGTGCTCTGTCCATCAGGGGTGCTCCCCCCAAGTGCAAAAAAAATATATTTTTTCTGTGTTTGTGAATTGTGTGCGCAGTAGCCGCATGTGCATCAACAAAGTAGTGCCAAGCGTGCGCCTGTGTAATAAGTAAAGGGCCGGCTGGCTTATCTGTTAAAGGGTGCTGTAACCCCCAAAGTGCACTCCAACAAAATAAAAAAATATTTTCTGTGTTTGTGAATTGTGTGCACTGTGGCTGCACGTGCATCAACAAAGGAGCAGTGCCAAGCGTGCACCTGTGTCCCATAAGTAACGGGCCGGCTGGCTTGTCCGTTAAAGGGTGCTGTAACCCCCAAAGTGCACTCCAAACAAAATAAAAAAATATTTTCTGTGTTTGTGAATTGTGTGCACTGTGGCTGCACGTGCATCAACAAAGGAGCAGCGCCAAGCGTGCGCCTGTGTCCCATAAGTAAAGGGCCGGCTGGCTTGTCTTTTAAAGGGTGCTGTAACCCCCAAAGGGCACTAGCCGCACGTATATATCAATATAACATAAATGGAGGACCAAACTTTCTCCGACAAAAATAAAACCGGGAAAGATCAAGAACCACTTCCTCCTAGTGCTGTTGCTGTTGCTAGGAGTTGTTCATCATCCCAGAGAGGAAGTAGGAACACCACTACTTTTACTAACCAGTTGACCCTCCAACAGTCCTTAGCGAGGAGGATGAATTACGACAGCAGTCATCCTGAAGCAAAACGTTTAACTGAGGCCTTGACTGCTATGTTGGTGTTAGACGTGCATCTGGTATCCACCATTAGTGCAGTGGGATTTAGACAATTGATGGAGGTAGTGTGTCCCCGGTTCCAAATCCCGTGTAGATTCCACCTGCATCCTCAAAGCAGCAGCGACAAGCGTGCATCTGTCTGTTAAAGGGTGGTGTAACACTCAAAGTGCGCTCCACAAACAATAAAAAAATTGTTCTTTTTTTTTTCTGTCTTTGTGAATTGTGTGGGCTGTAGCCGCACCTGCATCCTCAAAGCAGCAGCGACAAGCGTGCGTCTGTCTGTTAAAGGATTACATCGGTGACAGCATCCAAGTAGGCATGTCAGACAGTCCGTACATGTACTGGGAGGAAAAAGAGGCAATTTGGAGGCCCCTGTACAAACTGGCTCTATTTTACCTGAGTTGCCCCCCCCCTCCAGTGTGTACTCCAAAAGAGTGTTTAGTGCAGCCGGGAACCTTGTCAGCGAAAGGCGTAGGAGATTGCTTCCATAAAATGTGGAGAAGATGATGTTCATAAAAATGAATTATCAACTCTTCCAGGGAGATCAGCCTCCAGAACGTACAGAGGGACCTGTGGTGGTGGATTCCAGCGGGGACGAATTAATACTCTGTGAGGATGAGGATGTACACAACACTGAAGAGGGTGAGGAATCGGTGAATGAGGAGGATGAGGATGACATCTTGCCTCCGTAGAGCCAGTTTGTGCAGGGACAGATTAATTGCCAGCTTGTTTTGTGGGGGCCCAAACGAACCAATCATTTCAGCCACAGTCGTGTGGCAGACCCTGGCACTGAAATGATTGGTTTGTTAAAGTGTGCATGTCCTGTTTATACAACATAAGGGTGGGTGGGAGGGCCCAAGGACAATTCCATCTTGCATCTCTTTTTTATTTGCAATATGTACTGTTTGCTGCCTAGTTTTTCAAACTGCCATCCTGTCTGCCACTGCAGTGTCACTCCTAGATGGGCCACGTGTTTGTGCCGCCCAGTCGTGTCGCTTAGCATAGTCATCCATCTACCTCGGTGCAACCTTTTGGACATAAAAACACTATTGTGAGGTGTGAGGTGTTCAGAATAGACTGGAAATTAGTGGAAATTAAGGTTTTTGAGGTTAATAATAGCATAGGAGCAGAAAAATCAACACATTCTGTGATTTTAGCTGTTTTTAAAAACAAATACAGATCCAAAACACAAAACCCAGAACCCAAAACACCGAAGGGTGGTTTTGGCAAAACCAATCCAGATCCAAAACACGAAGAAAGATCCAAAACACGAAAAGTGGCCGGTGCACACCCCTAATATATACACACTACAATAGAGAGATTAGTGAGATGTTTCAAACAACTGGATAAAAAAAGAAATGTCCAAAAAATTTTAAACAAAGGATTGGGTTTCAAAGTATGAATCTTAATCCGGCCAGGCTTCGGCCTCTCGTGAGATTGTAGAAACAGTCCCGACCCCGATCCCCCAAGGACATAACATATAGTAAGGCAATACATTCTGTAAACTCCCTTCTATCCGAGGATAAACAAAAAGGGTCATGGAGTACTTGAAGGATAAATCCTGGAATTTCAACTCGTTAGCAGAAGTAAAGAATGGATCTTTGGAAGAACCACAACAGAAATGAGACATCTAAAAACTGAGAGGGCAGCAGACCGCAGCTACAGAACTCAGAGATATAGTCATCATATCTTCAAGCATAGTAAGAAGCCATAGGAGTAAATTTACTAACGTGAGAGTTTTTAGAAGTGTAGATGTTGCCCATAGCAGCCAATCAGATTCTAGCTATTATCTTGTAGAAGGTGCTAGTTATATGTTAAGTAGAATCTGATTGGTTGCTATGGGCAACATCTGCACTTTTAAAAACTCGCACTTTAGTAACTTTACCCCTTAGAGTAGAGGCATTAAGAGCCTGGATAATTTGCTGCAGAGAACTAGCCATCTTTGAGGTATTCGGCCACCAGTATAGGAGTTCCAGCAAAGCAGGGAAACTTAAGTAGCAATCAGGAGGGAGATCAGTGGCAAGATGGTGGTGGCTAGCACACCACCAAAGCTTACCACAACACAGCTACAAAGAGGTCGACAAATGGGAGGCAGTAGGCAGCTGACATATAGAAGAGACCCTAGGAGAGATATCCAGATGACCGCAGAAGACAAGGACAACAGAGCAGATCAGCTGCAGCAGCAGAGATGTTAGTGTGCAAGGAGCAGCCACCCCCCAAGAAGACAAGATGGCGGATGTACACATCCAACACGCCCCAAACGAGAGCCAGCAGGAGTCACACAGGATCCTGCAGGGTGCAGCCAGGCACCAGGATGGAGTCCACAGGTAAGTGTAATATCAGGAGACAGGGATAGCAAGCCTCAATGGGAGAGGGCCTGGCCGCTGCAAACTTCGAGAAATAGAAAGAAGTAGATCGTAACAAACCCCGACCTCGGTAGTCTGGTGAATGTATCACACTGTAATATCCAGTCTAGTAGTGAAACAGCCAGGAAAATCAGGATATTTAAAGGATATATGCAGCAGAGCTGGCAAAATGCTCCCTTTTCCTAGCTACTCCAGGTCACAACCCCCCCTCCCTCCGCCATGGTCTTTATGGCTATTGTGGGCAGCACAATCTGCCAGACTTGCAGACACTTGTGAGGTAGGTAGTCCCATCGACCCAATAGCCCTTTTGAACCCTGAGACATTTCTACTCCCCAACAATCTCTTGCCAGGTAAGGTGAACATCGTCCACTCCCTGTGGGGTGGCCAGTACCCATCTGCTCTCCATTGTCGGATCCAGCGGATGTCCGGTTTCTCCACCTGTTCCTGAGCCCATTCCTGTGGCATCTTTACCTTGGTGATAGCTGTGACCTCAGCCCGCGGTTATTTGAGTGGTTGTATGAAGGGATTTCCACTCTTCATGATCTTTGGTCCCTGGGGTTTCTACCGGGAATCAGGACAAGGTATTCACATTTTGATTGTGTTTGCAATATACCACTCTGTAGTGGAACTTCGCCAACCAGATGACCCATTGCTGCTCCAGTGCCCCTAACTTGGCTGTCTCTATATGTACTGATGGGTTGTTGTCAGTCACCACCTTGACTTCGGCCCCCAGTGAGGTACTCCTCAAACTTGTCCGTTACTGCCCATACCATGACCAACAACTCCAGTTTAAAATAACTGTAGTTCTCTGCATTCTTTTTGGTGTCCCTGAGTCTTCAACTGCCATAGGCTATTACCAGTCCTTTCCATCCTGTTCTTGTGCCAGCACAGATCCCAGGCCCTTTAGATTGGCATCAGTGTACAAGATGACGGGCTCCTCAAAGTCTGTGTAGACTAAGATTGAAGCTTGTGTCTGCTCCTGCTTCAGTTGTGCAAACACAGCATCTTGAGCTGGGCCACCCCATAGTAGCTTGTGTAGTGGTACAGCGATCTTGGCGAATCCCTGTATGAATCATTGATAGTAGCCGACGGGGACTAGGAATGCTCGCACCTCTATCACGGTCTTGGGCGTCTGACAATCAAGTATGACTTTCACTTAGTCCGGTGTTGGCAGAACCCCCTCTTCTGATACCAGGTGCCCCAGGTATTCCAGACTCTGCTTCAGTAGATGGCACTTGCGGGTTTTAACTTTAGTCAGTACTGCTCCAGCCGTTACAGTACCACATCTAAACAGTTCAGATGCTCTTTCAGGGTTGGGGCAAACACTATATCATCCAGATAAATCAGTATGCAATCGTAGTTGAGGTCCCCTGAACATCTCTCTGGGACGTCAGTCAACCAGCCCAAAGGGCATCCAGCAAAATTCAAATAGCCCATTTGGTGTTATGAAGGCCATTTTTTTCTATTTTTTACAGCCACTGGAATCTGCTAGATTCCACTAGCCAGATCCAGGGTGGAGAAGTACTGTGCCCGACCAAGCGCTGCCAATGACTCCTCGGTCCGAGGGAGGGGATACGCATCACTGGTTGTGCACTGATTTAGCCGCCTATAATCTACACAGAAGCACAGGGCCCCATCCTACTCCTTTACCAGTACGATAGGGGATGCCTAGGGGATCTTACTCTCCAATATCACTTGGTTGTCTGGCATCTACCAAAGCATTGTCTTCACCCCCTGGTACAATCGGGGTGGGATCTGTCTCTCTCCTGTTTCTGTCACTTCAACAGAAGATCATCCAGGTGGATTACCTCTGCTGCGTACAAGTCGTCTGGGATCTCCATAATCTGTTCCCGGATTAATCGTCCATTCCACTCCTCTGTGGGTACTTACTCTGTATGGATCTTTACTGCCATCGTCGAGGGTTGGGCCACCGCTAGCTCCGGTTCCACTTGATGCCCAGCTCCCCCTGCCACGGTTTCTACCCGGAGTACCTTTGCAACAATCATTTAGGGTAGTACCACTTGAGGTTGATCTTTGATGTTCCAGAAGTGCACAGGTACTTGGCTATCTGTGACTTTGGCCAAAGTGCAGGCTACCAAAGGAACCATTCCCCTTTTTAATGTGGACTTCACTTGTACCTGGATTTTCATTTCTTCCAACCGCTGTCTGGTCCGCACTGCCAGGAATAACACGACTTCCAGTATAGGTGGCAACCTAGTGTCTGAACCCTGGTGGTCCAGAAGTAAGAAAGGCTGGACTTACCACTCCTGAAGTCTTCAGCTGAACAAAAAGCCTGGCTCAGCCCTGCCCACTGCTTTGTCTTTGCTGGAAGTGGGAAACCACCCACCACCTCCGGGCTTCTTGTGACCTTCACCTGGATTGGGCCTATCTCCCAGCCACCCCAGTGCTTCCAGTAATCTTCACATGAGGAGCTCCCCTGGCCTCCACAGGGCTTCTGGTCTTCACTGACCCCACTACTGGCGGGCATAAGCTCTTGGGAATTCACAGACTAGAGGCCTGCTTCAGGTCTTTTGCAAGGGGAAACATTAGCTCAGAGCTTCTGGCTCCTTTTTCACTCTTCAGGAGGATGCAGGCTTTCCATCATTCATTATCACGCCTGCTATAGTGCTCTGCTGGATGGGATGACGGGGGCTAGATCCCAAAGGATGTTGCACTGGGTCTCGCTCATTGGTGGCCCGAGTCCCTCTGGAGCAAGACCTGCAGTCCTGCTCCTGACCCCGCTACACAAGCACACTGATCTATATCAGATGAAGGCTGTGTGTAGGAATACCAGGGAACCCAGACTACCATGCTGACTCCAAGGCTCTCCGTCTTCGCATTCTAGAGCTTAGTAAATCAGACTGCATAGAAACCTATGGAGGCTGCAATGCTTTTGGAAATGGAGGGGCCCTCCATTGCAATTCCCAGGGATCCTTAATATATTCAGGTGTTTTGAGGGGTATATGCCACAAATATTATTTGATAAATAGGCCTTTTAGTGAGAAAGGTGTTGTTAGACATCAATTATTTAATTTAGCCCCTACTGCTAAAGGGATATGACAGGGAAGTCCAGAACACTTTGTACAAAGTGAAATGGGTCATATCACTGGGACAGATAGAGGATTCCAAGATAGAGAATGTAGACTAGGCTATAGGACAGGGTTTACCAACTCCAACCCTAAAGCTGGACACACATCCAAAGATTATCTCTCTATTTGGAATGAATAAAACTGGCCATTTACTAGACAAACTTTCATCTAACTAGTTGGTTGGTTGGAATGAAATCTGGTAATGTATTAGCAGATTCAACAAATTTGTAATTGTCATTTGCTCCCATAAATTACCAGATTTTCTTTCCAACCAACTAACTAGTTGGATGGTTGGATTAAAGTTGGTCTAGTGTATGACCAGCTTTATAGTGCGATCTGTTACTACAGCTGCAAGAGACAGGAACATATGTAGGCAATCCTATAAAGGGCCTGGAAACAACATAAAAGCAAAAAACTTTCCTAAATTATTATGTGGGGAAAATGGGAAGTAGCAGCACCGCAGTCAGGAACTGATAATATAGTGGAGGGGCAGAGCAGAGGTCAGGGGGCGCAGCATGTGAAGAGGAAATCCCTGTGGAAATAGAAGTGGCTGCTTGCTGTCTCTATTGGGCAGTAGCAGCATTCGGCTAAGACAGTTCTGTTTGCACCCTCCGCCTCTCAGGGCTGTTCCATTTCCCCAGGGATCATGTGGATGATCCCAGCAGTTAGTCACCACCAGAACACACACTTTGCCAGTTATGCTCTGTTACAGAGGATTCCCTTTTACTGATCTCCAGATATCTACACTGCTGATTTTCTCACTTCATTCTTCCAGCTTCAAATGCATATAACTGACGAGTTGCTGTCCCCCTGTGGCCACTTGTAATGACTGCAGCTTTTACATAGTCTTGGAAGCTCAGCATTTCTGCAGTATCCATCTGCTCCATAAGTAAATATATCTTCTGGCTTACCCTCAATGGTGATAATGGTAATATTGTGCTTTAGTACTCATTTGCCTACAATCCTATCCAGGAGCCTTTTTCCTTCTTGACCCAGCCTATCTTTGCAGTACTAGTGACATTCTTGTAATACCTATTGTACGGGGCACCTCAGCACCATGTCTACTTGTACCATACCAGATTCTCAAATTATTGCTTGTTATACAGTACTAAGAGAGGGGCTGATTCAGAGATGGATGCTATTGTTTCAGCCGTGCAACAATATGTAAATTCTGCAGCAGGTGTAAACCCATTTCTGGTGAATACCCGCAAAGGATCTCCCAAATGTATGAAGGAGGGACCGCAGCAGATATGTCCATCTCTGCCATGACCCCTCTAATTCAGACAGCAGTTGCTCCACGTCTCCCATCCCCATAGGATTCTATGAGGGCTGCGAAGCTGTCAAATTTACCAAGCTTCCGAAATTTGTCCTTGGCAGCGAAAGCCATTGTAGCCAAAACTTACCAGGAGAGAGTTCCTCCAATACCCTCTCTGGCAATGGCCACAGCACATGCATGGTCAGTACATCGCACATGAGCAGGATTACCAAAAGAGTGAAGTGATCACTTCACTCCTAACACATCGCAGGGCAGTGCAATGTACACTGCATGTGTAAATAAATTTGTATTGCAGCGAATAGCACCTGTAAGAAGTTACAATTATCAGGTCTAAAACCTGATAATTTAAATATGCCCCAAAGACAGAAATATTACTTTGTGCCCCTTATACTTCCAAATCCAGGGAAGTTCTCTCAATGAAAAAGTCTATTCCAACGATTATATTTTCTTAGTGTTACGGACTGGAATTTTTGTGGACCTGGGGTGGAACCAGGAGTGGAAGTAGGGACAGATTTAAATTGGAAAGTTGGTTGTTTAATATGGATATTAGTAGACATGAAAATATACAGATAGTAACTAGAGTCCCAATGTAAATAAACTTAGAACCGGGGTATGTGGATGATAGGTAACTGTAGTGGGAGAGAAAAAAGTAAATGTCCAGAAAAGTGGTAGAGATGTTTGAAGTGAAATCCAGAAATGATGTAAATATGGCTGAATGAGATATCCTGATATCCTGTAGAATGGCTGAATGAAATATCCTGATATCCTGTAGAATGGCTGAACGAGATATCCCACAGGTTCTCAAACGGTCTTCAGGACCCCAAACAGTGCATGTTTTCCATGTCTCCTCACAGCATTGCAAGTGAAATAATTAGCTCCACCTGTTGATCTTTTAAAATGTGTCAGTGAGTAATGAATACACCTCTGCTCCTGCTGGGTGACCTGGAAAACATGAACTGTGTGGGGTCCTGAGGACCGAGTTTGAGAACCTGTGAGACATCCTGTAGAATGGCTGGACGAGGGGTTAACAACAGGTTCAGAAAACAGGAGTGGCTAACCTGTGGAAGACAGGGCAGTCACCACCGGACTGGTCAGAACGGTGCTGGGAGATCTGTGGTAGCCGATTAGCTGACAGGAGGCAGAGGTAGCACTGGAGCAGGAACAAGGCTTAAGAGCACATGGAACTCTCTCACAGCAAGCTGTGAAACACGTTGCACTGGCAACTACAGGGAGCTCCAAACCCCCTTAAGTACCCAGCAGCAGAGCGTGAGTGGCTGGGAGAGATCACCTGATGCATCAGAATAGGCTCACTATGTCACATGCCCTGAGACAAGATGGCTGCACCCAGACACCCACGGCTTAGTGATGCCAATAGCCATACCCCTGCCAGCATGACCCACCAACATTAGACCCCAGCGCCAGTCTCCAAGTACCAGCTCCCCAAACCGGAAAGACCACGCCACAGCGTCCGCACTGGTAAGCACCGCAGGCTCCTGGGGAGAGATACCCTGGTTGGGACACTTAGTTTCTGGACCCAGATGGTCAGCATTTAATACTTGATGATAACTTGGATAAAATATAGGTGGTCCCTTGTAATTTATAAGCCTTTAATGTATATACAGTCAACTACACTTTTATGGACCAACATAATTTTATGGGGAATTTCAATTGTCAGATTAAATCGGACTGCAAAGTCATTTACATGTCTTTCTGCACCACTTGACTCAGCCTTAAGAGTGAATTACCTCTTAGGCCCATATTCAGTTTGAGGCAAAGAGTCCAGACTTTTCACCTCCTTCGCCTGTTTTTCAGGCGAGAAAGTATCTCGCATGTGCCCACTATTCCCCGTTTTCAATTTCAAACTAGGCAAAATCGGGAACCGGCGAAACTTGGATCAGCGAAAAAAAAATGGGAATTTTTGGGACATAATCCTAGGACCCCCCCCTAAAGAGGTCCAGACATGGGGGATCACTATGGGTACCCCCATTTTTGCCTGCAGAAGTTGGGTTTTTAAATCGCAGCGGCAGGGGCATAAAAGCGGCTTTGAAGAAGGTAATGCAGAAGAGCATTTAGAAGTTTTTTAGGGAAAAATAACTATGGCCATCAAATTTGGGGTACTTGAAAATGGGTGCAAGCATATTTTTAAGTCCCTGAAATATTTTTTTTCAATTCTGCAACAATGCACCTGCCGCAATGAAGAAGCCACCTGCTGCATAAAAGGGAACCCCTCTGGACTCAATTCCGCTAATTTAGAAGTGTGCTCCCTATTTATTTTTTTTGAAACCCTACACATTACATTTTTTGGGGTGTCCCTATTTTTTTTTTTTTTTTAACACAGATCGTTTTAAAGGGGGCATTCCTAAGGGTGCAGGATATTTTTTTTAAGCCTGTACCCATAAACCCCAATTCTGCACTTTTTTTTGCCAGCAAGAGGCTGGCGAAAAATTTTACCTGTTTTTTTAACACTGACTTTTCGCACCAGCGAAAAGTGAATGTAATTGAATACGGATATATTGGAAATAGGCGAAAGACGTCATCGCCGAAAATTTATCACCGATAACGGACTTTTCGCCCCATATTGCATATATGCCCCTTAGTATCACCATTTCAGATCATACATTCTATTACGTCTATTCTTGATAATAAACACCATTATTTAAAAATTCAAATCACTTTAATATGACCCTCTCTCAACTAGCATATAGAGTCAGGTGCATAAATATTGGGACATTGACAGAATTTTTATATTTTGGCCTCTATTTACCACCACAATGGCTTTGAAATGAAACAAACAAGATGTGCTTTAACTGCAGACTTTCAGATTTAATTTGAGGGTAATTACATCCAAATCAGGTGAACGGTGTAGGAATTACAACGGTTTCTATAGGTGCCTCCCACTTTTTAAGGGGTCAAAAGTAATGGGACAAACTAAACAATCCTAAATCTAACGTTCACTTTTTAATACTTTGTTGCAAATCCATTGAAGGCAATTACAGCCTGAAGTCTGGAAGGTATAGACATCACCCGACGCTGGGTTTCATCCCTGGTGATGCTCTGCCAGGCCTCTACTGCAAAATGTCTTCAGTTCCTGCTTGTTCTTGGGGCATTTTCCCTTCAGTTTTGTCTTCATCAAGTGAAATGCATGCTCAATCGGATTCAGGTCAGGGGATTGACTTGGCCATTGCATAACATTTCACTTTTAGCCTTAAAAAACTCTTTGGTTGCTTTTGCAGTATGCTTCGGGTCATTGTCCATCTGCACTGTGAAGCGCCGTCCAATGAGTTCTGAAGCATTTGATTGAATATGAGCATATAATATTGCCCGAAACACTTCAGAATTCATTCTGCTGCTTTTGTCAGCAGTCACATCATCAATAAATACAAGGGAACCAGTTCCATTGGCAGCCATACATGCCCACGCCATGACACTACCACCACCATGCTTCACTGATGAGGTGGTATGTTTTGGATCATGAGCAGTTCCTTTCCTTCTCTTCCCATCACTCTGGTACAAATTGACCTTTGTCTCATCTGTCCATAGGATGTTGTTCCAGAAATGTAATGGCTTTTTTAGATGTTGTTTGGCAAACTCTAATCTGGTCTTCCTGTTTTTGAGGCTCACCAATGGTTTACATCTTGTGGTGAACCCTCTATATTCACTCTTGTGAAGTCTTCTCTTGATTGTTGACTTTGACACATATACATCTACCTCCTGGAGAGTGTTCTTGATTTGGCCAACTGTTGTGAAGGGGTTTTTCTTCACCAGGGAAATAATTCTTCTGTCATCCACCACAGTTGTTTTCCATGGTCTTCCGGGTCTTTTGGTGTTGCTGAGCTCTGCGGTGCGTTTTCTTTTTAAGAATGTTCCAAACAGTTGATTTGGCCACACCTAATGTTTTTGCTATCTCTCTGATGGGTTTGTTTTGATTTTTCAGCCCAATGGTGGCTTGCTTCACTGATTGTGACAGCTCTTTGGATCTCAAAGAGTTGACAGCAACTGATTCCAAATGCAAATGTCACACCTAGAATCAACTCCAGACCTTTTACCTGCTTAATTGATAATGAAATAATGAGGGAATAGCCCACACCTGTCCATGAAATAGCTTTTGAGTTGATAGTCCCATTACTTTTGGCCCCTTAAAAAGTGGGAGGCACATATTGAAACTGTTGTAATTCCTACACCGTTCACCCGATTTGGATGTAATTACCCTCAAATTAAATCTGAAAGTCTGCAGTTAAAGCACATCTTGCTTGTTTCATTTCAAAGCCATTGTGGTGGTGAATAGAGGCCAAAATCTGAAAATTCTGTCAATGTCCCAATGACTGTAAACATCTTTATTCAACTAGATACAAAATGTATACATTTGGAAACACATCCAGGAGAATTCTCTAATCAGTTAAGGGGAAATAAAATCTCTACTAATGTTTCAGCATTGCAAGATGCTTAAGGAAAGTTAGTGTAGTGATGCGAAGGGTGTCATGGTTATGTTAAATGATTTATATGCTAACCTCTATCATCAGAAACCAGATGGCCATTCAAATAAAAAGCTATTTTTGCAGTGTATACACCTACCTCTGGTGTCCACATCTCTTTCTTCAAAGTCCATAGGGTCCACAAGGTGGTGTAGGTTGGATCTGGATCCCAGGCACCACACAGTTAAAGCTTTAGCTCCCAGAATGCACTGGGTCCACTCTCCCTATACACCGCCCCCGAGCCAGAGGCATCTCAGGTGGTACGTAGCCAAAGGCCGGAGGAGGAAAAGAGAGAAGGAAGACTGGAACACTCAAGAATCACACACAGACGGGAAACCGGTGACTAGCAATATCGCCCATATGAAGCCAGGTGCATCATGGTGGGTGCCCTGTGGACCCTATGGACTTCCAAGAAAGAGGGTTAACAAAAGGTAAGTTCTTACCATAACCAATTTTCTTCAGGGTCCATAGGCTGCACAGGGAGACCTTGGGGATGTCCCAAAGCAGTCCTTTTAAGGGACGGGATGCTCCAGCGCTGAGAGGAGAATCCGGTGCATAAAGGAAGCATCCTGAGAGGCAAAGGTATCAAAATGCATAGAACCTTAGAAAGGTCCGGATGGAAGACCACGTGTCCGCCTTACAAAGCTGAACAGCCGAGGCAACACAGCAAGCTGCCCACAGACCGACTAAAATGAGCATTAACATAAGCCGGAACAAGCAAGCCTGCCTGTGTGTAAGCCTCTGAGATAGTCATACGAAGCCATCTAGCCAATGTTTGTTTATTGGCTGACCAACCCTTCCTGTGAAATCCAGAGAGCACAAATAAGGAGTCTGATTTCCGAAGGAATCTGGTCCTGTCGACATTAATCCTGAGCACGGACCACATCCAATGAGGCCTCACCTGTCGAGAGGTCTGGTGACAAAGGCCGGTACAATTTCCTGATTAATATGGAAATTAGAAACCACTTTAGGAAGAAACTCAGGGCAGGTGCAAAGCACAGCCCTATCCTGGTGAAATATCAGAAAGGGAGGACGACAGGAGTGCTCCCAGTTCTGACACCCTGCTGGCCGAAGCAATTTCCAGGAGAAAGTCTTCGCTGTTAACTTCTTGAGGTCCACTGAATCTAGTGGTTCAAATGAAGGACCCTGGAAGGCCCGAAGTACTACCGCCAAATCCCAAGGAGCCACAGGGGGGACAAAGGGAGGTTGAATCCAGAGAACACCCTGGAAAAAGGTGTGGATACCCAGGAGCAGAGCTATCCTTCGTTGGAACCACACTGACAGTGCAGAGACATGTACTTTCAACGAGGCCAGGCGTAGGCAGAGGTCCAATCCAGCTTGAAGGAATGCCATTATCCTGGAAATACAAAACACCTGAGGGTCGTAATCCCGAGAGCAACACCTCTTGAAATAAGTATTCCACACTGTGGTAGATCCTGGCTGAGGCAGGTTTACGCGCTTTAAGCACTGTGCTGGTGACGGAGCTTGAGAATCCCCTGGACCTTAGGATGGATGTCTCAAGAGTCACGCCGTCAAAGACAGATGATCCAAGTCCAGGTAAAGGCAAGGACCCTGAGATAACAAGACCGGACACTGAGGTAGCAGGAACGGAGTGTCGATGGAGAGACTATGAAAATCTGAGTACTAATGATGTCTGGGCCAAGTTGGAGCCACCAGCAGGACCGTGCCTCCTTTATGCTTGAACTTCCGAAGAATCCGAGGAATTAGGTACACAAACGAAGGTCCACTTCACTGACAGAGCGTCCACCAAGCTTGAGTCGGCATCTCTTGTTCTGGACCCGTACACTGGTAACGTGATTGTGACGGGAGGCCATGAGGTCCACTTCTGGAAGGCCCCATCTGTCCACTAGGAGTTGAAACACCTCATTCCCTCAATGCACATCGTGACGGCTGAGGAAGTCCACTTCCCATTTGAGAACTCCTGAAATGAACACTGCCGAAATGGCCGGGAGGTGACACTCCGCCCATGTCAGAATGCGGGACACTTCTGTCATTGCTGCCCGACTTAAGAGTGCCTCCTTGATGGTTTGTGCAAGCCACTCTGGTGGCGTTGTCGGACTGAACCTGCACAGGTTTTTTGTGAAAAATACAGAATTATGGTATGAACATACCTGTTGATAATTCTTTTTCTTCGAGGTCCGTAGAGTCTACAGGAATTACCTTGGGATATACAGTATAGTTGGACGACGTCCATTGCACCAAACAGCAAAGCTTTGGAGCTCCCTGCATGCACTGGTCCTCCTCCCTATATCCCCCGCAACAGGCAGTTTGTGACTAAGCCTCATGGCAAGGAGACTGAGAATGGAGAAGAAACATTTCACCAGAAACACACTACATACGAAGAGGGAATCTTTATAGGATATATAGTCTTAATAGGGTCCCTCTGAGGTCAGGTGCGTCAAGGAGGGTGCTCTGTGGACCCTATGGACCTCAAAGAAAAATCAACATCAACAGGTATGTTCATGCCATAATTCTGTATTTCTTCTTCAGGTTCCATAGAGTCCACAGGAATTACCTTGGGACGTCCTAAAGCAGTCCTTAGTGGTGGGGACGCTCCTGAGAAGATAGGAGAATCCACCGCCCAAAGGAAGCATCCTGGGAGGCGTACATATAAAAAGCGTAGAACTTTATAAACGTACTCACAGAAGACTAGGTGGCCACCTTGCACAGTTGTTCAGCCGATACGCCCTGTCTTACCGCCCATGACGGTCCTACAGACAGTAGAATGGGCTGTCGCCCTGTTAGGTACAGGCAAACCCGTCTGCGTATAGACCTGAGAGATGATCATATGAAGCCAGTGAGACGTCTGCTTGTTGGCTGGCCAGCCTCTCTTATGGAATCCATATAACACAAATAAAGTCTGTTCTCCTGACGGCCTTCGGTCAGTCCACATAGATCTTGAGAGCTCTGACCACATCAAGTAAAGCTTCGCCGGGTAGACTGGCTTGAAGTCTGTAAGGCCGGAACCACAATTTCCTCATTAATATGAAAATGGGAAGCCACTTTTGGGAAATACCCCACCTTGGTACGGAGGACAGCTCTATTCGGATGAAACACAAAGTACGGGTTGCGACATGACAAAGCTGCCAGATCAGTCACCCTACAAGCTGACCAGGAGAAAGTATTTTCGCATTCAGCCATCTCAAATCCACTTTATCCAAAGGTTCAAAGGGATGTGTCTGAAGCGCCCTGAGAACCAGACACAAATCCCACAGTGCTACCGGTGGGAGAAATGTAGGTTGCAGTCGCAGTACCCCCTGCATGAATTTCTAACATCCGGCAGAGAAGCAATTTTGCACTGAAACCACATAGTCAAAGCTGACACCTGAACTCTCAAGGTGGCCAGGCGGAGACCCAAGTCCAATCCAGCGTGGAGAAGCCCCAACACTCTAGTCACCTTAAATATTTTAGGGTCGTATTTCCTGTTATGACACCACAGGAAAAACGACCACCAAACTCTGATATATGCGCGCAGAGGCCGGCTTCCATGCCCTGAGCATTGTCTATCACCGACGAAGAAAAAACCCCTGGTGTCTGAACATGGAAGACTCAAGAGCCAAGCTGTCAAAGCCAGTGAGATCCCATTTGTCCACCAGGTTTTGAAACACCTCCGGATGAAGAGCCCATTCTCCGGCGTGTATATTCTGGCGATTTAGGAAGTCTGCTTCCCAATTGAGCACTCCTGGGATGAACACAGCAGATATCGCTGGAAGATGGCTTTCTGCCCACCGCAAAATCCATACCACCTCTCTCATCGCCGCTGGGCTTCGTGTGCCTCCCTGATGGTTTATATAGGCCACTGTCGTCGTGTTGTCGGACTGAATTTGGACGTGTCTGCCCCTAAGAAGGTCCTGCGCCTGAAGAAGTGCCCTGTGCACTACCAGGAGCTCTAATACATTTATTGGCAGATGACTTTCCTGGTCTGTCCCTGGAAAGTGTGCTGACCTATGACTGCTCCCCACCCTCTGAGACTTGCTTCTGTGGTGAGGAGTACCCATTCTGGAATCCACAACGGACAATCACTGTTTATATGAGTCACCTCTAGCCACCAGGCTAAGTAGAGACGAACCTCTGGGACGATCTGAATCATCTGTTGTCTTATCTGATGATGCTGACCATCCCACTGCACCAAGATCCACCGTTGTAGGACTCTGGAGTGGAACTGCGCATAAGGCACCATGTCGAATGTGGCTACTATAGAGCCCAGCAACTGCATGGCCAGGTAAACAGATACTACCTGGTTGCTCAATAGACAGAGTACTTGTGCCTGCAGCGTCCTAATTTTGTCCTCCAGCAGAAAGATTTTTGTTACAGAGTCTAGCATCGCCCCCAAGTGTATCATCCGCTGGGTTGGTGAAAGTATTTCTTCCAGTTGATCACCCACCTGTGCTCCTGTAGGCAAGCTACCATCAACTGTAGGCGACACAGTAATGCCTCCTGCGACTGAGCCAGTATGAGGTCGTCCAGGTATGGCAGGATTCTGATTTCCTGCCGCCTGAGACAGGCCGTCATGACCGCAATTACTTTCGTAAACACCCTTGGAGCTGTGGCCAGCCCGAAAGGTAGGGCCTGGAAATGAAAATGTCGTTTGTTTATTGCAAACCTGAGAAATCTCTGGTGGGGTTTTGGGATTGGGACATGCAGGTATGCATCCTGAATATCCAGTGAAACCATGAAGTCCCCTGGTTCCATTGCAAACATGAACAACTGTAAAGTCTCCATGCAAAATTTTGGTGTCCTGACAAACTTGTTGAAAGTTTTCAGATTTAGAATAGGTCTGTACGACCCATTAGGCTTTTGGATTAAAAATAAGGTTGAATAGTAACCCATTCCCTGTTCCATCACAGGGACTGGGACGACCACCCCTGCTTTCAGAAGGGCCTCCACCGAATCCTGGTAGGCCCAAACTCTGACTGGGTCCCCTGGCAAATCCGTAACCACGAACCTCCGAGGGGGACGGCTTCTGAAAATTATGGCATAGCCGCAAATTACCAACTCCCATACCCAGGCATCTGTGGTCGTCTGATGCCAGGCCTGGGAGAACTGTAGCAGTTGGCCTCCACCCCAGACAACCTCCAGGCGGAGGCCCGCCACATCAGCCAGCAGGTTTACTGTCTGGTTTAGCTGTTGTACGCTTGCTTGCCCAGGTCTTTCTGGGCGGTCCCTTTCTCTGAAACTGCTGTCTCTTAGCTGAGGACTTTTGTCTCTTGTGACTAAAAGGACCGGGAGGGCCACTGTCTTCTGGTCGTGGAGGTAGTCGGTAATTCTGCGGACCTTGGTGTAGCCAGTGATGTCATAAGATCATCTAATCCTGGGCCAAAGAGAATCCTTTCTATTTCCAGGTAAGGTGCTAACGCTTTCTTAGGCTCCAGGGTTTCAACCATATGGTCCTAAGGGCTGCCACTGAGTTAGCCGACACACTAGATGCCATTATACCCGCATCGATGCCTGCTTCACAAGTATACAGAAGCCTCCTGTATCTGACCCAGCAAATTATCTGTTCTCGCTGGGTCTACAATCGTTTCAGCCAATCTTCCATTGCTTTAGCCACCCAGGCTATCGCCGTGGCTGGTCTGGTAATTGCCCGACGAGGCATAAATTGTTTTCAGATAATTATCCAGCATCCTATCCACACCATCCTTTAGGGATGATGCTGTAGGGATAGGCAATGTAGCACTCCTAACCACTGTTAATATGAGCGTATACTGTGGTGGAAACCACCCATTTGCTACACACTCCCGGCGCAAATGGGTGCCTAGCAGCAATCTTTTTAGTAAAAGAAAAAGATTTGCAAGGGGTTGTCCATGCCTCAGAAAAAAAAAAAAATGTTGTTAACTGCCCTGAGTGCTGCCACAGCCCAACATCTACAGACCACCTCTTTAGATGCCGGTAGGACCTCGACCTCCTCCTGTATATCGAGGACAGACCTCACTGCCCTCACCAAGGCAGGAACATCCACTAGGGCTTGGTAATTATCGTTCAATGAGCCAGACTCAGAAACCTGAGATTCCTCTTCTGATGAATCAGTCAGGTCCGACTCTGGAGGAGACATGACAACTCTTATGCCCTCTCTTCCTAGGCCCCTGAGGAGGACCAAACCCCTTGGATTGGGGCTGCCCACCCCAACCAACATTCATAAGGGGTATCCCCATAGGGAGAACCCACTGTAGGAATTCCATAGCTACCCCTCTGCAGCCTTATTAGGAATGACTACCTCTGCAGTGACAGCCACCCAAGGTGGTTGCGTAGCCAATACAGGATTCACAGTAGTAAGACCCACCAGGAACCAGTTTACTGCAATTTTTACAGAACCCTTCCAGAGTCACAGGATTGGAGGAGAGGCCGGGGGTACGCGCCAATCCCCCCTAAGCTGCGTCTATTGACAGCCAGGTACGCTGCACTACAAAGTGGGAAGCAGACGACCAGTGGGTCCTCCCACCCATCCCCGGCAAAAGACCATAAGGCCCGTCAGCCATAGTGAGGAAGTCTGTTTAGAGTACAACTCACACACAGCAGCCACTGACAAGTCTCAACACCAGAGGCTGGGGACTGCTCACGCATGATTCCTCGAAGGGAATCCTTACCCGACATCTGTTTTCCCGACCACAGTCCCAGGTGTGTATTATGGTGCCAGTACCGCTAAACTCATGAAGTTTCATAACTTAAAAGGTAAGAAAACAAAAAGAAATAAATAAAAGGCTTAGGACTGCCTAGCAGTCCCACTGTATAACAGGTGTGTCCTGCCATGCACCAAATGAAAAAACTGAATGACTGTGGCTGGGAGATAAAGGGAGGACCAGTGCATGCTGGGAGCTCCAAAGCTTTGCTGTTTGGTAAAATGGATGTCATCCAACTATATATCCCAAGGTAATTCCTGCGGTGCCCATGGAACCCAAAGAAGAAGTGTGTCTTGCCATCATGAGGGCCCTGTATACAGCCGAAGTTCCAATATGTTGATTGGAAGAATAGCTTTGACTGCTGTCCAACGGCCCTGAAAAGGAGTAAGGGCCAGTCACTGTGCCTCAGCCCTGGAGACTGGCTTCAGTTGTTTGGAAACCCGGACTGGGTACTCCTAAGCGGCGACCCTTGGTGAGATGAGGTTAGTAGCCACCAAGACAGATAGGCGCACCTCCAGAGAAAGCACAATTGTCTGAGCCTTGATCCGGTGGGGGAATTTGTTCCATCTGGAGAGGATCAGCCCCTGCAGGGGCCTTGAATGAAAATGAGCATTTTCCACCATGTCAAATGTGGACACCATGGATCGTAGAACCTGCATCACCGAGTAACTGCGGAGACACTTGCGCACTCGCAGTGAGAAGATCTTTACTGGAGTTAGAAAGATTCTCTGCTGATGAGAATCCAGAAAGGCTCCCAAATGAACCCTCCTCTGAGGGAATTAGGAAGGACTTTTTCCAATTGATCAACCACCCATGCGCTTGTAGACAAGCGATCGTCAGGTGCAGATGTTGCTAAAGCACCTCCGGAGAATCCACCAACAGGAGGAGGTCGTCCAGGTATGGCAGGAGTCGTATACCCTGACTCCGTAGAAGGGCTGCCATGACAGCCATAATTTTGGTAAAGACCCTTGGAGCTGTGGATAGGCCAAAGAGCAGTGCCCGAAAATGGAAGAGTCATTGCAGAATAGTAAACCGCAGATAACACTGGTGAGAAGGCCTTATGGGGACATGTAGGTATGCATCCTGAAAGTCCAGGTTTCACAGCCAGTATGATTAATTGTAAAATTTCCATCCTGAACCCTGGCACCCTGAGAAACTTGTTCAGTTTTGAGGATAGGCCGATGAGAGCTTCTCAACCAGAAACCGTAGAACCACCAGTTCCTCGTTGAGATAGTGGAACTGGTACAATTAGCGCTTCTTTCAGCAAGGACTCTATGCGCTCCTGGATCTGCAAGGCATTGTCCAAATGAGGACTTGTGCAGAAAAACTGGTAGGGAGATCAACAGAATGAGAGGGAAAACCCTAGAGACCACTTTTTACCCACGCAGTCTTGGTGGCGTGACACCAGCACTGGGCAAGCTGAATAAAAGTCGGCCTCCCAGAGGGATGCCTATCCCATCAGGCTGAGTGTTTATCCTCAGACTTGGAAGTCGGGCGCCTGGCACTCAAGGCCTGTTTCTTAGGCCTGGTGGACGACTTGGTAGTTTATGGTCTAGGAAAAGACTGTCCTTTAGGCTTTCCCTGAGAACAAAAGGACTGAAAATGTAGAGGTTCTAGCCTTTGAAGGCACAGAAGCCGATTTTTTTTTTTTTTTAACAAAGTCACACTGGCAAATCTGAGTGTCTACAATTTTGTCCAGGTCCGGGACAAAATCTCACAATTGTAGGGCAAGGCCTCTAGGCTTTTTTGGAATCAGCTTCCGGCCTCCAGGAACGTAGCCACAGAGAGCGGCAAGCAAACACGGCCGCGACTCTGGAGGTCAGTAGGCTGGTATCCAAAGCAGCCGCATCTCTAATGTGGCCTGCCAAAGACCTGAGTTTCAGGAGCCTCCTCAGGGAAGGTGTCCTCCAGAACATTTGCCCAGCTCTCCATCGCCTTGGAGAGCTGGGCAAATGTTTGCCCAGCTCTCCATTTGCCCAGCTCTCCAACGCCCACCCATGAGCTAGCCATTGACGGACGGGCAACAGCTCCTGAGAGTAAATTAGTTTCAGGCACGTCTCCACCTTCCTATCCGTAGAATCTTTTGGGGAAGAAATGTAAGGCATTGGTAGCGTAGCACTTATCAAACGAGTAACACTAGAATCTACCACAGGTGGCGATTTCCACTTCTTGCAGTGGCCCTCAGGAAATGGGTAGCATGAGGCCAAACGCTAATGCAGCAGATTCCTCTTACTAGGCAATTACCAGGCCTCCCCCATATGGTCTGGTCAGAGGGGGAAAAATTGCAGAGGTCACCTTTACCTGTTTAAACTAAGGGTGTTTAGATTTAGGGGCAGGTTAGTTATCCTCTAACTAGTATGGATCGGACCGCCCGAACCAAGGCAGGAACATTACTTGATTTAGGCTCCACCTCCAGTGGAGGGAATCAGATGCATCTTCCTCCCCTCCATCATCTGATGACACATCTGTGTCTGAAAGTTGTGTAGACTGGGACAACAACAGAGGGCATTTAGATGCCTTTTTAGGCCCATCATTCTGCAACATGGACTGAAATGCCGTAGACTAAGCTGCCAAACTCTGAATCTGCTAAAATATCCACCCAGGGTGGCTGTATAGCTTGTGGGGGGGGATCGGTATGATTTTTCCCGGCAGCAGCAGCCAGACAGAGGAGGAAATCCCGACCGTCCTAAAGGCAAGTATAAACTAACCTAACTCTACCCCCTAACCTCCCCGAGCCCAAACCCAAGACCCCCCCCCCTTCCCCGCCACCTAAACCCAAGTCCCCTGGGGGGGTGCCTAACCCTGAGTCACCCTCGGAAGCCCTAAACTTAACCCTCACAGCCCCCACCCCCTGCAGCTGTCCGCACCCAGGATCCCTTCAGTCGGGATGCCGGGCGCCAGTCTCCCGGCATCTGTAAAATGACAGGTGTCTAGATTTAGATGCCTGTCATTTAACACTCGCCGGTATTAAGCAGTCGGGAAGCCGGCATTGCATCCGCTGGCTTCCCGATCGTATATCGCTTGTGGTAGTCCCTGAAAGGGAATGACAGACTGCTGTAGTGCCGGAGGAGTTCGCATGTACTGCGGTAATCCCTGGTAGGGAGCGACAGTGTGGCACAGGAGTAGACTGCAAAAATTGCGGGATACCCTGAGTGGGAGGGATGGCCTTTTGAGGTAACCCCCTACAGGGCAAAATATCCAGGACCACCAGGCACTCCGCAATGGAGGCCAATACCTAAGAAAAAAACGCCAAGGGGAAACCTGTCCCATTGTTGGGGGGTTTGAGAGGCCAGGTAACTTTTAGCACCTCACACAACCCATCCTGAGTTAAATCCTCCTTACTCACACATGTAGCACATGCCTGCATGTTAGAGTGGGTGCAGCATTGCACTCAATATCCTGGTCAGACACATCCAAGATATAGATATATGGCCCTAACTGACACTAGGATTAGCTACAAGGACCCACTATCAACGTATGCAACGTCACCGGTCCACCTATAATATGGCACTGTGCAACACACAACAGTATGTGATATATATTTGATGTCTATGTGAGGTCCAAGAACCACCCCAACTACTCCTGTATTAGGGCAGATTGTAAAGAAAAGGTCTAGATATAAGCTGACAGTTGAGAGTAAAGGTAGTCAGAGAGCTAGCATAAGTCACATACAATGCAGAAATATATATTACATATAATATACTGCAAATTGGCACTACATTCAACTGCCCAGATTCAGTATCTGGGAAGGCTATACGCTGTGCACACTAACCCAAAGGAGCGGTACGCAGGGGGACTGGACCAAACGTTGTCCCAGGAGATCTGCGATGCACCATAAACGAAAATGGCCGCTGGAGACCTCAGAGGGGGCAGCTCAGCAAAGCCAATCCGCAGAGGAAAGGCACGCTGAGCTGAGGAGCCACTACAACAGGGAAGGCCGACTTCCCTGGCTGAATATTAACACCTGGGATGCTGGCTTCCTGCGCAGATACGGTCCCTGGTGATCTAGTGGTAGCGTAGGGTATGAGGGGCCTGCGTCCACCTCAGCGCCTCCGGTTTGTCCCCTGAGACTATGACTGCAAATACCAGGGACACCGCAAGCGCTGACCCATCTTACCTGTCCTTTTATGCCCTGCCGCAGCCTGGGAGACCCAGCTAGCACGGATCCCGGGGTCCTGCCAAGATCCCCAGATCGGTACTGGCGTTGCAGCGGCAGTGAGGTGACTGAGAAGCAGCATAGACGTCCAATGGACAGTTTTTGTTGCTGAAGATCGTTCAGAAACTCCCAAATCATAAAATAAAAATTGCTTTAACAGTGACTCGACTCCGGCTGGGCACCAACTAAAACTGAGGTGCCCCTGGCTCGTGGGTGGGGTACAGTGAGAGTGGTGCCAGTGCATCCTGGGAGCTAAAGCTTTAACTGTGTGGTGCCCAGTATCCAAATCCAACCTACACCCCAAAGTCTCCATGTGGAGCCTATGGACCTTGAAGAAAGTGATTGTTTGTCATCTCTTTAAAGCAACAGAGTCATTGTGCATTTGTTTGCCCAGTCCACAACCTGTTTTGGACATATGGTTTTTAACCGTAGGTATAGTTACCTTTAGCTCCAGGTTTTAGGAGATCAAAGAAATTATTTTATTGCCGGGAAATAGTTTAAAATATGGGATCAATTTCTTGTTTTGTGACCATGAAGCCATTTCATGTAGGTTTACATAAATACCAAACTCTTCCAAAAGCCCCCAGAATTTATACTTTAAAAAAGGTAAACAAGAAATTGAAGGGGAAAACATAAAGTAGGAATTGAAGAATTGTGTAATAGCAAGCTTGAGAATAATCCACAGAGAGGAAAAAACAGAAGTTAAGAATAAAAGAAGTTTATTATAAGCCCATACACATACTGGCAGGTAACTGATTACTACAATTTGATTGAATAAACACCTACTGAAAAGTATAAATGTTTTGTATAAAATAGTTTTAATTTGTCTTTCATACAAACATTTGATTAGAGGTAATGGATTTCTTAAGTTGTCATCTCGGCATCCCACAATACTGAAATCTTTCAGAAAGGATATCAAAATATACAATTTACCACTACAAAAAAAAAAAATTATATTGTTTTACAGCTTTTGCACTTGAATAGGTAATACAAAAAGCTAGATATTTACAATTAATGTATACAGGGTGAAATGCACAGTATACTGGGAGGTTTATCAGAATCATTGCCAGTTACATAATGAAGCGGCTTTAGATTGAATTGCACTGTGCAACTGGTGGCAAACCCTGCAGCTTTGTTATAGACATTCCATAGCTATACCAGCATAAGGGCATCACATACCAAGGAACCAAAATGCCCAAATTGGATACATCTTCAGGGTCAAGCCCAGTCAGATCATTGAATAGGAGCAGTTTCAGCCTTCAGTATATCAAGCTGATTTTTTAGAATTAAAAGGTTTTATATGGTAACATTTGCAAATTGGCATGTCTATACCACACTGCTTTACCACACAGAACAGCACAATGTCTTGTCAAAGGGCTATCCATAGCAATTTCACACTGCCTATGGGGAATGCTCAAGAGCCAAGTGATAAGGCACTGAACAGGAGTACTCAAACTGGAATACCACTGGGTGGGCCATTTGTAACAAGTAGCTGAAATGCAATAATCAATTCTAAAAGTAAAGCAGTGGATAAAGCTATGCTTTAGCATGACAAAGGCACTTTCTATAGACACTGGAAACTGGGACTTGGCAAATGCGGTGTATAACAATCTCATGAGTTGCAAGTGTCCCAGACATGCCAGGCACATGAATGTCAAGTTTCTAGTCCATCATATAAATTAATGACAGCAGAAGTTAGTACCATGCAATGGCCAGGTAGACTTTAAATACTTGTTTGAACAGATGATTGTCTGCAATTTGAAACAAGTCATCAACTCGGGAAAGAATTCTTGAAATTAAAACAGATTAGTCAGGGATGAGAGCCTTCTTCAATAATTTGTTCATGCAAGTGAAGTATGACAAAGCAAAAGGTACTTAGAAAGTTCTGCTGCCAAATATTTACATGTTGGAGAAGGTGCCAGTCATGAGCCCCACACAACTGGGTCTAAAGCAAAGGTAAAGGCTGGCCTTAATTGTTTGATATATGTAGATAACCCTATACTTAACTGCTGGGTACAATTACCCCAAAAAGGTAGAGTACTGCCAGCAGGAAATCCTGTTTTAATGCAGTTAATGCATTGATGCCATGTCCCTCCTAAATGTGCCTTATTTTAAGACAGATGTCTTAAAGACATACAAGATTGTTTTGGTCCTTTATCTTTGATACATAAACCTGAAGCATGATCAGGGTTTAACCTATTGCAGGGGAATATTTAGGCATTATGGTAAATGAGTGCAATGAATTAATGTATTTACACATATCTAGACAAAGGGGTAAGCAGCAATGCTTTACTTTCAACAGATCCCCTCAAACAAAACCCAATGCCTGTACTTTCTGAGCAAGATCAGACTAAACACATCTAGCAAGCATATAAAATAGTAAATGAGGTGCCAAAGTCTTGCAAAGTTAGGAATATATGGTCTGACATTGTACAGGAATGATAGGAATGCTGTATTTTACATTTAGCAACATTTTAAAGCCAGGTCTGACCTCAGCGCAGTGGACATTCATGAAAAGCTTCCTGTATCATGGCATATTATCAGGAGTTTGCATCAGGTTAAGGCACATAGCAAAAGCCAGCATGTGGTATGACAGGAGGCAAACACCTGTGATCTAGATATCCCCTCAAGTCACCTGTGCAAAGCCTTTTGTACATTATAATCTAGTGATCCTGCTAGATTTACAGATGTCCTTTTAAACTCCAAGATTTGGTCCTAAAGCATGACACTGCTGCAGAAATTGAGCATTAAGTATGGAGTTCATTTAAGGGTATTGTGAAAACTTCAATGCAACCACAACCCGGTAGAAACATTGCTACCAATGGAATTTTGGTAAAAAAAAAAAAAATTCTTAAAAATAAAATCTGGAATGCAAGGACACTTGAGTGCTGCATCTATTTTCGGTAAAGTGGCTTTTATCTGGAATGATGTAAGTGAGCCCATGAGACTTAGGTACCCTACAAGGGATTAAAGTCCTTTACTTTTCTTCACATCCTGAATTAGATAGTGGACTTTGAAAAGGAGACCCGCAGATGATGATTCTCTCCCATGTCATGGTTATGAAGTTCTATAAGGGATTCTATGGCCTCTTCAACAGAGCCCATCTGAATAAGAGCCATTTTCCGATCTTTCCTGCAAGAAAAAAAAAAAAATAGCTTACAATTTGTTCTTTGTTTGATTGCTAAATATTTAGGAGCATCAGGTTTATACTTACTGGAAGAATTTAAAGCCTTTCACGGTACAGCCTTCATGTGCAAACAGCAGCTTTAGATCCTCTTCACTTACAGATGGCCTAGGGAAGAGAGCATGTTTGAAGGTTAGGTTATAGCTGAAATGGATACTCTGAAAAGGTTATTTATGTTCTATACATAAAAGGGCAAATTTAAAACCCCACAAGCATCTGCCAAAAACTTCCAAGACTACGGAGGTGCAAGCAGAAATGAGCTACAGTATTCACTCTAATATGTGGCAAGCTGACTGTCCGGCATCATTTGGCAGTCATTTTTGCAAGCACTAATTTGAAGTGTTCCATTGGGACTGATCGAAAGTCTATTTTACCACTGCAGCAGCAATTTAATTTCTAAGAGGGTTTATTCTACACTGATTTTAGTAGGTGTCCCCTTAATCTAAGGGCTCATTTTAGATCATATTTGGCCCAAGACTAGAAATAGGAAAGTCAGAGTTCCCCAGAGAGTATCTTACGGAATGTTGGAGAGGTGGAGTGTTGCTGAGGGAGGGAATATATTTTGGAAGTTCTTGGAGCCTGGTTTCTTGAAGCGGTGTAGAGGAGAATTGGTGAAATCCTTTGTTAAGCCTTGGTCTTCCTGACCCTCTCTGGGTAACTGTACAGTTTGGTGCTTTGATACAGTGATACGGAGAGGTTTTCCATGGAGTCTCTGTCCATTCAAGTGGCTCATTGCTGTATAATAAAACGAACATATTGTGTAGTAAAAGTTTGGGAACTCATATTTTCATCTGTATTTTAACATTTAAAAAGAAGATCTTTAAAATAAATTAAAGAAACTACACAGGCAAGTCTATTTTGCAACACAATCTTCAACAATCTGCCACCACGGTTTAATAGGGACTGCTTTTCAAGGTACCCTCAGGAAACCATGCTCGATACATCAGGTACTAATGTAACCAGTACAGCACAAAACCTAAGCAAGGTACAGTGCACTTAATGGCTGGACAGGTTGTGAAGAATGGTACCCACAGCTCTGGTTTTAACAGAACCTAGATTTAAAATTACAGCACTTCTAACAAGAAAATTAATATTTAAGCTTTAAGGATTCCTCTAATGGAATGAATTGACAAATTTAGTGTACAGAAATTGAGCAAACTGAAAGAAACTCAACTTTATTACTACATCTATAGAACATGAAAATACTGCACCTTTGGATAAAACAAATTTGTACAAGACATTCTTTAGCAAAAGCATGCAACTGCTAGAGTAATATTTACCTAGCTGAGCTTGGTTTCCATCAGCCATTTGAATAAGTGCATTCTCCTTCTTGTTAAAGAGAATCTTCACTCTGTGTACATCACCATATACACCTTGGAAAACAAGCAATTTGATAAGAAATCTTTTCAAACATTTGTATTAGAAGCAAACCTCCAACAGTTAAAGCTTTGTAGATCAGACATGCCAAGTTAAAATGTTAGCACAGGTCTATTGACCAAATCACTAAGATACTCACTTGAGGGAAAAACAGTTTCAGTTAAACAGAATTCAAGTTTACGTTATTGTATCAGTGACATTATTCCCTTCCAGTCTGAAGGTTTATCATCCCACCTCCCTCCATGCTTCATTGACTAAACATCCAACTCTGTATGCCACTGTACTGAAAAAGGTGCAATTTTACAGGAATTTTTTTTCCCTACACATTTCCCATAATTTTATACAGGTTTTGAAAGTTAAGCCTGTACAATTGCACCTTTAACACAGAATACCCACCCAACAAATAAAAACGCATGCAGATTCCACCCAAACAAATGAAAAACAAACAAAATAAAATGAAAAATAGTAATAAAGTGCGAAACATACCGAAAAGAATAAAGAGGCATTGGGGTGTAACTCTCTTTAGAGAACAGCAGAGCAAGGCAGCGGAGGGACAGGGGTAGAGAAAAGGAGCCGAGGGAAGAGCACAGCTTGCAGAAATGGTCCACGAGGAAGGTGTCACCGGAGGAGTGGTAGGAGCAGTTGACGGATGATATTCAAGATGGTTAATATTTGAAGGATAGGTTGGATCCGAACAGCAGGGAATTTGGGATTTTTTTTGGAAGGGATAGTTTATGTTTGTTTTTTGTTTCAAGCACAACAGGAAGCAGAAGTTGCCGTGCAGTCAGTTGGCAAAGAAATTCCGGATCAAGGTATAATAAAAACAAAAAGGGGATGGGAGGAAAAGAAAAAAGTAGCAAAAACAGGTCAGTAAATATATAAAGAAACAGTTCATAAGATTAAAAGTCTCCTAGATTAAATGTTTAATGGCAGTTACTAAGGTTTAATCTGGTGGGAAAGTGATATTGAAAAGAAACAAAATGAAGATTTCTAAATGAGACAATATCCACTGTGATCCAAATTACTTAAGAATGTATCTTTTATTGCCATGGCTCCACTTACATTAGTATGCAAATTCTCATAGCAGGCTAATGTGATAATGCAAGTGTTGGATTTACAGCACAATCCAAGTCACTTTACCAAATTAAATTTAGAATAGCATTCTCAAGCAACATTTTGCAGTGATTTAAAAAAATAAATAAATTCCCTTGTTCAAATAAGTGATGAGCAATTTACTAAAACCTCAATGGGCGGAATTCAATTGTATTCGCGGCCCGTGACAGGAGATCGCGTGCCGCTATACAATTGTCTAAGATTTCGTGCTGATCGCACCCATTGAGGTCAGGTTTAGCCACGTAAAGCAGCTAAACCCGACCAAAGTGCTGGGCGCGATCGCTAAAAGTGACATGTTTGGGCGCCCAAACATCACTTTTCGCACATTTCAGCTCTCACCCCCCTGGGGCGGCAAGCTGAAATGTAGCGCTGGCAGCTCATTGTGCCCGTCAGGAGCAAGAATTGAATAGCTCAGTCGAGCGCGATAGCGGCTATAAAGAATTGAATTCCGCCCAATAAGTTTAATAAAACAAGGCAATAAACCGTACACCAAGCATAAAGTAAAAGCTTGGCAATTTGTGTTACAGCATTAGACAAAACCTGGGTTCTAGGATATTGTCTCCACAAATTTCAAGATATCAGCCACTATAAGGCGAATAATTAGGAAGAGTTGTTAGTTTAGTCCCAAAGAGGGGAATGATTGAGAGTCAACCTCTAGTTTTAGAGCTGACCAATCCTAATTACTCAACCAGAGTATACGTTCTGCTCTCCAGCACATCCACAGGTCAAACGGATGATTGCCTTTGTCAGCTTTCAAGTAAGTTTGAATGAATAACCTATTTCTTATACAAGCATGATTGTACGAGCTCAAAACTATCACTGTTTAATCTACATTTACACAACTTAAATTTGTAAGATTAACACTGGAAACCCAATGGCACCCATCCCAAAACAGCAATTTATACCAAAAGTTAGAGCTTTTGGTATAAATTGCAGTGTGATAACATAGAAAAAAAAGTTTCTTTACTTCAATAACCAAGATTGTCGCATGGTCTAAGTCAGAAAACTAACCTCTGGGTTAAGATTGCTGACAAGCAGAACAGCGTTCCCAGGGATTCCAAGACCATGAATGCCAAATCTGCTAGCAGCAGCTGCTGCAGCAGCAGTTGGAAGTGTAAGAGGCGTGAGTGTTCCATGAACGCCTAGGGAGGGAAATACATGTTATTGTGCTGCGTTGATTAACAGAATATGCTGGGACCTTTATTCTTTACCATCACTAATAGAACATTCTAAGGGAACTATCCAATTCAGCGTGCCATTTATCGCGCCGAGTAGTAGTACCTGGAACTTCAATTCAATGCGCTGTTAAGGCCAACACTTAAGTCGGAGAATACCGGTTAGCATGCCTAAAGTGCTGGCCACAAAACAGCATTGCAGTCGGGTTGCGGCTCAAACCCTCAGACCTCAGCCCTAACAGGGCTGGCCATTGATTAGCTCCAGGAATTTCTTTGCTGAATTGAATCACCCCCTATGAAGGTATTACAGCAAAAAAAAAAAAAAAAAAACACTGTTTAAATATACAATACCTTGTTGAATAGCAAAGGCTGGTGGAAAACCAGCACTAGCATAAGGATTGGCAGATATCAGTCCTGGTGCTCCTGAAAGTTTAATTTATTCAAAATGAATGAGGAGGTAATGACATGCACACAGTACTCATAACTTACTAATGTAAAATGATAACATTGTTTCAAGCAACATAATGGACATTGTTTTAACAAATGACTATATGCAAGACGGGGATCTGTTAAAGTGCCTTTGAAGAACATACCTCACCAACATTGGAAGGTAGGAATTTGGGACATGACTGCAGTGCACTGGGGTGTAATTGTGTCAATGATCATGGACTCCTTCAGTGGATGCATTTAACCTACAAACCATTTTTAGCTGCACTTAGTGATGGAACTGTCATCCACTGCATGTGCAGTAGGGGAAATACCACCTACAAATCAGGACAGTTGAGGTATGGAACATAGCCCATTACAATAATAAAAATTAGTAACTGGCGTTAATGTAAAAAGATATAGAGTAGACAAAAAACTCTGTAGCCAGCAGGATTTTTTAAAGGGAACTGGGAACATGCAACTTGAGCAAACAAACATTACTCTAAGTGAAGCACCCGCAGTAATTAAGGTGCATTGACCAGTCCTGTGGTAAGTCTCATTTTCTGACCCGAAAAAAATCCAATCCTAATTTGAGCATCAATATAAAAAAAACAAAAAAAAAACCTAATACATTAGAGCTAGCATCCTCACCAAAAGCAGCAATTGTTTGATCCAGCGAGGGCTGTCCATCTCCAGAAGGTAGGTCAGGGCGTGTATAATCCCGACTCTTGTCATTATTGTACTTTACGTTTAGGCTGGTGAGCTTCGAGAAGTCAATACGAAGTGTACAGCAAGCATTATAAATGTTCTGGCCATCAAGAGACTAAAAAAAAATGTATGGACAAACAAGTCAAGTTCTGCATAAATACACATACCCCCAAACCACAAATCAATTTAAAGAAAACTTAGTGGGTTTTTATAGGACTTTTAAAATCAGGTTTGTAGAATGGGAAAGGAATGATGCTTACCAGTTTGGCATGCTGGGCACTCATGGGATCAGAATACTGCAGGAGTGCCTGAAATTGATTGTTCTTAGTGAAGGTAATTATTTTCAGCACAGTACCAAACTTTGAAAAAATCTATAAAAAAAAAAAACCACCGTGAGTTAAGCTGCAACCATATTGAAATTGAACCAATTCTATAACTGCATCCACAAACTATTTAGTAAATGAACGATTTTAGTAAACAATTTTCGTTCATTTTTTCGAGGGAAAAATGAACGAAAATAGTTTACTAAATGTAATGAACAATTTTTTTGAACTACAAACGATTTTTACATAGTCCCTTACTGAAAATCGTTGAGTTGGTCAGTCTGACTGAACTACAAACGTGAATGAACGATAATCATAGTTTTAACTCAGAAAGTGAATGATTTTTTCAATGAGTGTTCATGGATATTGTTTACCGTTCAATCATGTTAGATTGATCATTTTTTTTTGCAGTGAATGACAAACGATAGACGTTCCCGCATGGACGATAACTATATTTATGGACGCCCGTACATGCGGGCCGACTTGGATGATTTAATCACGATTTGCATGTTCAGAGTTGTGGCAGGATAACTTCACTGAAAGATAACTATGATTGATAGCTTCCAGTGTGTACACCCAATATCGTTTGTCCTGCACTACAGAAGGTTCAAGGTAAATTGTTCAGTGATATAGTTGGTTGTGCAGATCGTACAGTGTTAACATCTCTACTGTAACAAAGAATTGTCAGCAGCCAATATTGAAGCAGACACTGTAGAACGTTTAGTACAATCCATTGTTGACACCCATCACTGATCACCATTCATCTTAACCTTTTATTTTGTGCTACATGGGATGCCTTTAAGACGATTTTCGTTAGGCGTCATGCTCTACTGGACAAAGCCAGGCCACTTCCTTGACAAGATATGGAGATGCAAAGTGACAACACACATTAGCACGCTTACCTGCTGCAAGACATCAAGAGTAACTGGGTAGAAGAGGTTTTCCACAATTATCCTGAGGACTGGGCTCTGTCCTGAAATAGCCATGCCAGCATCTATTGCAGCCGCAGCAGATAGTGTAACATTTCCAGACTGAACAGAGTTAACAGCTTGCAGAGCTGCTTGTGCCCTCTGTAAACAAAGTGGATGGAATGAGAATGTTGTCTAAAGCAAAAATTCACAAGTACTCAGACAAGCAACATTAACAGAAGAAATATGTAATGGATGGCAAGGTCTATACTAATTTGCTCTGCTTTTCAGATAAATGTCTCCCACGGTACATCCTATATTTACTTTGGCAGCAAGATATCTGGACTCTAACAACTTAACTTATAATAGGCACATTATCCACCACAGACTGTTCAAAGGGTAAATTAAGCATGAACAAATATTAACTTGAGACAACATACTCTAGATTTAACCAAATTAACCAGCACTGATGACTTTTTGAACCTAGTGATTTAACTACTGCAGTTTATCAAGTGCCCCTCCCCACCTACAATATGCTTCAGTCTCATGAAGCAGACTTCTTCTGCATCGTAACTGAACAGATTTTTTTTATTAATAATCGTAACAAATCCTCAGAGTAACAAAGTTACCAGACAAGATAAATTTCTCACCGCTTGGTTAGGAGAATTATCAGTCTTCAATTCTTTGTGATTTGAGAACTGAATGTAGATGGGCTGACTCCTGAGTACTGGTGTGACTGTGGCAAAGTAATTAACCATGGTATTGGCAGCCTCTTCTGTACTCATCTCTAGAAAAGCCTATAGACCAAAAAAGAAGAAAAAAAAAAAAACACATTTATAATGACATACGCCAAAAAACACAGCATATCAAATAGCTTTTCTCTTCAAAACGTTACAAGAATAGAAATGCTATCCAACTGCATACTTAAACAAGTAAATACAGTAACCCTTATTTAGAGAAGTTTGTAATGTGTCCATACCATAAATCAGACATGTAGTTACTGTAAAGAAGCAATCACATACCTGGTTTTTGCCCTTCAACATCAAAAGGTTAGTCACTTTTCCAAATGGAAGTCCAAGAGAAATAACTTCAGCCTCTGTAACATCCACTGGAAGTTTTCGAACATGAATAACTCTAGAGCCAACACCTACAGATCTGTTGTCTCCCTTAAATTTCTTACTGTCATTTCCATTTGCTGCAAATAAATACAAACTATTAAAAGCAGGCCACATTCTGCAGTTTCGAAGTTTAGAAATCTGTACTGACTGAAAATGTGAGTAGGACTATACATTTAGGTGACTGCAAATGTGTCTATGCAATTCACCAATTACTCACTGGAATAATGCTTGGAAACACGCATATGTACTTAGCAAGTAATTTTATTTGAGAATGAAGTTGACATAATGTGCTTCTCAAATCTAGTCTTCAGTGCATATTAAGGGGTAAATGCTTTTTTGGGTGCCCTATAGTGATGGGTGCGCAACAGCTATAAAATTAATGCTCCGATCAGGCGTGAATGTCACTGGTGGCCAGGTTACAGCGGCAAGCAGAAATCCGCAAAGAGTCAGCCGCTTAGGCGTGCTACACACTACCTTATGTGGCTAAACCCGATGCACTTAGGTGTGACAAGCACAATAACTGAAGCCCGATCAGAGCAACAATTAAAAAGCTTAATTTGGCAGCCATAACAAACAAGGGACAGTTCAATTGTTTTTGGCACCCTAAGTCTATGTTCTCCAGATATCCTAAGAGAAATAGAAGTGAACTAAAGAGTGTGGATCTTTTACAATGTGTCATATTTCCTTGCTACACCTGAGGTCCAGCAAGGAAATATGGAAAACATGCACTGATTGTGTGTCCCAAGCACAGGATTTGAGAAGCACTGCTAAACAGATGAGTGGACAATGATATGTCCCAAATACATGTGAAATAGGCCATATACAATAAAATATAGACAGCAGTAGTCCTTATTTTGTCCTTTTAAATTAGCATGACAGTTTATATAAAACGTAAGTCGAAAACTAAGTTGGACTCAGCACCTGCATCCTCTAACAGTATATTGTTTAGTCTTTGATTCAACTAAAGCCTTATTGCTGGGCATATACAGAGATAAAATTTTAGTCAGACATTTTATCTGACCAGCTGAAACCCATCTGATACTGTGGCCATACACAGATATTTCAGTGAAAGGCCCGGATATCTGCATTCCTCCAATGGGGAGGAAACATTTCACCATTCCTTAGCGGTGAAGGAACTGGGGAAGTGTCAGGCAGTCGGCAGCACATACACTGCCAGATGCTGGCGACCCATTATTGGATCCATCAGACAGGCTGGACAATTTTGAATGTCTAAGATTGCATTCACTGATCAGTAAAATCAATACTGTTTAGTGGTCCGATCAGATAATTATGCTGGTCATATACAGAATAAAACGTACCATCAGACAGGCCAATTTGTTGACGTTGCCATACACAGAGATAAATGGGCTGTCTGATGGTGACTATATCCACTGTTAGAACAGAATAGTAAATTATTGCATCTGTTGAGCATGCTTGAATATCTAACGACACATCGCCATAATTGCTGCTTAGTTGCAGCCATGCACTGCAATTAACTGCCCAATCAGCCAATAGTAGGCTGATCAGACCGATAATTGCACAGTGTAAAGTCAATTTTACATAATCTAGTAAATACCAACTCTAGTTTCAAAAGTTAACCCTGCCATTCATTGCCAGTCTGCCAACATTAGCCACACAATTACACTTAACCATTGATTTCCAAAAGTTTGAGATTACATGTAATTGCAAATACAGGCCTACAGCTAGGAGATAACTGCATAAAATGCCATCATTGTAACTTTTTGACTATTCAACAGGTAAAACTACAGATAAAAAAAACCATTACCTGCAGAAGCAGAGTTGCTCATGATAAAAGGTCCGTTAGTAACACAAGAGAAAAGTTCGTCAGATCCCCGCTGGAAGAGAAGTAGAAAGTTACACTAGCATGTTGCATATTGTATATTGTATTGAAATTCCATTTTAATGTACTTTACTAGAGCCTGCAATAATGAAATCCTGTAAGCTAGGAATAGCTTAACAAAATTTTATTTCAATGTAATCGAAGGAGGATATTCATTTTATGGGTAGGTTCCAAACAAAGGAGAACCAAACAAACTTGTCTATCAAATCTGTAGTCCAATCCCCCCCCCCCACAAAATAAAAATTTTTGAGTTGACCCCTTAATGGCTTATGCATGAACATGGTGCCATTCATGAGCAAAGTAACAGCAAGTTTGTTTCAGTTTAGACATTTCGCAAAGTGTCAGATACGGTTTAAGAAACTTGCATTTCAGGAGCCTGTCTTTCGGGTCTCAGTGGTTTATTTTAAGTGTCATATGATAGCTGTTCCACCGGTACAGGTAAGAAGGCTAGGCTAAAGTTACAAGGTATATCAAGTCACTATTATATTTCCTCTCAACTTGCAAAGTTACTATACGACCTAGATGTATGGGAGGTCACTCATCTAAGTTTAACACATCAATAAGGACTTTCAACCATAATTGAGCATTATTAAAACCATTGCTTTGGGATATTTAGAGATAAAAGGGAAAGTAGCTGGTATCAATGAATGGACCTGCTACAGACACCAAAAGCAGATCATGATTGCCACATTAAAACCCCCTTCACTGCTTGCTTATCACAGTGGTGAAGGTGTTAGTACTGTGAATGTGCACACTACATGTAGGATAGGGAGGTACCCAAAAGCACCTCAAAAAAAAAAGAAAAAAGTTGCCTATAAGCTGGGTACACACCTAAAAGATATCTGCAGATCGAGTGATCTGCAGATGGATGTTCATACACATTGAACAGTCAGCTAGATGTTGGTCCCACTGACCGGGGTCGCATCACACCACGGCCTCTGCTGCAAGTGTACGGGTGTTTGGCTGATCGCCTGTTCGATATCTGCCATCGTTTATGCAGCACAGTCTACGTGATACATCTGAACTGCATCATTCACGGACATATCGTTGGTACACTGGCCAGTGTGTTCCCAGCTTTAGGCTGCGTAGACACCTAAATGTCTGGTGGGAAGGAAAATCTGGTCAGTTTTCCATTGTTTGGGAGCAAATTAGTTATTTGCTCCCATACATCACCAGATTTAATTTCCCACCAGACAGATTGGAACTGCATGGGATTGTCCGTCGATCCTCCTGATCTTTTGAACATGCAGAAAGATCAGACAAAGCGACGGACGAGCACACAGGGGTGCTGAATGCTTGATAACTTTCATACACAGAATTTTGCGGATTTCCAATCAGTCGGATCGTTGGCAATATCGTTCCCTGTGTAGGGGCCTTTACAGTACAATGGCTAAAACTTGTACACAATTGAAAGATACTTACAGCTGCAGATCAGTTGATCTGCAGATTTATATTTGCAGATGATGGTTGTTCATACACACTGAACAACTATCACTGCGATCTGGTTGGGGGTCACGTTGCATCCCCCACCCCGCCAGCCTGTGCAGCAAAGTGTACACAGCACGGCGTCGTTCAGACATATCGTCTGCATACACTATATGTCGGCCAATGTGTACAGAGCATAACACTATCTGAAGGTTGCACCAGCCAAAAGGGGCCTATATCTATATACACACACACATATTCGAACCAGAAAGTAGTTACTAATTTCCATAGCCCTATGTGTTTACTAGCAGGTAAAGTCTAATTGGCAAGAAATCCTGTATAAGTGTTGTAGCCTAATCTATAGAGTGAGTGGTCATTTATCCTTTACAGAGATCATGAAGCCAGGATCCAATCTAAACATTTTCTGCTTCTATGACTGGATCCCAGACAACTTTGGGTATGGCACCAGCAAAGGTTGAATTGACTAATACAGGTTTGATGTTCTGAGCAGTGCATCTTCAAGACTTCAGGCTTCTCTATAACGAGAAGAGTTTGCCAACAAGGGTTGCCTAGATTTGATTGTGAATAGTAGAAAACAAAGTTATCCCCATTGAGTGTGGGTTCATAATCAGAAGAATGCAGGGAATCCACTCCTGAAATGCAATCCTATTCAGCCCCTAAACAGTTACTGCAATATTGAATAAAATATACAAAGTACTACATTTCAAAGATGTACCAGTGTTAAAATGAAACTGTTTATAGCCCTTACTGTATTTTTTGTATGAAAAAGTTCTTGCTTTGACAACTACATATAGACATGCACTACAAGAGCGTTCAATTACTTTAAAAATGTAGGTAGAGAACACTGCTCCAGGCTAGCCCTCCCACTAAAACCAACACAAAAGACTGCCATGGTTACACCTAGAAAAATAAACCTGTAATAAAACGCAGGGTGGGGCAGGCTGTTGACTATGCATTCCAGAGCTTAAAAAGGACTGCAGTAATGCAGACACTCCCAAACACTACCTCAAGCAAAACAGCCACTTTTCAGATACAGTACATGCAAAATGGCTTCAAAAGAGTTACTGGACCACTGTTAAAACAAACAGACTACACAACAAATGACTTCGTAAATAAACAGGGCAAACAAATTAGCTGTCTTGAAAGTATGCAGGAAATATTCTGCTCTAAAGGCATAGCCGTACAAATGTCAATGTTCAAAGTCTTTAAGGAAGTAAATATGAACAGTAATTTAAACTGCAGCTTTCATGGTCTCTACAAGGTTTTCCTCAGGTCACAATTTGCACTGAAACACTGTGGTACGCACAATACATGAAAGTTAATCAGTGGGAAAAAAAAAAAACTAGCGAGACCACTGCCCTTCATCATTGGCATATTTCCCTATAAGTGGGAAATGAGCTTCAAGACGAAACACTGACCATGACAGTTTGTGAAAAGAAATAGTCAAGACATTACTATAATACAAACAAATGGGCTGAATATCTTTGAGCTATTTGTCAACATAATTTACACGTGACAATGTATAGAAATAGTGGTGGGTCACATGATGCACGCTAACTGAGGCGGCTGTGGAGGACAGGAATTTCAAACCACATTCTTAGTAAGCAACCAAGAGTGATAATTACCAATGCCATGGTAACAGGGCAGCTATCCTAGCTCATGCAGCCATACGATACCAGCTAGAAGCCAGCTTTGTGTGGTTAAGCGTAACCCACGTTTTAGTGTTCAACACGTTACGCAAAAAAGGTTTTCAGCATGCAGCTATTCACAGCTTTAGCAAACTCATAAGTCTTACCTTTGTACCAACTGTAATATCTTGAACAATGCTGTAAACAGGAAAAGAAAACAAATTAGACTTGAGGCTTGTACCAATAGCAGTATAGCAAATATCCTGTTAAAATTTACCAATTATAGGGCACAATCCAATTAGGAGAGAAATTGCAAAATTCAGCTTGTTTCATGAAACAGGCATACATTGCGCAAATGCGTATACCCAAAAAACACGCTGTCCAATTAGATATGTCAATTTGTGGTAGTCACTGCAAGGGTGCGCGACTTCTACAAAATGTGACCTGGGAGAAGAGGATGAGAAGTGTGGAAACCATCCTGGACACCCAAAAAGTGACAACTGAGGAAGAAGGACAATATAGAACTGATAGTGGCCGTAAGGAAAGCACTGGATGTTTTTAAAAAGGTGTCAAATTTATTTTTTCCTCCCATTAATAGGTGCCAAAATTAGCTAACAAGTATTTTTAAGCAAACAAAGTTAATTCCAGCATTTTGGGGTACAGAAAATGGAATATATGTTTGTTAAAAAAGTTACACTTCTCACATATGCAAATTCTAAACCATTTTCCAGTCAATACAACACTTCCACATCGATTAACCCATTGGGGGAGTTTCAACTGTTTTCACCGGTGGCAGATGGTGCTAGGCGACTGAAAGAGCAATTAAATTGTTGCTCGTGTACAGCCTTGGGAACACACATTTCTACTCGCCGCACCCAGGCAGGCGAGCAGAAAAGTGCGATAAGTTGGCACTTTGGGCGCCCAAAACAGGATTTTAGACTGGTTTAGCAGCTTTACGCAGTAAAACAAAGTATTTGGACACAACATGCATGAGCATCAAAAACAATTCAATATTGCACCACGATCCTCCGACATTTTAGACGGGAAATAGGGTGCGATAAAACAATTGAATCGTCCCCATTGAGCTTTCACCTTAAAACTGACATCTATTGGCCAAATTATGCTATTTAAACCCATCCCAGTGCATGATATTCCATTAGGAGTGGTGTAGTTTTGCACTGTGAACCAACATTTGTACCTTAAAATAAAAATTTTCCCTACCTTTTCACTTGCTCAAGGGGATGTGCACACAACGTAAATCTCTGAAAATTGAATGCGAGTTTGCAACTGGATTGCAAATGAAATTCACAATTCAAGTTCACCGTAAGAGGCTCGTAAAATCCAACTCACACTTCACTGGATTGACCATAGATTTGTTTAATATTCTGTTCAAGAGTTATTTGGATTATGCCTAGGAAGCATACCTTGCAGCCTATGTATTAATAATCGAGACACTGCCGCGATGAACGTTCCTACTCGCCAGGAATATTTTAATTTTTAATGAAAACATTCCAGGTATGTACTATTGGGAACTCCCATGGACAACTGTTGCAGTAACTGTCCTGCAAGGCATTTTGGAGAAGTCTTTCAGTGAAGTAAAAGCTTCCCCCGGGGAAAGCTGACACAGCGCATGCCCACAGCATCAGCTTCTGGGACTGGCCGGGGGGCTGCAGGGGAGAAATCCTGTTTGGAGACAAAGGGCGGTATTCAATTGTTTACGCGGTCCTGTTCTCCAGTCTCAAGTGACAGGTGATCGCGGGCCGCTATTCAACTGTTGCCACTGATCTCGCCCAAAGTGGTCTGGTTTAGCCACATAAAGCAGCTACCCCCAACCAAAGTGCTGGGTGCAACCGCGATAAGTGATCTTTGGGAGCCCAAACAGGGCACTTTTCGCACATTTCAGCTCGCACCCCGCTGGGGATGCGAGCTGAAATGGTGCGCCAACAGCTGTTCGCGCCCCACAAGAGCAACAATAGCTCCGTCAGGCGCGAAGGAGGGTAGAAAATTGAAAACCGCCCAGTTTACAACATCTGAAGATTGTGTAAACTGCAGATGCTAAACTCTGAAAAGCTTTGCTTTTTGGAGTTTAGTACATAGGTCAGTTCATAGTCCCCATTGATAATAATGGGGGCTATGTTCTGAAGTGCTAATTAGCACTTTGCAGGAGATTTGTGAGATCTCCTGCAATGAGCCATTAGTACATAGGATCAATACATAAAATTATGCAGAAACAGCAGCTTCTGCATAATTTTATGTAAAAAATGGCTTGATACATAGTGCCCCTTGTCAACGATCATTTTAAAACTAAAAAGAAGTTACACAACTGGCAAGAACCATATGACATTTCAAGTAAAAGAAACTGTAGCACGACTTTAGCCAAAAAAAAAAAAAAAAGACTAAGAAATAAAGCTAATACATCATACTACAATTTCCATCAACTCAATATTACTTAAAATCAGCACCAAGTGTGTGATGCTGCCTATAGTAAAAGGTTTAGATTCTCAGTCTGGTTTTATTGTCTCCTATAAATTACAGGACAAAGACCAAAGCTGCCTGAAGAAAGCAAAATGAAAATTGCACAACCCTATCTGAGACTAACTTGGTAACAGGATATGAGTAAGCAATTTGTGCAGGCCAAGCATGCAGCCTACAAAACTCACTAACCATGATCACTCATTCCTGAAAGTTTATACACAAACTAAGTTCTATTCAAAGACTAACCATAAATTTACACTACCAACTGTTTATACTCCACTTAAATTAGAAATCACACCTATGAAGTCTAGATTTTGTAATTAACATACCCAGTCAGAAATGCCTGTACTGGGACATTTCATTAAACATGCTTTATCATTTACAGACCAGCATCTATAGCAAGCAAACTACTCCATATGATGCGCACAAATTATTAAAATGGATATGAACGATATCGATCATATTATTGCTCATATCGTGCATTTAGGTGGCCAACAACCTGCAATGCGCAGACATGTATGGACGATACCTATATTGGCCATTGCCTGTACATGCAGGCCAACCTGGTCGATATCGAAAAGGTTACTACAGGAACCCGCGATCATTGATCGCGGGTACATGGTTGTGCTGCATGTTCGATATGGAACAGCCAGCACAGCCGAAAGATCGTACAATGATATAGTTATCGTTTGATTGTCCTGTGTGTTGTGTATGCACCAATAATATCTACTGTTTAAAAAAAAAAAAAAAAAAAAAAGATTTACTGTGGAGATTCTAATGGAACTAGTGAGCTTAAGCAAGTGAACGCCTCCCACTTTTCGGGTGGTGCTGCTCTTCAGTCCAAGTGCAACTACACCTTAGCAATACTTTATTCTAAAGGAAACCACGTAAACCAGCTACAAAAACAAAGCACTGTGGCTTTAACATGAAGCAGAAAGAAAGTTTAGTGAGGTGTAATTTACCGGCCTGACGTTTTAGTTTCCTAAAAACTTATGTAGAAAATCTTTTCCCAGAACCCCATGATATATGCTGTATCACAGTACAAATATACAAAAAAGTAAAGCCATGATTGATGTGGGGAGCTTCAAAACAAATGGCAATTCTCATTTACATAATCAAATTAAAAACTCGAGTAGCACGGTAAGCAGCGGCTGTGATGTCCCAGGCACCTAGAACAGCATTTTCACGTTTCAAATACCTTACAAAATCGAAGTGTACAATGTGGAAACTAGATAACCTGCAAGTGCCATGTCTAGAACGGGGTCACAGTCTAGTTAAGAAGTTCTGCATAACCTATACCCACACGAAGGCGATTTTCAATTCAATATAATATAATCGGAGAAGTTCGCAGCACGGCCAGCCCGGGCTCCCCTCACCGTGTCCATGGTACATACACAGCGGACAGGGCCATCGTGATCAGAGCCAGACATGTATGTATGTACGTACACAGACAATGCGGCGGGGGGTGGGGAACCTTCAGGACGAACTTTGCACAGGGATAGGCACGATAAGGAGAAAGGCTACAAAATTATATTCTAATGAGCACGAGCTGGACGTTAGAGCAGCGAGACCGGGGCGCAGTAACAACAAGAGCCCCCTATCCCCCACACCTCCCCCGCACCCCGGCCCCCAGGTGAGCGGCACACACAGGACACCACGTATGCAAATCAAGATGGAAACCAGGCGCTCGCCACTTCCTGGAGTCCTGCCTGCAACCAGCGCTGAGTACACAGGAAACCTGGGTGGGGGTTGGAAGGAGCACACTAGCCGCCCTGGGGTGAGCGGAGGAGCCGCGCGCTCTCTGCCACATCATCTGCCCCAGAAAGTTTAGAGAAGTTATATCGCCCCATAGGAGGCAAATCCCGCCTCACCAGCGGCCACCGCCACTTACACAGGAGCAAAAACCCCTCCCTAGTGCCCCTAGAATTAACGTTGCCCTGACCGTATAATCCGCCGGGCATTCCCTAGAACTTCACTAAAACCAGCATAATAGTAATACGCTGCGGCTCTGCACTGTTGTGCAAGCAACTACCTGCCCCCAGCCACTTACCCTTCCATGGCACACACAAAAAATACCAAGCTCTGAGAGGAGGCGCCGCAATAACGGAGGAAGAGTGTGCGACCGCCTCATATAGAGTCTCAAAATGGCGTCCGGAATGGTGACGCAGTGGGACCTGACTCCCATTGGCTGTTATGGCTGTCCGTCTCAACCGGGGGTGTAGCTACAGCAGTAGGGCGCCACCCCTAGTGTTCCCGCCAAGACAAGGTGCGTTCTCCGTCCCAACAGTATCCCGCCTACACGAGTAATCAGCTTAGTGTGGGCGGGGCTAGTGCTAGCTAGATTTACCTGGTTGACTAGTTTCCACTTCCAGCCATATTGTACTAGCTTGAAAAATTGCTGGTGTGCAACTAGCCCGATAATTTGTCTTGATAATCACCAGAAAAACAGGAAAAACAGATTCCACTCTTATTACCTTGAAACATTTGTGTCAGGTTTTTAAAATAGTTTTGTCTTGTTTCTGACCAGCTTACAACCAGTATTTTCTTTTTAAATGACACCTGTTTCTAATAAGAAAGACAGACTCAATTATCTGTGATGGTCACGAATTGCCAGTGTTGCAACCGTTTTCAGATACCCCTTAAAATCTGTGATGTTGCTGTACTGCAGCTACATAACATTGATCATTAACTATTCAATTGTTCTTGACCTGCACATATTTCTGGCCATGAGGGAATGGAACTCCTGAATGTTTTTGTTTGCGAACCTATGGGGTACAAACTGAACGTAGCGAGAGTTCCCTGGACAGAAATCTGCAATGCATTAGTCTGCAAGGATCCGATGTAGCCTCACATCTAATTGAATTCCCCCCATAGTTTAATCTATATAATAAACCAGCAATGTTTTGCTTAACCACTAAATGAGTGCATTGAAAAACCTCTAGATCACAGGTTCTCAAACTCAGTCCTCAGGACCCTCCCCCAAACAGTGCATGTTTTCCAGGTCTCCTCACAGAAACACAAGTGAAATAATTATCTCCACCTATGGTTCTTTTAAAATGTGTCAGTGAGTAATGAATACACCTGTGCAGCTGCTGGGTGACCTGGAAAATGTGAACTGTGTGGGGTCCCGAGGACCTAGTTTGAGAACCTCTGCTCTAGATTGAAGCATTTACCCATCTGGCTATTGCACAATAAAACTGTGATGACTGGGTCATCTCCAAAACGGAAGGTCTTGGGTGTTTCTGGTATGTTAGTACCTACCGTAAGTGGTCCAAGGAAGGACAACCAGTGAACTGGTTGCAGAGTCATGGGCGCCCAAGGCTCATTGATGTGCGTGGGGAGTAATAGCTAGCCCGACTGGTCCAATCTCACAGAAGAGCTACTGTGGGATGGCCGGATGGAGGCAGTATTCTGCTGGGAAACCTTGACCTCGGCATGTTACATGTACCACCTACCTCTTTATATATAATTATCCTTTATTTATATGGCACCACAAATGTTTCACAGCACCTTACAAAGTACATAAATAAGTGAACAAGAAACCAGTGACTTAGGGCCTGATTCAGCAAGGATCGCAACTGCGATTACGCACGCAATCAAAAGATTGTTGCGTTCTGCATTTGCATCGCAGTGCGCGAACACTCCACTGCGATCGGGACTGCGATGGCTATGCAGAACCATCTCAGAGTGATTGACAGGAAGTACCGTTTGGGGGAGGTGATGGGGGGGTGGTTGGCGAAACGCAGACGTGCCAGTGCGTTTGAACGCCATTACAGGGGCGTGCATAAGTTATCCACTGCGATGCCATACGCAGCTTGTGTACTCACTGCGTGCGACGAGGTTAGCAATTCCTGAGTAAGGTCAGACTTTGTGCAAGTGTGCGTGAGGCTGCGATTGTACTTGATGTTACCAATGGTTTCAAAGGCTTGCTAAGTATTACGGATGGGTGTAAGGTAAGGTGGGCAACCTTATGTTGTGCTACGAAGGCAGAGCAATTGCAGAGGATTAGCATATCTTCACAGTGAAACTGCGTGCGTAATTGCTATTGCAAATCGCAGTTGTGATCCGTACTGAATCAGGCCCTTACAGTACAATACAGTGCAGGACAAGGTTTATAAACATTGCTGCATTAGCAATCATAACACTCGGTGGCGGAACTCCCGGAGACAATGGAGTCATTTGCCGCCAGGCGCCAGCCCTGAAGGGGGTAACTGGCTCCATTGTCACCCGGAGCTGCATGGAGAAGTAGCGCAGCTAGTCGGCGCTCCACCTCCAGTGGCGTAACTACGGAGGGTGCAGGAGGTGTGGTCGCACCCCCTGCACCCTCCATTTGCCGGGCACCCGCTGAGTGTGTTACCAGCAGGCGCCCGGCTGCTCCTCTCCCCCCGGCGGTAGCCGGAGGATGGAGCTCACTCCTGAGCTCCGGGTCCCGCAGTGCACTATGAGAGTGACGTCACTCCCATAGTTCCGAGAAGTGGGCGCCGGGGACGGACGGCAGCAGGCACTGGAGCGGGGTTTAAGGTAAGTATTTTTTTTTATTTGTATGTGTGCGTACGGGGGGGGGGCACTACTGGGGGCTTACTACTGTATGTGAGCGCGCAGAGGGGCACTACAGGGGGCTTACTACTGGGAGCTTATTACAGGGGGCGCTTACTACTGGGGGCACTACAGCAGCATTACTACTGGGGGCATCATATGGGGGCACTACAGGGGCCTTACTACTGGGGACACTGCATAGGGGAACCTCTACTGGAGGTACTGCATAGGGTGATCACTACTGAAGGCACTGCATAGGGGGGACCATTACTGGGGGGCAAACATAGGGGGACCATTACTGGGGGCATTGTATAAAAGGAACTGCATAGGGGGGCGGCGGCAGCTGGGGCTGGCATAGGCGTTGGGGGGGTGGTATATTTTTTTAAGACAGCGCACTTTGGGGCTAGAGGAGATAGTTGTGCTGTCAATTGATAAAGAAATTGGGAAGTGATGTTATTCAGGCGAGTGGGAAGATGATCAGCTCAGTTTTAGACATTAAGTTTAAGAAAGCGCTGAGACATCCAGGAAGAGATAGCAGAGAGACAGTTAGAGATACGAGTTAGGAGAGAGGGGGAGAGGTCAGGGGAGGAAAGGTGGCTCTGAGTATCAACAGCATATATTGGAGGTCAAAAGAGCTGATGAGTTCACCTAGAGAGGACGTATAGAGGGAGAATAGGAATGGTCCAAGAAAACCTTAGGGAATACCTACTTCAAGTGGATGTGGGGGGGGGGGGTGGGGGAAGAGGAGACAGAAAGAATGTCCAGAGAGGTAGAAGGACAGCCAGGAAAGGGCAGTGTCACATAGACCAAGGGAGTGAAGGATTTGCAGAAGAGGGTGGACCACAGTGTCAAAAGCAGCAGAGAGGTCGAGGAGAATGAACAGAGTAATGGCCTTGGGTTTGGCACCAAAGAGGTCATTGCTGACTTTTGTGAGGGCAGTTTCAGTGGAGTGGAGAGAATGGAAGCCAGGCTGAAATGGGTCAGGGAAGAAATGGGAAGAAAGAAAGGCGGTTGTAAACAATATGGTCAAAGAGTTTGGAGAGAAAAGGGAGAAGAGAGATGGGTTGGTAGTTGGAGAGAGGGGAGGATCAAGGGTAGGATTTTTAAGAATGGGGGAGACAAGGGTATGTTTGAATGCAGAAGGGACAGTGCCAGATGAGAGGGAGAGATTGAGGAGGTGGGCAAGATGGGAACAGGCAGAAGGAGAGAGGTAGCGGAGGAGATTTTAGGGATAGGGTAAAGGGGGAGCAGGCGGACCTTAAGAGAGCTATGACAGATACAGGGGAGAAGGATGTCAGAGGTGGTAAGATGGATGGGGAAGGGTGGTCCGAGAAAGGAAGAGGTGGAGTGCTGAGTGTCTGGTGGGATATGATGTCCTGACGTATGGAGTCAATTTTAGATTTAAAGTAGGTATCAAAGGCAGTGAGCCAGGAGGGGAAGCGAAGAAGAGGAGGGAGTTGAAGGTGGCTAAGAGATACTGGGGGTTTGAAGACTGGGAGGAGATGAGGTTTTTGAAATATGACTGTTTAGAGAGGGAAAGGGCAGCACTGTAGCATCAGACCATCAATTTAAAATGGATGAAGTCTGCCTTAGAGGATAATTTTTTCTACTGTCGCTCGGCGGTTCGTGAACACTTTTTCAGGTATTTGGTGCATTTGGAATGCCAGGGTTGAGGTGTGGATCTATGAGCTTGAGTAGAATTTGCCAGAGCAAAGCAGAAGTAAGGGAGGCATTGTATAGGGAGGTGGCTTGTTCTGGGCAGGAGAGAGAGAGGATAGGGGAGAGAAGTGAGTCCAGCATGGAGTTAAAAGAAACTGTGGGCCTGATTCAGAGTTGGGAATAGAGAGAGAGATAGCACTTAACTGTGTACCTAGGCAAACCATGTTGCAATGCAAGGGGTGTAAATACAAACATTCTTTTGCATGTAGTGTAAATACTGGCTGCTTTTGCATGTAGCTCACAAATACTGCACAGCTTTATTATTATACTGCACTTTAGATGTCAGTTTGGACACGTCCATCCCAAATCTAAGGACCTCATTCAGAGTCTCTCGCTAGATGCGATCGCTCGCCCCCAGCGTATGCAAATCTGTCAAAGTGACGCCACGGGAAGTGATCGTTCGCCAAGGCATAAGCACACACACCTGTCTTAGCAAGCGACCAGCGTACACCCAATCGCACAGGCAGAGCCGCCCACCAGCACGTCATCTCCAGGAAGTGTATTAAAACATTGGTACATCGAGGACAATCGGAAGCGATCGCAGCGCTTGTGGTTGCCTTACCTTACCGCAAGCACTGCAAGGACTTCAGTATAAAAAACAGGCATGTGACGTGTACTATGACGCTGCGTGTTAATTATACACGCCTCTAAAACGTCGTTGAACCACTCAGGCATGCCTGCGTACGCACCTCCACTCCCCCGTTATCAGTGTCCTGCCCCTGTTACCACCCACAAACGGCCTCTCCTGTCACTCATTTCACTGGGCTGTCTGTGCTGGTTGAGAGAGCGGCCTGCGATCGCACAGAGTAGTTTGCACACGCGCAGAACAAAGCGTGCACATGTGCATACGCAAACCATCGGGCTGCTTGCGAGCGCACAGCGCTAGCGAGAGACTCTGAATGAGGTCCTAAATCTCTCTGCACATTTTAAATATGCCCCACCTGCAGTGCAGCATGGTTTTACCAAGATGATCAGTTGAGAGAGAGATCTCTTTCTATTCCCAACTCTGAATCAGGCCCTGTGTCAATAGCTTCAATGTTATGATTAGTGATTGTGGCCTTAGGAGGTAGAAGAAGGGAAAGAGAGATGGATAAGTTAAAACAGGAGAAGGTCATGGTCAGAGAGGAGGAATGGGTAACTGGAGTAATCAGATATATCACAATGGTGAGTGAAGACCAGATCAAGAGAGTGCCCACACACATGGGAGGGTGAGGAGGTCTATGCGGAGAGACCAAATGAAGATGTGAGGGTAAGGAGTTTAGAGGCAGGGGATTATGTGGGGACATTAATTGGAATATTGAAGTTACCTAGGATAATGGATGGAAGGTCTGAGGAGAGAAAGCAAGGGAGCCAGGAAGCAAAGTTGTCAAGGAATTTGGAGAGAGGGCCAGGGTGATGATAAATGACAGCTATTGGAAGGTGTACTGGTTGGAAGAGAATGTAAGGGATGGTTTTAAGGGTATGAGTTGGTATATATATTTATTATAGTCAAAAATCATGAAAAACGCTTGCTTCTCTGCTTTTTGGCTAAGATCACATTTTATATCTGTTCTAGAGGTGATGGATAATATAAAGACCACCGTGGTCCTATGGCCAGGAGGTCAGCAGAAAGACACTATACAAAAAATGTAGGCGCTAGTTACCAATATGTTTTCTAATACACTAATGTCAGTCCTGCATTCACCAGAGAAAAGAGAAGTCTCCCCACATTGTAAAGACAAAAGACCAAAGAGAAGTGTTACATCTAGAAACCACAGTGTACTCCTATGATAATAGTAAATTTACCAACTGTTAAATATAGCATTCAAAAAAGTTTTATATATAAACACATGTAACAATTGCACATAAAGAGCCTGATTCAGAGATGGACGCTGTAGCACAGCTGCTGCATCTTTGTGCGCAGCAGCTTTGCTACAATATGCAAAAGCCACATGAGGTGTCTTAAGTAATAAGATGTCCACTGACGGTTTCCCTAATCCAATGCTGCATCCAGAGACGCGACCATCAGATCAACTGCGTCAATATCGGGCATCTGAGTAACTCTCAGGTTACTCAGGATAGCTGCATATTTTACACCTCGATGGTCAGTGAAGCTGCGTCCAAGGATGTAGCCAATGGCCTCGGAACATCCGTAACACAAGGCCAACACCCCTATTTCTGGGACTCTGACCGTTGCTGCCCCTAACCCGGCCCAGTATATCAATCATGCTGCATTTTTCTGGGCACTGCAACCTTCATCGTAATCACAGATCTGCACATGCGCAGTACAGGTCCTGCGCATGTGCAGATCGTGAAACATCTGTGTTGTAAATAAACCATCAGGTTTGTATACAACTCTGAATCAGGCCCAAAATTGTGATATATATATATATATATATATATATATATAAAACACATCATAAAAAATATAATAAACTAGTACTATGGCACTGACATATGATGGGTCACCTCAACCTATAGCAATTACGATCTACTTACTCTGTGGCAGGTCCGATGGTGCAGGGTTCTCCTCTCTACTGGTCCAACTTTCTTGTGGCAGCGAGAGTCTCTTGTGAGTAGGGACTAGTGTCACTTACCTGTCCGATCGCTCTGGCGGATTCCGTCTGGTGGGTGTGCAGGCTGCTGGAGGTTAGCGCGGGGTGCGGGCAGGTCCTTGAGAGGCACCGCTGGGTCTCTGGCATCTTGGAGCTGCTGTGGCTGGGAGTCTGCACAAACATTGCTGAGTCTGGGCGTTGCCATCTTTGATCTGGTCACATGTCAGGAAAGAGCCAATCCAGTCTGCATGTGTCACAATGAGCTCTGACAGCCAATCCTGCACAAGCCTCAGGTACTTAAGGGCTTCCTGGGAGTCCTTAGGTTGCCAGTGCAATGTCTTACAGAGCTAGTTTGTGTGCTAATTCTCTGTGCTCCCTTGTCTTGTTTTTTATCCAGTGTGCAATATCCAGTTGCAGAAATCATTGTTGCCTGCTCCGATTCATTGTGCCTCTGCCAGCTGGTCAGCCATCTCAGTTCCAGTATCCTAACCACTACTTTGCTATGTTACAGAGCCTCCCCTCACAGCGACCTTAGGGCCTGATTCAGAGGCGCTCGCAAAAAGCGAGTGCTCGCTCTGAATCAGGGCGGCCGCATGGTTTTTTTTTGTTCAGACTCCTCGCTGTAGCGAGCGGCCAGATGATGGTCGCGAGGATCGCGCTTGCGATGAGACCCTCGTGGTAGGGTCTCGGCCGTCTCAAGCCCCAGTGAGCTTCCGGTTCTAATAGAGCCGGAAGCTCACCACTGACATCACTCGTGATGTCAGTGGGACGCCCCCAAACGGCAGGCGTTCCTTTGTTTGGCCAGCCACCACCCCTTGGCCCGCCTACCAAACGGGGCGAGCTGTCGATCAACATCGACAGGCGCCCCTTTTGGATGCGAGCTCTGGAGTGAGTGATTTCTCGCTCGCGCAAGCGCACTCCCCGGCCATCAACCCGCTTGCGAGCGGGTCTGAATCAGGCCCACAGTCAGCACAGATACTTGGTTCCTGTACCCCAGCGTCTCTAGGAGTCGTGGTCAGAATAATCAACGGGGGTCTGGTTTCACTCTTTCCCTGGATCTCCACCCTCCGCATCATCCTGCGATTGCTGAAACATTCATGAACAAATACCCCTAACGTCTAGCTTCATTCCAATATCAGGAAACTGCTCGCATGGACTTCCCTTCACCCAGTCTGGGTCCACTTCCCATTCTGGACGTGACACCTAGCTCACACTGCACATGTCAATCTCAGGACATGCTTTATAGATTATTATATAGAAAACAATAACAGGTTCCTAATAACTTCTCCAGTGGGGCTCCTCTGTAATAGTCTTAACAGAGAATCAGATGGTAAATTATATGCAAAATATACATAGTAGCTGTCCCTAATGAGCCAATACTCCTAGCCTCTGACAAGTAAGATGGTACAGTAATTGTCACACATCAGGGTATTGGCTCCAGTTACCAGGTCCAGCTGTGTCAAGTCACTCCCATCTGTGCTCTCCCTGGTCGCTTCTGGCATCCCTAAAACCTGTGCTGGCGCTGCTGCAGGTGTGCCTGGTGTTTAGCAGTCCGTTCCTACAACGACAGAGCATATGTGCAGCCATTTTGGATATTCTCACCTGCCAACCAGATTCCAGCACTCACATGACCTGCTCGGGCAATAGGCTCTGGGAGCGCCTTATTTAAACCATTTCCTGTGTCTAGTTCGTTGGCAGAACAACACTTTTATCCCTGAGAACAATCTCCTAGTTCCGGGCTGCCATGGTTTCTAGCTCTGGGCCTAATTCAGACCCGCTCACGAGCGCTAAGCACTCGCAAGCAGGTCGATGTTGGCCCAGTGCGCATGCGCACGACGGACCCGGCTCCGTGTGCGCATGCTCAAGACCCGTATAGCGATGGGCAAGCCGTCACTATGGGTCTCGCTACAAAGGGGGCGTGCTGTCGATGGTGATAGAGCCAAAGCACTCCAGGGCTTGCGGCAACGAGACCCTACCACAAGGGTCTCGTTGCAAGCCCGATGGTCGCGATGGTCTTGACCATCGCGACCATCTTCCTGGCCGCTCGCTATAGCTGTGGGTGGTCACCCACAGCTATATGAGCGGCCAGGAGGCCGCTCTAAAATTAGGATGGACGGCCCTGATTCAGAGCTAGCGCTCTGTCAGAGCGTCCGGCTCTGAATCAGGGCCTCTGTTCCAATTTCTGAATCTGACTCAGCCTTCCGCAGCACTTTACAGAAAATATTTGGCCATTCACATCAGTCCCTGTCCCAGTGGAGCTTAGGGTTCATTTTTGTTGGGAGCCAATTAACCTACCAGTATATATTTGGATTGTGGGACAAAACCACAGGAAACCCATACAAGCACGGAGAATATACAAACTTCACGCAGTTAGGGCCTTGGTGGGAATCTAACTCACAACCTCAGTGCTTTTTGACAGTAATGCTAACCATTACCCCATCCAGGGGACCGGTGGGGTCTTGCCACTTCAGTGTGTATATACACACAGATACTGTGTATATACACTGAAAAGCCAAAAGTCATGGGATAGAATCCTAGTATTGTGTAGGACCCCCTCTAGCCCGGCGAAGTGCAGCAACTCAACGTGGCTTCGATTTAACAAGTGGACAGAAGACCTCTGGAGAGAAGTTGACCAATGCCATCTGGATGGCTTCCTACAACTCCCTGATATTTGTAGGTGCAGTATCTTTGGTGCGAATGGACTTATCCACCACATCCCATAAATGCTTGATTGGGTTCTTGTCGGATGAACGTGGTGGCCAAACAGTTTTTTCGGAACTCTTCAAAATGCTCATCAAACCAAATTTGGGCAACTTGGGACAGATGACATGATGCATTATCCTCCTTGAATATTCCATCATTGTGGGGGTACATGAAGTTCATGAAAGGCTGCAAATGGTCATCAAGCAATGTAACGTAGCGGTTACCGGTCAATTATGTGGTTAGGCGGACCAGCGGACCCAACCCATGCCACGTGAACACACCCCACACCATTATGGAAGCACCACCACCAGCCTGCATGGTGCCTTGTTCACAACTGGGGTCCATGGCCTCGTGGGGTCTGCGCCACACCGAACCCTACCATCAGCCTGAAACAATTGGAACCATGACTCATGGGCCATTCCACATTTTGCCAGTCCTCCAGGGTCCAATTAGTGACATCACAAGCCCAGGTGAGGCGTTGTGTTCGGTGTTGTAGTGTTAACGGGCACAGGGTCTTCTGCTCCCATATTCCATGGAAGCTATAGAACACTGCACTGACCTGCTGTATATGCGTCTGGTACCTCCTGCATCGAACGCGGATGTGATATGAGCCAGTGTCGTTTGTCTGTTACCACAGACAATTCTGGCCAGATGCCGCTGGTCACGATCATTAAACACCCATTGTCGGCCACTGCGATGTCGCTGGTGGCTGGTAATGCCTTCCATGAGGTATTCCCGGTACACACGCGATACCGCAGATCAAAGAATGTTGAATGTCCGCACAAATTCGGAAATGGAATGTCCCATCTGTCGGGCACCTGCTATCATGCCCCGTTCGAACTCCAATAATTCACGTCGTCTTTCCATGAGCAGCCTAGCCGGTTTTCAAACTGACTCACGAGATGTCAGATTACCACTAATGCAGATCTGAGCATTTCCAAGACGTCACAGTATGATGGCATCACCTACTATTACCGTAAAATATTGTTATCCCATGACCTTTGGCACTGAGTAAAGTCCATATCCTCTTATGAGGATCTCTGGTGAAGTCCAGCGGGGGTCTTATGGTGCATACACACGTAGCGATCAGCCAGCGATACGATATCGCTGGCTGATCGTCATTCACCCTCCCTGGTGTGCTGGATGATCGATATCGATCATCCGGCACACCACATACTTACCGACGACTATAGCGTTGATCGCGGGTCCCTATAGTATCCTGCTCGATATAGAGCAAGTTGAAAGGCATGCACGGCCGATGGAAGCCATCGTCCATACGTGGCCGCGCATCACTGGTAAGTTTCATTTAAATTACCGATTTGAACGATAACGATATCGTTCAAATCGATCAATTAAATCGCTACATGTGTACGCACCATTAGACTCTGCATCAGTGTATTTCGTGCCAATTTCATCGAATTGCATTTATGATCTATGTGCATGTGTGTACTTCATTGTCTGGTTTTGAGCTCAAGGTTATTGCATCTACTCTGTGTATCTCATTATATGCTACGCGCTGTTCCTACAGTGCCAACACATCCATGCCTCTCATCACATGCTACTGCGTGTTCAAAACAGTATACCTTCATCACATTGCATGCCACGCATTGGGGAAGATGTATTATAGCGGCACTTATCGTGCCGCTATAACTCTTCCTTCTTTGCCTCTTTACCGAGGCGAAGCAGGAAGCACTAACAATGAGATGTATTAACATCTCATTGACCAGAGCGGGGGAGTGAAAACTACCCCCTCCGGCTCTCTCCGGCTGTGCTCACAGCGCATCAGCCTAGTGCTGATGCGCTGTGCCTTACTCCTGGCCAGCTCCAATGAGCATGCACGGGATCTCGCAAGCATCGCGAGATCCCGCGTGCAGCCCTGGAGCCGGCAGCCGCCACAGCAGGGACAGCGGTGTCCCTGCTGTGGGGATAGGGCATCGCCAGACTGCAGCTGTCGATATCGATAGCTGCAGCTGGCGGAACGGTCAGGTGAACTGACCATTCATACATTGCCCTGCCTGTCGGCGCTGCTATCTTGTACAGTAGATAGCAGCATTGATATGTACAAACAGTGCTGACACAATCTATGCCTCTCATCGTGCATCACAAGCTGTTCCCACAGTGCCAACACATCCATGCCTCTCATTGCATGCTACTCGCTGTTTAAACAGTTCCAACACTTCTGTGTACCTTATTACACGCTACGCACTGTACAAACAGTGCCAACACATCTGTGCCTCTGATCACACGCTACGCACTGTTCAGACAGTGTCAACACCTCTGTATCTCATTGCACGCCACGTGGTGTTTCAACACCTCTGTGTACTTTATCACGCGCTACAAGCAGTAAAAACAGTGCCAACACATCCATGCATCTAATTGCACACTACGCGCTGTTTAAACAGTGCCAACACCTCACTGTATCTCATTGCATTCCATGCGCCCTTCCCACAGTGCCAACATATCTGTGCCTTTCTTTGCACGTTACGGGCTGTACAAATAGTACCAACACATCCGTGTGCCTTGTTGCATGCTACCAAACTCCCACACTTCACGTTAGTAAGATTAACAGGAGCTCCAGGAAAAATAAAGGGATTATGGTGAAGACAACTATACTGAATGTTAAAATATTGTAAAGTATGTGACAACAAAATTTATAACTTTTGTATATAATAATTGAAAATTTATATTCTACAAATTCCAAGGGCGCAGCTACAGTAGGTGCGGCTGCTTCGGGGCCCAAGCTGCCTCTGGGCACCGGCCATCCCCATTCCTATTTACGAGGGTCTGCACCTAGTTACGTTGTGAGCGGCCAGGCTTTTCTATTCTCATCAGTGTGCTGCTGTCACGGGCCTGTGGTTGCAAGGAGAATACGACCAGATTAATTTATTAGTGACTCATAACCTTCTTATACACCACGTTATATCATACACAATTAGGATTAGAGACACTATGGGCCCACTACTGCACTGCTGTACGCAGATTCCCAATTGTCAGGAATCTGCGCATGCGCCAGACCCAGTGATTGACAGTCTGTTGCCATTTCTGGGTGGGAAGGGGGTGGTGATGGCCTCCGCTGATGAAGATTTCCTGGCCTCTTTTGAGCATCTGCGATGGCCAGCTTGGGTGACCCCATGGTCACTCAGCTGGCCGATGGACACATAGATAATCCGATGCTGCGTCCATGTTAGCAGCTGCAAGAGCAATTCCGTCTAAGGGCTGTATTCAATTAACGACGAAAACAGACGTTTTTCACCAAAAAAGGGCGAAATGTACACATCACATGGCTGAATTAAACACAGCAGCCCTCTAAGTGCTTGAGGTAGGGTATGGTCTACCACTAGTGGTGCGTATGGGTCCGATGTCAGACGATATTACCGTTTGTTTAATACACTTCCTGGAGATGACGTATGTTACCAAGGGACAGTGGGCGTCTTGTGTCAGGCTGGTGGGCGTCTAATTTCATACCACGATCGCACAGCAAAACATAGTGGGTGTGCTAATGGGATCAGTATGAATGACCGTCGGACTCCAGGCAGATGGTTTGAAATACCAATAGCAAAGGTAAATCCACTATCCCTACCCCTATCCCTAACCCTAACCTTCCCAACTAGTGCCTAACTCTAACCTCCCTTCGTTAGTGCCTAAACTTAACCCCCCTCCCTGCACCCTAAACCTAACCCTCACAGGGGGTGCCTAACCCTAACCTCCCCACTTAGTGCCTAAACCTAACCCTCCCTTCCCCTAGCCTAGCCTTAACCTTCCCCGGGAAGGGGGAGGGGAGGGCCCTAACCCTAAATCCCACCAGGGATCCGGCGTCCTCTCGGGGTTCCGGCATCGGGATTAGCATAGGCGTCGGTATTTCAACACCTATTTTAAATCCCTTGTTGGGATTGAGACCGGCGGCCATCCTATGTACTTTTGCTATGCAAATATAATTAAAATAACAACATGTATACATCATTCCTTCGGACGTAAATTCATGCCAGATGCCTAGAGGCAAAATAGATGTTGGTGCCCCCTTTGCTGTGGCTCCGGCTTGCGCATGCCAGTACTCCTGCCATTTGTGGATAATCTCCCACCATTCCCCCCCAATTCTCTACAGCCTTATCCAGCCGGAATCGGTATGATTTACTGCCGGACCTATGCCCGGCGGTTCAAATCCCGACAGCGGCAGCCCGACAAGGATGAAAATCCTGATCATCCCCAGGTAAGTATTCACTAACCTATTCTACCACCTAACCCTCCCTTAGGGGTGCCTAACCCTAACCTCCCCCCTAAGTGCCTAACCCTAATCCCCCCTTCCCCACCGCCTAAACCTAAGTCCCCCGGGGGGGGATGCCTAACACTAACCTCCCCTTCCCCCAGCCTAAACCTAACCTCCCGGGGGGGTGCCTAACCCCAAGTCCCTCCCGGGAACCCTAAACCTAAAGCGGCCATCCGCGCTCGGCATCCCTTCGATCGGGATGCCGGGCGCCGGTCTCCCGGCGTTGGTAAAATGACAGGTGTCTAGATTTAGATGCCTGTCATTTAACCCTCGCCGGGATTAAGCAGTTGGGAAGCCAGCTGTCATGATTAGGTCCGCCGGCTTCCCGACTGCATACCCTCGAGCCTCATTCCCCCATGCATCTACAGCTCCAGTCCCACAATGTCGCTCCAGCCCCCCCAGTGTTTCTCCAGTTCCACAGTATCTCTCAAGCTCCAGCCCCTACATTCCTCCAGCTCTATCCCACAGGCAGTTACCTTCTTCTGGGTCTCCTAGTTGCTCCTCCTCCTGCTGCGCCTGCTATGCCTTTCAGTGGTGGGACGCGGCATGACATCATGTGCAGCGCAAAATATTGCAGGCACTGCCAGCGTTTGGTGCAATAATTTTTTTTTTCGTTTATTGCGAACCGTAATTAACAAAAAAACAGTTATTACACCAGCCGCCAGCAGTGCCTGAAAACAAGAGACAGCGGCTCCCTACAGATCCATTTAGAACTGCCTCTTGTGCCACTGCAGTGATCAACAGGTCACAGGCAGTGGTTATAGATGGATTTATCATTGAGCCCTTCCCTGTAACCGGACCTCCTCCTAAGTGCCCCCCGACAGCTGGCGCCTGGTGCCAATGACTCTACTACCTCCGGGAGTTATACCATTGATTCCCATCTATTAAAATACACCTCCCAGCTTATTCTGCAAGTGAATTAAACCTCGAACTACATGTTCCATAGTCAGACATTTAACTGGTAAGCTAACCATAATTATGTAGCATGTGTTGGTGTATTTTAATTCCCTTGTGTTAAACTACATAGCTCTCCATGCAAGGGACTTAGGGCCTCATTCAGACCCACTCGCAAGCGGCTGTCCGCTCGCAAGTGGGTCGATGGTGTGCACTGCGCATGCGCACGACGGAGGGAGCTCCGTCGTGCGCATGCGCCAGACGCGACGAGCGAAGGACTTTCCTTCGCTTGTTGTGTCTGATCAAAGGGGGCGTGCTGTCGATGTTGATTGACAGCACGCCCCCTTTGGTGGGTGTGCCTCGCCTACCGTCAGAAGCCGGCCCCACTGACATCACTAGTGGATGTCAGTGGGAGTGATTTTGGCTCTGATAGAGCCAAAATCACTCCAGGGCTTGTGGTCGAAAAACCCGACCACAGGCTTCTGGTCGCACTGGCGATGGTCAAGACCATCGCGACCATCATCCTGCACGCTCGTATGTGCTGTGGGTGGTGACCCACAGCTATACGAGCGTCCAGGAGGACGCTCCATTTTTATGGAGGACGGCCCTCATTCAGAGCGTGCACTCTGCTCAGAGCGTCCGGCTCTGAATGAGGGCCTTAAACACCAAACCTCCTGTATTAGTCACTTACTTTACGTATAAGCTATCTGTAATAAGGTTTTAAATGTTTGCTTGTTTTTAATAACTTTCAGTTGAATCCCCTTGTATTAAAACACATAAGGGTCATCCCATGCCAAATCATCACAAAGAAAGTAACTTTTCAAACCGTCCATTTCAGATTTGTGTGAAATTTGGTAGGATGGTAAACGGCATAAAGTAACTTTCATGTGTAAAATTTTAGCCCTCAGTGATACACAGTGTCAGGTTGCAGCCTAGGATCGGCCGTTACTCACCTCAGCGTCGGCTTCCCCTGACCTCCTGAGTGTCAGATGCCAGGCCTGGCGGCGAGTGACGCGCTGAGGATTATGCCCGGGGTCTGCTAGGACATCCATGTGCCCGTTCCGTGATGTGGTTCCTGCAGTTACCGTCATGGACACAGTCATGACAGTCTATATACTGATTAGCCCTTTGCCCAATGGTAGCATTGGTTGCTGTCCGCTGACACTATCCTCCAATGGACTTCTACCTTAGGTTATTTAGCCGGGCTCTGCACAACAGGAAGTTGCCTGTACAACGTCGTTATTTCCAGTGCATACTTGCTGTTGCAGCGTTCCAGGGCCCTGATGCAGACCCGCTCACTGGCGCAGGCAGCTCGCTGGGTCTGTGGGCGTTTTTTTTGTTTTTTGTGTCCAGGCCGCTAGCCAAACTTTGGGTATCCACCCACAGCTTGTGCGAGCAAGCTGGAGACATCGGATTATCGAGACCATCGGGCTTGCGACGAGACCCTGGATTAGGGTCTCGACTGCCGCAAGCCCGAGTGGACTCCCTGCTCTAAAAGAGCAGGAAGTCCACTACTGACATCACCTGTGAGGTCCACCCACCCTACAAAACGGGGCGAGCTGTCACTTACCATCGTCATCCGCCCCGTCTTCTAGTGAGCCCCGTAGCGACTGAAGTTCAGTCGCTCAGCGGGACTTGCACACGCCGGACGCAGCGCATGCGCAGAGGCCAAACATCGAGCCGCTTGCAAGCGCTGTACGCTCACGAGCGGCTCTGAATCAGGCCCTAGGTCACAAGCTCTGTTGCTCCTATTGACTTGTTCCTAGTGTTTATCCACGGCGTGTGTACTCAGAACTGGCACAGGAGATGACTCTAGGAGATGTACTGTGTCTGAAGCCACAGAGTGTGTACTTTATACGTCATCCAAGTACCATCTCATAATACCATTCACCTGTGCCAGTTCTGTGTCTGAAGCCACAGCATATGTACTTAGTACATCATCCAAGTACAATCTCCTAGTGCCATTCTCCTGTGTCAGCCTTGCATCTGGCTCAACAGAGTGTGTACTCAATACATCATCCCAGTACAAACTATCTTTTTCCTTTCCCTGTGATAGTGTTCTTCCATTTCCCACTTGTGCCGGATACATGACCAAAGGGCCATGACCTGCTTGCTGGGTGCAGCTTAAGCCCAAATCCCGCTTGGAGGGGTCACTGGTGAACACCTCCCAGTAAGTTAGACTCCGTGCCTTTGGTCAGGTCTAGCCGACATCCGGTACTAGTGGATGAGAAAGTAATTTATCCAGGCCCCTCGCCTCCTGTTCCTTTCTCAACCTGCGTCCACATCTTCCAATACCTTGGCAGAGGGCCAGCATAGCCTGAGCGTGACACACAGTGTTCATGCTACAGGGTTGCAAACATGACAAAAAATTAAAAATTTATGCTTGCAAGGTCACCCTAACCCCCCTTCCGCTAGCCTAACACTAACCCTCTTGGGGGGTGACTAACCCTAATCTCCCCAGGTGGTCCCTAAACCTAACCCTACCCCCGCTCGTCAGTAAGCCTTGTCGTACTGGCCAATTGTTTTGTTTTACCCCTTATGATTGTGTCATATATGATCCGCACAGCGTGGATCTGCTGATCCGGATCCATAGCATGGAAACTACTCGCAATATTTGTGCCAAGATTGTCAAACATGTCCGGGGGTTTTTGGAGGGCCTGCTCCACTTGTTGCAATAGTCCCGATGACGGTGACTGAACACTTTCTTGCGTCAATAACATCTTCCTTTTGAAGGAGGCTGACTACATTCGGCCTTCCTTTCACTTATGGCAGGCATTTGGGGACTAGAGCTCAGGTCCAGGTCACTTGTACCAGACTGTTGGAGGAGAGAAAAAAAAAAGCGTTAATATTTTATTTATCTTTTTTTCTAGTTCCCGTAGGTGGGGGAGTGGCAAACCATTGCTGAGGAATTTGATGGGAGGTGGAATTTCCCAAACTGCGGGGGAGCGATTGATGGGAAGCATATCCGCATAACCCAACCTGCCAATAGCGGATCTTTTTATTATGAAATTACAAGGTTTGTTTTTTTTAGTATTGTACTCATGGCGGTGGTGAACGCCAACTATGAGTTCATCTCTTTGTGGATGTTGGGAAAAATGGCAGTGCTTCGGATGGTGGGTCCGTCTATGAGAGGCTTACCTCCAGTAGCCTGAAATTGCCAACAACAGCAGAAACAAAGCACGGCCTTAACTTTGTGTTTGTGGCCGACGAGGAGTTTTTACTACACGAACACTTGATGAAGCCATATGCGCAAAGGGGCCTGACCAAAAAGAAGAGAATATATAATTACCGGTTATCCAGGGCACGGCGGATTGCGGAGAATGCCCTTGGTGTTTTAAGCAACTGCTTTCGCATATGCCACACAGCCATCAACCTGCGAGTGGACAAAATGGATTGGGTCGTCTTGTATGCTGTGTCTTGCACAACTTTTTAAGGTGCAAAACAATCATCCAACAAAGGACATCAGGCACAGTAATGCCAGATGACCCAGACCAGCCAGAGGAGAAAGTCCAAATGCCCTCTGTGTCACCACTTGTAAATCTGGAGACAACAGAGACTGCACGGGCTAAAGAGGTCAGGGAGCTATACCTGCCCTATTTTGGAGTGGGGGCAGTATCATGGCAAGAGGACTGTCTCCATTGAATTGATTTGGACAATGTTGGAGTTTTAGGCTTTGTTATTAAACATTTGGCATGGTGTGATTGCACTGTGCCTGTACTTACCACATCCAAAGACGATGGTTGACCTGCTTCCTGTGTGTCCTCTTCCCATTCTTCTGGCATGTTCTTCACGATCAGATACTGCGAAGCGATTTGTGGTTCATGCTCGTGTATGAACCATAATGTGGGGTGGTATATAAGTTTTCTGCCCTGAAGCCCGCGATCCTGTTGCTTCTTGTATTCCTTTAAAAAGACAGTCCTCAGGTTCTGGATTCTGGTCTTCACCCATTTTGGGCACAACTCATCGTGATAGGGGAAGCTGAAAGTGATTAGGTCATCTATGCTGCAGCTTTTTTTTGCTTGTTGCTGTAGTCTTTACTTTTTATTTTCCATAAGCACTTATGGCTTCTGTATAGCTCCAGGAAGCCAGTGATAAATTGCCTCTCTCTTTTACTTTGTCTGCAGGAAAACAGAAAAAAAAAAAAAGTTTTAATAAATAAATTATTTAAAGTTTTTAACGGTATATATTAATGTTTTTCCTGTTTTAATGTTTAAAATGTTTATACATTTGTTTTTAAAAAACATTAAAAGTTAATTTTGTTTAAAATTTGACATTTTGTTTAGTATCAAATTTATAAATCACGATTGATGTGCTTTTTGTTAAAAGAATTTTGAAATTAGAGCTACACTGGCGTAGCATTGGTAGGGCAGTGTTTAATTACAATGGGGGCCCCTGTGGGGTACATTGGTAGTACAGGGGATTAATACACAGTGGGAGCCCAGCAGGGTACATTGCTGGTGCAGTGGAATACAGCGGCTATATACTCACTTGAATCAACAAGCCAAATCTCCCCAGACGATCCACGCTGCAGCTCTCTCCGTAGTCCGGCACAAAATGGAGGAGGGGAGAGGCCAGGAGCAGGGATAACAAATCGTCCATTGCATCGTTCATCATGCGCGTACACACACACAGAACGATGTGTGCCAAATCATGAATGATAGGTCGATATTCTGCAGGTTCAAATGATCAGCGACGACGATCTACGATGGCGGTGCATGCATCGGCATCATCCCCACACACTGCACTTTTTTACACTATTGGTCACTCCAATTGATTGAAAACGGCCAAATTGTGTAAACAAATCGCACCGTGTGTGGGGGCCTTAAGTCCCTTGTATCATACTTGAATACTCTCCCGAAACGGCTGAGAGCCTCCCGAAAATCGGGTGGCGCTCCCGGCCCCTAGGAAAAGCAGGGAAGTCTCCCGACCTGGCTGCCTTCCCCCCAAACCCGATTGCAGCTCCTTTGATGACGCTGAATCGTGTCATTATGGCCCCGCCACCTGCTTCACAATGCCGGTAATTGGCATTGTGTAGCGGTGACAGGGTCAAAATGACGCCATTGCGTGGTCACGCCCCCCGCTCTGCTTCTAATCTATGCCGATCTGGCTGCCCCCTCCCGGAGGCACGCATGTCTTGTGTCACTAGTTCTCAATGCAGAAGCTGCAGACATACTGAGTGGTGCAAAACATCGATTGTTCACCATAGATGGTTATCACCATCAAATCGAAAACCTCTAATGGCCATCCCTAGAACACAGAGAGAGAAACACTACAAGACAAGTCTGAACTTGCTAGTTGCATGGTTAGTGCAATAAGGGTTCAACTGTTGTACTTAATATTTATTTATTTTTTACTCCTGTTCCCAAAGGCTTCCCAAAATGAAACTTATCCCAAAAAGAGATTGTATTTAAGTGTATAACATACTCATGTACAAAAAAAGTTAAACATACACTTTTTAGCTATTCAAGGGTCACATCATGTGACTATGAAATGTAAAAGTCAATATTTAAATATAAAACTATGGTCCCTTAGCTTCAAAACAAGACCAACCTGAAAGTTCTACCACAATTAGAAGCAAAGGCCCTCATTCAGAGCCGTTCGCTATTTGCGGTCGTTCGTTTAAAAACAAGGGGTGGCTATTCAAATGATCCGTACGCACATTGCAGTCTGTTCACACCTCTAAGTCTGAACGAACGAGCAAAACATACGCTCGTTTATTTGTTAAAAACGCCCCCTGGCCGCTCGCACCATACGTCATGTCCGCTATTTATTAGATTAATCGAGTACATCGACCAGCGTATGAACTGCTCGCTATTCTTGTGGTTGGTGTTTGCTACCACAAATTTGCGAGCAGTTCTGGCTATAAAATAACCCAGTGACGTGGTCAATGACGCTGCTGTTTTAAATATACACACCCATAAAACGCCCGTTTTGACCTTTAAGCACGCCTGCGTTCGGATCTCCACTCCCCATTTTCAAGCACCTTCCCCTGTTACCACCCATATACGCCTCATTCTGTCACTCAAAATAGCAGGCACTCGCTATATAGCGTACAAACGATTTTCGGCCGCACTGACTGGTACGCGCATGCGTACTAAAAACCGTACGCATGCGCAGATGTGCAAACATCGCTCGGAACGAGCGTACTGCCGCTAACGAGCGGCTCTGAATGAGGGCCAAAGTTAGGATTTGTATTAGTTGACCTTGCAAGCATAAATTTTACATTTTTGTCAACTCTGTAGTATGAACACAGTGTATCACTGAGAGCTAAAATTTTACATATGAAAGTTACTTTATGCCATCTATCATCCTACCAAAATTCATAAAATTCTAAGACGGTCGGGTTGGAAGCTGTGATGATATGCCATGGAATGACCCATAATACATAGCACTCCATGCAGGGAACTCAAACACCAAACCTTATATAACACAGTCAGACACTTAAAAAATAATCTTCTGTATTTGCGACTATATATCAAGCCTACAAATTCTACTTTGGGGCCAAATGTAATAGCCTGCGATATGCAGGAGCCGGCGCCATTCCGGATTTAACATGGCAATTAGTATAAAAGCAAAACCAACTAATTTAAACTAATTGCTTCTTTAAATCAAAAGACTATCTTGCCAGAATTGTGCCGGCTCACGAAAAATCTAATATAATTTGTCCCTCTGTATGAGCTAGTTGTAATTTTTATTTTAGACTATGGCAGATAGACAGCTTGCACATAGTTAATATTACTAGACTTGCTATACAGTATTAAATAGCGCTTGTGTTAACTGTGACTATGGCACATGAGGTCTGGGGTTTGAGTCCCTGTGTTCTGTACATTGTGTGATTTAAACTGAAAATTGTATTTAACAAGGTACCCATATATATTACAGTTATCTCCCTATACTCTACTGAATGACTTTCACAGTCACGCAAGAAAAGACATGTATACTCCCTGAGGGACTTGAACCTGTGACCTGTTGCATTATAAACCTAGATTTTGCCAGTGGTGCCACAGCAGATGTTAACCTTGTTAAAAGCTCTGAATATTTGACCATCAATAGTAAGTTTTACCATCCCCCCACTTCCTGGCCTTAGCCAATCCCCTGCAGGCTGTGGGGCTAAAAGGCAGGAAGTGAGTCTCCACCGTTGCCTGTTTGTTGTGCTCATGCACTCTAATCTATCTGCTACCATTGCTTTTTTCTGCTTTTGAATTTTCTATAATTTGTTTCATAACTTTCCCAGTACTGAATCCCTGGTTTAATTTTCTGACCCTGGTTTTCTTCGGTACACTGCTTTGGACATTATCTTTTGACCCGTTTAACCCTGTAGCTACCAACCATTGGAATCCAATCTCTGAAAATACATTGCTGCAGTATCTTAGCTGTGACAATGGCAATACTACAATCATATCACTTTGGGCTAAACTAATTATGCAATGCTAGTTACAATCAACATAGCTTAATGTCGCCTTAACTCATGCAAAATGTTGCTTACAATCTTCTATAGAATTAATCAAAAAATTAAGACATCCAAAATTGTTGGTGTCCTCTGTTTTGAGAAAACAGCCTTCTAACAGGTTACAAGTCAAGAACAGATGACTGGATCAGTCACTCTAATGAAAAATGGGCTTTAAATATTCTTGTTTATTTGCTAATGTGTGGACTGATCTGGTCTCCTTGACTTCCTTGACTTATCTGAAAGCCACCTGTGGACTGCCGGTCTAAGGAAGGCCATCAAATGTTTAACCATCAAGGGTGTCATCAGTACTTAACATCGATGGCATGAAATCATAGATTCCATACCTGCTGAGGGGCACACTTAGCCAAACAGGGTGGGGGGGGGGGGGGGTGTGTGTGTGTGTGTGTGTGTGTGTGTGTGTGTGTGTGTGTGTGTGTGTGTGTGTGTGTGTGTGTCTTAGCAACACATCAAGGGGCAGGACTAAGCTTAGTCTCCCCTATGTTGGATATGATAAAAATGGGCTCTTAACGCTCCAGTCCGACACTGTCCACAGCTGCATGCATCTACAAACACTTTGCGTACAACTCTGAATCAGCTCCTATGTGTGGTGTTTCCGTCTAAACCCCTGAGCAGAGTACATACCCACATGGACAGTATTGCAACACCAGCTAAGATTTCAGCACTGTACACAAACTAATATTGGTAACCAGGCTCACAGAAATGAAAAATGTAAATACCTAAGACTGGAAAAAGTACTCCCAACATACTGTAATAAAGACTCTACCTGATAATGTAAGTGCTTCTTAGATATTTAGAATTTTGCAGAGTAATGCTGTAGAAATTAGCAGTAACCCTTCCTTATCTCACAACCATAGGCGAAACTAGGCTTTTGGTAATGGGTGGTCCCAGTCAAGGGTGGGGAGATAAGATGTTAATGAATGAGAGAAAGGTGAGGAGAAAGTTGAAGATAGCAAAGAAGTGGCATGTGTTGGGGGATTGGGAGCAGATAAGAGATTTGACGTATGATTGTTTAGCGTGAGAAAGAATTGTGAACCTGTGATTTCCTCCAATACTTTTCAGCTGTGCTTGAGCATTTGTGTATGTAGAGTGTCAGAGATTAGGAGCAAACCGGGTGAGGGTAGAGTTGTAAACTGAGAAAGATGGTCAGAGCAGGACAGAGTAGAGATGGGAGAGAGAAGGTTGTCCAGGAAGAAGAAGAGGGTGGGGTCAAGAGAAGCAAGGTTGCACTTGGTAACCTTACTATATCTTGGGAGGGAGGAAAGGAGGAGGTGAAGTGTATGAAACAAACCAAAAGGAAAGATGGTGGTCAATGAGGGAGGGGAAAATTTATGAAATCAGAGACTTCACAACAATGTGAGAAGACTGGATCAAGTTTGGGAGTGGACTGCTGGAGAGGGTGGGGAAGAGATCCATTTAGTGAGGTATAAGAAGTAGGAGGAGTGACCAGGGGTCGGTAGATGTCTGCCACATGAAGGTGAATAGGGTGGAAGGGGCAGATAGAGTGGACCTCAAAAGGAGGAAAAGAAGAGTAATAGTTCATTGTAGGTCCTGGAAGAACTCCCACTATGCCACCTTGTCAGTCACTGGGATGAGGGGTGTGGGAGAGAGAGAGAGGCCCCCAACTGAGAGAGCAAAAAGTGGTTTCAGGCTGTGAGAGACACGGTTCACTCATGGTATGGAGGTTGAGAGGATCAGAGATATAAGGATCATTTATAAAAACCAGTTTGTTACAAACTGATTTGGCATTCCAGAGGGCACATGAAAAGAAGAGGGGGAATAGGAAAAAGGTTGCTAAGAGTTGATGGTGCACTGAGATGTTTCAGAGGAGTAGTGTAGTGGGGTGAATGAGGGTGGTAGAGAGTGGGGATAGAATGGGAGGCAGTGGGGGGAGCAGAGAGGGGAAAGGAGGTGTGCTTGGAATGAGGTGAAGATAGAGGGAGTGAAAGAGTTAGGGCAAAAAAGGAGGGGTATAAAGAGTGAATGGAAAGGGAAAGAAATAATAGTAAAGGGAAAAATGAGTATGATGAGAGAGAGTGATGAGTGAAGGAGGAACCACTGGGGAATGGTGGTGATGCAACAAGAGCGGGGACAGTGAGTAGATTAGTGTACGATAAACACAGTGTAGACTATCAGATACTGGGCCTGATTCAGAGGTTGGCACAGTGGTGACATGCACGCAATTGGCCATTGTTTTCTCTACTTACCCCAGCGCCGACTTCCCCAGACTTCTAAAGCAGTCAGACAGCTGGTGAGGCGGCGAGTGATGAGCTGAGGATTATACCTTACAATCACTTGGACTTCCATATGCTGCGTGGTGACTTGGTTACTGTGGTTGCCATCATGGGCGCAGCCATGACAGTCATTATCACCTGACTGATCCTTTACCTAATGGAGCGTGGTTGCTGTCAGCTGATGCTGTCTTCCAATGGACTGCTACCTTAGGGTATATAACTGGGCTCTGGACAGCAGGAAGTTGCCTGTACGACATCGTTACTACTGGTGTATGCTTGCCATTACTTCATTCCAGGTTCCTTGCTCCTTTCCTCTCACGAGTCATCTCTGGTGTTCCATTTCTACTCTTTAAAGTGATTCTCCTGTGCCATTGGTGCGTCTGGGTTCCCAGCCCGTGTACTCAGTACACCACAAGTGTCACTCTCCTGTGCCAGCGGTGCGTCTGGGTTTTCAGCCTATGTACTCAGTACACCACCCAAGTACAACACAAGTGTCACTCTCCTGTGCCAGCGGTGCGTCTGGGTTCTCAACCCGTGTACTTAGTACAACATCCCAGTACTGCTGAAGTGTCACTCTCCTGTGCCAGTGGCGCGTCTAGGTCCGTAGTGGGCCTTATCCATTCCCTTCAAGTATACTATTCCGGGAAGTAACTCCATCGTGCCCATACAGTACCAGCAGGATACAGGGTTCTCACTAGTGTTTCACACTGAAGTATATTCTCCTGGGCCTCCTTGCTGTTACGTTCCTCCAATTCCCACTTGTATCGGATACCTGACCAAAGGGCCGTGACCTGCTTGCTGGGGGCAGCTTAAATATCCATATCCTACTTGGAACGGTCACTGGTGAACACCTCTCAGCAAGTTAGACTCTGCGCTTTTGGTTAGGTCTCATCAACATCCGGTACTTGTAGATGAGGAGGACATACATCCAGGCCCCTCGCCTCCAATTCCTTCCTCAATCCGGGACCTCAGCTTTCAGCTCCACAGAAGAAGATGCTCCTGAGCAGACCGTGACACAATCCTTATAGTTATTCATTTGAGTTTACAGTCTCTTATATTGGGCTATAATGTAAAAATTAATGTGCCACTTTATTACTATTGGAAAATTGTGTCCAATGCAATTTGAATTAAACTTCAACTAATCCTATAACTTTTTTTCTCTATGAATCATAAGTCTCATAAGTATTTTTTTTATGTTTTTGGGTAATTGGTTTTATTTTTAAACATAAAAGTAAATTCTACACTATTTTGAATAACAATTCAACATGAACCATATAGTGGGCTAGTGTGTTTTTCATTTAAATTATATAAATTCTCTCTCCCCCTGCTCTATTCTCTACCATGACCTCCTTACGCTCTCTCCATCTTTTTTCTTTACTGCCCTTGCCTTTCATACACTAGTCATTCTTCCTCTAACTCTGTCACATCTGTCCTTTTTACTTCCTGCTTCTCCCTCTTTCCCCTGCCATTTGTTATTACACTACATCCCTTAGGGCCGTCCTCTTTTGACAAGAGGTAGGAAGCCTTGTGGAGAAGAATCTTTGCAGAGGAGAGCCTAAAAATTCTATATCTAGGATTCCTTACTTGGGAGAGAAGGCCACCATGCAGAAGGCTTCTCTGCGGGCTTGGCATCCTGTTGGTGGCCCTTTGATCTTACCTCCTCTTGTTGAGGAATACTGTGTCTTTTGTCCTCTGAAACATGCCTTGTTTGTCACGCAAAAGGAACAAAAGGACGGACCAGAAGATGACTTTGGTATAGTAGACACAGAGGAAGAGGGTAAAAGAGGTACTCTTGCCCCCTGTGGCTACAGCAATTATATTGTCCAACTCAGGACAAAATAAGATATTGCCCGCAAATGAAGCACTTCTGAGGAGAGCTTGGAGACCATGTCCGCCTGCCAAGTTCTAAGTTATAGAGTTCTCCACGCTGCAATGGCAGCAGTAGAAGAGCAGACCAGGCCTGTATCTATGGGCGCTTCCCCTAAATAAGTGTCGGACTCCTTAATTTGTTCAACCAGAGGAAGAAGATCCACTCAAAGGGTGCCGAAGCGTAATCCATCCATAAGCAAGTCCACCTATTCACCACCGCTTTGTTGACCCAGGTGGTGGGTAGAATAGGACGAAGGGAGATCCTGGTGGCCACATGATTAGATTTTAAAGTCTTTTCCAGTTTCCGATCTGAACCATCTCTGAGGGAGGTAGCTCCAGGAACCAGAATAGTAGTCTTTTTTGAAAGGAGGGAGATGGAGGGGTCCACCAAGGGCGGGGATTCTAATTTGGTTCTGTCTACTGACGGCAGTGGATACAAAGATAACATGCGTCTGGAGATCTGGAACTTGCGATCCGAATGCTGCCACGCTGCAGACAATAAGGTGAAGGTAACGGGTTGCTTACGCTTCTGCTTAAAAAAAGATCTCCAGTGTCCCCCATGGAGGAATGAGAAAGAATTTATTTAGTATCTGATTGACCAGATCTTTCCTCCAGTGCTGTAGTGTTACATTTTTTTTCCTGTAAGATTTGACAGGAAATACAGGTTCTTGTTATAGCAGTGGTGGATGGATCAGCATATAATTTATATTGAGCATCTGAGGGTTACATTTAGTTTTTTTTTGTAATTTGGATTCTTCCTTACAGATGTCATATTTTGCTCCAAATATTGATATTATATGAATTTCCTTCACCTCAGTCTGAGCTTTTTACTGTAATAATGAAAGTATTTTTTTATTTTGCTTTCTTTGTCCTATGGGCCTGATTCAGAGACGGTCACAAATGCCATTACAGCTGCGATCCCGTAAACAGAGGATATGCGAAAATAGGCAAATGTAACAAATGTGCATGAAAAACGCAAACATTGGAGGCACATCAGTCAATCATCAAACTTAAAAAAAAAAAAAAATCAGAGTCACTGTAAGGGAGCCCTCACTTTCACAACTTTCTATTGTGTAAGAGCCGTCTATAAAGCTTGGCTCCATGCTTTCTCATAACCTTCTATGGCTATAGTTATACATTACTTGCCTACTCTCCTGGAATTTCTAGGATGCTTAGGAATTTAGGGTAGTTCTCCCAAACTCCTGAGAAAGCAGGGCACAAATAGCATCCCCAGCATTAGGCTGGGGACATTAGATTACCTGTCCCCTTCTGTCTTCAGGGTGAGTGAAAAGACCAATCACAAGGTAATGTAAAGGTTTGCACCAGGCAAGGACATAGCTACTGTAGCTGCGGCTGCTGTGGGACCGGGCAAAAAAAGTTATGTGCTATATAGCCCTAATTTTAATTCCACGTATGGAGATGTGTAGCCTGTTTATTAGCTGTAAACAAAGCCCATTTTCTGCATAAAAAAAAATGCTGACTTGAAAATAGTGGTGGAATTAAGAAAGCAATTAAATAAAACTAGGACTGTTTATGCAAAATCTCTTATTTATTTTTAAGCCTTGTCTGGTCGGGATCAGTATAAAACCGCCGGTTCAAATCCCGACAGGAGAAGCCCGACGCCAGCTGGTAAGTAACCTTTACCTAACCCTTCCCTCTTCCCCCCACCCCTAACCCTCCCTTAGGGGGCCTAACCCTAAGTCCCCCTTAGGGGTGCCTAAACCTAACCCAACCTTGCCGCACCCTAAACCTAACCATCCCGAAAGGGTGCCTAACCCTAACCTACCCCCGGGGGTGCCTAACCGCTTAAGACTAACCTCCCCCCCCAAAACCTGAACCCGCTACACTCACTAAACCTAATCCTCCCCCCCCCGTGGGTAACACTAAGGAAGCCCCGGACACCTCGTACGGGCTATCGTCCTTCGGTGTTCCGGCGTCGAGATTGAGATAGGCGTCGGTATTTCAACACCTATCTTAAGTCCCCCGTCGGGCTTCTCCTGTCGGGATATAGATCGGCGGCATTTAGTCTGCCGGTTTATAAAGTGCCTCCCGTCTCTCCACCTATCAGCGGGAACAAGCAGGAACTCAAGGGTTGATTCAGCAAGGAATGTAGTTGCTTATAAGCATGCAAACGGTTGATTAATTCTCACTGCGCATGCATTGCAGTGCGCTTGCGCAAGCCAGATGCTGCGATCAGAACTGCGTTCGCAGAGGCTACGCAGACCCATGGCAGAGTAACTGACAGGAAGTGCCATTTGTAGGTGGTGACGGGGGTGGTTGGGCGAACGCAGGCGTACCAGTGCATTTCGACGACATGGCAGGGGAGTGCATAATTTATCCAGATATCAGATGCCGCCTGAGGTGTCATAGTGTGCACAAAAGTAAGCAATTCCAGAGTAAGGTCTGGGCTTCATTAACTGTCCGATGTTACTGATTGTTTCTCTATGTGGGCCAAGTATATGGATGTGAGTAAGGGGAAGTCTGCGTCCTTATGTTAGGCTGCGATCGCAATGCGAATGCAAACATTTACATAGCACCGCTGATATTAGCAACTGTGCTGCATGCGTATAAGCAGAATAGCGAATCGTGCCCTCTGTCCCTGAACCTCTGATTGTATATTTGCGGCTATATCCTCGAAAACAATGAAAAATAGGCCCCTAAGTAACAGTATCACAATGCAGAAACGCTATTTACACATGGGGTTACCAGGAAAGACCTATGATGTAATTTTGGCGTCACCATACTTGCCTATTTTTTATTTTTAATGTAGCCTTCCTGGAGTGGAGTTACAACTTTGGGGGACATGATTACACAAATTACATCATCACGAGTCAAGACCCCACCTACCTTACTAGGGAAGTGGGCAGGTTTCATGTCTATACTCCTGAGCGTCACCCAGACATTTTGGTAGAGTAGGCAAGTATCGACATCACTTGGACATAAACTAGCCTAGAGGCCCCCAAATCAGAGAAAGGGAGAACTAATTCAGCTTGGTATTAATAAATCAATGCTATCAGTAAACTATAACTAACTGGCATGGCAGCTAACATTACAACCAGGGGTGTTTCTATAACACCCAACTGTTCCTGTTTGGGAGTTCTGTCCCTCCTTCATGATCAGGACAGCTTTGTCTCGATTATGCTAAAAAGTTGGGAGATACTGTATTCTCTTGTTCACTGATGCTGCTGAACAGATGCCGCTTGTAGTAGTGGAAGGAAGCAAGATAGGGAGGCCAAGTGTTGCGAAGCTGCACTGTGCATGCACTTGTACAGGTTCCCTGGGTTTGGCACCCACCCCCCCCCCAAAAAAAAAAAATTTTTAAATGGTGCTTTCAGTATTTTTGTTATTATGCATTTTATTATGTTATGTATTGTAATCCCCAATCCATACAATGACATCAAGATATGCGTTGGAGTGTACCTGGAATAGCACTTATTTGTCAAACTGCAACATCGAAATGCAAAACATTGTTTAAAATATAGCATGAGAGTCACATGCTTCCATGTTTGAGTAGCTAAAAACTTATTTTGCAGAGTTGAAATGGTTGAGGACCACTACGCCCCTAAAGTTGTGGCTTTTCTCACATTACAATAATCAAGCTACACAAAATGAAATCTCACTTCTGCATTGTCCACAAAATGAGGTGCAGCAATGAGTGTACTTTTCAAGGTATGTATTTTCAACCCACTTCCCCCCCTCTGACTGTGTAAACTCCTGTTCCAACAAACAAATGCTGCATACCTGCTTTGTAAACCCAGTGCCTAATGCAAATGTATGTATACTTTTGCATATCAAGGAGCAATGTAGGACCATAGCTAATTTTGCACCACTCACTTTAAAATTTATGGAGCATACACACAGTCAGATTTGTCAGATTTTCCTTCAGATATGAACGATTTTTTAAATCGTTATCGTTCAGATCTGAAGAAAAATCTGGCCATGTGTATGCTCCATTACACTTGGTTAATGACTTTTCAGTTTGTTTATTATTTGTTTTCCATTTGTGTTCTATGATTGAATACACAAGAGCATCCAATTAGGTATTTGCTATAATTGTGTAATTTGCATTTGTTTCTGCTTTCTACAAAATTGCACATTTACATGTTTGTAGGTTGTTACGTTTTTCCTATTGAAACATTGGCACACCTATAATTGAATATCACCACATACAACAAACATTGTACTCTAAGGGGTCTATGCATTAATAATCGCGGTACTGCCGTGATTATTAATGTTCCAACTCACCAAGAATATTTTAATTTCTAATGAAAATATCTTGTATTACTGGGAACTCGCAGGGACAGCAGTTGCGGTAAACGGTGTCCCTGTGAGTTAAGTGAAGGACTTCTTCAGGGGAAGCTCACACTGCGCATGGTGTCAGCTTCCGGGGAGAGGGAGAGATTTAGTACATAGGGGTCAGATCATAGTCCCCATTGATAATAATGGGGACTGCGATCTGAAGTGCTAATTAGCACTTTGCAGGAGATTTCTGTGAAATTTCCTGCATTGTGCTATTAGTACATAGCATAGATACATAAAATTATACAGAAACTGCAGTTTTGCAGAATTTTATGTAAAAAATGGCTTGATACATAGCCCCTAAACCTGCTGTATCTCTCTTTCCCAAAGCTGAAACAATATCTTTTAGTAGCATTTAAAGTTTGTGCTGACAAGGCGGGACCAAAGGCAAAACATTGCTTAACTGGAATTGCTTTCTGTTGCAAGCTACAACTTCATTATTCATCAATCAGCAATTTCATATAAGCCTATATATTTTCTGAAACACACCCTAGATCAGTGGTTCTCAAACTCGGTTCTCTTCTCAAGGTACCTTAACACTCCAGTTTTTAAAGATATCCATGTTTGTGCACAGATGGTATAATCAAACTGATTGAAGTACTAAATAAATCATGTGTGCTGAAGCATGGATATCTTTAAACCTGGACTGTTAGGCCGGGTACACATCAAAACGATGTACAAAAGACGCAATGGTTATTCCAATTTCCCTTCATCTCAGAACACACGATATAGATCGTACACTGCAATTTTCCTAACTATGGCATGAAACATTATGTCAGAGCATTGTGTCCAATTAATATTTTGTACTGTACACACTATACAATCATCATGTAGCTCACTGGCAGTTCAGGTGATGTCTTCAGAGGAAAGATAGGACCAATATATCTTGCTTATCTTATCTCCCTCGGAAGGCACAGGGGAAATGTCTGTCTGTCGGCCGCAACTGGGCATACACTGCCCATAGCGGACGACATTTAATTGACAAAATATTGCATCGGACGGGCATGCTGGACGATGCTCAATATTTAACCCACACACATGATATCGAGCAGATCGCCCCAATAATTGTATAGTGTATGCCCAGCATTACTATTAGTCCCTGTCCCAGTGGAGCTTAAAATCTATGTTACCGATTACATGGACACACATACATAATAGGGTTAATTTTTTTTTTCCAGAAGCCAATTAGCCTACTAGTATGTTTATAGAATGGGGAAAAACCCATGCAAACACAGATGGGCCATGTCAAGGAATTGAACTCATGACCTCAGTACTGTGAGACAGTAATACTAACCACCATGCCACCTAATACACGTGAAACCACAATCTTGTAAAATATTAAAAAAAAAAAAAAAAATGTACTGTTTTTATTTTCATAGGTGCTACCCTAAAAAAAAGTTTAACCCTGTACAATGGTACTACAGCCACAAATGTTTTAACAGGAGAACAGGTGCAGTAATTTAGTAAGTGTGCCTTAAAACTATTCTATTTTATTTATTTACATGCCTCAATAAACACTTAATATTGAAAAATGAAATTGCTAGTTATCACTTACCTATGATTCTGTGTGGAGATTGGGAAGCAATGTACTGTTGGTAGAGGGAGTTAGAGACACATAATGCAGTCCAGACACTGGGCACTCTCAGGTAAGCTTCTCTTTACCACACAGCTTGAGAGCAGTGAAGTACAGAGAAAACAGGCCATGGAGCATAGTTTCCCAAACTCTGCCATTACAGTGCAGGTTTTCAGGATATCAATGCTTAAGTCCAGATGGTTAAATCAAATTGACTGAGGTACTAATGAAGTCACCTGTGATGAAGCATAGATATCCATAAAACCTGGACTGTAATGACAGAGTTTAGGAAACTCTGAATTAGAATCTGACAGCTAAACTCAAACGCTATCAGACTGCTTGCTTCTTGGTCAGCCTTCTCTACATATCACGACTTTAAGGCAGCACAGACTTGAGAAAGCCTGCCCAGGAGAGAACCCAAAGGGGGGTATTCAATTGTAGTTTTTGGTGCTCGTAAGTAATAGGTGCCTGCCGACAGCTATTCAGTTGATTGCACGACTGCATGATTTCTGCTCACAGCCTCCTGAGGTGGCTTTTAAGTGGATTTAATAAACTTTGAAAACTCTCTTAACTTGTTTTGAAGTCCTCAACATTTAACTTTCTATTAGCATACATGGAGTATTTGTACTTATGTTTTTATTTTGCATGGGATCCATTACTAAGTAGTGTGTAAAAATAAATTCTGGTGTTGCAGATAAAGTTACTAAGTACATTTTGCTTTGATCACAAATGGCTTTGGTTGACTGATTTGCCATGATGTGAATATGTGAACACCCTTTATTCCTGGTAATATGATGTTCAGCTATGAATGGAAGAATATAGGAATTAAAGTGTTCTTGAGACATCAGAAATATAGATTTGCCCTTTAGGTATGTTGCTCTGTGTTGTTAAATTCTCAGCTGCATGCTGTACTGGTTGAGTGGGAGTTAATCACTACCCTCGGTTTCTGTCTGGGGCCTGGTTGTAATTAATGTTCATATGTGAGCCACAGTGTATTTATGTGAAGTAGAAAGCTTGAGCTAAAAACTGCATGAGAAAGTATGCAAGTGACCTTCCACCCGCACCCAGAGGAGATTATATCCATCTCTTTGCTCCTCCTCTGCTTTCCTCTTTCACTGTCTCCCCCTCTCTCTGGCCTCTGTCTCACAAAGTGGTTTGTCTCCAAATCCTGCAGAACACTTCGCATTCTTTGGCTTGGATTGAACATTTATTCATGCAACTAAACCCTTTTGCTCTTCCTATGTATTTCTCCGTATTGCATACATGCCTTCTCCCCCCACCAACAGTAAACTAAAAAAAATGAAGAGAGCTGCTTACAGCAGGCTTTTTATGCTAGGAATACAGTGAAAAAAAGTAGATTTGTGACAGCTCCATAAACCGGTCTGGCCTGTATAGGGTGTAACCTCCATAATTATAGTCATCACATACTTTTTACCTTAATCATATTCTAAATACCTTTCTTTTATACTTTCACTTTTAAAAGAAACAGTAACTTTTACATGAGGAAGTGTATAGAGAAGTAAAAGTGTTAAACAAAAAAAAAAAAAAGTTTGTTTTCACGTATGAAGGAGAAATGTATTCAGAATATATTCAATAAACAACTAACTTTCCGTGGGACATACAACATGAATTATTTTAAGATGTACAGTGTTTGTCGTCTGCCTCCATTTCCTGTGTGACAGGAAAACAATGGATCCTTTTGAGTACATGGTATATCAGTACTGAGACTGCATAAAGCTCAATGTTTCTAAATGGAAACTGAAATCATTTTTCAGACATGGATTTATAGGCATTGTTTTTATTACAGACTAGCAGATATACCCAGTTTTACCCGGGTAGACCTTAGATATTAACTCTTTCCATCTCACCACTCCTGTTACACATTAATCCTTCACCTCTTTAGTAATGGATCTTTGCTATAGTAAGACATTACCCTCCGTCACTTGTGTACAAACACATTCAACTCCCTCACCTCTGTAGTAACACATTACCCTCCCTTGCCCATGTTGTAACACATTCGACATTCCCCTCACCTATGTAGACATACAAAACCCTCACTCACACCTGTATTAACTTGGGGAAAAATGTATCAACTTTTTTTTTTATCATATGCAACGAGTGATAAAACTTGTTATGTATCATAAATGGTGCTCAAGCCAATCAGCTCCCAACTATTTTTCAAACAGATGACAGATGGGAGCTGATTGGCTTGAGTACCATTATCATACACAAAAAGTTTTATCACTCATTGCATATAATAGAGCTCATTGATAAATGAAGACCGTATTCCTGTTACAAGTTGTGGTCACGACTTGTCTCCCTCCAGAAATGTACCTGTGCATAATGCGTTTGTTCCGGTCTCTTCAGGTGCTAGACGCTTGGCACGCCTCAGGAGGTCACGTAATGTCCATACCACAATCTGATTGGATGATCCTCCTATTTGTACACGCCGGACCTTTGCCACCTTGCCGACTATAGCATTCCTGTTGGTTCCCTTGGCTCAGCGGCATGAGCAGTATCCTGTCGCATCTGCTGGAAGGATCTTTATCTCCTCGGTGTTGTCTCCCAGCTGCCTCTGGCCCCTTTGGCCTCTCCTATGGCTCCTTTGCTGTAATGGCCCTCCAAGCCGAATCAGCATTCTCGGCAGGTCAGTGGACGCTAATTTGTACACAAACTTGTACTCAAACCTATGTATCGTCCGTCAGGACTTTGGACGCTAATTGGTACACTAACTTGTACATTAACTCTTACTCAAATCAATATACTATTTATCAGGACATTGTATCTTGTTCAGTGCTCAAGCCATAACATCAGCTCTCAAAGCCAAATCAATTGTCAAACTCTTCAGCATCGGCTCCAAGCTGCACCATCAGTTCTCCAAGCCAAATCAATTGTCAAACTCTTCAACTTTGGCTCTCAAAGCCAAATCAATTGTCAAACTCTTCAGTATGGACTCTAAGCCACAACATGGGCTCTCAAAGCCAAATCAATTCTTTAATTCTTCAGCACTGGCTCCAAGCCCCCTCATCGGATCTCCAGGTCGTATCAACTATTAAACTCTCCTCGGTCCGGGCCTCAAGCCGTTTTTTCCTACTTTCATATCCATAACACATTTACTACCAACAGAATCCTGAACCAGTTTCTTGCAGCATGGATAGTTTACAACCTCCTTTGCTGAATCTATACTCATATCAACTATCCATGATTCAGTCTCCATTTCTAATGTTACTCTCACCATTGAATCCTTTTTGCTCCTCCATGTGAATTGCTACTACCTTGAGCGTCAAGTCCAGACGGCCGCCTAAGTGCCGGTGAACGTGTCCCAGTTCTAAGGGAACAACAAGCGGTTGTTATTGGCAGAAGATCTCGCTAGCTTAGTTCTAGACTTTTCACGTGGAGTAGGCATTGGATATCATAACAATTCTCCTCTCTCACCTCTGTAGTAACACATTACCCCTGTTCACCCCTGTAGTAACACATTCCCCTCTCACCTCTGTAATAATACATTTGACATGCCCCTCCCTCACCTCTATTGTAACACATTCCCCTCTCACTGCTGTTGTAACACATTTTCCTCTCACCTCTGATATTCCATTCCCTCACTATTCAAATAGGGGAGCCACACCAACTGCCAGTGATGTTTGGCAGCACTTGGGATGACAATTGGTGTTTGAATTCTGAACTGTGCTGCAGCCACGATGAGACAGTCAGACAGGACATTGCACAGAGGAAGGAAACATTTTAGCCCTTTTCACCCCCTTAGGAGTCGAATTTTGAAAATACCCCTTCATAGTGGGCACCTACATCATGAAAGGCATATACTCCCAGATTTTCATGTTTCTAGGTCCAGGGGTCGTCTGGGGGGTGGGTGTTGATGAGTCAGTCAGAACATTATATATATATATATATATATATAAATATATAAATATTTTACCACTTTAAATGCTCATCAGTAGTTCAAAGTAGGACAATTTCTGTTACATGATAACTATCATACACTTTAAAAGTTGCTAGCTGGATTAAGCTCGGGAGGTGTTGTTTCTCTAATACTCAACAGCTTGATTCATATAACAATTGAATAAGGCCATAATAATGTTTTGTGGTCTCAAAAATTGCAGGGGAGGCCTTATGTTTTGGAGATTTGTCTAAAAGCTTAGGCCTGAGTTTTCATCACCAATACAAATCAAGTGGTGGTAATGGCATTCTAGTCTGGTCCTTTTTGGTATTTTGAATAGAGGCCATAGCTATCAAGGAAGCTTTTAATTAATATTCGGTGATCACGCAATTTTCTTTAACTTCCCTCATTGCAGCAATCTAAAATCTGTTATCGCCGCAGTTTTCCAAGAAATATCACTGGAGTAACTGGGGGGGCCTATTCATCATCGGAGGCCATGTGGCTTGTGAAGAGGAAGTATTGAACTCGCTGCAAGGGATACGTAAGTATCCAACTCAAAACGCTGGAAATGTGACACCGGAGCAATTCATCATTGCTCCAGTGAGGGGACAGCTGCTCTGAAAAGCAGTTGTCCCCGTGGTTAGTATCACAGCTACAGAAGTAGCTGCTTTACATACCTGCTTCCCATCATCCTGGCATGCGCAAAGCCGCTGGAGGTAGTGAGGAGGAAAAATTGGAGTAGGTGTAGCAATGTAGGTGAAAAACAGCGTAAAAACTACTTCGATACAAAATATTGAAGAAAAAAATCAAGGGAGAAGGACATTATTCGCACTGGGACAATTTACAAGCCACCAGGCCAGGGGGAGGAACTGGACAGGAACCTTTTGCAAAAAATTATTAAAATAGTAAAATGGCTTTAAAAGGAGAGATAAATATAATGGGAAACTTTCATCTTGGAGGCAGGGGTGGATTAGCCCTTATCTTTTGCGGGAAAAATCCCAGTGGGCCGTTTGGTTTGTGGGGCCGCTTCTCAATTCTGGCCCTGCCCCTGAATAGCGTCACCCGGCTTTTTTTTTTATTAGCAAGATAGGCAGCCTGGCCCGGCTGTCTGTCACTCTCAGTGGCCCATCTGAGCCTCCTTCGTAAGAAGAGGCTGTCCTATTAAAACCCCACACAGAATACTTGCTGTGTCGGACACCGCGGTGCCAGCAAGAAGTGCACTGAAGCACTGCTCAGGTGCGGATCTGTGGGCGCTGGTTTGGGGTAAGTTGCGTGGCCAGGGGCCGCCCAGGTAGTCAGCCCGATTGTCTCCTCTCCACTCTGTCCCCTCCCCAGGCTGTGAAGTGTGAAGTTAAACTTTAACTTCACAGCCTGGGGAGGCAGAGTGGAGAGGAGACAATCGGGCTGACTGCAGTGCCTGGTAGACAGTTTAGGATCCAGGAAGATCTGGGCTGGGGGTTTATTTAAAAATCATGAGATCCCTGGCCAGGGAACCCGACCCACAGTGCAGTGTGGACAACTAAACTGGGCTGGCTGCCTGGGAAACTCAGACACTACACCATGGGCACCTGCAGCGTGCAGGACTGTGTCAGGTGATAGGTCAGGCTGATAGGGAGATGAAGTCTGGAGAGATGATATCTCTCATCTGTATTAGGGGCGACATCTGGGGTGGAGTCACTGGGGGAGATTAATGGTGATCTGAGAGTGGGGGTTATTCTGTACTAAGGAAAGATGATCTGTCTGTGAGGGGGAGTCGGAGGGAGTTAATTTTTGCTAAGGGGAGATGATCTTTCTAAAGGGTTGGGGGGGATCTGCTGTACTAGGGGCTAGGGGGAAATGATGATCTGTCTGGTGAGAGGGTTATTCTGTGCTAAGGGGAGATGATCTCTGTGGGGGGCTATTCTGTGCTAGGGGAGATTATTATCTGTGTGAGAGGGAAAGGGGTCTGCTGTACTAGGGGGAGATGATGTTTGTGGTGCTGGGTAATTTTATGGTAAGAGGACATGATCTGTCTGTGAGGGAGGGGGGCTATTCTATGCCACGGCAGGATGATGGCACTGGGGAGACGCAGGATGATGGCATTGGGGAGACACAGAAGGATGGTGCTGGAGGGAAGCAGGGGGGCAGTCATGGAGAGACACATAGGGGGGATGGGCTTGAGACACACATAGAAGATGGTAGAACTGCTGGTACAATTAGAAGAAAAGACTTGGAGAGAACCTAGGATCCAGTGACCATCAAGCAGTATGTTTTAGTATAAAGACAGGGTCCATCTCAAGCCACACAAAAACAAAGGTGTTAGATTTTAGGAAGGCTGATTTTGCAGAGATGGGGAGATGTGTAAGCAATTCATTGGCAGATTGGAGAAACTTGGAAGGAGCAGAGCCGGCCCTAGCCCATTTGGTGCCCTAGGCAAAATTTTGACTGGTGCCCCCTAACAACTTCCCATACCGAGCTGAACAGCCCCTCAGGAAAAAAACAGGTGGCCCTCCTCAGTAGGTGCTGTCAACATTTTAAGATCTATCTGTCTTTTCATCAGGACATGTCATGATGAAAAAACCAATGGGTCTTGAAACATCAACAGAACCTATGTGATTTGTGACAAAATATCACTTTGTTCCAACTACTGAGGAGTACCGCCTGTTTTTTTCCTGAGGGGCTGTTCAGCTCGGTATAGGAATTTGTTTATTATGCTAGGAGGGCACCCTCGAGATTACCAGTAAATATATCCAGAGTGTCGGGCTGAATGTGTATGTATGTATGTACACACACACACACTAATATATATATATATATATATATTCCCTCCCCAGCAGTGCCCCTGGTAGTAGACCCCCCTCTCCAGCAGTGTCCCTAGTAGTAGTAGTCCCTCCCATCCAGCAGTGCCCCTAGTATAGACCCCCCCTCTCCAGCAGTGCCCCTAGTAGTAGTAGTCCCCCATCCAGCAGTGCCCCTAGTAGTAGTAGTCCCCCCCATCCAGCAGTGCCCCTAGTAGTAGTAGTAGTCCCCCCATCCAGCAGTGCCCCTAGTAGTAGTAGTAGTAGTCCCTCCCCAGCAGTACCCCTGGTAGTAGTCCCCCCCTAATAGTGGCCCTAGTAGTAGACCCCCCTCCAGCAGTGCCCCTAGTAGTAGTAGTCCCCCCCATCCAGCAGTGCCCCTATTAGTAGTAGTCCCCCCCATCCAGCAGTGCCCCTATTAGTAGTAGTCCCCCCCATCCAGCAGTGCCCCTAGTAGTACTCCCCAGCAGTGCCCCTGGTAGTAGTCCCCCCCTAACAGTGCCCCTAGTAGTAGACCCCCCTCCAGCAGTGCCCCTAGTAGTAGTAGTTCTCCCCCATCCAGCAGTGCCCCCAGTCGTCATCCCTTCCAGCAGTGCCCGACAGACACACACACACACGAAAAAAAAAAATTACGCTTACCTTATTCCCTGCTCCGGCGTCCGCTCCTCCTCCCAGCGTCCTCCCGCGCCGGCCCGCTCTGCATGATGGGAGAGACCTCATGACGTCTCTGCCATCAGCCACTGCGGGAGCTGGAAGCCCGGCTCCAGCAGTGGGCACAGCAGCCGATGAGAGTCTGTCTGACTCTCATCAGCTGCTAAAAAAACACACAGCTGCCGGCGCCGGCGGCTGTGTGTTTGTTCCTGGCAGTGTAGTGCGGACTGCACTTATGTGCGGTCCACACTACCGCCATGCGCCTGGTCCTATGGAGGCGGAGATGGAGCCGTGTCAGTCACGGCTCTGGTCTGCAAAGGGCCATGGGAAGAATGGACGCGGCTGGGCATGCTGCGCATGCCCTCCCGCTGCCATCTTGTTTCCTCCTGTAGCCAGAATGAGCTTCTGGACAGAAGCTTATTCTGACCTGGGCGGCTTAACTGGCCACTGTGCTGCCTGATCAGAGCTGAGCTCCGATCGCGGCAGCAGCAGGGTAGGGAGGAGGGGCATGCAGCGCCGGTGGTGGTGGGGAACCGTGGCAGAGCCCTGGAATGCCCCTAGGCATTTGCAGGAGAGGTGCGAAAAATTCAAAAGTGCAATGCTGAAAGTAACAGATCTTTGTATGAAAAGGGTTAGGAAAGGCACATTGAAAAGGCAGCCAGTATGATTCACAAAAGAAGTATCAACTAATGTGAAAGCAAAAAAAGCTGGCATTTAGGAAATATGAGCAGACTCAGAATAATGAAGACAAAGAGCTGTATCTTGTAAGAAGAAAGAAGGCCAAGAAGGTGATCAGATGTGCAAAGGCACAGGCTGATGAGAAAATGGCCAAGTCAGTAGGGAAAGGGAGCAACATTTTTTATAATTATATAAGAGAAAGTAGAAAGTCAAATGGTGGAATAATAAGACTTAAGACAGACAGTGAGGGGTAAATTTACTACGACGGGAGTGCTATTAAAAATTGATGTTGCGTATGGGAGAGTTATATAGCGACGCTTTCTTCTTCTGTTAAGTCCCAAATTCACAGTTTTTTTTCAAATACCACATGGTATATGCTTCGTATGGTGGATAATGACCCTCCAATAGCTGTATAACTTTATGGCATAAAAACACACTTTTATACTAATATGGGGCATGCTCGCCTACTTTTGAAAAAGCATTTCAGGGAGATTGTGAAAACAAGACCTATGAGCATGCGGTAAAGTGGACGTGTACTGCTACATCTGGGGCGCGTGTCATAACACTGACTTACATCCAAATGTAAATGAGCCCCAAAGCATTTCGTAAAATCAAATTGAAGATGAAAACACATTGATACTGTACAGAAAATGCATGTAGCCATAGGGATCATTGTGCCTTATATCCAATGCAGGGAAATGATACTAATGATCCCATTTGAATGTATATATCTCTGGGTTTTTTTTTAATACAACAGCTAAATATTGGGGGTAAGGTGCAATCAGGGAGATTGGTAGACTCTTCAGGGAGACAGGGAGATTGCTGCTGTTTCAGGGAGTCTCCCTGACAATGAGGGAGAGTTGGCAAGTATGATATGGGGAGTGCCTGGGAACTGGAGAGGAGGGAGTTGAGGCATGCAAGCAAAATACCATTTCTTGTACACTGTCTTCTTTGTGACAAATGTTGTCAATATAATGTGTTACCTTTTATGTAGGTAAAATATGTAAATCTATGAAAAGAGAATTTGCTGTACTTTTATTTCTGTCAAAAAACATGTCATTGTTGTTGATTACTGTATGCAATTTATGTATATCTTTCAACTTGTGATGTAACATTCATTGCTCTAATAAAAATATTAATTAAAAAAAAAAAGTGATGTTGCCCATAGCAACCAATCAGATTCCAGGTATTATCTTCTAGAAGGTGCTAGATAAATGAGAAGTAGAATCTGATTGGTTGCTATTGGCAACATCACTTCTTAATAGAACTCTAATCTTAGTAAATTTACCCCTGAGAGTTTGGTGGAAGGAGACAAGGCCATAGCAGATCATCTAAATTATTATTTTTGCTCAATATTCACTACAGAAGTAGAGGAGAAGGGGTCCCAGTTAAATTGCAAGGACATACATAATAATGAGGTAGATACAAGTATATTTACAGTGGAAAAAGTCCTAACAGAACCGACAACACAGAAAGTGAATAAATTAATGGGGCCAGATGAATAGTATTCAAGGATACTGATAGAGCTTAAAAAGGTGCTTGTAACACTATTAACCAAATTATTCAACCAGTCACTAGCTACAGGCATAATTGGAAAAGAGCGAATGTAGCCCCAGTGCACAAAAGTGGAAGCAAGGAAAAGGAAAGTAACTACAGACCAGTGAGCCTTACACCAGTAGTAGAGTTTATACAGGTTGAGTCTCCCATATCCAAATATTCCGAAATACGGAATAATTTTGGCATGACTGAGATAATGAAACCTTTGATTTTTGATAGTTAAATGTACACAAACTTTGTCTAAGGCACAAATTATTAAAAATATTGTATAAAATTACCTTCAGGCTGTGTGTTTAAAGTGTATATGAAACATAAATTAATTTCATTTCTGTACACAAACTGCTTGAGCCACAAAATTATTGTATATATTGTATAAAATTACCTGCAGGCTGTGTGTATAAGGTATATATAACACATAAATGCATTCTGTGTGTATATTGGGGTCCCATTCCCAAGATATTTCATTATGATATGCAAATATTCCAAAATACGGAATATTCCGTTATCCAAAATACCCCTGGTCCCAAGCATTTTGGATATGGGAGACTCAACCTGTAATCCAATCACTATTAAAATGAAGAGTTGTGGAACAATTTACAGGATCCTAAACAGCATGGGTTTACTAGGGGAAGATCATGTCAAACAAATCTTATTGACTTTTTAGACTGGGTGACTAAAGTAATAGATCAAGGGGGGCCATAAATGTAGCTTATCTATACTTTTATAAGGCTTTTGACACGGTCCCACATCACAGACTGATAATAAATAAACTTGAAAACTTGGGATTGGATTCTAAAATGGCTAAATGGATAAGAAGCTGGTTGCAGAACAGGAAACAAAGGGCCTGATTCAGAGCCGCTCGTAAGCGGCCGCTCGTTCGCTCCGAGCGATGTTTGCCCAACTGCGCATGCGTATGGATCGTAATACGCATGCGCAAACCAGTCAGTGCGGCTGAAATTCATGTGCTCGCAAAATAGTGAATGCCTGATAATATGAGTGACAGAATGAGGCGTATGTGGGTGGTAACAGGGGAAGGTGCTTGAAAACGGGGAGTGGAGATCCGATCGCAGGCGTGCTTAAAGGTCAAAACGGGCGTTTTATGGGTGTGCATAATTAAAACAGCAGCGTCATTGACCACGTAACTGGGTTATTTAATAGCCAGAACTGCTCGCAAAATTGTGGTAGCAAAAACCAACCACAAGAATAGCGAGCAGTTCATACGCTGGTCGATGTACTCGATTAATCTAATAAATAGTGGACATGACGTAGGATGCGAGCGGCCAGGGGGCGTAGTTTCCCAAAAAACGACCGCAAGTTTTGTTCGCTCGTTCAGACCTAGAGGCGTGAACAGACCGTAAACAGCGAACGGTTCATTTGAATAGCCACCCCTATTTTCTGGACGAGCGAGCGCTAATTGCGTCCGGCTCTGAATCAGGCCCAAAGGGTTGTAGTAAATGGATTGCAATCTCAGGAGTGAAATGTGGTGTACCCCAAGGATCTGTACATGAACCAGTGCTTTTTAATATCTTTGTTGGTGACATTGCAAATGGTTTAAAGGGAAGGTATGCCTTTTTGCAGATGACAAAAATATGCAACAGGGTAGACACACCAGGAGGGGTAAGACAAATGATGGAGGAATAGGCAGACTAGAGCACATGTTCTTAAACTCTCTCCTCAGGACCCCATACAGTGCATGTTTTCCAGGTCTGCTCACTGATCACAAGTGAAATAATTATCTCCACCTATGGATCTTTTAAAATGTGTCAGTGAGTAATGACTACACCTGTGCTCCTGCTTGGTGACCTGGAAAATGTGACCTGTGTGGGGTCCTGAGGACCGAGTTTGAGAACCACTGGAGTAGAGGAATGGTCAAGAATGTGGCTACAGTTTAATGCTAAAAAATGCAAGATCATGCACTTGGGTCTCAAGAACCCGAAGGTTAAATATAGTATCAATGGTACTCTAATGGAAACTATAGAGGAGTAAAGGGATCTAGAGTTACTATTTCATGTGACTTAAAGGCAGGTAAGCAATGTAACAAAGCAATTAGAAAGGCAAGTCAGATGCTTGGTTGCACTAGGGAGAGGAATCATAGCAGGCAGAAAGATTTAAAAATGCCCCTATATAGGTCATTGGTACGGCCTCATATAGAATACAGTGTTCAGTTCTGGATGCCACATCTCCAGAAGGATATAAATACATTAGGGACTGTACAAAGAAGGGCAACTAAAATTGTGCATGCCCTACATCACAATGCTTACCAGGAAAGACTAAAAGATCTTAATATGTATAGTTTGGAGCAGAAGATGGAAAGGAAGGACATGATAGAAACTTTCAAATACATCATGGGTTTTAATAAGGTGCAGGAGTGAGACATTATTCAAAAGAAGAGAAGTACTAAAACACAAGGACATGCACTGAGCCTGTAGGGAGGGTGGTTCAAAGGAAATTTGAGGAAAAATTACTTCACGGAAAGGGTTTCCAAAAGGTAAAAAAGGGCAGACTAGATGGGCCAAGTGGTTCTAGTCTGCCGTCAAATTCTATGTTTCTATGTAACTTGCAAGCTCAACTCTTAACTGACCAGTCAAACAAGAATACATGTAAATATATATATTATAAATGAGGGGAGGACTCCAAATTTCTCCAAAGCAGGTTTCATGTATGCCTAGTATATTCTGTCAAGTAATTTTTGTCATCTGTTGATAAACATTAGCAAGACACAGGACACTGGTCATACCGAATGATGTTTAGAACTGTAACTTGATTGTCTTATCTGTAGCCTCCCTTCTTGGTATGAACCCCTCCTGAAATGTATTTTCTCTAAGGGCTCTATTTATTAACATTATTTTTACTAAAATAAAGTGAGAAAGAGTGTTTTCACACCCTTTTCACATTGTTTTAGTTTCACTTAGTTACTACAGGGCAATTGGAGTAGAATTCATAAAATTCTACTCCAACCCCTAAGTATCACTTATTTTTAGTAAGCAGATCGCATTTCCCATAATTGTAATGGCAAATGTGTGTCACCACCAGACTTTCTCGGCATGGTGGTCGACGTGTAATACCTGTGAGGCTGCTGTGGCGAGGGGTGTCTGGTGGTGGCGCTGGTGTTTGGCGGGGGGCATTGGCTGCGCATGGTTCTGTGCGGGCACATTGTCACTCTGGGCTGGTGAGGCCTGGCGGTGTTTCCGTTCCGCCCAGCATTGGCGCCGGCATCTTGCCTCCGGCCATGTGATTCAGTTGTCCAATCCTGGTAGGTCATGTGCTCTCTCTGGCCAGTCACTGTGCGGCACTTGGTATTTAAGAAGGTCCAGAGCCTTCCTACATTGTCAGTGCAACGTGTTTCTCAGCGACAGCTGAGAGAGAGTTCCTGTGCTCGTTACCTGCCTCCTTATAAACGCTACCTAGCCTGCTTACCTTGCCTGCTGCAAACCACAGGACTTACCTGCACCCTCCATTTACCTTCTCCCTGCCTGAGTACCTGAGTCTGCTGTCTCCCTGCACCTTGCCTCCACTTACACTCTGCTGGATTATATCTCCTCTGCCTGCATATAATTTCAGCTCACCATACCTGCATACTGGACTGTTCCCTGCCTGTCACTAACTGGGCATTCTCCCATTTTGCTTCACTACAGTTCCCAAGTGCACTTTAGTGCTTTGCCTGGACTTTTCATTTTGCCATATTCATGTCTACTAAACCACTCATTAAAAGTTCCACATTTTCATTTAAATCTGCTTCTGTGTCCTCTCCTATCACCACCCCGGGTCCACAACAAAACCAGAATCTCACAATGTGATCCGACCAGAGTTACTGAAAATAAATTGTAAAAAAATACTGGGGAAAGCCCTGTAATAATAACGCCACCAGGAGGTGGCGTTATCCAGGGTCTCCCCCGGTTACAGGACTCCTGCCCTGCTCTAACAGGGAGAGCAGAGCCAGGAGTCGGCCTCAGTAATCAGCTGTGTGGTCTAAACAGACCACACACTGATACAGTGTAAAAAAAAAGAAAAAAAAATGTACTTACCTGACTCCAGTGACCGGTGGTCGGGGCTCCGGGTGATGTCCTCCCTCCGGTCAGCTGGTCTCCCATGCTGCACTGCGGCCCAGTCATCAGGTGATCGGGTCCCGGTGCAGTATGGGATATCACCTGACCAGAGGACATGGAAGACATCACCGGAGCCCGGCTCATGCAAGTAAGTGTAATTAAGGGAGAGGGGGGTTCGCGGGGAGGAAGGGGGGTCCGCGATCGCGGGGCTTGGGGGGGCTTAGCACCGGGGGGGGGTAGCAGCGTCGGTCGGTCGGCGCATGCGCGGGGCACTGCTCACAGTATTTTTTTGCGAAAATACCGTGACTAGTGTGCGGATGGGATTCGCAGGGACAGAGCGTTCTCGCAAGCTCTGTCCCTGCAAGGGATTTGAAGTAAATCCCTGTGATATTGCCTGAATTCACAGGCAATATCACAGGGATTCACAATGCGAATTCAGGCCCTCATTCAGAGCCGGACGCTCTGAGCAGAGCGCACGCTCTGAATGAGGGCCGTCCTCCATAATTATGGAGCGTCCTCCTGGACGCTCGTATAGCTGTGGGTCACAACCCACAGCCTATACGAGCGTGCAGGTTGATGGCCGCGATGGTCTTGACCATCGCGACCATCGCCACTGCGAGCCGGAGCCTGCGGTTGAGTTTCTCAACCACAAGGCCCGGAGTGATTTTGGCTCTATCAGAGCCCAAATCACTCCCACTGACATCACTAGTGATGTCAGTGGGCCGGCTTCTGATGGTAGGCGTTCCCTTGGGAACGCCCCCGTCTGGGAGGCACGCCCCCGGCATGCCCACCAAAGGGGGCGTGCTGTCAATCAACATCGACAGAACGCCCCCGTTGATCAGACACAACGAGCGAAGGACAGTCCTTCGCTCGTCGCGTCTGGCGCATGCGCACGACGGAGTTCCCTCCATCGTGCGCATGCGCAGTGCACACCATCGACCCACTAGCGAGCGGACAGCCACTTGCGAGGCCCTCAGTCGGTAATATCACACTACAATCTGCATTACCAATGCGAATTCACAATGCGAATTCAGTCGGTAATATCACACTACAATCTGCATTACCAATGCGGATTGTAGTAAATAGAGCCCTAAAGAACTACATTATCTTCTCACATTTGAAGACGTGCTTAGTATATATGCTAGAGAGAAAATAAAAAATACTGATCCAGAGGTGTAACGAGGGTTTTTGGAGCCCAAGGCAAATTGAAAACCGGCGTCCCTCCCCTCCACTGTAGCAGTTCTCCTTATAAACAATGCCCAGGGTCACTTATAGGAGCACAGTCATAATGACCGCCTATCAGAACCAAAGGCCTAAGGCCTGATTACCCCCAGGGCCTAGTACCCGACAACCTGGTGATCTAGGGAGGGGTTAATAAGGCCACTTACCTGTACGCTGTAGGGCTGCAGATTAGAGCGTTGTTAGCTCTATTACTTCCCACCACTGCAGCACTCTCCACCGGTCCTCAACTTCTTTCTTCTGCCGCCTCTTCTTTGCATCCAGCTGGGCATCTTCTTTCTTGACTGCGCCGTTTTCTGGCCTCTTCCGCGGCTGCTGGAGCTCTTCTCAGAACATCCTCTTCTTCATCCGCAGAGGAACTGTCTCCTTCCACCACTCAGCAGCGTCTGATGTCAGCTATTAGCTTGCAGCCAGAGCAAAATTCAAATGGCTGCCAGGTTGCGAGCTTCAATCAGCTCACAGCCCAGTGCCAAGTTTCACCCGCCTTTGCCGTCATTGGTTCTTGGCTGCCACTGTCTGCTGCCTCTGGGATCTGACATTTGATCCCAGTGCTGACTTCTTTACTGCCCTGGCTGGCAGCGCCCCCCTCTGCCGGACCTGCCACGTAGCCCAGGGTATGTGCTCTGCTCATCCGCCCTAGAAACGCCTCTGTACTGATAAACACTCTCCAGCTTTGCTACCTCCAAACTTTTCTCCCTCTTCTCCTTGTTTATCTTCTCCCAAATGACCTTCCCATCACCCTTCAAGAATGCCCTGGTCGGCTCCTTTGCATGATTGTGAGCAGGTATTCCATACTCTCCAAGAGTGTGTTGGCAATCATAAATGGTCTCTAATCATGGGTGGTAAAGTCTTGAGTGTAGAAAGTGGAATAGTCAATCACTACCAACACCTTGATGATATTCACCATGTCTGGCTCGATGGATAGAAATTCATTACATAGTGGTTCATAGTGTCCCCCTATATGAGGTGCTGCACCCAGCTTTAACCATTATTCTGTGTGATTGTATATAAGTCCTCTTGTGTGTAAAGGTCTCTTGCTGCATGGCTAACACAGCTGCTTCCTCTATCTTCCATGCATTCCTCCATGGTATTCACTTATGTTGCACTGACCATTCACTAACCCAGTTGAGCGTCACTTTGTTGATCTCCTTCTAACTGGCTTCAGCTCAGCCCCTCTGGAGTTTCCCAATGTCTAATCTGATCAGCAGTATACAGAGGGCAAAGCTTATTCTGTTATCTCTAGGTAACTGAACCATTCCCAACCAGAAGCAGCACATGCTTCCTCATTATCCTTATCAGATGGACCTCCTAGTAATCTGGGCTATGTGTCGTATCTACCCCTTGGTCAGGATGGCACTCGCCAGGTGCCTGTCCCCGCCAGAAGGTCTCAGCAACACCAATTACACTCTGCAGAGTCTTGCATTGTGCCTCCGCCGCATCTGGTGTGTGCCCGTATCCAGATTCAGGGACAGGAGTCATAACCAGACAAGCCCTGGAGCTTGTTTGTACATCTGGGGTCTGGGGCCTCTCAGGGCCGGTGCTACCACTAGGCAAACTTAGGCATTTGCCTAAGTGCGCCGGCCTCTTCAGGGCGGTATTGTGGCGGCACATAAGTGCCGTCCGCACTACACTACTAGGAACAAACACACAGCCGCCGGCGCCGGCAGCTGTGTGTTTGTTCTAGCAGCCGATGAGAGTCAGACAGACTCTCATCAGCTGCTGCACCCACTGCCGGAGCCGGGCTGCCATCTTCTGGCTCTCGCAGTGGCTGATGGGAGAGACGTTATGACGTCTCTCCCATAATGCAGAGCGGGCCGGCCCGGGAGGACGCTGGATGGAGGAGCATGCTTGAGCGGGGATTAAGGTAAGTGGAGTTTTTTTTTTTTTTCATATGTATGTGTGTCTGGTGGGGGGGGGGGGGTGACTGACTACTACTGGGGGGACTACCCCCTACTACTGGGGGTACTACTAGGGGCACTGCTGGGGGTACTACTAGGGGCACTGATGGGGGTACTACTGGGGGCACTGTTGGGGGTACTACTAGGGGCACTGATGGGGGTACTACTAGGGGCACTGCTGGGGGTACTACTAGGGGGACTACTAGGAGCACTGCTGGGAGGACTACTAGGGGCACTGCTGGGAGTACTACTAGGGGCACTGCTGGGGGTACTACTAGAGGCACTGCACACTGGTGGGACCACTACTGGGGGACACTGCATAGAGGGGGATTACTACTAGGGGTACTGCTGGGGGGACTACTGTTGGGGGAGGACTGCTACTGGGGGCACTGCTGGGGCAGACTGCTACTGAGGGCACTGCTGGGAGGACTACTACTGGGAGCACTACATAGAGGGGGGATTACTGCTGCGGAGGCTACTACTAGGGGCACTGCTACTGGAGGCACTGCACTGGTGGGACCACTACTGGGGGCACTGCATAGGAAGGGATTACTGCTGGGGGGACTACTACTAGAGGCACTGCTGGGAGAGGGCTGTTACTGGGGGGATTACTACTGGGGACACTGCAGGGGGGGAGACTACTACTGGGAGCACTGCATAGGGACGGTTACTACTGGGGTCACTATATAAGGGGCACTGCATAGGTGGGGGAATACTTCTGGGGGCACTGTATAAGGGGCACTATATTGGGGGAATTGCATGGGGGGACCATTACTGGGGGCACTGCATAGGGGGGGACCACTACTGCCAGCACTACTGGGAGCACTGCATAGGGGGGCCACTACTGTGGGCACTGTATAAGGGCATGTGTAGCTATCAAGGGTGGGGGTGAGGGGGGGGCTTTAAGGCTGAAGAAATGCCTAGGGTGCCATGAAACCATGCACCGGCCCTGTGGCCTCTTAATTGCTGAGGCTTCCCCCCTCCCTAGCACAGCTGTTGGTGCCACTGGCTCCTGCACTTTTCCTTGCTTCCCTCCTCACTCCTCTGGATGGATCCCTCTCCAATCCACCTAGTTGGAGTCAGACATCCTCCTCCTCAGCTGTTACTGCAGCAACTGGTGAGTAGTACCAGCTTTCAGTTATTATTCCTCTATAGTGTGTACCCCTCCTCCCCTTGTCTACCCCACCTCTTTGCGCCTCATTCAGGGCCGGTGCTACCATTAGGCAGCCGCCTAGGGGTGCTGGCCATTGGAGGGTGCCTCTGAGTCCACAAAAAAAAAATAATTGCATAATTTATGGCTGAGTGACATATAATGAATTTGTGGCACAGCTGTGTGGCATACTATGAGTTTGTGGCAGTGTTATTAGGTACATTATGATTTTGGTTCTCTGCTGTGTGGCAGATTCTATATAGTATATTAGGAATTTGGGACACTGCTGATTGTCATATTATAAACTGGGGAGATTGATACGTGGCATATTATGAATTGGAGGGAGTAGGGGCGGTTGGTGAAATCTTGCCTAGAGCGCCCAGAAACCTTGTACCGGCCCTTTCCTCATTACTCCAGTGTGCCTCACCACCCCTGTATACCCCACCACCTCTGTGTACCCCACAACAGTTTCTTATCGATGCCAATGTGTTTTTTTTTTTTTTTTTCATGCAAAGCCTATGTGTGTGTTTTTTCCTGTGGTCCATGTATTTCTTTATGTTCTTATCGGTGCCATTGGAGGCAATTCAATTTAGCGCGATGTTGAGTAGTGCCGGGAAGTGATTCAAGCAGAAATCCAATTAATGTGCTGGTTGCGATGCTGTTTTTCAGTTTAGCGTGACGCTGTCAGCGTCGCAACCAGCACTTTAGTTAGCACTTGGCTTACGGCGTGCTAAACAGCATCTCCCGACTACGTGCCAGGCACTGGGGAAACAATTGAATAGCTCTGGGAACTCCTTCCTGATGCTATCCACATCATGTTTAATTGAATTGCCCCCAATATGTGAATTTTATTTTCATGTAAAACCCTATGTGTTGTTTTTTTTCTTTCTTCTTGCAAAACTTATGGGAGGAATTAAATTCCTCTGGGTGATTTTTAACGTAATAGGCACCCGATGGATCAATTCTATTTATTCGGGCGTCCATTACTTTTGAAGCACCCAGAAGCACTCGGTTTAGCCGCGCATAGTGGCTAAATCTGTCTAAACTCATGGTATCAGCACCCAAACTGCCGTTTCGTGATCCGAACCACGGACTTTTCTCAATTTTTTTCTCGCCACCTCAGGAGGCTGCGAGAAGCAATGTGTCACACACGGTAATGTGCCCGAAGAAGCATTTAATTTGATAATTTGGTTACCTATTAGGCGCCACCCAGAACAATTGAATTTGCCTGTATGTGTTTTATTTATTTCCTGTGGGACCTATGTGTTTTTTTTTTTTTTAATGGTGCCAATGTGTGGGTCATTTATTCTTTTTCATGCAAAGCTTATGCAATTTATTTATTTTCTGTGTGTGTGTTTTCATGCAAAGCGCATGTTTGTTTATTTATTTCATGTGAGGCCCCCTTGTGTTTGTGTTTGTGTTTGCATTTTTTCTTATCGGTGCCAATGTGTGTGTGTTTTACATGTGAAGCCTATGGGGCTTCTGTATGGGGTTTGTTTTCTGCAGCTGCTGCAAGAATTCATGCGAGTCTTCCCGTATTTTTGTACATTTTTACCTTTAAAATGTTTGGCGTTTTAAAAATACAGAAACACTCGCATGAATCCCCGCAGCAGCTGCAGATCACAACCTAATACATAAGCCCTTATGTTTTTGTTTTTTTCCATGAAATTCCTATGGGGGGAATTCAATTCTTCTGGGTGGCGTCTAAAGTAACTGGTGCCTGATAGAGCAAGTCAGTTGTTCGGGCACCCATTACTTTTGATGCACCAGGTTTAGCCGCGCATAGTGCCTAAACCTGTCTTAAGTCATGGTTTCAGCACCCAAACTGCCGTTATGACACCTAAAAGACAGAGGCCCTCATTCAGACCCGGTCGCAAGCGCTGAGCGCTCGCAGCCGGGTCGATGTTAAGGCCCTGCTCAAGAGAGAATTTCTTTTGCTCCGGAGCTCACTACAAAAGGGACGGCTGTCGATGGTGATCGACAGCTCGCCCCGTTTTGTAGGCGGGGCGGGGGTGGCTACACAAACGGAGGCGGTCCTGACGGAACGCTTGCCGTTTTGTGGGCGGCCGCACTGACATCAGCAGTGATGTCAGTGGGGAGCTTCCTGCTCGATCAGAGCAGGAAGCTCCCTGGGGCTTGCGGCTGCCGAGACCCAACCTTAGGGTCTTGTCGCAAGTTGCGATGGTCTTGACCATCGCGACCATCAACCTGGTCGGTCGCTAAAACTGTGGGTGGTAACCCACAGCTTAGCTAGCGACCAGGAGGCCGCACTTGAAAAGTTAAGCGGCCGCCCTCATTCAGAGCGAGCGGTCACTTCTTGCGACCGCCTCTGAATGAGGGCCAGAGTTTTTGCACATTTCTTGTCGCCACCTCAAGAGGCTGCAAGAAGAACTGTGTCTTTCACAGGTAATGGATGCCCGACGGAGAACCCATTTAATTATTCCGTCAGGCGTCTATTAGTATAAACACCATTCAGAATATTTTTTTTTTCTTCATGCAAAGCTTATGTGTGTGCACGGCATCTATTCACCGTGAGGGGAGAGCTTAGGGGAAGCCCAGCACCTGTACATGCCCGAACGGAGCAACAATTGAATTTCTCCGGCTGGCATACCTCTCTTGGCAATCATAAATGGTCTGTACATTAAATTATACAATTTTTATTTGTATGGTTTTTTTTATAGTATTCATGTTACTGGTTCTGTTATATGCGTATGTTTTAATTTTATAGAACCATAATACTTGGGCAGTTGGGTTATATATTTTATTGTAAATGTTACACTGTGTTTATGCAATTCACATCCATTACATTTAGTTAAAGAATTGTGGTTTTCAAGTGCAGATTGGAATGTTTTACTCTTCTGTCTGGTTTAGGTGTTTGGCGCTTCCTCTTTTCAACAATAAATTCTAACCTCTTTTGGTGTTTTAAGGTGCTGATGGACCCCTAGGCTAGCAGCCATTTTTATTAATAGTGTTACTTAGACTGCCTTCTGGTTTGCTCCTTTTTATAATCTTTATTGAAACATTCATAGGTGCCCACACACATACCGATGTGCTCACGATACGATTTTTTAGCCAATTTCCTCATGAACTTTCACGGGAGCTCCCTTGCCGTCGTGATCACGATTTTGGAAAAAAGACACCCAATCTGTTTTACGATCTCACGATCTAGCGGATCATACGCATCGTGAGATTGGCCATAACAAATCGTGAGTTTAAAAAAAAAAAACAGGCTCTTGACTATTGGTGGGAAATTTAAATAGTCAAAAGTTTAATGGGAGGGGCTATCTAGGGAGTATAAAAAGCAGGCGCCCTTTAAACTCTGGGTACATTCTGCTCTGCTACTAGATGAGGCTAGGTGTATTCTTGCTGAATCCTGTACATTGCTACTGTGCTCTTTGTATTTGGCTTGCCTTTTACAAAGTGTATTCTACCTGCAAGTGTCTGCTACCTACCTGCATTCTATCCTGTTCCTGAATTCTGTACTGATGCGTCCCTATCAGTATAGAGTGTTGGTCGCTGAAGCTGGGGTCCGGGAGATTAGGAAGAGGGCCCAGCGAAGAAGGACGAGAGCATGCTGGACCAAGGAGTGGCTTCTACAAAGGGATACCCGCTCTCACATGTCCCTGCTGATTGAGATCAAGGAGAACAACCCGGACGACTATCGGAACTACCTGCGCATGGATCACGCCACCTTCCAAGAATTGCTGCATCTGGTGACCCCCCACATCCAGAGACAGGACACACGGTCGCGGAGGGCAATCCCTGCTGAAGACAAACTGGTGGCTACCCTAAGGTACCTGGCTACAGGAAGGTCATTTGAAGACCTGAAGTTTGGGATACTCATCTCACCTCAGTCCTTGGGCATCATCATTCCGGAGACCTGCAAAGCCATCGTAAAAGTGCTACAGTACCAGTATTGCAAGGTAAGTTAAAAAAAAAACACCACACATTGGTTTCTTGTTTAAAGAAATTTTTTTTTTTAATTTTTACTCAACATAAAGCAAAAAATTGCCTTCTTTTAGTACAATGTGCACTGACCTGCAGGCAACTGAAAGTGTGCACTAAACTGTGTGCAATATACTTTTTTTGTAACAAGTTCTCACCAAATTTTATAATTCCCAATAGGTAGCCGGCTGTATGTGATAGGGTGGGTCAGACGCCAGTTTGAACAGGCCAATACACACATGGCACAAGTATACATTGTGGCCCCGGCTTCCAGCAATGTGTACTTGTGCCATTTGTGTAGTGACCTTGTCCAAATGGCGTCATCACCACCCTATCCCATGCAGCAAGCACCTATTAAAAATCATAAAATTTGGTGACATTAAAAGCAAGAAAAAATTTACATCTCTGTATATTGGGGCGACTCATCCGCTGCATCCAGCAGAGCATTATACAAGGTCGTGCTGGTGCTTGGGGTGCTTGGTGGGGGAGTAATATCTAACTGGGCAGGGGGGGACGGACATACCTATTTGGGGCAGGGGAAAATAGCATTGGATCTGCAATGTATGTAGAATTTGTGAGATTTTTGCTCATACAGCGACTCAACAGGTCGTGGGTTAACCTTAGAAAATTTCTTTGGATATCTGTATCCATATTTCTCAATGTGCTGTTCACATAAGCTGTGAAATCATCTATTGCATCTGGGGGTTTCTGCAGCAGCCGTTCTGCGTTTTGGAAAAAATATGAGATATGGTAAGAACTTACCCTTGTTATCTCTATTTCTACGAAGTCCATAGGGTTCCACAGGATACCTTGGGGTATAGGTGTGACGTCAGTCATCGGGCACCAAAGAGTTAAGCTCTCAGCCTCCCAGGATGCACTAGGTCCCCCTCCTATACCCCGCCCCCGAGTCAAGGCATCTCAGTTAGTTACCAAGCCATAGGCCGGAGGAGGAGAAGGAAGAGAGAGAACAAAGATCTGGACACATACAAGAATCACATTCTCACCAGAGGGAGACGGAAAACCGGTGACCAGAGCAAAGCCCATCTGCAGCACAGGTGCGACAGGGCGGGAGTCCTGTGGAACCCTATGGACTTCGTAGAAATAGAGATAACAAGGGTAAGTTCTTACCATATCTCATATTTTCTACTTCAGGGTCCATAGGGTATCCACAGGATACCTTGGGGATGTCCCAAAGCAGTATCCTTTAAGGGTGGGGAAGCTCCTGTGCAGAAAGGAAAATCCGCCGCCCGAAGGAAGCATCCTGAGAGGCGAAGGTGTCAAACCTGTAATACCTCACGAAGGTATGGACAGAGGACCACGTAGCAGCCTTGCAGATCTGGACTGCAGAGGCACCACGTCGAGCTGCCCACGAAGGACCCACAGACCTAGTGGAATGAGCCTTCACAGAAGGAGGAACCGGCAGGCCTTCATGAAGATAAGCTTCAGAAATAGCCATACGGATCCAGGCTGCCAAAGTTTGCTTTGAAGCAGGCCAACCCTTTTTACGGAAGCCATAGAGGACAAACAAAGCGTCCGACTTCCTAAACGAAGAAGTGCGGTCAACATAAGTCCTTAAGGCCCGCACAACATCCAAAGAGGCCTCACCCACGGAAAGACCCGGTGAGTTAAAGGCCGGAACAACGATTTCCTCGTTAACATGAAACTGGGAAACAACTTTGGGAAGAAACTCGGGCCGAGTGCGGAGCACTGCCCTGTTCCCATGAAAAACCAAGAAAGGGGGTCTACAAGAAAGAGCCCCTAACTCAGAAACACGTCTGGCCGAAGCAATAGCCAGAAGGAAAACAGTCTTAGCTGTTAGCCATTTAAGATCCACTGAGCCCAGTGGTTCAAACGGCGGTCCTTGGAGAGCCCTCAGGACCACAGCCAAATCCCAAGGCGCCACAGGTGGAACAAAGGGCGGCTGAATGCGGACAACACCTTGCATAAAGGTGCGCACATCCGGGATTGTAGCAATCCTATGGTGAAACCAGACAGACAGGGCCGAAACCTGTACCTTCAAAGAAGCAAGGCGAAGCCCATGATCTAGTCCCGCTTGTAGGAAGGCGAGAATCCGAGACAGACGAAACTCCCGCGGTGCATAACTTCTCGGTCGACACCACTGGAAGAACGTATGCCACACGCGATGGTATATCCTCGCGGAAGACGGTTTCCGAGCTCGCAACATGGTACGCACCACAGAGCTGGAAAACCCCCGGGACCTCAGCATGGCCGTCTCAACAGCCACGCCGTCAAAGACAGCCGAGTCAGGTCCGGGTGAAGACAAGGACCCTGAGACAGAAGGTCCGGTCGTAGCGGCAACCGCAGAGGACTGACCACGGACAGACCCTGAAGGTCTGAGAACCAGTGCCGTCTGGGCCACGCGGGAGCTATCAACAGGAGCGTCCCTCCTTCCTGTTTGAATTTCCAGATTACCCGTGGAAGAAGGGAGACTGGAGGGAACAGGTATGCGAACCGGAATGTCCACCGGATGGACAGAGCATCCACCAGAGACGCCCCTTCGTCTCTTGTGCGAGACCCGTACACCGGCAACTTGTTGTTGTGCCGGGACGCCATTAGGTCGATCTCTGGAAGACCCCACCTGTCCACCAGCAGTTGAAAAAGTCCGGGTGCAGGGACCATTCCCCCGAATGAACGTCCTGGCGACTTAGAAAGTCCGCCTCCCAATTTAGCACTCCCGGGATGAAGACCGCTGATATGGCCGGAAGATTGCGCTCCGCCCAAACCAGGATCCGAGAGACCTCTACGAGAGCCGCCCGACTGCGGGTTCCTCCTTGCCTGTTTATGTAGGCCACAGTGGTAGCGTTGTCCGACTGGACCTGTACCGGGTGACCCTGGAGAAACCGATGTGCCTGCTGGAGAGCATTGAAGACCGCACGGATTTCCAAGATATTTATGGGAAGCTCCGCTTCTGTCGGCGTCCACCTGCCCTGGAACAAGTGTGGACCCAAAACCGCTCCCCAGCCCCGAAGACTGGCGTCCGTTGTCAACAGGACCCAATTTGGAACCCAGAACGGACGTCCCTTGTTGAGGTGGGTCGTCTGTAACCACCAAGCAAGGGACAGGCGAACTTCCGGGGTGAGCACAATCGTCTGGGACTTCAGAGACTGAGGCAGCCCGTTCCACTTGGACAGGATCAGGTGCTGCAGAGGTCTGGAGTGAAACTGGGCGTATTTCACCATGTTGAACACCGACACCATGGAGCCCAGTAACCTCATCGCCAAGTGTAGGGACACCCGGCGGCTGTGCAGACAACTGCACACCCTTGACTGTAAAGCAGAGATCTTGTCCTCCGTCACGAAGATCCTTTGCTGTCCCGAGTCCAATAAGGCTCCAAGATGCAGAATCCTCCGAGATGGGATTAGAGTGGACTTCTGCCAGTTGATTAGCCAGCCGTGCCGTTGCAGCAGTGCAATGGTCAGGTCCAAGTGGCGTAACAGGAGCTCTGGAGATCCTGCCACCAATAACAGGTCGTCCAAGTACGGCAATAGGCGCACTCCCTGCAGCCGCAGAGAAGCCGCCATGACCGCCATCATCTTGGTGAAAACCCATGGTGCTGTCGCCAGGCCAAAAGGTAACGCCCGAAACTGGAAGTGGTCGCTGCCGATTGCAAACCTGAGGAACTGTTGATGGCGCAAAAGAATAGGGACATGCAGGTAAGCGTCCTGTATGTCCAATGACACCATGTAGTCCCCAGGTTCCAGCGCCAGAATGATGGACCGTAGGGTCTCCATCCGAAACTTCGGTACCCGCAAAGACCTGTTGAGTGCTTTGAGGTTGAGAATCGGACGATACGACCCATTGGGTTTCTGTACCAAAAAAAAGATTTGAATAGAAACCCTGGCCCCTCTGGGAGAATGGAACAGGCACTATAACTCCAGCCTGGAGCATAGTGTGCAATACCTTCCGCAGCTCCGTAGCCTTGTTCCGGTCTGATGGTAGACCCGTGGTGAAGAATCGAGCCGGGGGTCTGTGCCGGAAGGAGAGGGCGTACCCGTGGGAGACCACCTCCAGAACCCAAGTGTCTGTCATAGTGGTCGACCAACACTGGGCAAACTGCAGCAGGCGGCCTCCCACCCTGGGATCCCCCAAAGGGAGGCCCGGACCGTCAGGCCGCAGGCTTGTCATCTGGCTTGGGGGCCGGACGTCTGGTACTCCATGTCTGCTTCCGGGGCTTGACCGATTTCTTAGGGCCAGCCTGTCGAGGAAACGACTGTGGTTTGGGCCTGCCCTGGGCCCTAGATGACCGAAAGGACGATGGTCCAGAACCAGAAAGAGCAGCGGCCGACGGGAGACAAGCTGATTTGGCTGCCGCCAGCGTGGCCACAATCTTATCCAGATCCGGACCGAAGAGAACTTCTCCGGTAAACGGCAACGCCTCCAGACCCTTTTTGGAATCTGCGTCCGCCTTCCAGGATCGCAGCCACAAGGTGCGACGAGCAGCTACCGCTGCTGAAGAAATCCTAGACACCAGAGTACTAATGTCTAGGGCCGCCTCGTTGATGTAGGTGGCCGAATCACGGAGATTGCCAATCAACTCCGCCTGTTCGGCCGGACAGTCAGAATCAAAAGAAGCCTCTAATGAATCCGCCCAGCGCTCCATCGCTCTGGCAACCCAGCAAATGGCCATAGCCGGCCGTGCTGCCCCCCCCGCAAGGGAATAAGCGGACTTCAGGCAGATCTCCACCTTGCGGTCCGTAGCATCCTTAAGGGAGGACATGGATGGCATCGGCAATGTGGCACTACGGACAAGACGGGTCACGTGAGAATCCACCTGTGGAGGGGATTCCCACTTTGCAAAATAATTATCCGCGAACGGATAAGCCACCGCCAGGCGTCTCTGCGGCTGGTATCTTTTGCCAGGCTGTTTCCACGCCTCCTCTAAATGGTCCACCAACTGACCCGAAAGAGGAAAGACTGTGGCATCGCCCTTCACATCTTTGAAAAAGGCATACTTAGATTTAGCCGCTGGGGGAACTTCGTCCTCAATCACCAAGGCTGTGCGGACCGCCCGAATAAGTCCAGGAATATATACTTTGGACTTAGCATCAGCGTCCTTAGCATGGAGAGGTTCCTGATCGTAAGGATCCAGAATCTCCCCATCATCAGACGTCCCCTCGTCATCCTCATAAGGAGCCGACAGAGACGCCACCGGCCGTTTATGCGGCCGCATCACAGACTCCCCTTGCAATACATCCGACAAGTGCTGTACAGAACTCGTCAGGGAGTTAACCCACGCTGGCTCCTGAGAAACCGGGAGCGGGGAAATAGGGAGACTGTGGGGTACCACCAATTGTCGTGGGAAACCCTGCATGGTTGACGACACCACTGACTGCTGGGACAAACCCATCGGTGTAAACGCGGGCTGCGGAGCTATCTGGCCCACTAAGGCTGTAAGCGCTTGAGCAAAACAAGCCCAGGGCGGCTCCTGTACCGGTGCAGTAACCGTAAGAGGCCGCGCCATAGACAAACACTGCCAGCAGAGGCCCTCCGCGCCACCCTCCCCCTCCACTAACGGTACTTTACACGTAGTACACTGTAGCCTAAGGGGAAAATCACTTTCAGACATGATGGCACCACGTATGTGACCCCTCTCACCAATTATATATTTAAGAGGCGAGAGACCACCCTGCAGCACCGCACCGCAAGGGCTTAGCAGAAAAAACAGGGACAGTATAAAGCTGACAGTTTAGAAAAAAAGTTACAGGCAGCAGCGCTAGCACAGTCACATACAATGCAGAGAAATAACAATTCCTGCACTAACAGCGCTGATCACTCAACTACACAGACACAGGGCCTGGTAGGACACAGCGCTGCATACACAGACCTGACCACAGCGGAGGAGAGGTATGCGGGGGGACCCAGACCACGATGCTTCCAATGCAGGCTTCCAGCAACGTTCACCATGCTTCAGAAAAGATGGCCACCGAGGAGCAGAGAGAAGGCTGGCCTGGGGGAGGAGCGCTGACACAGGGCCAGTCAGCACAGTGCAGAGAGGGCTGTGAGCAGCGGGGGAGGCGCCGGCTGTGAGACAGGGAAGGCGCGCTCCCCTGGCATGCATTTAACCCCTGGGATGCCGCAGCGCTACCGCTCTGCTGCGGTCTGCTGTCCCAGGGGGTAGTGGAAGCGCAGGTTGGTCGCCTGGCTCCACGCTGCAGCCAGTCCCCAGGGAGCCCCCTGCCTGGGGACTTAGGACCATGTGATCAGCGGGGACCCCCCGCGGGACCCCGCTGCTTACCTCTGTCCCCCTTGAATCCGGCCATGGTCCGGAACATCTGGGGTCACCGCTAGCTGTGACCCCAGATGTCCACCAGCATCCCCGGATCAGTACCGGCGTTCTGGTACCGGCGGGGTGTAGGGAAGACAGCATGGACGTCAGGACTGACTGTCCATGCTGTTCATCCAGATGTGCAGCCACAGCTGCATGAAGAAAAAGCTTCAGGGGCTCTTCTAAGCCCCCCTCTAGCAGGTGCCTCCGACTACGGCCGGGCACCAAACGAAACTGAGATGCCTTGACTCGGGGGCGGGGTATAGGAGGGGGACCTAGTGCATCCTGGGAGGCTGAAAGCTTAACTCTTTGGTGCCCGATGACTGACGTCACACCTATACCCCAAGGTATCCTGTGGATACCCTATGGACCCTGATGTAGAAAAGTGTCCTCACGTTCAGTAAGATTCTCCTTTCTCCCTTGTTTTTTTTTCTTTTTATGGGGTTGTTGAGAAGATGAGGGTCCAGGTGGAAGTGGAGTTTCCACTTGTGTGGTATTCTCCGGCTCACTGTCACCACCGAGCAGACTGAGGTCTGGTGTGGATGATAAATCAGGGTGTTGGGTGGGAGTCTATATAGGAAAAAAAGATATAAAAAAATATTATAGTCATGTTTTAACTAGGGATGAGCGGGTTCGGTTCCCTGAGAACCGAACACACCCGAACTTCGGGGATCCGGGACCGATCCGAGCCCAAGCTCGGATCTCCCTGTCTGCCCTGGATCCCTCTCCCGAGGCAAAACCTCGAGATCTGCTGTCGGATCTCGAGGTTTTGCCTCGAGCAGCCAATTAAAAAAAAAGCCTTTGCCTTTAATGGGAAAAGTGCTGATTGGCTGACAGAGCCGTCTGTCACGGCTCTCAGCCAATCAGCATTATGGTGGTCATTTGCATGTAGCACGGACTCGCATCTGTGTGATTGACAGTGACACAGAGCACAGATGAGTCAGTGAGACCCGTCTTTGCTGCTGTAAATAAATAATATCAAACATTGTCTTTAGAAGTAGAACTGCAAGTCCCAGCAACTGGGGTCCCCAGCTCTCCAGGGATCCCCGGCCTGGGCTGACTAGTGGTCAGGGCTGATACTGCGGCTGGGGGGCCCGGTGAAAGGGCTCCCCTGGCTGTGGCATCAGCCCCCCGCTAGAAAAAGTCCAGTGCTGGTTCTGGAACATACAGGGGAACCCTACTAATTTTTTCCCCTGTATTTCCAGAACCAGGACAGGATCAGAGCCCAGAGCTGGTTGCGCAGAATACGGGGAACCCCTACATCGTTTGTCCCCCATATTTTGGCAACCAGCGCTGGTTCTGACTAGCCCGTTGCTGGTTGTGCTTAAGTACAGGGGACCCCTACGTAGTTTGTCCACTGTATTTAAGCACACCCAGCACTGAGTCACTAATGCCCAGGGCTGGTTGCTCTTTTTTTTTTTGGGGGGGGGGGGGCACGCCATTTTTTTCTTTTTTTACACAGGTTTTTTTGGTTTTTTTACCACAGCAGCACAGATGGGTCTCACGGACCTGTCATTGCTCTGTGCCAATCACACAGATGCATGTAGCACGGATCTCCCGGGTCCGTGCTACATGCAAATGGGCACCATAACGCTGATTGGCTTCCTGTCTGCCACTGCAGTGCCACTCCTAGATGGGCCATGTGTTTGTGCCGCCCACTTGTGTCGCTTAGCATAGTCATCCAGCTACCTCGGTGCAACCTTTTGGCCTAAAAACAATATTGTGAGGTGTGAGGTGTTCAGAATAGAGTGGAAATGAGTGGAAATTAATGTTATTGGGGTTATTAATAGTGTAGGAACAAAAAAAGGCCCATTTTATGTGATTTTAGCGTTTTTTTTTATTTTTTTAAGAAAAAATCCAGATCCAAAACACAAAACCCAGAACCCAAAACACGGAAGGGTGGTTTTGGCAAAACCAATCCAGATCCAAAACACGAAGAAAGATCCAGATCCAAAACCAAAACACAAAACACGAAAAGTGGCTGGTGCACACCCCTAGTTTTAACCCCTTTTTTACTATTTTTTACAGTTTCCTAACACCGTGGAGGAGTGGACCAGCGTCGCCGAAGATTTTGAACAACGTTGGAATTTTCCTAACTGCGGAGGAGCCATCAATGGGAAACACATCCGCATCAACCCACCTGCCAACACCGGATCATATTACTACAACTACAAAGGATTCTTCAGCATAGTTCTCATGGCAGTGGTGAATGCCAACTACGAATTTCTGTTTGTGGATGTCGGCAAGAATGGCCGTGCTTCAGATGGTGGGTCCTTCAAAAAGACGGCTTTCTACCAGAGACTTGCCAACAAAACCCTCCACTTGCCCTCACTGGACCAGACAAAGCACGGCCTAAATTACGTTTTTTTTGCAAACGAGGCTTTTGCATTACATGAACATGTGATGAAGCCATTTGCACCCAGGGGCCTGGCAAGAGAGAAAAGGATCTACAACTACCGTCTATCCCGGCGCATTGTGGAAAATGCGTTTGGAATAATGAGCAACCGCTTCCGCATTTTCCACACCACCATCAATCTACAAGTGGAGAAGATAGACTGGGTCGTGATGGCGTGCTGTGTGCTGCACAACTTTCTGCGAAGAAAATCTACTCAACGAGGACCAGTCCCAGCTAGACCAGAAGATGTAGGACTCCTGGAGGACATTGAACATTTGACATCTGTGTCTGCACCACCAACTACAACAACATCCACCGCACGTGCCAAAGAAGTGAGGGAGGAGTACATGACCTATTTCAATGGACCAGGTGCTGTACCATGGCAGGAGGACTGTCTGTGAACTACTGACTAAATTGGACAATTTGGTTTTAACAACAAAAACATTAAGGATTTTGGTTTAAAATGTGTCACTACTTACCAAGACTTCTGCAACCTCCTCTTCTCCCTCACGCTCAGCCATCAAGACGATAGATTCCCTTTGAGGCTCTTGTTCACTGATGAATGACATCATATGGTAGTACCACAGTGCAGGACTATATATTTCATCTGTGTCCGCTCCTGATTTTTGGAGTCATCCACCTTCTTTTTTTCTTTGATGTACACTGTCCTGAGATTTTGAATCTTTTGCATTACAGTTTTCAGGTCTGCATCAGATATGTATTTTTTCGTATACACCAAAAGTTCCTCTAGTGCGGCCAACTTGTGCGACTTATTGTGGTACTTCCGATAACTGATCTTTCACAGACACTCTTTCGAGTGCAGGATTTCAATGAATCCTGTAACTAATTCACGTTCAGAATCCATGGACATTATCTATGAATAAGAAAAAAAGGACATTTAAATATTTGTGTATATAGTTTTGTTAAATGTAATGTTGTTATAGTTTTAATGGTTTAATATTTTCTTTTTTACAGGTTTTTAAAGGTTTGTTATGGTATTCTAATCGTGTTTTCTTTTACAGGAATGTCATGTGTTCATTGCTTGGTAATATAATGTTTTTCTTTGTTTGACAGTATGGGTTTTCCACCTTTGGGCCTGTTGTTGTGGTAGAACTACAGATCCCAGGATGCCCTAAAAACTGTTTCAAAGGTGGGTGGCAGGTCATCCTGGGATCTGTAGTTCCACAACAGCTGGAGACCGAAAGGTAGAAGACCCCCCAGCTTTAAATAATGTGTGTTTTTAAATGTAATGTATGGTGATTATTTTGTAAAATACGTGTTTATTTATTTATTTTTTTGTTTTATTACACACATTGGTGGGCAGTGGGGGAGCTTAATGCATGACCTAGCCACCGCCCACCTCAATACGGCGGGCGGTGGCTGGGTCATGCATTTATTACCTGGGGGCACACATTGGTGGGCAGTGGGGGAGCTTAATGCATGACCCAGCCACCGCCCACCTCAATACGGCGGGCGGTGGCTGGTTCATGCATTTATTACCTGGGGGCACACATTGGTGGGCAGTGGGGAGAACATATTGGTGGTCAGTGTGGTTGTATTTAAACTGTACCAATACTCACCAAAAATTGTCCAAAACAAGAATCCAGTGTGCAGGCTCCTCAATGTGCGACTGTCTTGCTCCATACACGATGCTGCACAAGATGGCGATGGGGCGTGTCCAGGCTTCTGTCAGTCAAATTCCGCATTGTGTGATGAATCGTACGATTCATCATGAGGGAAAAAACCCTCACGATCGGCTTCCATCGTGTTCATGGTTGGCTAATCTGCCCTACAGCACGGCAGATCAGAAGATGCGATATACGACAAGCGGGGACGCGCATCGGCATCGTGCTCGTGAGTATAAACTCACGATTTGTACTTTTTTTACCAGATTCGTCGTCACGATTCGTCGAAATCGGCCAAATCGTGTAAAATGTCGCTATGTGTGTGGGCACCTTCAGTCACAGAGTGAAATATAAAACAAGTGAATTGTAATTTATGAAATGATGACTGAAATTTTGTAGAATAAAATAAAAAAATACTGATGTGCTTTTATTATTTATATAAGGATACATACATCCATGATAATTTTCTCGCTCTTAGGTTAATACATCATGAAAGGAATGTCTTTAAGGCCCAAAGTATGGCGGTATACAACAGAACAGGGCCGTAGCTAGGGTAGTGCGGCCGGTACCATCGCACAGGGCACCACAGGTCAGGGGACGCTGTTTGGGTCTGTCAAATTTCTGTTTATTATCATTCTTGCTTGTAGCTTCCTCTTTTTTCCATCTCCAGCATCTCCTGGCCTCTCCTATCTCTTCCCTGGCCCTTCCCCATGAAGCCATGGCCCTTTTTTTGGGTGCATTATGTCTCTTTGAAAAATGAGGGGGCGCCAATGCTCTTTCTGGCACAGGTCACCAAAAAGTCTAGTTACGGCTCTGCAACGGAATGCTATACCACCATTTCAGTCCCCCACTGAATTTTTAGTTACTCTACAAGCCGGCACTGTGCTCAATACGCTGCATGCACGATCATGCTAACATCCACTAGACTGAGACTGTGCATATATTGAGCCTAGCAGAAACTATCTACAACTTCCAGAACCCCAAGCCTGACATAGCACAGGGAACATTCCTGTCCCATTTACAGCGTTCTCCTGCATGCCTATTGGCTGTGTGCCCGGAGCAAGTGTGTGCACGGCAGCAGCCGTGGGAAGTTGGAGCTGTCCCGCCATGTATACAGCAGTGCTGCCAGCCCTGTGCAGGATAATATAACGCTGTGCTGCTGGCTCTACATGTGATAATGCGAACATGGCCTCTGTACAGCCCGTAAGATACCTCTTCTTCCAGCTTTTCCAGGTGTGCACAAAGCCTCCCCGGCAGGGAGTAGCCGCACTGACGGGAATGAAGTAAGTAACGCAGCTACTTCTGTAGCTGTATGCAGCTACTTCTCTAGCTGCGATACTAACCGAGGGGACAGCTGCTTTTCGGAGCAGCGATCCTCGCAACAGAGCAATGTTGAAGTGTTCCTGTGCAAAGTATCCCACGCTGTGAGTTGGACACTTAAGTACTTATTACTTATTACTTACTCATTACTTAATCATCAGGGGCCATACGGCCTCTGATGATGAAAAGTCCCCTTGATCCTGACAGTGCTGTTGGGAAAAGGGTGCACCTGATTTCCATGATGGGGAGGGTGACGATTGGCTTCTGCATCTAGAGACGTCATGACAGTGGCATAACTATAAATTTTGCTCCCCCCCTGCCGAAAAACTCTCTGGCACCCAAAAAGCCCCCCCCCCCTCCCCCGTGCCTATGGCATTTTCATAAATTGAAAAAGGAAAAAAAATTTGGGCTTAATAATAGCTTTTAAATTAAACACAAATTACTCACTGCTATAGAGTGCTAATGCAGGGGCCTATACAGATTCCACGATAGAACATCACAGTAAATGATTGAAAGAAGAGAGGGCACTCTTGTTAGTTTTCCAGGTTGCTATACTGTAATGTGCCCGTATGGTTTTTTTATGTGCATGCCAAACATTAATTCACGCTGAAGTGAAGCCTGCATGCATGTACATAAACAAACTAAACTGGCACATTACAGTATAGCAGCCTGGAAAACTAACAAGGGACCCTTGAGAGAGGACTTTAGAGTTTCTTTTACAAAATGTTAATTAGGCATTTGATATATATAAAAAATATATATAGTAAATAAAATATTCTATATAATATATTTCACATTACATTTCTTGGCAGTCTGCAGCTATTCCTTATAAACTGGCAGGCAGATATGCATACCATATATATATATATATATAATATATATATATATATATATATATATATATATATATATATAAAAATATGCAAAAAATGGGGTGCACTCACCAGTCTTCCAATAAAATCCTTTATTTAAATGTTACATAGCAGCAGGTATCATAGTATGTCGACGTTTCGGTCCCAAGTGTGGACCTTTGTCAAGATGTATTACAAAGTACTGACAACCCAATTATACCTTCACAGTACACAGAAACACCACCCACTCTAATTACTAAACCCACCCCTAATTAACAAGTATAACATAGAAACAGACTATAAGCATACAAACAATACCTGATCTGATGGGTACACACCTTATATATCACATATTAATCTAGCATAAGTATATCCAAGGCATATATACACTTTAGAGTCAATGACAATAACCTGATGCCGCTGTAGAGCGTGGTTAAGCTGTACAGCCGCGTGCGTTCCACCTAGGAAACACTTCCGGTCGGTGGAGCGCATATCCGGCTGAGGTGTAGTCATAGAAACACAGCATACAAAATAATGCAGGAAGTCACCTGACCACCGCGGCATGTTACATCCACACAACATTAAAGTATAGGGGATGACAATGTGCGTTCCACCAAAGGAAAACTTCCTATCGGTGAGACACAATGCCCATCCCATTATCACCAAGGCAACGATATAAACAATCAAGATAGTGATCCATAGTGCTTTCAGGTATCAAACAACTGTGCAAACATCCTATATTGAAAAATATTATACAAACAACACATCAAAGTAAAACTTAATATCACAGGCTAAATATAGCACTATAGGCAAAAGTTGATAAATAACATGCCCTATTCATTATAAGCCACATAGAAAAAAGACCGCAAAAAATAATGAAAAAAATGAAAAAAATACAAAATGTTAATGAAAAATATTTAAAATAAAGAAAAACGTATATCCATTGAAAAATATATTAGCAACAATCCAAGGTGGTGCACCCCAAAGAGAACCAAATTTATTATAAAAAAATACCATAATGTATTGCCTCATTGAGGCCCCGAGGCCAAATGGTGTCCAGTTTGTTAATCCAAACGGCTTCTCTCTTTAAGAGCATTTCGCTCGATCGCCTCCTCTTCGGGGTGGTGGCACCCAATCGATGATCATACAATTGAGCGATGCTAACAAATGATGGGCTTCAAGAAAGTGCCTGGCTACTGGTTTATCGGAATCCATATTCACTAATGCACTGCGAATAGAAGACCTGTGATTCGCCATGCGTTCTCGAAAAGGGCGAATAGTCTTCCCAACATACACCTTTGAGCATGGACAAGTCAAGATATATATCACATGGTCTGTAGTACATGTAACCCGATGTTGAATCTTGATTCTTCGCCCTGTGTGGGGGTGATGGAATCCTTCCCCTACAGACATGCTCCTGCATGTGGTACAGTTGGCGCATCTGAAGCAACCGGTTTTTTGATATGATAACCATGTTGAGCTGTCCCTCATAGGATTCAAATCTGGACGCATCAATATGTCCTTCAGATTGCGACCACGTCTGTAACTAATTAGCGGTCTATTTGGTAATTTATTACCCAAATTCGGGTCTGAAGAAACCAAGTGCCAGTGCTTGTTAATGGCTTTACGAATGTCCGTATCCGCTGTGTCATAGGTAGTCGTGATGACAAAAGGATTCTGGGGCCTTTTCTTCTTAGCAGTTTTTTTATCACCAGTCAAAAAGATGTTTTGTGCCCTAGCTAGGCATTTATCAATGGTTGGTTTGTTGTAGCCTCTTTCCAGAAATCTTAGTTTCATATCTTCAACCTGAGATAGTGAATTCAATGAATCCGAATTATTACGGGACACTCTCAAAAATTGAGACACTGGTAAGCTCCGTTTTAGAGATTCTGGATGGTGGCTCTTGAAAAATAATAATGTGTTGCGATCTGTAGATTTTCTATATAGCTTATAACCATACCCAGAGCTGGTGGCATAAATGGTAATATCTAGAAAATCTATCTGTACCTTACTGTACTGCATTGTGAACCTAATAGGTGAATTAATTTGATTAAGAACCTGTATCATCTCAAGTAGAGCTTCTTCAGCTCCACACCAGATCAAAAATACATCGTCAATATATCGACGGTAAAAAGCGATACTATCTCCAAACGGTGGCAGGATGTGAGTATTCTCATATCTGTCCATATATAAATTGGCATATGCCGGGGCGATGTTACTACCCATTGCCGTACCGGCCGTTTGGAGATAGTATCGCTCACCGTATCGAAAATAATTACACGTTAGTGATAGTTCCAAAAGACTCATCAGAAATTCAACTGGTGGCATACCATCATGACTTTTAGTTAAAGCATCCCTGGCTGTAGAGATGCCTCCTATGTGTGGTATTACAGTATATAAGGATGAAACATCCATGGTTACCAAAATACCATTATTTAGTGGAGGTAGGACCTTTATTTGATCGATCAGATCCTGAGTATCCTTTAAGTAACTATCTATACAAACCACCGCCTTCTGTAAAAATATATCGACATATTGTGCAACTGGTGAAAATAGTGAGTTACGGGCTGAGATTATGGGACGCCCAGGCGGCTTATCCAAAGTCTTATGGATTTTGGGAAGTAGGTATAGAATAGGACAAATAGGAAAATCGGTTTTCAAAAAACCTACAGTGTCACTATCTATCCAACAGTTGGATAGAGCCAAAGATAACAGTGAATCCAATCTACTCTTAAAGCCCAACATAGGATCCCCCTGTAGTATTCGATAGGTGTTGTTATCACTTAGTTGTCTTAATGCTTCAGCATCATAATCTCTAGTATCAAGTACCACTACTGCTCCACCCTTATCAGCCGATCTAATGGTGATAGAGGTATTGTTTTTCAAAGCTTTGAGAGAAGCTCTCTCTGCTGATGTCAAATTGTATCTAACTCTAGTTTGCTGTTCGATAGATTCACGCACAGTATGATCCAACAATCTATTAAAAGTTTTAATGCTGGGGTTTTGAGATGGTGGATCAAATGTACTTTTTTTCTTTAATTTAGTAATCATATTTTGTTCTCCCGTGTCATCTTTGAACTTCTCTTTTAATCTAAGTTTGCGATTCAATTTGTATCTATCAATAGACCATCTAAAGTCATTGAATCTGGTGGTGGGGACAAAAGAAAGTCCTTTAGATAAGAGACTCATCTCTGAACTACTTAGGATATGGTGGGATAAATTAATTACCGCCCCCTCTGTGTTTTTACTTGGGTCACTTTTTTCTTTCCTTTTGAATTTGCCCCGCCTTGGGTGGGGCCTTCTGCATTTAAAGGAAACGTGCCTACTTGAGACCTTGTATTGGCCCTTGGTAGAGGTGGTCTTGAATTGACCTGAGGATCTGAAGAATCGTGGTCAGAGGAAGTGTAACTCTCCAATTGAGATGGTTGAATACGAAATCTTTGATTTCTAAACCTCTGAGAGTAATTATCATTCCCAGTCAACCATCGATAAACACGATGATCTTGATAATCTCGTGAAACCTTTTCTAATTTGGCTCGTTTAAATGATATTAGATCCTTGCGATATTTGTCTACCTGTTGTTTTAATTTATCTAGCCACTGTTCTGTACTATCATTCTGTAAAACATTAAGTACCACAGGACGCAGAGCAGCAATATCTGTCCTGACTTTCTTTAAATCCACCCCCACCTCTTCAATGACCAATAATAACAAATCAAACGAACATTTGTTTAACACAGAGCACCACCTGCTGCAGAATGCTGGATTATTCCTACCAATAGTAGGTATGTTTTTCAATCTAAATCCACGTGGGATTTGTTTGTTACGAAAATAATCTGACAAAAATTGTCCATGTAACAAAAGATCTATTTCTTTTTTCTCTAAATATAAGATCTTATGGTATATATCCAAAGCACTCTCAGCAGGTAATGTCTCAAAATCATTAGTAGCAAAGAAAACACGTTCAGCATCATCATCTGTAAGGGTTAATTGCTCATGTTCTGCATTAAAAAGAAGTTCAGCTGACACCAAGTTCTCCATTAAAGGAATACCTCAATGCCACCAGCTCTCAAGCATGTACGAACAAAAAAATAGAAAAATAAGAAATAAACACAATAATGTGCCAAAAAATGAAAAAATAAAAAATAAATAAATGAACTAATAGGATGTTACACAGTCAGAAAAATGAGTTGCATCTACTAGATAATTCCATATGTAGAAAGCAAAAAATCATCAGCACAATTAGTTGAAAAAATCACGGGTGCAGGACAAACATGCCAAAAAAATAGAAACTTTCCGCATGTATAATACAGTTCGGGTTGGTCCACACTCACGTCCTCATAGTTAAATTGCTGGGGTAGCTTACCCAAAAGGAAGTCCAAAAACCACCCATAAAGAACAAAAATATGCAAAAAATGGGGTGCACTCACCAGTCTTCCAATAAAATCCTTTATTTAAATGTTACATAGCAGCAGGTATCATAGTATGTCGACGTTTCGGTCCCAAGTGTGGACCTTTGTCAAGATGTATTACAAAGTACTGACAACCCATTTATACCTTCACAGTACACAGAAACACCACCCACTCTAATTACTAAACCCACCCCTAATTAACAAGTATAACATAGAAACAGACTATAAGCATAAAAACAATACCTGATCTGATGGGTACACACCTTATATATCACATATTAATCTAGCATAAGTATATCCAAGGCATATATACACTTTAGAGTCAATGACAATAACCTGATGCCGCTGTAGAGCGTGGTTAAGCTGTCCAGCCGCGTGCGTTCCACCTAGGAAACACTTCCGGTCGGTGGAGCGCATATCCGGCTGAGGTGTAGTCATAGAAACACAGCATACAAAATAATGCAGGAAGTCACCTGACCACCGCGGCATGTTACATCCACACAACATTAAAGTATAGGGGATGACAATGTGCGTTCCACCAAAGGAAAACTTCCTATCGGTGAGACACAATGCCCATCCCATTATCACCAAGGCAACGATATAAACAATCAAGATAGTGATCCATAGTGCTTTCAGGTATCAAACAACTGTGCAAACATCCTATATTGAAAAATATTATACAAACAACACATCAAAGTAAAACTTAATATCACAGGCTAAATATAGCACTATAGGCAAAAGTTGATAAATAACATGCCCTATTCATTATAAGCCACACAGAAAAAAGACCGCAAAAAATAATGAAAAAAATGAAAAAAATACAAAATGTTAATGAAAAATATTTAAAATAAAGAAAAACGTATATCCATTGAAAAATATATTAGCAACAATCCAAGGTGGTGCACCCCAAAGAGAACCAAATTTCGCAAGGATCTAATATCATTTAAACGAGCCAAATTAGAAAAGGTTTCACGAGATTATCAAGATCATCGTGTTTATCGATGGTTGACTGAGAACGATAATTACTCTCAGAGGTTTAGAAATCAAAGATTTCGTATTCAACCATCTCAATTGGAGAGTTACACTTCCTCTGACCACGATTCTTCAGATCCTCAGGTCAATTCAAGACCACCTCTACCAAGGGCCAATACAAGGTCTCAAGTAGGCACGTTTCCTTTAAACGCAGAAGGCCCCACCCAAGGCGGGGCAAATTCAAAAGGAAAGAAAAAAGTGACCCAAGTAAAAACACAGAGGGGGCGGTAATTAATTTATCCCACCATATCCTAAGTAGTTCAGAGATGAGTCTCTTATCTAAAGGACTTTCTTTTGTCCCCACCACCAGATTCAATGACTTTAGATGGTCTATTGATAGATACAAATTGAATCGCAAACTTAGATTAAAAGAGAAGTTCAAAGATGACACGGGAGAACAAAATATGATTACTAAATTAAAGAAAAAAAGTACATTTGATCCACCATCTCAAAACCCCAGCATTAAAACTTTTAATAGATTGTTGGATCATACTGTGCGTGAATCTATCGAACAGCAAACTAGAGTTAGATACAATTTGACATCAGCAGAGAGAGCTTCTCTCAAAGCTTTGAAAAACAATACCTCTATCACCATTAGATCGGCTGATAAGGGTGGAGCAGTAGTGGTACTTGATACTAGAGATTATGATGCTGAAGCATTAAGACAACTAAGTGATAACAACACCTATCGAATACTACAGGGGGATCCTATGTTGGGCTTTAAGAGTAGATTGGATTCACTGTTATCTTTGGCTCTATCCAACTGTTGGATAGATAGTGACACTGTAGGTTTTTTGAAAACCGATTTTCCTATTTGTCCTATTCTATACCTACTTCCCAAAATCCATAAGACTTTGGATAAGCCGCCTGGGCGTCCCATAATCTCAGCCCGTAACTCACTATTTTCACCAGTTGCACAATATGTCGATATATTTTTACAGAAGGCGGTGGTTTGTATAGATAGTTACTTAAAGGATACTCAGGATCTGATCGATCAAATAAAGGTCCTACCTCCACTAAATAATGGTATTTTGGTAACCATGGATGTTTCATCCTTATATACTGTAATACCACACATAGGAGGCATCTCTACAGCCAGGGATGCTTTAACTAAAAGTCATGATGGTATGCCACCAGTTGAATTTCTGATGAGTCTTTTGGAACTATCACTAACGTGTAATTATTTTCGATACGGTGAGCGATACTATCTCCAAACGGCCGGTACGGCAATGGGTAGTAACATCGCCCCGGCATATGCCAATTTATATATGGACAGATATGAGAATACTCACATCCTGCCACCGTTTGGAGATAGTATCGCTTTTTACCGTCGATATATTGACGATGTATTTTTGATCTGGTGTGGAGCTGAAGAAGCTCTACTTGAGATGATACAGGTTCTTAATCAAATTAATTCACCTATTAGGTTCACAATGCAGTACAGTAAGGTACAGATAGATTTTCTAGATATTACCATTTATGCCACCAGCTCTGGGTATGGTTATAAGCTATATAGAAAATCTACAGATCGCAACACATTATTATTTTTCAAGAGCCACCATCCAGAATCTCTAAAACGGAGCTTACCAGTGTCTCAATTTTTGAGAGTGTCCCGTAATAATTCGGATTCATTGAATTCACTATCTCAGGTTGAAGATATGAAACTAAGATTTCTGGAAAGAGGCTACAACAAACCAACCATTGATAAATGCCTAGCTAGGGCACAAAACATCTTTTTGACTGGTGATAAAAAAACTGCTAAGAAGAAAAGGCCCCAGAATCCTTTTGTCATCACGACTACCTATGACACAGCGGGTACGGACATTCGTAAAGCCATTAACAAGCACTGGCACTTGGTTTCTTCAGACCCGAATTTGGGTAATAAATTACCAAATAGACCGCTAATTAGTTACAGACGTGGTCGCAATCTGAAGGACATATTGATGCGTCCAGATTTGAATCCTATGAGGGACAGCTCAACATGGTTATCATATCAAAAAACCGGTTGCTTCAGATGCGCCAACTGTACCACATGCAGGAGCATGTCTGTAGGGGAAGGATTCCATCACCCCCACACAGGGCGAAGAATCAAGATTCAACATCGGGTTACATGTACTACAGACCATGTGATATATATCTTGACTTGTCCATGCTCAAAGGTGTATGTTGGGAAGACTATTCGCCCTTTTCGAGAACGCATGGCGAATCACAGGTCTTCTATTCGCAGTGCATTAGTGAATATGGATTCCGATAAACCAGTAGCCAGGCACTTTCTTGAAGCCCATCATTTGTTAGCATCGCTCAAATGTATGATCATCGATTGGGTGCCACCACCCCGAAGAGGAGGCGATCGAGCGAAAATGCTCTTAAAGAGAGAAGCCGTTTGGATTAACAAACTGGACACCATTTGGCCTCGGGGCCTCAATGAGGCAATACATTATGGTATTTTTTTATAATAAATTTGGTTCTCTTTGGGGTGCACCACCTTGGATTGTTGCTAATATATTTTTCAATGGATATACGTTTTTCTTTATTTTAAATATTTTTCATTAACATTTTGTATTTTTTTCATTTTTTTCATTATTTTTTGCGGTCTTTTTTCTATGTGGCTTATAATGAATAGGGCATGTTATTTATCAACTTTTGCCTATAGTGCTATATTTAGCCTGTGATATTAAGTTTTACTTTGATGTGTTGTTTGTATAATATTTTTCAATATAGGATGTTTGCACAGTTGTTTGATACCTGAAAGCACTATGGATCACTATCTTGATTGTTTATATCGTTGCCTTGGTGATAATGGGATGGGCATTGTGTCTCACCGACAGGAAGTTTTCCTTTGGTGGAACGCACACTGTCATCCCCTATACTTTAATGTTGTGTGGATGTAACATGCCGCGGTGGTCAGGTGACTTCCTGCATTATTTTGTATGCTGTGTTTCTATGACTACACCTCAGCCGGATATGCGCTCCACCGACCGGAAGTGTTTCCTAGGTGGAACGCACGCGGCTGGACAGCTTAACCACGCTCTACAGCGGCATCAGGTTATTGTCATTGACTCTAAAGTGTATATATGCCTTGGATATACTTATGCTAGATTAATATGTGATATATAAGGTGTATACCCATCAGATCAGGTATTGTTTTTATGCTTATAGTCTGTTTCTATGTTATACTTGTTAATTAGGGGTGGGTTTAGTAATTAGAGTGGGTGGTGTTTCTGTGTACTGTGAAGGTATAAATGGGTTGTCAGTACTTTGTAATACATCTTGACAAAGGTCCACACTTGGGACCGAAACGTCGACATACTATGATACCTGCTGCTATGTAACATTTAAATAAAGGATTTTATTGGAAGACTGGTGAGTGCACCCCATTTTTTGCATATTTTTGTTCTTTATGGGTGGTTTTTGGACTTCCTTTAGGGTAAGCTACCCCAGCAATTTAACTATGAGGACGTGAGTGTGGACCAACCCGAACTATATATATATATATATATATATATATATATATATATATATATATCAGTGGCAAACGCAGGATTTTTAGAGGGGGGTTTCCAGATGCTTGATTTTAGAGTGAGTGTGGCCTGTCCAAGAAAAGGGCAGAATTAGTACTTATCCAGCTTTAAAAATATGTTACATACAAAGCATATTGTGTTGCATAATTCCAACTTATACAGGACCAGTGATCACAGTAAGCCATTAGATGCGGCAGTAGGTCCATCCTGTCTGAGCAGAATGTTTTTTTTCAGATGTAGACACCATTCCTGAGCATTGGAGCAAGTCCGGGAGTCTGAGGGAGCAGCAGATGAACCTAGCACTGCCCTGGACATATATATGTACAAATTGGTCTCATTATACACTGGATTCTGTATTATACAGTATTAATTATTAACCCTATTGATGGTATATAGCAGTGCACCCCTAACAGTGCATGTTTTCCACATCTCCTAGTTGGTACACAGGTATATTTATTACTGGCTAACACATTTTAAAAGATCCACAGGTGATGCTAATCATTTCATTTGTGATACTGAGAAGAACATGCAGCACTAGTAACATTCTATTATATTACTATTTCTATTGTGGTCATGGTGTGTGCTGGGGAGGGGGGTTTCCTGGGGAGGGGGGTACCCAATGCGCATGCGCACGACGGAGGGAGCTCCGTCGTGCGCATGCGCGAGACCCAGATAGCGACAGCCAAGCTGTCGCTCCGGGTCTCGCACCAAAGGGGGCGTGCTGTCGATGGTGAGTGACAGCATGCCCCCTTTGGTGGGCGTGCCGGGGGCGTGGCTGCCAGACGGAGGCGTCCCCATGGGAACGCCTATAGTCTGGGGCCGGCCCCACTGATATCACTAGTGATGTCAGTGGGAGTGATTTTGGCTCTGGTAGAGCCAAAATCACTCCAGGGCTTGCGTCAGCGAGACCCTACCGCAGGGTCTGGTCTTGACCATCGCGACCATCATCATGGACGCTCGGATAAGCTGTGGGTGGTAACCCACAGCTATGCGAGCGTCCAAAAGGCCGCTCCAAATTTAAATAGGACGGCCCTGATTCAGAGCGAGCGCTCTGGTCAGAGCATCCGGCTCTGAATCAGGGCCTGTGTGTATATATAATGTTATGCATATCTGTCTACCTGTTTATAAGGTATATATCTATTCCTTGTTACATATACACCACACATAGGACAGCACTATATAAGTATGTAACAGGTTTATTAACAGCCTGTCACCAGTGGCGTAACTAGGGCAGGGTGAGCGGGGTGCGTGCCCTGGGTGCCGTTGGACCGGCGGCGCGGGGGGGCGCCGCCGGCCACGGTACCGGCCCGCCTGCCCTAGTTAGCCAGTGTAGCGCCGACCGTAATGAGTGCGGTCAGCGCTACACATTTACACAGGACCGGCGCTAGGCTTCCAGCGCCGCTCCTGTGCTGCACACCTTAGCCCATTCCCTCCCCCTGAGCGCTTGCCCAATAGCGCTAGGAGGCGGGCTCAGGCTGTGCATCACACACGCATCGCCGCCAGCGCTGGCGGCGATGCGTGTGTTAAACAGCAGCCAATGAGAGTCAGATAGACTCTCATTGACAGCTGCAGCACCCACTGCAAGAGCTGGGCTTCCGTCCGGCTCCTGCAGTGGGTAATGGGACAGACGTCATGACGTCTATCCCATAATGGTGATCACGCCAGCCCGGGAGGACTGGCGGGTGGCGGCAGCGGGAGCGGCGTCGCGGACCGGAGCAGCAGCAGCGTGGATTCAGGTAAGTATATTTTTATATATATATATATATTTTTTTTTTTAACCTATCCCCACTACTGGGGGCACAACGGGGGAGGGGGGTGGCTACTACTGGGGGGACCTCTACTGGGGGTGGGGGTACAACGGGGGAGGGTTGGGGGGGGCTACTACTGGGGGCAATTAATCGGGAGGGGGAACCTCTACTGGGGACTACTACTTGGGGGGGGGGGGACTACCACTGGGGGCATTATAAAAGGGGCCTACTACTAGAGGCACTGCACTCGGGGGACCACTACTGGGGGCAATAATAGGAAAGGCCACTACAGGGGGCACTGGATAGGGGGGATCACTACTGGGTGCCTGCATAAGGGGGCCACTACTGGGAAAACTGCTTGGGGGGGACTACTGCTGGGGGCACCATATAAAGGGCACTGCATAAGGGGATACCGCTACTGGGCGCACTGCATTGTGCGGACTGCTACTGGGGGCACTGCATAAGGGGGAACACTACATAGGGCACTGCATTTGGGGGGGCCACTACTGGGGGTACTGAGTAAGGGGAACTAATTGGGGGCTGTATAAGGGGGACCACTACTGGGGATACTGTATAAGGGGCACTACTATGGGCCTGCGTAAGAGGGACCACAACTGCACACTGGGGGTACTGTATAAGGGGTACTACTGGGGTTAAGGTGCATATGGATAGGAATGTTCAGTGTGAAAATAAAGGGGCGTGTTATGTTGACACGCCCCATTTTTAAGTAACCACACCCATTTTTTGCTGTGCATCGAAGATGCGCGCACATCGGGGGGGGGCTCCTTTTTCAAATTTGCCCTTGGCTCCAAATACCCTAGTTACGCCACTGCCTTTCACACTTCAATTAGCAGGCTCAAGCGCCTCTTGTGTCTTGCCTGCCGCAGGCTGCTCATTGTGGCAGTTGGAGGAGACAGGGGAGGTGTAGACAAGCTGCGGACGCGTGAGTGACTCTCGGGCTGGAGGCGGAGCCATCAGTAGTGAGTGATGGCTCCGCAAAGGCTTATGGGAGGAGCTGCTGTGGCAGCTCCCCCGTCGGTCATATTTATTTTGCTTCAGTAAGCAGAACTGAAGCTGTGACTGTCTGCTTTTGCCTGATTGGAGCTGAGCTCCGATTACGGCATCCGGCCCAGCGGCCCACAGAGGGAGTGACTGAAGGGTGCTCAGTGTGGGCACAATGGGACCGGCCCAATCCGCCCCTGGATAAGGACCCGACAGTCTTCATCCTGTGCTGCCGCCAGAGTGACTGTCAGGCGGGGCGCGTGGGAGCCGGTGGATCAACGGCGGTGATACAGGGCTGGGCAGCAGCTGCTCCTGGCTGTGTCACACAGCCAGGAGCACCTGCTGCCCAGCCCTGTAAAACCCCCGGTGATCCACCGGCTCCCACGCGCCCCGCCTGACAGTCACTCTGGTGGCAGGTTTTAGGACACTACAGTAAACTATACCACTCAGCCTATGACGGGGTACACACACACTGACTGACACAGACACACACAGGCAGACACACACACACATCTATCACTAAAAAACATGAATGCAGCAGGCAAATAAATAAATGCAGCCAGCATGATTTATTAAAGGCCCCCTGCCCCCAGTAGTGGTCCCCCCTTTGCAGTGGCCCCAGTAGTAGTCCCCCTTATGCAGTGGCCCAGTAGTACCCCTTATATAGTGTCCCCAGTAGTAGTCCCCCCTATGCAGTACCCCCAGTAGTGCCCCTTATATAGTGGCCCCCGTTGTAGTTCCCCCCTTGCAGTGCCCCCAGTAGTGCCCATTATATAGTGCCCCAAGTAGTGGTCCCCCCTATGCAGTACCCCTTATACTGTGCCCCCAGTAGTAGTCCCCCCTATGCAGTGCCCCTTATATAGTGCCCCAGTAGTAGTCCCCGCTAAGCAGTGCCCCCAGTAGTGCCCCTTATATAGTGTCCCAAGTAGTTGTCCCCCTATTCAGTGCCCCCAGAATGGGCCACCCCCTATTCAGTGCCCCCAGAATGGGCCACCCCCTATTCAGTGCCCCCAGTAGCGGCCCCCCACTATACAGTGCCCCCAGTAGTGGCCCCCCTATACAGTGCCCCCAGTAATGGCCACCCCCCCTATACAGTGCCCCCAGTAGCACCCCCCTATGCAGTGCCAGTGTCAGTGTCAGTGCCCGTGCCCCTTACATATACACACACACACAAAAAAAACCCACTACTTACCTGAAACCACACTCCTGCCTCGACCGCAGCTATCCGCCCCTCTCGGCCCGCTCTGCACTATGGGAGAGACGTCATGACAAACGTCAGAGCCTGTGTCATAAGTAAAGAGCCGGCTGGCTTGAACATTAAAGGGTGCTGTAACCCCCAAAGTGCACTCCAAACAAAATAAAAAATATTTTCTGTGTTTGTGAATTGCGTGCACTGTGGCTGCACATACATCAACAAAGGAGCAGCGCCAAGCGTGCGCCTGTGTCCCATTAGTAAAGGACCGGCTGGCTTGTCCATTAAAGGGTGCTGTAACCCCCAAAGTACACTCCAAACAAAATAAAAAAATATTTTCTGTGTTTGTGAATTGTGTCACTGTGGCTGCACGTGCATCAACAAAGGAGCAGCACCAAGAGTGCGCCTGTGTCCCATAAGTAAAGGGCCGGCTGGCTTGTCCGTTAAAGGGTGCTGTAACCCCCAAAGTACACTCCAAACAAAATAAAAAATATTTTCTGTGTTTGTGAATTATGTGCACTGTGGCTGCATGTGCATCAACAAAGGAGCAGCGCCAAGCGTGCGCCTGTGTCCCATTAGTAAAGGGCCGGCTGGCTTGTCCGTTAAAGGGTGCTGTAACCCCCAAAGTACACTCCAAACAAAATAAAAAAATATTTTCTGTGTTTGTGAATTGTGTCACTGTGGCTGCACGTGCATCAACAAAGGAGCAGCACCAAGAGTGCGCCTGTGTCCCATAAGTAAAGGGCCAGCTGGCTTGTCCGTTAAAGGGTGCTGTAACCCCCAAAGTACACTCCAAACAAAATAAAAAATATTTTCTGTGTTTGTGAATTGTGTGCACTGTGGCTGCACGTGCATCAACAAAGGAGCAGCGCAAAGCGTGCGCCTGTGTCCCATTAGTAAAGGGCCGGCTGGCTTGTCCGTTAAAGGGTACTGTAACCCCCAAATTACACTCCAAACAAGATAAAAAAAATATTTTCTGTGTTTGTGAATTGTGTGCACTGTGGCTGCACATGCATCAACAAAGGAGCAGCGCCAAGCATGCGCCTGTGTCCCATTACTAAAGGGCCAGCTGGCTTGTCCGTTAAAGGGTGCTGTAACCCCCAAATTACACTCCAAACAAGATAAAAAAATATTTTCTGTGTTTGTGAATTGTGTGCACTGTGGCTGCACATGCATCAACAAAGGAGCAGCGCCAAGCGTGCGCCTGTGTCCCATAAGTAAAGGGCCGGCTGGCTTGTCCATTAAAGGGTGCTGTAACACCTAAAGGGCACTCCAAACAAAATAAAAAAATATTTTCTGTTTTGTGAATTGTGTGCACTGTAGCCGCACGTGCATCAACAAAGTAGTGCCAAGCGTGCGCCTGTGTCTTAAGTAAAGGGCCGGCTGGCTTGACCGTTAAAGGGTGCTGTAACCCCCACAGTGCACTCCAAACAAAATAAAAAATATTTTCTGTGTTTGTGAATTGTGTGCACTATGGCTGCACATACATCAACAAAGGAGCAGCGCCAAGCGTGCGCCTGTGTCCCATTAGTAAAGGGCGGGCTGGCTTGTCCGTTAAAGGGTGCTGTAACCCCCAAAGTACACTCCAAACAAAAAAAATATATATTTTCTGTGTTTGTGAATTGTGTGCACTGTAGCGTGCATCAACAAAGTAGTGCCAAGCGTGCGCCTGTGTCATAAGTAAAGGGCCGGCTGGCTTGACCGTTAAAGGGTGCTATAACCCCCAAAGTGCACTCCAAACAAAATAAAAAATATTTTCTGTGTTTGTGAATTGTGTGCACTCTGGCTGCACGTGCATCAACAAAGGAGCAGCGCCAAGTGTGCGCCTGTGTACCATTAGTAAAGGGCCGGCTGGCTTGTCTGTTAAAGGGTGCTGTAACCCCCAAAGTACACTCCAAACAAAATAAAAAAATAGTTTCTGTGTTTGTGAATTGTGTCAATGTGGCTGCACGTGCATCAAAAAAGGAGCAGCGCCAAGCGTGCACCTGTGTCCCATTAGTAAAGGGCCGGCTGGCTTGACCGTTAAAGGGTGCTGTAACCCCCACAGTGCACTCCAAACAAAATAAAAAATATTTTCTGTGTTTGTGAATTGTGTGCACTATGGCTGCACATACATCAACAAAGTAGCAGCGCCAAGCATGCGCCTGTGTCCCATTAGTAAAGGGCGGGCTGGCTTGTCCGTTAAAGGGTGCTGTAACCCCCAAAGTACACTCCAAACAAAAAACTATATATTTTCTGTGTTTGTGAATTGTGTGCACTGTAGCCGCACATGCATCAACAAAGTAGTGCCAAGCGTGCGCCTGTGTCATAAGTAAAGGGCACTCCAAACAAAATAAAAATATAGTTTCTGTGTTTGTGAATTGTGTCAATGTGGCTGCACGTGCATCAAAAAAGGAGCAGCACCAAGAGTGCTCCTGTGTCCCATAAGTAAAGGGCCGGCTGGCTTGTCCGTTAAAGGGTGCTGTAACCCCCAAAGTACACTCCAAACAAAATAAAAAAATATTTTCTGTGTTTGTGAATTGTGTGCACTGTGGCTGCACGTGCATCAACAAAGGAGCAGCGCCAAGCGTGCACCTGTGACCCATAAGTAAAGGGCCGGCTGGCTTGTCCGTTAAAGGGTGCTGTAACCCCTAAAGGGCACTCCAAACAAAATAAAAAAATATTTTCTGTGTTTGTGAATTGTGTGCACTGTGGCTGCACGTGCATCAACAAAGGAGCAGCGCCAAGCGTGCGCCTGTGTCCCATTAGTAAAGGGCCGGCTGGCTTGTCCGTTAAAGGGTACTGTAACCCCCAAATTACACTCCAAACAAGATAAAAAAAATATTTTCTGTGTTTGTGAATTGTGTGCACTGTGGCTGCACATGCATCAACAAAGGAGCAGCGCCAAGCATGCGCCTGTGTCCCATTACTAAAGGGCCAGCTGGCTTGTCCGTTAAAGGGTGCTGTAACCCCCAAATTACACTCCAAACAAGATAAAAAAATATTTTCTGTGTTTGTGAATTGTGTGCACTGTGGCTGCACATGCATCAACAAAGGAGCAGCGCCAAGCGTGCGCCTGTGTCCCATAAGTAAAGGGCCGGCTGGCTTGTCCATTAAAGGGTGCTGTAACACCTAAAGGGCACTCCAAACAAAATAAAAAAATATTTTCTGTGTTTGTGAATTGTGTGCACTGTAGCCGCACGTGCATCAACAAAGTAGTGCCAAGCGTGCGCCTGTGTCTTAAGTAAAGGGCCGGCTGGCTTGACCGTTAAAGGGTGCTGTAACCCCCACAGTGCACTCCAAACAAAATAAAAAATATTTTCTGTGTTTGTGAATTGTGTGCACTATGGCTGCACATACATCAACAAAGGAGCAGCGCCAAGCGTGCGCCTGTGTCCCATTAGTAAAGGGCGGGCTGGCTTGTCCGTTAAAGGGTGCTGTAACCCCCAAAGTACACTCCAAACAAAAAATATATATATTTTCTGTGTTTGTGAATTGTGTGCACTGTAGCGTGCATCAACAAAGTAGTGCCAAGCGTGCGCCTGTGTCATAAGTAAAGGGCCGGCTGGCTTGACCGTTAAAGGGTGCTATAACCCCCAAAGTGCACTCCAAACAAAATAAAATATATTTTCTGTGTTTGTGAATTGTGTGCACTCTGGCTGCACGTGCATCAACAAAGGAGCAGCGCCAAGTGTGCGCCTGTGTACCATTAGTAAAGGGCCGGCTGGCTTGTCTGTTAAAGGGTGCTGTAACCCCCAAAGTACACTCCAAACAAAATAAAAAAATAGTTTCTGTGTTTGTGAATTGTGTCAATGTGGCTGCACGTGCATCAAAAAAGGAGCAGCGCCAAGCGTGCACCTGTGTCCCATTAGTAAAGGGCCGGCTGGCTTGACCGTTAAAGGGTGCTGTAACCCCCACAGTGCACTCCAAACAAAATAAAAAATATTTTCTGTGTTTGTGAATTGTGTGCACTATGGCTGCACATACATCAACAAAGTAGCAGCGCCAAGCATGCGCCTGTGTCCCATTAGTAAAGGGCGGGCTGGCTTGTCCGTTAAAGGGTGCTGTAACCCCCAAAGTACACTCCAAACAAAAAACTATATATTTTCTGTGTTTGTGAATTGTGTGCACTGTAGCCGCACATGCATCAACAAAGTAGTGCCAAGCGTGCGCCTGTGTCATAAGTAAAGGGCACTCCAAACAAAATAAAAAAATAGTTTCTGTGTTTGTGAATTGTGTCAATGTGGCTGCACGTGCATCAAAAAAGGAGCAGCACCAAGAGTGCTCCTGTGTCCCATAAGTAAAGGGCCGGCTGGCTTGTCCGTTAAAGGGTGCTGTAACCCCCAAAGTACACTCCAAACAAAATAAAAAAATATTTTCTGTGTTTGTGAATTGTGTGCACTGTGGCTGCACGTGCATCAACAAAGGAGCAGCGCCAAGCGTGCACCTGTGTCCCATAAGTAAAGGGCCGGCTGGCTTGTCCGTTAAAGGGTGCTGTAACCCCTAAAGGGCACTCCAAACAAAATAAAAAAATATTTTCTGTGTTTGTGAATTGTGTGCACTGTGGCTGCACGTGCATCAACAAAGGAGCAGCGCCAAGCGTGCGCCTGTGTCCCATTAGTAAAGGGCCGGCTGGCTTGTCCGTTAAAGGGTGCTGTAACCCCCAAAGTACACTGCAAACAAAAAAATATATATTTTCTGTGTTTGTGAATTGTGTGCACTGTAGCCGCACGTGCATCAACAAAGTAGTGGCAAGCGTGCGCCTGTGCCATAAGTAAAGGGCTGGCTGGCTTGACCGTTAAAGGGTGCTGTAACCCCCAAAGTGCACTCCAAACAAAATAAAAAATATTTTCTGTGTTTGTGAATTGTGTGCACTGTGGCTGCACGTGAATCAACAAAGGAGCAGCGCCAAGCGTGCGCCTGTGTCCCATTAGTAAAGGGCCGGCTGGCTTGTCCATTAAAGGGTGCTGTAACCCCCAAAGTACACTCCAAACAAAATAAAAAAATATTTTCTGTGTTTGTGAATTGTGTGTGTACTGTGGCTGCACATGCATCAACAAAGTCGTGGCAAGCGTGCGCCTGTGCCATAAGTAAAGGGCTGGCTGGCTTGTCCGTTAAAGGGTGCAGTAACCCCCAAAGTACACTCCAAACAAAAAAAATATTTTTTCTGTGTTTGTGAATTGTGTACACTGTAGCCGCACGTGCATCAACAAAGTAGTGCCAAGTGTGCGCCTGTGTCATAAGTAAAGGGCCAGCTGGCTTGACCATTAAAGGGTGCTGTAACCCCCAAAGTGCACTCCAAACAAAATAAAAAAATATTTTCAGTGTTTGTGAATTGTGTGTACTGTGGCTGCACGTGCATCAACAAAGGAGCAGCGCCAAGCGTGCGCCTGTGTCCCATAAGTAAAGGGCCGGCTGGCTCATTTCTTAAAGGGTGGTGTAACCCAAAAAGTGCACTAGTCTCCAACAAAAATAAAAAATTATTTTCTGTGTTTGTGTGCGCTTTAGCCGCACGTATATTTTATCAATATAACATAAATGGAGGACCAAACTTTCTCCGATAAAAATAAAATAGGGAAAGATCAAGAACCATTTCCTCCTAGTGCTGTTGCTGCTGCCGGGAGTTGTAACACCACTACTTTTACTAAACAATTGACCCTCCAACTGTCCTTAGCGAGGAGGATGAAGTACAACAGCAGTCATCTGAAGCAAAACGTATAACTGAGGCCTTGACTGCTATGTTGGTGTTAGACGTGCGTCCGGTATCCGCCATTAGTGCAGTGGGATTTAGACAATTGATGGAGGTAGTGTGTCCCCGGTTCAAAATCCCGTCTAGATTCCACCTGCATCCTCAAAGCAGCAGCGACAAGTGTGCATCTGTCTATTAAAGGGTGGTGTAACCCCCTAAGTGCACTCCACAAAAAATAAAAAATTCTTCTTTTTTTTCTGTCTTTGTGAAATGTGTGGGCTGTAGCCGCACCTGCATCCTCAAAGCAGGAGCGACAAGCGTGCGTCTGTCTGTTAAAGGGTGGTGTAACCCCCAAAGTGCGCTCCAACCAAAATAATATAATTTCTTTTTATCTGTGTTTGTGTGTGAAATGTATGCGCAGTAGCTGCACCTGCATCCTCAAAGCAGCAGCGACAAGCGTGCGTCTGTCTGTTAAAGGATTACATCGGTGACAGCATCCAAGTAGGCATGTCAGACAGTCCGTACATGTACTGGCAGGAAAAAGAGGCAATTTGGAGGCCCCTGTACAAACTGGCTCTATTTTACCTGAGTTGCCCCCCCTCCAGTGTGTACTCCAAAAGTGTGTTTAGTGCAGCCGGGAACCTTGTCAGCAAAAGGCGTAGGAGGTTGCTTCCACAAAATGTGGAGAAGATGATGTTCATAAAAATGAATTATCAACTCTTCCAGGGAGACCAGCCTCCAGAACGTACAGAGGGACCTGTGGTTGTAGATTCCAGCGGGGACGAAATAATACTCTGTGAGGATAAGGATGTACACAACACTGAAGAGGGTGAGGAATCGGTGGATGAGGAGGATGAGGACGACATCTTGCCTCCGTAGAGCCAGTTTGTGCAGGGACAGATTAATTGCCAGCTTGTTTTGTGGGGGCCCAAACGAACCAATCATTTCAGCCACAGTCGTGTGGCAGACCCTGGCGCTGAAATGATTGCTTTGTTAAAGTGTGCATGTCCTGTTTATACAACATAAGGGTGAGTGGGATGGCCCAAGGACAATTCCATCTTGAACCTCTTTTTTTTCTTTGCATTATGTACTGTTTGGGGCCTAGTTTTTCAAACTGCCATCCTGTCTGCCACTACAGTGTCACTCCTAGATGGACCACGTGTTTGTGCCGCCCACTCATGTCGCTTACCATAGTCATCCAGCTACCTCGGTGCAACCTTTTGGACATAAAAACACTATTGTGAGGTGTTCAGAATAGACTGGAAATGAGTGGAAATTAACGTTATTGAGGTTAATAATAGCATAGGAGCAGAAAAACCCACAAATTCTGTGATTTTAGCTGTTTTTATGCATTTTTTAAAAAAAATACAGATCCGAAACCCAGAACCCAAAACACGGAAGCGTGGTTTTGGCAAAACCAATCCAGATCCAAAACACGAAGAAAGATCCAGATCCAAAACCAAAACACAAAAAGTGGCCGGTGCACACCCCTACTTAGCGCGCCCCGGCAATAAGCGCTTGCTAGTGTATAAAGACGCCCCCTTGCCACTCGCAACACACGTCATCTCCGGTATTTGAAGGATTAATCAGTAACATCGAGAGCCATCGGAGCTGCTCGCAACGCTTGAGGTAGACCTTACCCTCCCGCAAGCACTGCGAGCAGTTCAGGGTAAAAAATAACCAAGTGATGTGTTCAATGACGCTACTTTGCTAATTATGCACACCCATTAAACTCCATTCTGACGGCTAGACACACCTGCGTTCGCAGCCCTACACCCCCATTCACGGCGCTATCTGTCACTCATTCCACTGGGCAGTCTTTTCAGGGCAAGCGAGCAAAATCCGATCGCTCATACTAGTTTGCGCACTCGCACTTCGACTTGTACGCATACGCAGATGGGCAACCATTGCTCAGAGCGAGCGAGCACAATTTAGCGTCCGGGTCTGAATCAGGACCAAAGTCTATTGGCTTGCATGATATTTCCAAAGGATTACAATCACAAGCATTCCTATCAGAATGACTCATCCATTGATAGATAAGCTATGATCTTATTTAAAAATTACAAGGATGCATGGTAATTAACATGGATTTGAGAACAAATGTATTCATTTTTCAAAATAGTGTCAGTGTATAGAAGCAAGGTAATTAAAGCAGCAATGCCACATAGATGTTTTGGGGTAAATTTGCTAAGGAGCCTATCATAGGCAGCGTTGATCGACTGTTTTAAAACGGCAATATGTATAAATGCTAAACATTGTACTTGTGGGTTTGTGGCTTTAATATAGCATTTACAAATTATTATTTTGTTTGGCCGACATTAGGTTAAATCATATACTGTATTTCTCAACAGCATGATAGGCACTCCTGTCAGGGAAATGGAAAGTAGATGATGCAATCTCTGGTGAGTCTTTAACAGCATCAACAGAATTATTTGTTTATGGGAGTTTCATGGAATTATATACACAGATTGCACAAAATAACATTTATTTCCCTCACATCTTTAAAATTCATGGGACACACAAATATTTAATTTACAGGATTTAAACACTGACAGGACCACCACGGTTAGTGATATATATATACTTTTTGACAAAATACAAATAAAAAAGTAAATCAGGTGATTATTTTAAAACATCTGCAGCTAACCACAGGGTGGGATGGCATACCATAACTGTATTGTGCAAGGAACACGTCCATTAAAGGCGTCAGCCTTAATGATCAGAATTTCATTGCTTTTTCGAGTTTGAGTGGTAGAGTTTCAGTAGGTTTATGAAATTTCAGATTATGTGTAAGAAGCCTTAATGGGACATAAAATCATACTTTTTTTGGCTATCTCATTTCAGAGGTTTTTTTTAAAGTTAATATATTTATGATTTATTTATTTAGAAAGAAAGAATTTGACAAGCCACTCCTGGCCTACCACCTTTTCCCTCACAACACAACTTGTGCCCACCTGCTTTTCCCTCACACCCCAACCTCTGCCCTCCTGCTTTTCCCTCACACCCAACTTCTGCCCTCCTGCTTATCCTTCACATCCAACCTCTGCCCTCCTGCTTTTCCCTAACACCAAACCTCTACCCATCAACTTTTCTTTAAAGTTATGGGGTACAGGGCAGCCAAGACTGGATATTGAGGTACATAACGGGACATGGAGTGCAGAACGAAAAGACAGAACATGGTGCAGCAACAGTTCTGTGGCCATACCATGTTTCAGCACAGTACGTATGTCCACCAACTTTTGATTTGGTCTAGTCTACTTAATTGAGTTTGACATAATTTGTTAGAATGTAAGAGGACTCCAAAATTTTGTATCCAAATAGAAAACAATGCTGTATGTAAAGTAGGAAAAATAGACAACACAAACTCTGTAAGTATATTCAGAACCACTTGAAAATTGGGAGAGTAAAGTTCCTCTAAAAAATTATTTCCAGGAACAGACTTCCTCTGATGAAACCGCCACCCATAAAGGCGGAGAAATGCATCAGTGTTCACAACACCTTGGAATGCAGGTGGATCGCACTTCTTGGTTGCCAGAAGATCCGACTCCAGATACCGCCAGCACTGTTACGAATCCCAAAGACTACTCAGAGTAAGCCCCTTATAACGCGACCTAGCGAGGTCTTCCACCACTAACAGCAACCCGTTGTTCCCTTAGAACTAAAGACATTCACTGGTACTTAGTTGGACTTAATATTTGGAGTAGTAGCAGCTTACGTGAGTGTCTAATGGCATTCAGTGGTGAGGTGGGGACCCGATGGTGTGGCTGAAGTGCTGGTGATGTGGCTTGAGAGCGATGTGTAGGAAGGTTTGGCTTTGAGAGCCAACAACGTGGCTTAGGAGCTGATGGTGCAGCTTGAGCTGGTAGCAGAAGTAAGTGAATTAATGGTGTGGCTTTGTGAGCCAATAGTGCAGCTAAGGTGCCGATGGTGTGGCTTTGAGCCGGAAGTAAGAGTTGGTGTACTTAAGATGTGGCTTTGTGAGCCAATGGTGCGGCTTGGGAGCTGGTACACAAGTTGGTGTAATTGCGATGCAGCTTTGAGAGCCGATGGTGCCGCTTGAGAGTTGTTACACAAGTTGGTGTACTTGAGATGCAGCTTTGAGAGCCGGTATACAAGTTGGTGTACTTGTGATATGGCTTTGAAAGATGATGGTGCAGCTTGGGAGCCAGTACACTAGTTGGTGTACTTGCGATGTGGCTTTGAGAGCCGATGGTGTTGCTTGAGAGCCGATACACAAGTTGGTGTACTTGCGATGCGGTTTTGAGAGCCGATGGTGTGGCTAGGGAGCTGGTACACAAGTTGGTGTACTTGAGATGCAGCATTGAGAGCCGGTACACAAGTTGGTGTACTTGCGATACGGCTTCAAGAGCCGATGATGCGGCTAGGGAGCCGCTACACAAATTGGTGTTTTGAGATGCGGCTTTGAGAGCCGATGGCAGCACAGAGGTTGCTGGTGCACCTGGGAAGCTGATGGAGTGGCTTGGGAGACGGTGGCAGTGTGTAAGCTGCTGGTGCGGCAGGGGAGCCAATGTAGTGGTTGATGGTGTGGCTAGGGAGCCGGTACACAAATTGGTGTACTGAGAATCAGGTTTGAGAGCCGATGGCAGCACGAAAGCTGGTGGTGTGGCTGGGAAGCCAATGGAGTGGTTTGGGAGACGGTGGCAGCGCAGAAGCTGCTGGTGCGGCTGAGAAGCCGGTGTAGTGGCTGGTGAGCCGGTGGCAGCACGGAAGCTGCTGGTGTGGCTAAGATGCCGATGTAGTGACTGGTGAGCCGTGGCAGTGTGGAAGTTGCTGGTGCGGCTGGCAAGCCGATAATCGGTGGCTAGGCAATACCGCTGGAGAAACAGGACACAATGTAGCTAGAAAGCACAGAATGCTGACCATGCAGCAGAGCTGAGAGAACCAAAAGGAATGCTATAGTTGGTGAGGTGGCAAAAGGCCAGTATGCACAAATAGGAGGAGGAGCCAATCATGCCATGCTGTGGATAACACGTGACCTCCTGTGGCATGCAAATCGCCTAGCAACTGAGGGAACCGGAACAACAGCATCATGAAGGTAAACTGTAAGAGTGACCGCGACTTGTAACAAGTACATGGTCAGTAGTGTACACAGGCTTCTCCACTGGCACTGGGGACATTGGAGCTGTGGCTCAGGAGCAAAGGTCCTTTTGCACTAGACTCCTTCACCACCGGTTGAGAACTGCTAGCCACCACGTGCCAGCGCACAATGTCAGTGGGGACTGATATCAATCACAGGTACCTTAACCTCCTCTTGAGTTGGGTAGAGGTAAAGATTATATATACCGTTTTACTATAATTATACCCTGCTACCATATTGTGGACTACATTTGGAGCAAGATATACTAATACCACCACTAATTACCAGCTGGCATATTACTAACATCATATTCTTGCCTATACTATAACCAAGAGACTAATCAACTATCTTGTTGGACCACTTGTGCTTTGCTGCTTACCTCTGACTGTTTGCTAATGTAGTGCTTTACAATAGTGTTGATGTTATATATGTGCAATAATGTTATGGTTTATAACTATTGATTGAATACATTCTACCTGTGGACCCATGAGTTTATGTGATTTTAAATATTGATATTAGTAAATATTGGATTTTAAACAGGCAGCTGTGTCTAACTCTAAATGCTTCCATTTCTTTTTTTTTTTTTGCTAAGTCTTCCAATAAAACTGTAGCTGTATTGAGCAGTTAAAACAGAAAATATTTTTGGACATAGCTTAAAATTATGGGATCGCACTTACCTGCTATAGCATGTCTTTTATGTGCTATAGGAAGTGAGGGACGCAGTTTTGAAAGATGCGCTGTGATGAACCTGTATGATATGGATGTGTGCGCTGCAGCCAATAGCATTCCTGTAGTGTCTCCCATCCAATCACCACCTGAGGCCTCTGTCCATCCCGGCCTCTCTCATTTTTTCCAATACAGAGAGAGCAGTGGATATGTGGCTGATGCCGAGAGCAGCGCCCGGAAAGTGACTTCATTTCCCCTGCTAGTCGGTTCCAATCAGTGCTTCGCCCTGGCTGCCCTTGCCCACCTGTGTGTGGCTCTGTGCACCATGACCACTGCAGGAAACCAGGGGGACCGCTTGATCTCCAAAGTTGGGGGACCCAACGTTGAGTCATAGAGAAGAGCAAACCACGGTGGGCATCCCCGGCCGGAGATGCCCACGCCCCTAGCTGCCTGTAGATTCCCAGTGGGGGGGGCTAACAATATTGTTGTACTTATTCACTGACTCCGAGTCTGATAATATAAGGGTGTGTGGTTGAGTAACAGAGGGTCTGGGATAAACCAGCACTAGGGTGAGACTTCAATGTGGCAAAACACAGTGCTGATCAGTGATAATGTATCTAACCAGGTTCTTTGGCATAATGGGACACACAGAGTGTATTGGCTCATCCTAAGGCTGTCTTTTATACTGTGCATTGCACAGGGGCTGAAAAGATAACAGCACTAGTGATGAGGGTAATCAATTTTCAAAACACAACCAGATGAAGTGTGATGTAAACAGTTAATAAATAATTTATTTTCTAGTAAATTAAAGTGCAGAATCAACTGTATGCAGTTATAACTAGGGGTGAGCGGGTTCGGATTTCTGAAATCTGAACCCCCCCGAGCCCCCCCGATCCGAGGCCGATCCGAGTCAGGCTCGACTTTTCCCGTCTGACTCAGATCTGAAATCGAGGCAAAACGTCATCATCTCGCCTTCCGGGTCTCGCGGGTTTTGGATCCTATATAAGGTACCCGCGTCGGCGCCATTTTCTCGGCTGGACAGTGAAGAGGGAGGGTGGGAGTTAGGGCTGGCTGGGCTGTGTAGTGTAGTGTAGTGTAGTGCAGAGTAGTGTTGTGCTGTGCTGTGCTGCGCTGTGCTGCTGTTGTCCATAGGGGCTGTGTCCACTACTTCAAAATCCATAGGGGCTGGCTGTGTTGTGCTGTGCTGCTGTTGTTAATAGGGGCTGTGTCCACTACTTCAAAGTCCATAGGGGCTGGCTGGACTGTGTTGTGCAGTCAGTTGTCCATAGGGGCTGTGTCCACTCCAAAGTCCTGTACAGTGTCCCAGTCCTAAAGGGGTGCTGTAGTGTTGTCCAGGGGGTGCTCTGTCTGTCAGGGGTGCTCCCCCCAAGTGCTAAAAAAAAATATATTTTTTCTGTGTTTGTGAATTGTGTGCGCAGTAGCCGCACGTGCATCAACAAAGTAGTGCCAAGTGTGCGCCTGTGTCACAAGTAAAGGGCCGGCTGGCTTGACCATTAAAGGGTGCTGTAACCCCCAAAGTACACTCCAAACCAAATAAAAAAATATTTTCTGTGTTTGTGAATTGTGTGCGCAGTAGCCGCACGTGCATCAACAAAGTAGTGCCAAGCGTGCGCCTGTGTCATAAGTAAAGGGCCAGCTGGCTTGACCGTTAAAGGGTGCTGTAACCCCCAAAGTACACTCCAAACCAAATAAAAAAATATTTTCTGTGTTTGTGAATTGTGTGCGCAGTAGCCGCACGTGCATCAACAAAGTAGCGCCAAGCGTACGCCTGTGTCATAAGTAATGGGCCGGCTGGCTTGACCGTTAAAGGGTGCTGTAACCCCCAAAGTACACTCCAGTCCAAACCAAATAAAAAAATATTTTCTGTGTTTGTGAATTGTGTGCGCAGTAGCCGCACGTGCATCAACAAAGTAGTGCCAAGCGTGCGCCTGTGTCATAAGTAAAGGGCCGGCTGGTTTGACCATTAAAGGGTGCTGTAACCCCCAAAGTACACTCCAAACCAAATAAAAAAATATTTTCTGTGTTTGTGAATTGTGTGCGCAGTAGCCGCACGTGCATCAACAAAGTAGTGCCAAGCGTGCGCCTGTGTCATTAGTAAAGGGCCGGCTGGCTTGACCATTAAAGGGTGCTGTAACCCCCAAAGTACACTCCAAACCAAATAAAAAAATATTTTCTGTGTTTGTGAATTGTGTGCGCAGTAGCCGCACGTGCATCAACAAAGTAGTGCCAAGCGTGCGCCTGTGTCATAAGTAAAGGGCCGGCTGGCTTGACCGTTAAAGGGTGCTGTAACCCCCAAAGTACACTCCAAACCAAATAAAAAAAATTTTTCTGTGTTTGTGAATTGTGTGCGCAGTAGCCACACGTGCATCAACAAAGGAGCAGCGCCAAGCGTGCGCCTGTGTCCCATAAGAGCCAGCTGGTTCATTTCTTAAAGGGTGGTGTAACCCACAAAGTGCACTACTCTCCAGCAAAAATAAAAAAATATTTTCTGTGTTTGTGTGCGCCTTAGCCGCACGTATATATCAAATCGATATAACATAAATGGAGGACCAAACTTTCTCCGATAAAAATAAAATAGAGAAAAATCAAGAACCACTTCCTCCTAGTGCTGAAGCTGCTGCCACTAGTCATGACATAGATGATAACATGCCATCAACGTCGTCTGCCAAGGCCGATGCCCAATGTCATAGTAGAGGGCACATACAATCCCAAATGGCAAAGTTCAGGAAAATGACCTTGAAAAATGTTTTTAAATCATCTGAAGAGAAACGTAAACTTGCCAATATGCCATTTACGACACGGAGTGGCAAGGAATGGCTAAGGTCTTTCCCTATGTTCATGACTAGTGGTTCAGCTTCACATGACGATGGAAGCCCTCCTCCCACTAAAAAAATCAAAAGAGTTAAGCTGGCAAAAGCACAGCGAAGAACTGTGCGTTCTAAGAAGATATCACAAATCCCCAAGGAGAGTCCAAGTGTGGTGGTGGTTGCAATGCCTGACCTTCCCAGCACTAGACGGGAAGATGTGGCTCTTTCCACCATTTGCATGCCCCCTGCAAGTGCTGAAAGGAGCACCCACAGTCCACTTGCTGATATGCAAATTGAAGATGTCACTGTTGAAGTACAACAGAATGAGGATACTGGTGTAGCTGGCGCTGAGGAGGAAGTTGGCGAGGAGGATTCTGATGGTGATGTGGTTTGTTTAAATCAGGCTCCGGGGGAGACAGTTGTTGTCCGTGGGATGAAAAAGCCCATCACGGTCATGCCTGGGCCATGCCATGCCTGCTTTGGTCTGGCAATATTTCTATCCAAATCCGGACAACAACTGTGTTGCCATATGTACCATATGTAAAGGTGAAATAAGTAGGGGTAGGGACGTTAACCACCTAGGAACATCCTCCCTTATACGACACCTGCAGCGCGTTCATAAAAAGCTACTGTCAAGTTCAGAAACTTTGGCTAAGACTGTAAGCAGTCCAGGGACACCTAAATCCCGTTGTCCTGTTGTATCCAAGCGCCTGCAAACCACACCGTCAACTCCCTCCTCGTCAATTTCCTCCTTAGTCAGGATCGGAAGTAGTCCTGCAGGCCATGTCACTGACGTGACTGACTCTCCTATCCGGGATTCCTCCGGAGGATCCTGCATTGCTACGCCTCCTGCTGCCGCTGCTTCTGTTGCTGCTGCTGGGAGTCGTTCATCATCCCAGAGAGGAAGTAGGAACACCACTACTTTTACTAAACAATTGACCCTCCAACAGTCCTTAGCGAGGAGGATGAAGTACGGCAGCAGTCATCCTGAAGCAAAACGTATAACTGAGGCCTTGACTGCTATGTTGGTGTTAGACGTGCGTCCGGTATCCGCCATTAGTGCAGTGGGATTTAGACAATTGATGGAGGTAGTGTGTCCCCGGTTCCAAATCCCGTCTAGATTCCACTTCACTAGGCAGGCGATACCGAAACTGTACAGAAACGTCAGAAAAAGTGAACTCAGTGTCCTGAAAAATGCCGTTGTACCCAATGTCCACTTAACCATGGACATGTGGACAAGTGGAACAGGGCAGACTAAGGACTATATGACTGTGACCGCCCACTGGGTAGATGTATCACCTTACGCTGCAACAGCAGCAGCGTCACCAGTAGCAGCATCTCAGAAACGCCAGCTCGTTCCAAGGCAGGCTACGCTGTGTATCACCGGTTTCAGTAAGAGGCACACCGCCGACAACCTCTTAGAGAAACTGAGGGAAATCATCGCCCAGTGGCTTACCCCACTTAGACTCTCCTGGGGATTTGTGATATCTGACAACGCCACCAATATTGTGCGGGCATTACATCTGGGCAAATTCCAGCACGTCCCATGTTTTGCTCACACAATAAACTTGGTGGTGCAGAATTTTCTGAAAAGCGACAGGGGTGTGCAGGAGACGCTTTGGGTGGCCCGAAAAATTTCTGGCCACTTTCGCCATTCAGCGACTGCGTGCTGAAAACTGGAGCGCCAGCAAACACTCTTGAACCTGCCCCGCCATCACCTGAAGCAAGAGGTTGTGACATGGTGGAACTCAATCCTCTATATGTTTCAGAGGATGGAGGAGCAGCATAAAGCCATACAAGCCTATACATCCACCTATGACATAGGCAAAGGAGGGGGTATGCACCTGACTCAAGAGCAGTGGAGAATGATTTCCGTGTTGTGCAAGGTTCTTCAGCTCTTTGAACTTGCCACACGTGAAGTCAGTTCAGACACTGCCAGCTTGAGTCAGGTCATTCCCCTCATCAGGCTTTTGCAGAAGCAGCTGGAGAAAGTGAAGGAGAAGCTAAGACGGAGCGATTCCGCTCGGCATGTGGGACTTGTGGATGAAGCCCTTCATTCGCTTTGCCAGGATTCCAGGGTGGTCAATCTGTTGAAATCAGACCACTACATTTTGGCCACCGTGCTCGATCCTAGGTTTAAAGCATATGTGGTGTCTCTTTCCGGCTGACACAAGCCTGCAGAGGTGCAAAGACCTGCTGGTGAACACACTGTCAGCTGAAGCGGAACGTGACACGTCAACAGCTCCTTCTTAATTTTCTCCCGCAACTGGGGCTGCCAGGAAAAAACTTAGCTATCCTAAGCAACCCGCTGGCGGTGATGCAGGGCAGGCAGGACCAAGTTTGGACATCTGGTCCAGACTGAAGGACCTGGCAACAATTTCTGACATGTCTACTGTCACTACATATGATACTGTCACCATTGACAGAATGGTGGAGGATTACATCGGTGACAGCATCCAAGTAGGCATGTCAGACAGTCCATACCTGTACTGGCAGGAAAAAGAGGCAATTTGGAGGCCCCTGTACAAACTGGCTCTATTTTACCTGAGTTGCCCCCCCTCCAGTGTGTACTCCGAAAGAGTGTTTAGTGCAGCCGGGAACCTTGTCAGCGAAAGGTGTAGGAGGTTGCTTCCACAAAATGTGGAGAAGATGATGTTCATCAAAATGAATTATCAACTCTTCCAGGGAGACCAGCCTCCAGAACGTACAGAGGGACCTGTGGTGGTGGATTCCAGTGGGGACGAGTTAATACTCTGTGAGGATGAGGATGTACACAACACTGAAGAGGGTGAGGAATCGGTGGATGAGGAGGATGAGGACGACATCTTGCCTCCATAGAGCCAGTTTGTGCAGGGACAGATTAATTGCCAGCTTGTTTTGTGGGGGCCCAAACGAACCAATCATTTCAGCACACAGTCGTGTGGCAGACCCTGGCGCTGAAATGATTGCTTTGTTAAAGTGTGCATGTCCTGTTTATACAACATAAGGGTGGGTGGGAGGGCCCAAGGACAATTCCATCTTGCACCTCTTTTTTTTCTTTGCATTATGTACAGTTTGGGGCCTAGTTTTTCAAACTGCCATCCTGTCTGCCACTGCAGTGTCACTCCTAGATGGGTCATGTGTTTGTGCCGCCCACTCGTATCGCTTAGCATAGTCATCCAGCTACCTCGGTGCAACCTTTTGGACATAAAAACACTATTGTGAGGTGTGAGGTGTTCAGAATAGACTGGAAATTAGTGGAAATTAAGGTTATTTAGGTTAATAATAGCATAGGAGCAGAAAAACCAACACATTCTGTGATTTTAGCTGTTTTTATGCTTTTTTTAAAAAAAATACAGATCCAAAACACAAAACCCAGAACCCAAAACACGGAAGGGTGGTTTTGGCAAAACCAATCCAGATCCAAAACACGAAGAAAGATCCAGATCCAAAACCAAAACACAAAACACGAAAAGGGGCCGGTGCACACCCCTAGTTATAACACATATATAGAAATTTAACAAACATTTGACATTGTGCACCTTGACTCTGAATATGGGTATTCAATGGGCTTAATAAATAATGGAAATGTCCTGTTCCTATGTGACTCCGTAATAACGGACAACAAGTGTTAAAGGCTCGGTGATAGGTCCAATTAGGATGTACAGTCTCATACCAACTCATGATGCCAGAGCCGGCCCTAGGCATAGGCAGAATAAGCAAATGCCTAGGGCAGCATCTGAGCAGGGGGGGCACCACTGAGGCTGGATATAATTATTTAATTCAGGTGGGTGGACCAGTGACATTTATTAAGTGCAGGCAGTGGCCATGGATCCGATCCACGATGCAGGGAGCTCAGGTTCTAAATCTCTCTCCCCATGCAGCTTCTGATCAGATCATTCTGAAAGAAACTGCAAGTGGGAGATGGAGAGACTGCTATGACCCTGAGCTCCCTGCATGGCTCTGCTTGCTGAACGTCAGAGAGTGAGTTAGCGGCTAGAGCAACGTCAGGATCATGTGTCATCACGTCTGATCTCCCAGTCAACCTGCGCGCTGCAGCTTCAAAGAGCACAGAGGGGGCAGATCAAAGAGTGAAAGAAAAAAGAAGAGTGAACTACTCAAACAAAAAGAAAGAGAAGTAAAGAAAAGAGGTAGACCATTAGACTTGCATGTACTTTTTTTTTTTAAGTGTCTGTTTTGCATAAATTCTAATGTGCCTGAAGAGATTTTGCAGAGTTCAGGGTCAGGGTGTTCCTGCTCATTCGGGAAGCAATCGGGAAGCCGACTGCTGCCTATATACCGGCAGCCGGCTTCCCGACTGTCTTATCCCGGCAAGGGTGAAATGCCGGGCGTCTAGATGTATGATAAAAAAATATATATTCTGCGCTATGGATTTTATTTTGAAAGCAGCTCCTAATAAAATAATTTCAATATGTAACAAATAAAGAGCGCTTGTGAATTTCAATATGTAGACTCCCGCATTTCCCAGACGCCGGGAGACCGGCGCCCGGCATCACGATCGTAGTGATGCCGGGCACCAAGAGCGGACAGCCGCGGGGGGGAGGGTTAGGTTTAGGGCTCCCGGGGGAGACTTAGGGTTAGGCACCCCCCCGGGAGCGTTAGGGTTAGGCTAGGGGGAGGGAGGGTTAGGGTTAGGCACCCTCGGGGGGGACTTAGGGTTAGACACCCCCCGGGGGACTTAGGTTTAGGTAGCGGGGAAGGAGGTGGTTAGTGTTAGGCACTTAGAGGGGGGATTAGGGTTAGGCACAGGGGGGAAGTTAGGGTTAGGCACCCCTAAGGAGGGTTAGGGTTAGGGGGGTTAGGTTAGGATACTTACCTATCCACGATCGGGATTTCCAGCGCTGTCGGGCTTCCGCTGCGTCGTACTCTGCTCCTGTCGGGCTGCCGCTGCGGCCGGCGGTATTTCATACCCAGTCCACTTATTCTACTCTGCATGGAATATTCATCACACCCTGTCATGCCCCCCTCTATCCTGACATTTTCCTCTGCATATAATATTTATCACACCTGTCTGCCTTGCCTCCCACACCCCTCTATCCTGACAGTCCCCTCTGCATTTAACATTCATCACACCCTGTTTATCATGTCCCCTCTACCCTATCCGTCATACCTCTCCCTCTTTCTTTTTACAAGAACCCACATCACTCCAGTTATCCAGACCTTCTCCAGGACACACAAATAGACTCTTTACTTAAAAACACTCACACACGCAAATCAACACAGATGCCTGTCATTTTATTAAATACGCTCCCCACGGCACTCAGATGCACACACCTGCAGCTATTGGGATAGAGTGGAAGGCAGTGAGTCAGTGCGTCACCGTCAAAGCCCCATGGGAACAGAGGAGCTACGTGCAGCAGCTCCCCCTAGATTCAGCCAGCCTCTCAGTCATGTGGATATGAGGAGGCAGGTAGCTGCACCCGCGTTACTGGTACAGCTGCCTGAGCTCCACGGTCTAACAAAAAAACATATTGTTCAGCTGTGGCAATAGATATGCAGGCTGGGGGGGGGTTTCTAGGTACTCAGAAACCCCCCCTGCTTGCGAGCCATCTGGACCCATACATAGTAAAAATAAGTGATTCACCAATGTGATATTTTTGGTGTCCGCATATAAACACTAAGCTTGGTGGTGGGATTACCTGCTAGGGGGCACCAGCCAAAATCTTGCCTAGGGCACCAAATTGGTTAGGGCCGGTCCTGCATGATGCTGAGGGTCCTCGTGGGTAAGCGGAACAGCAATCGCGCTGTAGCAGATCCCTTGGAGTGGTGTAGGAGAAAGATTCCCTGGAGACTTGAGTACGTGCTGTCCGACTGTTATCCACTTACAAGATGAGAAGACAATGTCCAGGAGTCTCAGGCTCAGGTCACAAAGCATCCATTATGCAATGAAATGTAGTCCAATAGATCCCAACAAAGTAAGGGTGCTCCACATCTACATGTCTACAACAATTTATTGTGTTACCTAAACCAACTAATTACACATTTTCTTTCTATCTGTGCCCCATTCTGTCTATCCATGCTTCTATATGTGTAGATTTGCTAGCTCGTCCCTTTAATTCGGGAAAACATATGAATAATACAGATTCTGTGGCTTACTGACTTCAAGTCTCAATTTCACCTGGTTTCAGCCATAGAACCTGTGTAGACATGTTTCCTGAGTTAAAGAGATAACATGGCAAGCCTATATACATATGTGTCCAATTCTGGCTCTCTGTGCCTCTACCTGTGCCCCCTTCTGCCCCTCGGTGCCTCAATTTGAACCCCTTCTGCGTCTCAGTCAGGGCCTACTTCTTCTGTCTCTGTGTGCCTCTATCTATACCCTCTTGTGCATCTCTGTGGCCCCTTGTGTCTCTATCTGTGCCTCTGTGCCCCTTTCTGCCAGTTTTCCCTATCTAGACTCTCCTTTCTTTATTTCACCCCCCCCGTGTTTTCACCTGGCCACCATGTAGCCCCCACCCCCGCCGCCTGTTGAATGCAGCTTACCCTCTCTTTTTATGCTCCTGTATAATCAAGCTGCAGCCTTTCAGTGTCCCTTCCCAAGGTCTGTGGTGCATTGGCTAGAACATCCATAGCCAAGGTCTCCCACCTCTGGTCAGCGAGCAGCGTGGGTACAGGTGCCTCGCCCCTCCCACTCTGTGCTACTCAGAGGAGTCAATCCTGCCCATGGAAGCATCACCTGTGAAGGTGGAAAACAGCTAATGTCACTTCACTGTACAAAACAAATACTTTCTTGGCAATGATGTTCATATCCCACACCCTTTTATGTATGTTGCCAGAATGCTTATAAGGTGCTCCCATTTAATTGGTCAAGAGGCTGCCATTAGATATTCAACTTATGGGCTGCAATGGACTATTAGGAGCTTCAGGAAAATAGGTAAGGTGAATTTGAAAAGTCTTTCCAGTTAGAATTTCCAGTTTGGACTGCGCCTACCTGCAGAACCATCACTTGTCAAAAGTGAATAGCATTTCTTGTTAGCCATTAAGAGATGTACAATCTAATACTGTAGCTCAATTATTTTGTATTTTTATACCTCATATTTCTGCAGAAACTGAGCAACATATTAATAACTTATAAAAGGAAGGAAGGCGAAACATGATGTACATTTGTGTTGATTAATCTATCTCAGGGGTCAGGGAACTTTTTTACCTTTTACCCAAAAATATATTTAGATATGCCGACGTTACCCCCTTGATTTGAAAGGAAGGAAATCCTATAGTAGTGCCCCCATATAATACCCATGCAGTAGTTATGCCCCTGTAGCAGTGCCCCCATAGTTATGCCCCTGTAGTGCCTCTTGTACAAAAAAAAACACTTACCTTAATCCCCGCTCCTGCATCCGCCGCTGTCCTGTCCACCTGGCTGCTCCTCGGAACTATGGGAGAGACATCATGATGTCTCTCCCATAGTGCACATGGGGAGAGCCAGAAGCTGGAGTTCAGAAGAGAACTCCAGCCTCCCGCTAACGCAGCACTGCAGGGAAGGAGCCGGGCGCCCGCTGGTAATAACATCTCACGGACGTCCGGCTTAGAGCCTCCCTGCGGCGCCGGGCTGGAGGTCACTGGCGCTGGGTGCAGTAGCCACCCAGTTCACGTGCACCTCCAGCTCTGCATCCATTACCCCCAGGAATTTCACTTTTACCCCAAGTAGGGTGATTTACCCCTGTTAGGCACCAAGGGGAGGGTTAGGGTGAAGATTAGGGTTAAAAAAAAAATGGTGTCGACCTTTTTCCACGACCTTTAGCGTGTCAACATTTTGTCCCTGTCAACCTATTGCCTGTCTAACATCTGGTGTCTATCTAGACACTGTCGACCTTTTAACTGTCTATCATTTTGTATCACCCCCGGATAGGGGCCCCAGTGCATTGCTTTGCCCAGAGTCTACAATGTTGTTAAGACAGCCCTGGGTTGGACAGCACATTAACTAGGAGCAATGTGGCGGTTCTCTGGTCAAAACTGTGGCATATAAGCGCTAAGTTATTTACCCCGCTATTCCCTGGCAGACATATCATTAACATATAATTTCACAAATACTGTAAATGCAGTATAGCAGACACATTATACACAGCGAGCACAGCATTTAAGCATATTAAAGCACACTTTCTCTGTGCAGGACAACAAAAATACTTTTTCTATTCATCACATCTACCCAGTCACTGCAGACCAGTGCTCCCTCTGACCCCCACTGACATCCATTCCATTTTCCCACCCACTGCGAACCAGTGCTCACAATGATCACTTCTCCCCACTGACATCCATCACATCTACCCACCCACCGCCAATCCCTGCTGCCTCCCCCCACTGACATCCATGCCATCTCCCCACTCACAGTAGACCAGTGCTAACATTCGATACATGCTGCCTCTGAACCCCACTGTCATACATCCCATCTGCCTACTCACCGTGGACCAGTGATTTCCCCAATCCCCGCTGATATCCTTGAGATAGATGCAATGTTGTCGGGTAAGAGAAAGTGGGGTAAGGGGACTGTGATGATATTTGTCTTGGCAGCCTGACAGAAACACCCTGCATGTCTGTGATCAGTACATAAGTACATACAGGCAGTCTTAAATTTGCTGCCTAGTTTAGTGATGTCACTGGCAGCAATTCTCTTCGAGCCCCCTTTGGTAACACAGGATCAATGAAACTCTTCAATGAGAGCGGTGCCAGGACTTTTACTCTTACTATTTACACTTCTCCCACTGCAGGCAGCTGCTTGACATGTGCAACGTTATGAAAATTGCTATCTTTAACATGGGGCATATTACCAAATTAAAAGACCCTAAACTGAAACAAGATCTATCTAACAAAGCAAACCTCTAGAGGTAAATTTACTTCTGGTCAATTTCTGTTCTAAATCAAAACTGACCGAAACTGACCATAATCGAAGTTGGATTGCTGTAAAAGATCTGACTATTTATGGGTTTACCTTCAATTAAAATCCGAGATTGATGCCAGTTGGTTTTTGCAGCTCTAAATGCCATTGATTTTGATCTTTCAGTTTAAAGCCGACGGCAAATAGAAGTGAACAACGATGGCAAACCAGTAAAGACAGAGGCACTGCAAATATCACTATAATCTGTGTAGGCACTGTTAAACGGGGTACACACTAGACTATGTTTAGTGTGCCCGACCTCGGCAGCGACGGGACCCAGCGGGGGAGCCGGCATCGGCAAGTGTATACAGTGCATTCAGCAGCATGGCTCTCGCTAACAACATCCCACGTCGGACCTGCATGTAGATCCGACGAAGGATGTTGCTGACAATGAGCGGGAGCACGCATCGTCAGCAACATAATGGGTACACACTAGACAATGTGCCCGATATGTCGCTCCGATATTTATACTAGACATATCGTCTAGTGTGTACCCAGAATTACTGTAATTTGTAAAGAGTTCAATTTAAAACTCCCACCCCCTCCCCCCAAATCAATAACCAGCCATGGAACTCCTGGGCTGGTATGGAAAAATAGGGGGGAAAAAAATGGCATGGGGTTCCCACTATTGTCCTGTAACCAACACTGGCCTGAGCCAGCTAGGGAGACTGCCATAGTGGGGGAACAAACAGTGTGGGGTCCCCCTGCTATCACATTTACCAGCCCCAAACTGGTCAGCCCAAGGCTGAAATTCCTCGGAGAAGTGGGAACCCCAAAAATAATATGGGTTGTATATATCACACAAAAGGGAATGTAATAAAGTGCGCATTATGATTTCTAACTCGAGTGTCCAGAGACTTTCAACTAAAAGTCGCTGGATGTAATAAGTGTCAATTTAGAAGGTAACTATGTAACTCGAAGGTGACTTCTTTGAAATGGCCATGAGCTGAATCTAACCAATCTGATGGAGAGTTTCATTACATGGGGTGTTTTATATGAGTTGAGTGGCTTTGACCTCATCAGCCATACATAAACCTTGTTTGTGAAGATTAGACGTTGATAGGTTTGGGATTAGAGATAATGAAAGTGGTTAAGAGACTGTAGTATGGAGAGTTTGGGGGATTTGGTGAGTTTTTCTATTTGCAAATTCTTCTTGACATGTCTTTGTGTATTACTATATTTGCGTGCATAGTTCATTTAAACTTTTTTTTGCCATTGCCTTTTGTGTCTATTTTGTCTGCTGTGTTCCAGGGTCTGTCTGTACTGTCTTTATTTTTTCTCTGTAATTATTTGTTCTTCTGTGTTTAATGGCTAGTGGCAGGAGAGTTTAGTGAGGAGAAAAATTAGGTTGAGGAACCCCATAGGTTGGTGGATGAGGGTGAAGAGTGGGCTGAGGATGCAGACTGAGATGAGGTGGGATGAAGTCAGTGCGCACTTGGCAAAACAAAGTCAGGGCGCAGTGTGAGATTTAGTTACAAAGAAAAGTGTGCCCTGGTCAGTAGCATTGTGCCAGTCTATGAGTGGATACTGGGAAACTGGCGCACAAAACATCTTTGCCCAGGAAGAAATAGGTGTGACAATCTGTCTGTGGCTCATGTCAAGCGAAATGTGGAAAACTGCCAGAAGTGGGTCTCCAACTAAGTTAGCAGATTAAAGCAGAAGCTGGCAGATGAGCACAGTGCAGTAGTGGAGACTGGTGGGTCTCGAGACAACAAATCATCCCATTAAAAAGAACAAAACCCAGCGCTAATTAGATGTATTCATAAATATAATTGTCCTAATATAAAATGTAATAAATAAAAATCAATGTAATGATCGTATTAAATTAGCAGCAAAAAGATAAAATGTGCTTGTGGCAGCACAGATATGCACCTGGAATCCAGATGTATCTAGAAGTGTAAATGGAGTAAATCTCTGCGCTTGTTTTAGATCGATATGAATGAATTACGATTGACACAATAAATGAGAATAATTTAACTGATAATTATTGAGTTGACCGGTCAAATATATATATAAAATACACATATAAAACATTTATAATGACAATATTACTGTATAATTGTTTAATTATTAAATACAATATCTCGATATAAAATATATTGCTGAAAGAGGTGGATCCAATAATATGTATGAAAAATGCATAAATGATAAATGTATATAAAATATAAATAAATGTCCTGGAAAAGTCCACACCTGCGTGTAGTCCTAATGTGAAAATCTCATCAGTGATTGAAATACTTTGATGCTCAATCAAAAGCCTACTCCGTGGAGCTTTGTAGTCTTATTGCAAGCTCCGAATGCTTGTTAAAGATATGTCCATATCCAAATAGAGTAGGGACGTGAAAGTGTCGTAGGAGGCTATTGCACCAGGAGACAAATGAATAGCTGCTAACCTTGCGGTGCGGTGATGTTATTCCAGCCGCGTCTCGACTTCCAGCGTGTATCCACCGGGGTTGCTGGTGACACGTCCCCATTTTGTTATTTAGCAGGTGTTCAGATGTTTTAAGGGTGTCCCAATATATCCAAATAGAGTTCCACTGACACATTTCGCTCCACAAATCTGGGGCTTTATCATTAAGAAATCATCCCACCAGAGATCCTCACTGGTCTTCAAGTGCAGGACACACTCTCAGTCCCAGCCTGGTGACCAACAACATTTTTATTAATGTATAATTAATGCATAATTGTACATTTAAAAAAGAAAAAAGATTGTCACCTCTATATACCATATACATTAAAAAATGCTAAAGTTTTTTGTTTTACAAACACAACTAATCTTCATTGAGCTTGTTTTTAGCATCATCCATTAAATATAATGTTGTATGTGACCTGAATACACTATTAATGGCAGTATATTTTGTTCTGTCGCTATTGTTTTTTACTATCAAGTCCAAAATGTGGTATGCAAATTTGTTCTGGTCTTTGAATGATTTCTGTATTCTTTTCACAGTTCCTCCACCAAGATGCAGGGCCTCAGCTAAATGGACAAACCTCCACAGGATGATGAATTGCTAGTTAGTAGTCCTAACATTAAAAGTACAACACATATGTTATACAGCTGTATAAACATGTATTTTTAAAATGAATAAACTCATGTCCTTCAACAAACTACAATTTAATTATCACAAAAGCAAGGGCCAATTAAACTGATCATGTCTAATCTGTTTTTCTCCCCGTAATAATATATGTTGTCTTGTACGGTTAGGACAAGTGTTGTTGAGACCATTATTTTCTTTGAGATATTATATCACAATAATGTCTTATGCCATCATTGTTTGTATTTTTTAGGACTAGCGTTTAAGCAACCTCCAAATGTTTTTAGAAAGTTAAAATTGTTCTTTATTTTGTTTTGTTTTGTAAAAAACCTTGGCTGTTTATGATGACAAACCAAATAAGAATGTCATGCCAGTGCTAATGGAAACCAGCTCTGTACTATGCATTTGCACACAGAAAATGTAACACTGACCAGTGTAATACTTACACATTTGCTTGTTCAGGTCCATTAAATGCTACATAGATGATCTGTTCTTCATATGGGATGGACCAGAAGAAGCACTTAATGCATTTTTTTAATATATGGGAGACAACACTTTTGGTATAGAATTTTACGAACGCATCGAGCAAAGAACTTATTATATATTTGGACTTAGAGATTTTCATATTAGACAACAAAGTTCATACAAGAATGCTCCCACATACCAGCAATCATCACAAACAATGGATCCAAAATATCCCAGGAGGACAGTTTAGGAGAATAAAACAAAACTGTACTAAACAATAAACTTTCCTGACACAAAGCAAAGACATGAAGTAGAAATTTATAACTAGAGGCTATGAAAATTCCGATTTGGAGAAAGATATTGATAAAGTATCCGGTTTACACAGAAAATAACTAATCCAATATAAACTTAAAATAACACAGTAAAAACACCATACAGTCTTATATCACTTAGTATAACAGTCAGCATTACCTACTGGAATCAATTCTCAAAAAGCACTGGCACATTTTGCTTTTGGACAATCAATTGAGACCATTTATTCAAGACAAGCCCCGCTTCATATACAAAAAACAAGGAATATAAAACAAGAACTGGTAAAAAGCTACACTCATTTAGAATAATCTTTCCAGAATATTGCAGAAAAGTGGGGATGCTTCTATTGTTTGAACTGTCTTCCATGTAGAATTACAAGAAAAGCCTCTACTCAACCAATCTTATCTTTTAAATCACAAGTCACAGAAAAAGAATACAAAATCAAACAGGAAATCAGCCAGAAGGAGTCATATACTTACTTGAATGCAGTTGCGGCCTCCAATATGTAGTACACACTAAGAGCAAATTAAAAACCAGGATCGCAGAGCATATTTTTAACATAAAGAAAGGGTTACAATCCCATAGCGTATCCAAACATTTTTCTGACCACCACAGTAAAGACCCCCAAGTTTGAAGTTCACAGGAATCCAAAAAGTTCCAAATAATTGGAGGGGAGGAAATTATCCAAAAACATTACGAAAGAAAGAAACAGAGTGGATCTTTGCCATGCATTCATTACAACCTAAGGGTCTAAATATAGACAGAGAAATTAATGCATTTTTATAAAACTGATAATATGACACTAACAAATCCCAAGCTTTATATATTACAATTTAAAAATAATAATATAATTTTAACACATAATTCATCAACACTTTGTTCTACGTGTACTCTATTTTAGAAATTAACTTTCATGCTTTTAATCCATTTTTTATATTTTTAGATTCACAATTCATTATCAATATAATGCACAATACCTCTTATTTTTACTGCAGTACCATACAAGAACTAAGTCGCAAGGTACCCGTATTTTTAAACAGGAAGTGCTAAGTAGCACTTCCTTTTTAAGTAATAAAGTTTTTTTCCAATATAAGAACAATCAGAGACATTATATGCTATCCTTGATAAAGGGCACATAGCCTGAAACGCGTAGGAAGCAAGCTATTTTGGGACACCATAAACAGAAACTCTGCTACAGTGCTTGTATACTGCGTCTGCATACTCGAGGCACAGATAGACAGAGCATATATCTCAGCACGTCTATATCGTCACAGTACAGAAAAACGCAGCATCTATTCAGTGCATCTGAACTACCAGCAAGCGGCAATACACCATCGCGGCAGACTCTGCCCGCCACGTCCGTACCGTGAGTGTACACACAGACGGATCTCTCAAGCAGAACGAAGGGACCAGTCAGCGGTAGTGAACACGGTGCAATAAAAAGGTAGGCAGAGACAGGGACAGTCAGTTAGACCAACCTGCAGCCAAACCTAATTATTTGTACAACTGGCATATCTGGGAACCCAAAAATTGCTTTTTTTATGGATTGTCCACATGTGCAAAAGAGGCTTAAACATTTACATTGATTTAACCTTCTTTTTTTACAGGTATTGCGCTAATACACAGTACATACACTCATATTTTCAAGCGATCATTTTTTAGTTTTTTTTTTCCATCACATGTTATGCCAAGACGGCCACACCAGTCGAGGCAGGGGAAGAACTGGATGATATTTTCTTCACTTTAGTGGGAGAACTCAGTGGCGTCCCTCCTAGTGGTGACACCCGGTGCAGGGAGGGTTGCAGTGCGCTGGCAAAAAAGGAGGCATGGTCTTGTGGACAGGGGACGTGGCCTCACTGCCTGAATTCACATTTTAGTCACTCCAGGGGTCACGGAGATGCGGGCTGCCTCTGGGGCCAGTCTGTGTGCAGTGCCGACTCCCTCACAGTGTCAGGAGCCAAGTGCTGAACGTAATGCTACAGTGCAGCACCCGGCTCCTGTCACTGAGGAGAATACGGCACTTTGGTGTCACCCCTCGGTGGGTGACACCCTGGTGCGTTCTGCACCCCCCTTTATGTTGCCGCTGGAAGTACAAACTACAGAGGAGAGCACTGAAGAAAGAAATGAGGCCAAAGAGGAACAACATACTATTCATCAGTCACAAGACCAGGAACCATTAATAGTCACTATGTACAGGACACTTGATGACTTTACAAAACTGCACTTTGATTTTACGCACAAGAAAACCAAAAAGTGTAAGTGTATAATAACACAATGCAAACAGACACGGTCACTACAGCATAATTTTTCACCAGAAGAAGACTAACCAACACTTTATAAAGTATAGCCCAATGTACGCTTGACCTTATACAAGCTGTTTGTGAGCGAAATTTGTGCTGCAAGTCTCCCAACAAGGTCAAACTCAACACATGCTACAACCAAGTACATCAGACAGAGGGCCTGATTCTGACTCGGATGTAGTGGCTTCTGTGTGTGTGTCTTTTGCTGTTCACACATCTGCAACTTTATGCTAATACCGCTACAAGCTCTTCTCGGGTGTACATCTTTGCGTCCAGATGGTGCAATCATGCTTGGTGCATCTTTAGACGATAACATCGGTTGCACAATCGAAACTTGCACCAGCCCTATGCTAGGTGCAGATTCTCTGGGGTCTATGTACTAAGCCTTGGTGAGAGATAAAGTGGACAGAGATAACGTACCAACTAATCAGCTCCTAACTGTCATGTTACAGGCTACGTTTGAAAAATGACAACTAGGAGCTGATTTATCTCTTTCCAAGGCTTAGTACCCGTCCGTCAGGTATTCATATTTTCTTTTTAGTCTGCGTAAAATAGTTACAAGCAGTTATTGAAACGCAGGTCCTGATTCAGAGCCGGACGCTCTGACAGAGCGCTTGCTCTGAATCAGGGCCGTCCTTCTTAATTTTTAGAGCGGCCTCCTGGCCACTTGTATAGCTGTGGGTGACCACCCACAGCTATAGCGAGCGGCCAGGAGGATGGTCGCGATGGTCAAGACCATCGCGACCATTGGGCTTGCGACGAGACCCTTGTGGTAGGGTCTCGTTGCAGCAAGCCCTGGAGTGCTTTCAGCTCTATAAGGCACTCCCACTGACATCACAAGTGATGTCAGTGGGGCCGGCCCCAGACGGTAGGCGTTCCCATGGGAATGCCTCTGTCTGGGCAGCCACACCCCCGGCACGCCCACCAAAGGGGGCGTGCTGTCACTCACCATCGACAGCACGCCCCCTTTGGTACAAGACCCATAGCGACGGCTTGCCCGTCGCTATCCGGGTCTCGTGCATGCGCACGACGGAGCCGGCTCCGTCGTGCGCATGCGCACTGGGCCAACATCGACCTGCTTGCGAGCGCTCAGCGCTTGCGAGCGGGTCTGAATCAGGCCCACAGTTTGCTAAGTGATTCTGAATTCTAGGGAAACAAGCATTCTGGAACTGCCCTGGGAAAATGTAGCAATTTAATAATGATTCATTAATGACTCCAAAGCTTTAGTACTTTGAGGTCCTACTGGGATGCAATGAAACTCCTATCACTCCATTGTCTTCAAGCTTCCTGAAAGATCTATTCTGTCCCTCTCCCCATTTCCCTCCCTTTTCCTCTCCTTTTTCTACATTTTCTTTCCAATCTTCTCTTTACTTTTTCCTTTCTAAAACTAACAGCGCTCATCGTTTTCTTTTTGTCTGATTTGTTTTGTCTGATACTTTTTATATTTACATTATTTACTGCCCCAATGTGGAATGTTGTGTTCATATCATACTGATGTCCTTAATAGAAATTATTTAAAAAAAAAAAAAAAAAACATCTACCTGTGTAAATATGGGGATAGACCAGCAACAAAAATTGGCGATCATTTATTTTTATCCAGCTACACATTTGGAAGCTTTCAAACGGATTACAATACAGTGCAATAAATAATCTTCATATTTAAAGTGTAATGGTGCCTCTCAATGTAGAGAAATCAGCCGTAATAAATAAACAAATACTTCTTTGACTACCTGTGGCTAGTTTTCTCAACAGTTAAATGGAATGAGAACACGATAGGAAAATCAGGGTTATGTAACGGCAGCTGAGACTTACATAATGTACAGATTAACATAATTTAAAGAAAATGGAAAGTTTATACCTGTCTAGCAACAGACATGCAATTATGCATCATTGCTAAGTACGAGAGCATACCACCGCTAAATCTTGGAGTTAACATTGTGGCCAAACAGCTGGATCCTATTCAACACAATTAACGTGTTTAGATGATGAGCAGGCAGATGTGGACATTGCCAACCACATTTATAGTCAGCTACTACTTACAATTGATGGATTCAATAAAATATTATTCTTAATTGTCTTTTTGCTAATTACAGCTGAAAAAGCCTATTTGTCCATCAGAACAACAACATATATGGACATGAAGGTGTTAACAGGTGTTAACACTGGTTATCGGGCGTTAACACACATAGGGCCATATTCAATTTCGAGCGAAAAGTCGTTTCAATTTGGAGCGATGATGTAATTTTCGCCTATTTTAATTATCCCCGTATTCAATTTCAAAGACTTTTTGCAGGTTCGAAAAGTCTTTGAAAAAAAACGGGGATAACTTTTCACCACTGAAATAGGTGGCGAAAAAAATTGCAGAATTTTGGTTTAGGGGTGCATGCTTAAAAAAAATAGCCTGCACCCCTGGGAATGGTCCTTAAAAATGATCTGTGTCAAAAAATGTAAAAAAAATAAAATAGAGACACCCCAAAAAAATAAGTTCATTTTTGAGGTAAAAAAAATATGGGGAACAAGTTTTAAACTAACAAAATAATTTCTGGAGGGATTCCCAAGTATGCAGCAGGTGTATTAAAGAATGTAGGTGGTAGCGGCAGGTGCATTTTTGAAGAATTGTAAAAATGCACCTTAGGGACTTAAAAATATGCTTGCACCCACTTTCATGTACCCCAAATTTGATGCACCTAGTTTTCTTTTGTAAAAAAAAAGCTAAATGCTCTTCTTCACCCCTTCTTCCCAGGTGGAATAAACACTTACCGCGGCTATTTAAAAACCATACTTACCTTCCGCAGGCCAAAATGGGGGCACCCATAGTGATCCCCCATGTCAGGACATCATTAGGAGGGTCCCTGGATGATTTCCCGAAAATTCCCGAATTTTTCCAATACTTACCTTTCCGCTGGGTCCCGTTTTCGCTGCTTTCTAATTGAAAGCGGGGATAAAGCGGGCGGCGCCCGATACTTTATCCCTGCAAAACCTTCGATGTGGAGCGAAAAGTCCAGCATGGACTTTTCACTCCCATATTGAATACCCCCATGAATCTGTGAAAAGTTCACAGATTTGAGCGTTAACTGGCTATTACCACCTGATAACAGCAGTCATCGGGTATTCTTTTTGGGTCTCATGATCCAAAGAGAAGCTAACTGAAAAGCCCACGGCAATCAATTATCCCGTGGTGAATTACCGTGGCTACTTGAATCTCCCCATATATATTAATTCTGCCCTTAGAAGGGATGCGGTCAATATCCTGGCATGCCGGCTCTTAGAATACCAGTGCCGGAATCCCAACACCTGTTAGAATCCGGCGGCGGGACCCCGAAGGTAAGTAGCAGGATTAGGGGGAGGTTTAGGGGTTACCGTTAGGCACTAGGTGGAGGGTTAGACACTAGGGGGAAGGGTTAGGCACTAGGTAGGGAGGGTTAGGCACTAGGGGGAGAGGTAAGGTGCAGGGGGGGTAAGGGGTAAGAGAAGGATTAGGAGACCTACTGACAGGTGTCGATGTTCTAACCCTGTGGGTTAGAATGCTTGGAGTTTGTCAGAATTTGTGGTTTTTTGTTTGTCCACCCGCCTCTTGAGGATTGATCACAAGTTCTCAATGGGACTAAGGTCTGAGGAGTTTCCTGGCATTGATTAGGCAAGAATGGGTGACCATCAGTCAGTATGTGGCCCAGAAGTTTATTGACAGCATGCCAGGGCAAATTGCAGAGGTCTTGAAAAAGAATGGTCAACGCTGCAAATATTGACTCTTTGCATAAACTTAATGTAATTGTCAATAAAAGCCTTTGACACTTATGAAATGCTTGTAATTTTACTTCAGAATACCATAGTAACATCTGACAAAAAGATCTAAAAACATTGAAGCAGCAAACTTTGTGAAAACCAACACTTGTGTCATTCTCAAAACTTTTAGCCATGGCTGTAGAATTAAGTATCCCTGAAATGTACTAATATCTCCTGCCCTCGCATCAGCTGCCCCCATAGTTTTCTATGGGGGCGGTATTGAACTGCAGATCTTGCATACATGGACTAATGTCATCTTCAGATGGCGTTAGCCCGTTACCTTTAATGGGGCAGACCTGCCAGAGAGAGATCCCGATGCCCATCACGGCCTTTCCGCATGTGTCCAAAGTAAGTAAAATGACCACATATGACATTATTAATGAATTTGCGCAAATGAAGAACCTTATTGCTGCAATATATGGCAGCGACAAGGATTCCTAAATTATTGGAGCAGGCCATATATTATAATAAATTTGCCCCTATAAGCTATTTAATTATATATATAGGTGTATGACATAAATATTTAGTTTATTTCTGTGTTCTGTTGTCGCTTTACATCTATTATCTGTGACTATGATGCACCCAGAAAGCACGGGACATAGAAAAGAGCATGTAAGATACTCTTGCAGCCGCCTTGTATTTTCCATGGTCGAGGTCCTTTCACCACACTCAGGCCTCTTTTGTGAGACACTAGGCAGCTGACAGGCAGCAGGTGTGCAGTGCCGACAGCAGCTAAGTGGAGCAGTCATACATTATTCCTGAGCTCTCAGTATCCCCTCACCTGTCAGGTTACAGGTACAGCTTCATGAAACAGGAGCTTGTAAACTTCCTTTGTTCTCAGTCTCAGTGTTTGTGACCTGGATCATCTTTGTTAGCCCACACAAATAAAGATCCAATTACACCATTACATGTTGTTTCTTCCATTTCTGAAAAAGGATTACCATTAAAAATGCTACTATGTTAACATCAAATGATTTTTTTCTACTATTAGGATACAGTGAAAACGTGCTGTGTGTAAAGTTTACCATTTTCTTCTCTAAATCAAGTAAAATACATATATAAATGAAAAATATAGGTTAAAATGACATATATGACATTCAGCGTACTCTTATTCAAAGCGCACAACACTTCTGCTTGTGACATGGCTTGAGACCTAGTTAGGATTATGAAACAATAATTTTGTATTTCAACGTTCCAAAAAGATAACAGATCACTTTGAAACCTCCAGTGGACGTACAGCGAGACTTGGGGAACCAGTACTTTGCGTTGAATATATTCGCTTATTTGGATCCCAATAGGACTGTTAAACAATAATTACCTCAAGTTGGAAAATGTATTCACTTCTAAAGGGCCCTCCATCTGCTGTGGAACAACACATCTTCAGCATGTCCTGCCACAGTTTTAGCATGTCCTAATAGCTAGACAATGGCAGAGCACCAGGGTCACAGTGCAGGAGCTGAGAGACCAGCTGACTGGAGGGAGGACATCACCGGAGCCCCGATCTTTGGTCCCTGGACAGAGGTAAGTTGTTTTTGTTAGCAGTGATCAGCGTGTGGTCTATTTAGACCACACAGCTGATCACAGGGTGTGAGGAGCCGGCTGTGATCACTTCCTCCCCAGCTCCCGGGTCAGGTGATAGTCTGGGGCTCCGATCACAGCACAGCCCAGCCATTATCATCTCTCTCCTCTGAACTTAATGATGCAGAGCAGAGAGATGATACTGGTCAGACAAACTGTTCTAGGGGGCGATCGCTCCAATCGCCCCCCCCTCCCGGATCCGCCACTGGCTATGGGCCCAAGAGGCTTAGGGGGCCCACCAGTGGGATCCACCTCCCCTGCACCCAGCTCACATTGGTACCAGTGTCAAACTGCATGGTAAAAATAAACAGATGACAATGTACAGAAAGAGACAGCCTACAAACTGAAATTAGTGTATTGAATACTCTAGATCCTGACTAGTAGTTTGTAGACTGTCTCGTTTTATAAGCCCGCGCCTTGCAGTGGATCGCATATAGCAAATTTAGTGCACAGAGCACAAAGGAAAGAAGAAAGTGGCTGAGGCTGAGAAGCAATGTAAGCAAGAACTTGTCAATGTGAACTGAGGGCATTGTGTGGCATAACTGGGGCAGTTAAATTTAAACTAGGGCCACTACAATTTGATGTAATACCATCTTAGCCCGGCATAGCCTGGTTATAGGTTGCAGCTTTTTGGTGGACCTCACAACACTGTGTTCCCTTGCATTAGCTGTAAGCAGACCACGCTATGACCGTTGGTGCTTAGAGTTAGTTTGCATTATTGTTGGGGTCTTTCTTTCTTTCTTTCTTTCTTTCCTTTCTTTCTTTCTTTCTTTCTTTCTTTCTTTCTTTCTTTCTTTCTTTCTTTCTTTCTTTCTTTCTTTCTTTCTTTCTTTCTTTCTTTCTTTCTTTCTTTCTTTCTCCAGTCATCATCAATTATGTTTTCTCCTGCAGTCAGGATTACCATACTACTCATGTAAATCAATTTCAGAGTTAGAATTTCTTATTTTGCTCTCCTGGTCAGTCTGTTTGATTCTGTGGCTTGTTTGGTCTACATCAGAGGGATTCAACATGCTGCCCTCCATCTGCTGTGGAGCAACACATCCCAGCATGTCCTGCCACAGTTTTAGCATGTCCTAATAGCTAGACAGTGGCAGAGCATGCTGGGATGTGTAGTTCAACAACAGCTGGAGGACCGCATGTTGAATTGCTCTGACTTAGACAATCAAGTCTACGTGTATATTTTAAAACATAAATAACATTAATACAATCACTTGTATAGAATTCACTGTAGGGAATACACTGCACAGTACATATATCACTGACTGTAAAAACTACCATTTCTACACTCACACATACTAAGAAATGACTTAATCATACTTGCCGACTTTAGAAATCTCCCCGGTAGAAGCCCGGGGAGGAGATTCTGTTGACATCTTCTAGGGGGGTGGGCCTGGATGGTATATGTCATTAGGCCCCGCCCCATCACAGGAAACAGCCACCGTTCGCGGGCCTTTGAATAGTGGGTGGGGCTAAATGACACTTTTCACGTCATTTTAGCCCTGTCCCCTACTCCCGGATCCAAAAGTTCACTAAAATTTCTCCATCCTGCCCACTTCACTAGGAAGTGGGCAGGATGCAGGAGATATGCCTACTCTTCTGGGGGTGCGGGGGTTACCCAAAAAATCGTGAGCCTCCCGCAACTTACGGGAGAGTAGGCATGTGTGGACTTAATGCACCATATTATCCACTGTCCCTCACCCTCTACATTAAGAAGATGAGTCCCGTGCCCCAGGCTGAAGCCTGATCTAACCTTGGGGGCTTATGTAATAGGTTGCGAGCTGCAGCCACTGTGGGATCTCCTGCGAGTCCTCCCATATTTTTAAAGTGGCAATCATTTCAAATGCAAAATCAACTTGGTTTTGCCTTCAGAATGATTGCCACTTTAAAAATACGGGAAGACTCGTAGGAGATCCCACAGTGGCTGCAGCTCGCAACCTATTACATAAGCCCCTTGGTCTCTGTAATATGTCGATAGACTTTGGCTTTATTACTTTACCCCCCTTATTTATTATTGTGTAATCCTCCCCCAGTGCAACAGAGTCTGCTACACGATCTACACATTGCCACAAGCATCAGGAGCGCTGAGCTTATGTGAGGAGTTTCTGGTTTGCTGCAAAAAATCCATGTTCTTTAGGACTGGATTTCATATACCAACTTGTCTCGTTCATGCTATTTGTTATGTTTAATACCATTGATTGATTTTACTATTCCCATTGGCTTTTGGCAAATACTTTAACTATACTGTTACATCGATTACATAGGTAGTACCACACTACACCTGAATACCATTACCTAGTGGCCTAAGGAATGGGGAAATGTTGTGCATGTGTCTTTTCAGCACATTTAAGTAACATTGGTTTAGTAGGTATAAACATATTTACCAAAGATGAGCGGATCCGGATTTCAGCTTATTTGCCAACTTTTGAAAACTAGTTTCAGGGAGATTATATTTGATAGTAGAATGTGCTGCACCATTGAGGGGGCGTGTCATGCTCCACCCAAAAGGAGTATCTAGCTCCACCTATGGACATATCTTTTCACTCAAGGGTGTATCCTGCAGTGACAGGTGAAAACTGTAGTACTGTAGTACTACATAGCAGCACGGGCAGGGTAGAGGGGTATGGAGGGGCAGGATAATGCTTGGTGGGAAGGGGGAATAGGGGGTGCAGTCAAACATATACAGTCCACACATATTACACATCAGTGGCGTAACTCGGGTATTTGGAGCCCAGGGCAAATTTGAAAAGGGAGCCCCCCCCCCAACATCCCGATATGTGCGCGTGCGGGGAAAAATGGGCATGGTCACTTAAAAATGGGGCGTGTCAACATGACACACCCCTTTATTTTCACGCTGAACATTCCTATCCATATGCACCTTAATCCCAGTAGTACCCCTTATACAGTACCCCCAGTATGCAGTTGTGGTCCCTCTTATGCAGGCCCATAGTAGTGCCCCTTATACAGTATCCCCAGTAGTGGTACCCCTTATACAGCCCCCAATTAGTCCCCCTTTCTCAGTGCCCCCAGTAGTGGTCCCCCCAAATGCAGTGCCCTATGTAGTGTTCCCCCTTAAGCAGTGCCCCCAGTAGCAGTCCCCACAATGCAGTGCACCCAGTAGTGGTATCCCCTTATGCAGTGCCCTCTATATAGTGCCCCCAGTAGTAGTCACCCCCCTATGCAGTGCCCTTTATATAGTGCCCCCAGCAGTAGTCCCCCCCATGCAGGTTTTCCAGTAGTGGTCCCCCTTATGCAGGCACCCAGTAGTGATCCCCCCTATCTAGTGCCCCCTGTAGTGGTCCCCACACTGCCCCTAGCAGTAAGCCCCTTATATAGTGCCCCCAGCAGTAGTCCCCCCCTCCCATGCAGTGCCCCCAGTAGTGGTCCCCCTGATCCAGGCTCCCAGTAGTGACCCCCCTATCCAGTGGTCACTGTAGTGTGCCTTCCTGTTATTGCCCCCAGTTTTGGTCCCCCCAGTGCAGTGCCCCTAGTAGTAGGCCCCTTTTGTAATGCCCCCAGTAGTAGTTCCCCCCCCAGGTGGTGGTCCCCAGTTGAGGTTCCCCCTCCTGATTAAGTGCCCCCTGCAACATCCCTCCCCAGTAGAGGTCCTCCCAATAATGGTGCCCCCTGTAATAGCCCCCCCCCCAGTAGAGGTCCTCCCAATAATGGTGCTCCCAGCAATAGCCCCCCCCCAGTAGAGGTCCTCCTAATAATGGTGCCCCCAGTAATAGCCCCCCCCCAGTAGAGGTCCTCCTAATAATGGTGTCCCCAGTAATAGCCCCCCCAGTAGAGGTCCTCCCAATAATGGTGCCCCCAATAGTAGACACCCCCCCGTTGTGCCCCCACCCCAGTAGAGGTCCCCCCAGTGGTAGCCACCCCCGTTGTGCCCCCAGTAGTGCTGAAAGGTTTTTAAAAATATATATATAAAAACATACTTACCTGAATCCACGCTGCTGCTCCTCCAGTCCGCGACGCCGCTCCCGCCGCCCGCCAGTCCTCCCATGCTGGCGTGCTCAGCATAATGGGACAGACGTCATGACGTCTGTCCCATTACCCACTGCAGGAGCCAGACGGAAGTCCAGCTCTTGCAGTGGGTGCTGCAGCAGTCAATGAGAGTCTATCTGACTCTCATTGGCTGCTGTTTAACACACGCATCCCCGCCAGCGCTGGCGGCGATGCGTGTGTTATGCACAGCCTGAGCCCGCCTCCTGGTGCTATTTGGCAAGCGCTCAGGGGGAGGGAACGGGTGTGCAGCACAGGACCGGCGCTGGAAGCCTAGCGCCGGTCCTGTGTAAATGTGTAGCACTGACCGCACTCATTGCGGTCGGCACTACACTGGTGGCTAACTAGGGCGGGCCGGACCGTGGCCGGCGGCGCCCCCCCGCGCCGCCGGTCCCACGGCGCCCAGGGCACGCACCCTGCCCGACCCCCCCTAGTCACGCCACTGTTACACATACATGTAGTCCCACACATACATACAGTCCCACATGTATACACATGCACAGTCATATACATACATACAGTCCACACATATACACATACATGCAGTCCCACATTTATACACATACATACAGACCCACAGTCATATACTGGAGGGCCAAAGGTTGAAGACCCATGATCTAGTACATTCTAATGATAGCTAGAAGTTCATGGTTGCTGTAGGCAACTTCTCAACCTGTTCTCTTTAGAATTTTTATTTTCCATACAATGTCACACATATACAGTAATACTTATACCCATAGATATATACGGTCATACACATTTGCACATACAGTAAATACAGTCTCACACTTATACACACAGTCACACACATACATACAGTCCCAAATATATACACATACATACAGACCCACAGTCATATACATACATACAATGTCACACACATACAGTCACACACTTATACACATAGATATATGCAGTCATACACATATGCGCATACAGTAAATACAGTCTCACACTTATACACACATACATACAGTCCCACATGTATACACATGCAGTCATATACATACACACAGTACACACATATACACATACATGCAGTCCCAGATATATACACATACATACAGTCCCTCATATATACACATACATACAGTCCCACACCCACAGTCATATATATACATACAATAACACACATATACACTCTCACACACATACAGTCACACAATTATACACATAGATATATACAGTCATACACATATGCACATAAATTACACTTATACAGTCACACACATACATAACACATACACACACATACATACTGTCACACACAAATACACATACATATGTAATGTACTGTCACATACATATAGTCATAATTAGGGGTGTGCACCTGCCACTTTTCGTGTTTTGTGTTTTGGTTTTGGATCTGGATCTTTCTTCGTGTTTTGGATCTGGATTGGTTTTGCCAAAACCACCCTTCAGTGTTTTGGGTTCTGGGTTTTGTGTTTTGGATCTGTATTTTTTTTTAAAAAAGCATAAGAACAGCTAAAATCACAGAATGTGTTGATTTTTCTGCTCCTATGCTATTATTAACCTCAAAAACCTTAATTTCCACTCATTTCCAGTCTATTCTGAACACCTCACACCTCACAATAGTGTTTTTATGTCCAAAAGGTTGCACCGAGGTAGATGGATGACTATGCTAAGCAACACGAGTGGGCGGCACAAACACGTGGCCCATCTAGGAGTGACACTGCAGTGGCAGACAGGGTGGCAGTTTGAAAACTAGGCCGCAAACAGTACATAATGCAAAGAAAAAAAAGAGGTGCAAGATGGAATTGTCCTTGGGCCCTCTCACCCACCCTTATGCTGTATAAACAGGACATGCACACTTTACCAAACCAATTATTTCAGCGCCAGGGTCTGCCACACGACTGTGGCTGAAATGATTGGTTCGTTTGGGCCCCCACAAAACAAGCTGGCAATTAATCTGTCCCTGCACAAACTGGCTCTATGGAGGCAAGATGTCGTCCTCATCCTCCTCATTCACCGATTCCTCACCCTCTTCAGTGTTGTGTACATCCTCATCCTCACAGAGTATTAATTCGTCCCCGCTGGAATCCACCACCACAGTTCCCTCTGTACGTTCTGGAGGCTGGTCTCCCTGGAAGAGTTGATAATTCATTTTTATGAACATCATCTTCTCCACATTTTGTGGAAGCAACCTCCTACGCCTTTCGCTGACAAGGTTCCCGGCTGCACTAAACACTCTTTCGGAGTACACACTGGAGGGGGGGCAACTCAGGTAAAATAGAGCCAGTTTGTACAGGGGCCTCCAAATTGCCTCTTTTTCCTGCCAGTACATGTACGGACTGTCTGACATGCCTACTTGGATGCTGTCACCGATGTAATCCTTTAACAGACAGACGCACGCTTGTTGCTGCTGCTTTGAGGATGCAGGTGCGACTACACCCCACACAATTCACAAAGACAGAAGAAAAAATAATTTTTTATTTTTTGTGGAGCGCACTTTGAGGGTTACACCACCCTTTAACAGACAGACACACGCTTGGCACTGCTGCTTTGAGGACGCAGGTGCGGCTACAGTCCACACAATTCACAAAGACAGAAAAAAGAAGAATAATTTTTTTATTGTTTGTGGAGCGCACTTTGAGGGTTACACCACCCTTTAACAGACAGACGCACGCTTGTCGCTGCTGCTTTGAGGATGCAGGTGCGGCTACAGCCCACACAATTCACAAAGACAGAAAAAAAAAGAATAATTTTTTTATTGTTTGTGGAGCGCACTTTGAGGGTAACACCACCCTTTAACAGACAGACGCACGCTTGTTTCTGCTGCTTTGAGGATGCAGGTGCGGCTACAGCCCACACATTTCACAAAGACAGAAAAAAAAAAAAGAATTTTTTTATTGTTTGTGGAGCGTACTTTGAGGGTTACACCACCCTTTAACAGACAGATGCACTCTTGTCGCTGCTGCTTTGAGGATGCAGGTGCGGCTACAGCCCACACAATTCACAAAGACAGAAAAAAGAAGATTTTTTTTATTGTTTGTGGAGTGCACTTTGAGGGTTACACCACCCTTTAACAGACAGATGCACGCTTGTCGCTGCTGCTTTGAGGATGCAGGTGCGGCTACTGCGCATACATTTCACACACAAACACAGAAAAAAAGATTATTTTATTTTGGTTGGAGCGCACTTTGGGGGTTACACCACCCTTTAACAGACAGACGCACGATTGGCGCTGCTGCTTTGAGGATGCAGGTGCGGCTACTGCGCATACATTTCACACACAAACAGAAAAAAAGATTATTTTATTTTGATGGAGCGCACTTTCGTGGTAACACCACCCTTTAACAGACAGATGCATGCTTGTCGCTGCTGCTTTGAGGACAGTATCATATGCAGTGACAGTAGACTTGTCAGAAATTGTTGGCACGTCCTTCATTCCGGACCAGATGTCCAAACCGGCCCTTGACTTATGACACAGGCGCACGCTTGGCGCTGCTACTGTGTTGATGCATGTGCGGCTACATCGCACATAAGTCACAAACACATAAAAAAATTGTTTTTTATTTTTTGGAGCACTTTGAGGGTTACACCACCCTTTAACAGACAGATGCACGCTTGTCGCTGCTGCTTTGAGGATGCAGGTGCGACTACAGCCCACACAATTCACAAAGACAGAAAAAAATGAATTTTTTTATTGTTTGTGGAGCGCACTTTGAGGGTTACACCACCCTTTAACAGACAGATGCACACTTGTCGCTGCTGCTTTGAGGATGCAGGTGCGGCTACAGCCCACACAATTCACAAAGACAGAAAAAAAAAGAAGATTTTTTTTTATTGTTTGTGGAGCGCACTTTGAGGGTTACACCACCCTTTAACAGACAGACTCACGCTTGTCGCTGCTGCTTTGAGGACAGTATCATATGCAGTGACAGTAGACTTGTCAGAAATTGTTGGCACGTCCTTCAGTCCGGACCAGATGTCCAAACCGGCCCTTGACTTATGACACAGGCGCATGCTTGGCGCTGCTACTGTGTTGATGCACGTGCGGCTACATCGTTTTTTATTTTTGGAGCACTTTGAGGGTTGCGCCACCCTTTAACAGACAGACACACGCTTGTCGCTGCTGCTTTGAGGATGCAGGTGCAACTACAGCCCACACATTTCACAAAGACAGAAAAAAAAAGAAGAATTTTTTTATTGTTTGTGGTTCCCACTTTGAGGGTTACACCACCCTTTAACAGACAGACGCACGCTTGTCGCTGCTGCTTTGAGGATGCAGGTGGAATCTAGACGGGATTTGGAACCGGGGACACACTACCTCCATCAATTGTCTAAATCCCACTGCACTAATGGCGGATACCGGATGCACGTCTAACACCAAGATAGCAGTCAAGGCCTCAGTTATATGTTTTGCTTCAGGATGACTGCTGTCGTACTTCATCCTCCTCGCTAGGGACTGTTGGAGGGTCAATTGTTTAGTAAAAGTAGTGGTGTTCCTACTTCCTCTCTGGGATGATGAACAACCCTCAGCAGCAGCAGCAACAGCACTAGGAGGAAGTGGTTCTTGATCTTTCCCTATTTTATTTTTATCGGAGAAAGTTTGGTCCTCCATTTATGTTATATTGATATATACGTGAACACAGAAAATAATTTTTTATTTTTGTTGGACACTAGTGCACTTTGTGGGTTACACCACAATTTAAGAAATGAGCCAGCCGGCCCTTTACTTATGGGACACAGGCGCACGCTTGGCGCTGCTCCTTTGTTGATGCACGTGCAGCCACAGTGCACACAATTCACAAACACAGAAAATATTTTTCTATTTTGTTTGGAGTGCCCTTTGGGGGTTACAGCACCCTTTAACGGACAAGCCAGCCGGCCCTTTACTTATGACACAGGTGCACGCTTGGCACTACTTTGTTGATGCACAGGCTGCTACTGCGCACACAATTCGCAAACACAGAAAAAATATTTATTTTTTTTCACTTGGGGGGAGCACCCCTGATGGACAGAGTGTAACCCCCCTTTTTACCACTAAATGGTCACCAGGTTACTACCACCTTTGTTACTCCTAATGTACCCACCCTTACCCTCTATTGGTGGTGTACGTCCCCATTGTCAGTGCCTCCACCCAGGTTAATTATTTTCAATGTCAAAAGGGCTCACCTGGGTAAACCCAGTGATAGAATATATAGTGTGGTGTATAGATAATGTGTAATCACATACAATACTGTATCATTTCACTTCACATTTACCACCAATGTCTTCTCCTTCCACAGATTCCGCAGTAATGGATCTCTCACTGTAATCACTCAAAGTAAACACACAGTAGTTAAAAAACATTAAAGGTACTTTTATAAGGAATATAAGTAAAGGATCTTCACTTGTACTTTGCATATAAACTGCTGTTAATATACAGAGGATAAATACAACTCCATGTATTAAATCAATACATTGCTTAATATACAAAACCCTTAAACTTAAACAATGTTATAACATTAGTTAGGAGACTATATTTATAAATAGTTCCAATAGAGAGTTTATAGTCCCGGTTCAGTTTCTGAAGTGTAGATATTGTCTTTGTTAATTATCCTTATGGGGCTTTTCTTCTAGCAAGCCTTCACTTTTCCTTGGTCGTATTATAGACTTTGTCATGCCATAGATTAGTATAACTGGACTCCCCTCCACAATATATCTAAGTCCATATAATGTGCTTATGCTGGTACCTTGGTAAGTATATAAGCCTTGCAATATCAACAAATATAGTCATGTGGGGTTATTCCATCACAGTCACAATGAACATAACTATTCATACTCCAAAATAATTATATTTATACAGCAGTCCTGCCAATGCAAAAACCCGAGTTTGGTGCTGTGTGATGTGGATTATAAGTGTAACTGGCACTATTTTAGATAGTAGATGCATACACCAACTCCCCCTGACTTATATCTGCCTCAGGCTGCGAATTCTTCCTGTATTCCCTGAGGGAATAGCTTTTTTTTTCCTAAGTCCCAGTCTGTTATAGATATTGAGTTATCTATCCCTTTTGGTCCCTCCTCTTTGCTGCCTCAGCTTGCTAGTAAGTGGGTTATATGATTAGGCAGAAATTAAGCCTGTGAGTAATGTATGAAGGGCAGCTGGTGATTATTGTGAGTGTGGTGCTTGTATTTGTACTCACACCCCTGCGGTATAGAGATACAGCCTAGGGGCTGTCCTTTGTAGTGGGAGCTGCTGCTTGCTTCAGCTTCTGCAGTCAGCCTGAATTCAGGCTGATTTGCCTGCCCAGGACCCGCCTCTCAGACCTCCATCACAGGGGGACTCCCGACAGCCACCCACTGGCCAACTGTAGCCGGCACCTGCTCCATGACGCCAGCAGTCCCACTGCGACCATTGGCCTGCTGTCTAAGCCAGCCGCCTCCTCTCACCAGGGATCACCCAGATCGGTGCGGGTCCACCTCCCACGACGCCACCTCTCTGGCATCATTGGCAAGACAGGGTGGGTGCCACTGTCCCACCTTCTTCCCCAGCTCTGGCTGGGCTCCCTCTCCGGCTCTGCCCCCTGCGCCCGGCAGCTCATAGCTGCTCACTGGCTGCCCGGGTGACAGGAGGGCAGGCACTGGAGGGAGGGATCAGGAGACTGCCCCTCAACTGCTGCTAACAGCTGTTATATGTCCTCCCTCTCACCGGATCCTATTTTCCTGACAGGAACCAATTCACTCCCATCTATATTACTCCGCCCCCTTCTGCAACTATCACCAATGTCTGTGAAATGTATATCTGCAGCATGAAGCACCAAAGTCCACTGACATCATAGATATCTAACATGCACAGGGTACATACATTTCCACATATTTACTTATATTTACATCACATCCCTACAGTATATTTAACATTTACCTCATAAATGGCATTTTGCTGTAGATAGATGAATGAAAATATATACCTGTTTCAATTGTATATATGAATTATCTCCTTAACCCTAACCAGGGTTACAAGAGCACCCCCTGGACAACACTACAGCACCCCTTTAGGACTGGGACACTGCACAGGACTTTGGAGTGGACACAGCCCCTATGGACAACTGACTGCACAACACAGTCCAGCCAGCCCCTATGGACTTTGGAGGAGTGGACACAGCCCCTATGGACAACAGCAGCACAGCACAACACAGCCAGCCCCTATGGACTTTGGAGGAGTGGACACAGCCCCTATGGACAACAGCAGCACAGCACAACACAGCCAGCCCCTATGGACTTTGGAGGAGTGGACACAGCCCCTATGGACAACAGCAGCACAGCGCAGCACAGCACAACACTACACTACACAGCCCAGCCAGCCCTAACTCCCACCGTCCCTCTTCACTGTCCACAGCCGAGTAAGAAAATGGCGCCGACGCGGGTACCTTACATGGAATCCAAAACCCGCGAGACCCGGAAGGCGGGATGATGACGTTTTGCCTCGATTTCAGATCCGAGTCAGATGGGAAAAGTCGAGCCTGACTCGGATCGGCCTCGGATCGGGGGGGCTCGGGGGGGTTCGGATTTCAGAAATCCGAACCCGCTCACCCCTAAAATATATATATGTGTGTTCGAAGTAGACATTTTGATGTGGGGGAATGGAAATCTCAGGGGGGCTCTACTTAGGCAGGCCCAAATCCTGAGCTCCCTGATATTTCCATACCCCCACTTCCTCTTAAATACAGCATTCCCTCACAGTCACAGCATAACACACACCATAGCTCATAGCATATTTCACACCACAGCACACTGCCCACCTCACCCTGCTCTGCTCTGGTAACCGTGGTTGCGGCGCTCCCTTCCCTGGGCCCTTCCCCAATCTTTCTCCTTGGTGGCACTGGCATTTTGAATTCAGTGCCGGCTGTGAGCAAATGACAGCTCGTGGACTCTCAACCAATTAGGGGCAGCCACGTGGCCTCCCCTGATTGGCTGTCGGTCCGTTAACCTTGATTGGCTCGCGGCTGAAGCCAAATTTAAACATGCAGCTGCTTGGTGACCGGCGCTGAGACAGTGATAGTCCCAGCGACGGCCTCCCCTGATTGGCTGCCGCTTCACGAGCCATGATTGATTTGCGGCCAAAGATAAATTTAAATAAGCAGAGAGCAACCGCTTGTTGACCGGCACTGGGACAGTCCTAGTGCCGGACGGGTGCCGAAGTGAAGTGACAGCATGACATACCATTTCATACCAGCACACTTCAAGCACTATATATATATATATATATATATATATATAAAAATATAAAATGTAATTTGACAGAAGGTGAAAAACAAGCGCCTTATAGTGTAATGAATTCAATGTCATTGAAGTAATAAAAAGGTAATTATTATGTGTACCATATAGGTTAAAAAAATCAGGAATGTAGTAGTTTACTGTGGTACATACACCCCCAACATTATTATTATGGTCATTTTTAAAATTGCATTCGCCGGTAGAAAAGCTGGGCCACTTGCTCTGGTTTGTCCCCCAGGCTGAAAGTTGCCAGCCAGCCCCTGATGGGAACACATCTGTATGGCATATAGACACTAGGTGTATGAGGACACATCTGTATGGTGTATAGACACTAGGGGCCTCATTCAGACCCACTCACAAGTGCTGAGCGTTCGCAAGCGGATCGATGTTGAGGCCCTGTGCATGTGCAGCGGCCGCACTGCACGTGCGCAAGCCCCGGAGCGAGAGAGAAATTCTTTTGCTCTGGGGCTCACTACAAAAGGGGTGGCTGTCGATGGTGACCATTTTGTAGGCGGTGTGGGGGGGGTGGCTGGCCAAACGGAGGTGTTCCCAAAGGAACACCTGCCGTTTAGGGGCGGCCCCACTGACATCACTCGTGATGTCAGTGGTGAGCTTCCGGCTCTATTAGAGCCGAAAAGCTCACTGGGGCTTGCGGCAGACAAGACCCTACCACAAGGGTCTCGTCGCAAGCCCCGATGGTCGAGACCATCGCGATCATCAACCTGGTCACTTGCTAAAGCTGTGGGTGGTCACCCACAGCTTTGCAAGCGGCCAGGAGGCCGGATTTCAAATGTGAAGCGGCCGCCCTCATTCAGAGCGAGCGCTCGCATTTTGCGAGCGGCTCTGAATGAGGTCCTAGGTGTGTGAGGACACATCTGTATGGCGTCTAGACACTAGGTGTATGAGGACACATCTGTATGGCGTATAGACACTAAGTGTATGAGGACACATCTGTATGGCGTATAGACACTAGGTGTATGAGGACACATCTGTATGGCGTATAGACACTAGGTGTATAAGGACATATCTGTATGGTGTATAGACACTAGGTGTATGAGGACACATCTGTATGGCGTATAGACACTAGGTGTATGAGGACACATCTGTATGGCGTATAGACACTAGGTGTATAAGGACACATCTGTATGGTGAATATACACTAGGTGTATGAGGACACATCTGTATAGCATATAGACACTAGGCATATAAGAACACATCTGTATGGCGTATAGACACTAGGGGCCTGATTCAGAGCCGGTCGCTATTTGCGGTCGTTCGTTCAACAAAAAGGGGTGGCTATTCAAATGAACCGTTCGCTCTTTGCGGTCTGTTGACGCCTCTATGTCTGAACGAGCGAACAAAACTTGCGGTTGTAATTTTGAAAAAGACGCCCCCTGGCCGCTCGCACCATACGTCATGTCCGCTATTTATTAGATTAATCGAGTACATCGAACAGCGTATGAACTGCTCGCTATTCTTGGGGCTGGTGTTTGCTACCACAAATTTGCGAGCAGTTCTGGCTATAAAATAACCCAGTGACGTGGTCAATGACACTCCAGTAGTAATTATGCACACCCTTAAAACGCCCGTTTTGACCTTTAAGCACGCCTGCGTTCTGATTTCCACTCCCCGTTTTCAAGCACCTTCCCCTGTTATCACCCACATACGCCTCCTCCTGTCACTCATATTAGCAGGCATTCGCTATTTAGCGAACAAACGATTTTCGGCCGCACTGACTGGTTCGCGCATGCGTATAACGATCCGTACGCATGCGCAATTGGGCAAACATCGCTCGGAGCGAACGAGCGGCCGCTTACAAGCGGCTCTGAATCAGGCCCTAGGTGTATAAGGACACATCTGTATGGTGTATAGACACTAGGTGTATGAGGACACATCTGTATAGCGTATAGACACTAGGCATATAAGGACACATCTGTATGGCGTGTAGACACTAAGGGCCTGATTCAGACCCACTCGCGAGCGGCTGTCCGCTCGCAAGTGGGTCGATGTTATGGACTGAGCATGCGCTCGACGGAGGGAGCTCCGTCGTGCGCATGCGCCAGACGCGACGAGCGAAGGAAAGTCCTTCGCTCGTTGTGTCCGATCAAAGGGGGCGTGCTGTCAATGTTGATTGACAGCACGCCCCCTTTGGTGGGCGTGCCGGGAACGTGCCTCCCTGACGGGGGCGTTCCCACGGGAACGCCTCCCGTCAAAAGCCGGCCCACTGACATCACTAGTGATGTCAGTGGGAGTGATTTTGGCTCTGATAGAGCCAAAATCACTCCGGAGCTTGCGGTTGAAAACCTCAACCGCAGGCTCCGGCTCGCAATTTCGATGGTCGCGATGGTCACGACCATCGCGGCCATCACAATGCACGCTCGTATAGCCTGTGGGTGGTGACCCACAGCTATACGAGCGTCCAGGAGGACGCTCCATGAAAATGGAGCCCGGCCCTCATTCAGAGCGTGCGCTCTGCTCAGAGCATACGGCTCTGAATGAGGGCCTAAGTGTATAAGGACACATCTGTATCGCGTATAGACACTAGGTGTATGAGGACACATCTGTAGCATTTATGAAGTGTTTCTATAAAGTATTTTTTTTATTATTTTACTCCCTCCAGCGTTATAGTACTTTATTTTTCCCCTCCCCCACCCCCACTGATTGCAGTTACCCCCCACCACCATGGGCATTACCCTCCTTCCCCACATGCAGAGTGCACTTTGATCCCTGGTGCATGCGTTCCAGAATGCCATTCACATGGCAATATAGTACTTTAATGAAGTGTCTTATACATAAGACAGTTTGGGTCATTCAGAAGTGGACGCAGGGAAGCCAGTGGGGCAAGTGGCCAATAGTTTACCTCCATGCCGATGGTTACCGCATAGAAACGCAGATGAAAATTGCATGTATATCCACCCAGGGAGTTACTTCGTGGTAACTGGGGAGATGGCTACCAGACGCAGGTGTGTCATGGCCATGTCTGCGTCTAAAGATACAGTTGCACTGACACAAGCAGCCAAGTTCAGTGGGCAGGTGGAGTGTCCAATGGTGTAGCCAATGGTGCGCCGATAGTGCGTCTTTGTACTCACATCGGTGGATTCGCGCCTCAGCCGGTGGGGGCGTCTCAATAGGATGCCCATCGGCCATAGCATTAGAATAAGGACTAAATATAACTTTAAAGTACTAATTGAGTTCAATCAACTATTACTACTACTACTACTACCTGTACTACTATTATTATTATTATTATTATTATTATTATTATTATTGTTGTTATTAAATATAATATTAATAGTATCAGTGGCAGGGACCGAAATACTCTCAGCCAATAGAAAGTGGCTGGCGATTATCATCATCATTAGTGCATATTTTGCATTAGGGGTTGAGCACCTGTAGGTGTTGCACCTTCTGCCAGGCGTAAATGTCCTTCTTTTGTATGGCCTGGAACACATTTGTGTGAATACACTCTTACTATACTGGCTCTACACTTACACACACTCTCCATTGTCTGTTAAACCTCTTGAAGCCCCAGGAGCCATAAGCACAAACTGCTGACATCATATAACTTGTGGTAGCTCATCATATGACATGTGCACCATTCCATATGCCCAGGAAGTAAGCGAAACAGGCAAAATAACAAGGGTTGTGTTGTAGATGTGGTTGGGGGTGTGAGTGAGGATTCTTACTGCTATGGGAGGGGAGGTGTGTGTTTTGTATTCATATTATCTGTGTTAAATGTGGGTCACTATTAATGGTCTCTGCATTATTTGGCGTTCACAGCACTCTTCCTGCATTGCATGGCGGGCACTGGAACACTGCATTATATGGTCGGCACTGCGACACTCTGCATTACATGGTGATGCTGCAACACTGCATTATATGGTGGGCACTGCAACACTCTTTATTACATGATGGGCACTGTGACTCTCTGCATTATATGGTGGGCACTGTGACACTGCATTAAATGGGAGGCACTGCAACACTATGCATTATATGGTGGGTGCTGCAACGCTTTCTGCAATACATGGCAAGCACTGTGACACTCTGCCACTGTGACACACTGCATTATATGAGTGGCACTACAACACTCTCTGCATTACATGGCGGGCACTGCAACACTCTGTATTATATGGTTGGCACTGCAACACTCTACATTACATGGCGGGCACTATAACACTCCGCATTATATGGTGGGCACTGATGGTCTCTGTATTAAATGGTGGGCATTGCGATGTTCTCTGCATCATATGGTGGCCGCTGTTATGTTTTCTGCATTATATGGTGGTCACTAAAATACTGGGCCTGATTCAGACCCACTCGCGAGCGGCTGTCCGCTCGCAAGTGGGTCGATGTTATGGACTGAGCATGCGCACGACGGAGGGAGCTCCGTCGTGCACATGCGCCAGACGCGACGAGCGAAGGAAAGTCCTTCGCTCGTTGTGTCCGATCAAAGGGGGCGTGCTGTCAATGTTGATTGACAGCACGCCCCCTTTGGTGGGCGTGCCGGGGGCGTGCCTCCCTGACGGGGGCGTTCCCACGGGAACGCCTCCCGTCAGAAGCCGGCCCACTGACATCACTAGTGATGTCAGTGGGAGTGATTTTGGCTCTGATAGAGCCAAAATCACTCCGGAGCTTGCGGTTGAAAACCTCAACCGCAGGCTCCGGCTCGCAAATTCGATGGTCGCGATGGTCGAGACCATCGCGACCATCACAATGCACGCTCGTATAGCCTGTGGGTGGTGACCCACAGCTATACGAGCGTCCAGGAGGACGCTCCATGAAAATGGAGCCCGGCCCTCATTCAGAGCGTGCGCTCTGCTCAGAGCGTACGGCTCTGAATGAGGGCCATTGTCCGTATTTTCTGGAGGTCACTAAAATTCTCTCTGTATTGTCTGGCAGTCATTAAAATGCTGTCTGTATTGTGTGCAAGTCACTAAAATGCTATCAGTACGAGTGTATATATAGTAGTCATTAAAATGCTGTCCATATTGTCTAGCAGTCACTAAAATGCTATCAGTACGAGTGTATAGTAGTCATTAAAATGCTGTCCGTATTGTGTGCCAGTCACTAAAATGATCTCTGTATTATCGGTCGGTCACAAAGATCACAGATGGAATGAGCGATTTTTGCAATAGTGTGCATGTGTCATTTTCTATGTTATCACTCTGCGCATGCGTCAAATTAGCAATCCAAAGTAGCATGGATCTGCATTAATTAATGGACGTGAGCTGTAACAGGGTAACGGGAAATGGGCAGTCACTGGATGGAGTGTACTGAGTCGCATAATACAACTTAGGTATGTCAAGGGTGTGTTGTTCATTTTATGTTGAAGAGTCGGCATAAGGGGGCGACTGGGATGAAGTTACGCCATTGACTACTATGGAGCATAAAGTGAACAACTACTGCAGAAAAAGGTTACCTCTCTAGATTCTAGAAGCATTGGAGGCCAAGTTGCAATGGGTACCACAAAGTTCTAGTCCTGTAGACAGACGTTAGATTTCAGAGGCTTGGAACAGCAGACAAATTGCAATAAGGTAAAATATTATTCAACCCTGTGTAGAGTTTAAACATATAGGAGAATAGGTAATAATATGATGCTTTATGTGTGTCTCCTTTCTACTAATTGTAAATATCTGGAAACTACAAATAGAGCTTATAGCTTTTAAAAAAATTGTGACAGTAAACAGAATAAAGTTATTTACATCTAGCATTAGGGCCAGCACTACCTTTAGGCAGCTGCCATAGGGCACTGGCATCTGAGGGGGTAGCACTGAGGCTCCCAGCACAATACTAAGGATGTCTCTGAAAGACATAAGCCACGGCCACCACCCCCGCACTTACCAGCAGTCTGACATGTCTGGTGCAGGGCAGCCAGCAGCAGCAGCAGTGATCAAAACCGCCCCCTACCCTCTCTGCATGTTGGCTTCCCCCAGAAGAGAGACCAGCCACCAATGTGCTGATGTCTATAAGTGATCTATGTACTAAGCTTTGGATAGAGATAAAGTGGCCGGAGATAAAGTACCAACCAATCAGCTCCTGTCACTTTACAGACTGGAGGCCTGATTCATTACGGATCGCTATTGCGATTGCTCATGCAGGTGGCCGATTGTTGAGTTCTGCGCATGCATAGCAGTGTGCGTAGGCACCACCGCGATCGTACTGCGATCACATAGACCACGCAGACCCATCGCAGAGTGATTGACAAAAAGTGAGCGGTTGAGGGTGGCGACGGGGGGGGTGGTCGGTGAAACGCAGGCATGTTTGTCTGTTTGAACGCCGTTACAGGGGCCTGCATAAATTAGCCACTGCTATGGCATACGCAGCTTGAGCTCTCACTGCGTACAGGAAGGTTAGCAAGGTCTAACCTTGTGCAATTGTGAGTGAGGCTCCGATGTTAATTGATGGTACCGATGTTTTCACAGATTAGCAAGGTATTACGGATGTGTGCAAGGGAAGTGGGCGTCTTCATGTTGGCCTGCGATGGCATTGCGATTGCAATCATTAGCATATTTTCGCAGCGGGTCTGTTTGTGTAATTGCAGCTGCGATCGCAATAGCGATCCATAATGAATCAGGCCCTGTGTTTGAAAACTGACAGTTTGGTTGCATGGTTGGTACTTTATCTCCGTCCACTCTATCTCCCTTCAAGGCTTAGTACATAGACCCAGCAGCGTCACTTACTTGGGTGACACCCGATGTGGCTGGTAGGACTTCTTTCTCACACAAGGAGGCGTAGCCTTGCTCCACGAAGCCACGTCCCCTTATGTATGCCGATCTTGGGGGCATGACCACATGTAACACCCCCTCCCTGTTCTCGGTACACAGTGGGCTTACCCAGCGCTCCGGCAGCCTCTCCCCTGCCTCTCTCTGAGTTGCGGCTGCTCGGTGGCACCATCCGACGGTGTGACACCAAAATAGCAGAGCAGCTCTGCTATTTTGGTTTCACCCCCTCGATGGTGTCACCCGGTGCACCCAGCACCCCCCGAACCCCACTGGTGACGCCAGTGCATAGACCCTTAAGTCCCTTCGCCCACCCCTCCTGAGACTCAGCCCCTCCTCACCAAGGCCCCGTCCCGTCCTACACCTTCTGTCCTGCTTGTCTGTGCGCCGTCCTCCCTGGTATCTTTGTAGACTATAACTGTGAGTATAGTATACGAAGGCAGGATAAGCGTGAGTATAACTAAGAATACTATGTTTTTTGCTGTATGGATGTCGAGGTCAGCCTTGTTGCTGGGCAGATTATAAGGCTGTCTGGTCAGCTGGTTGGGTGAGCCAATGATATTGCTTGAAGGAGTGGTCAGATGATCAGTATATATTGGGCTGTGTGAGCATGGACAGCCTCTTGGTTCCTGGATCTTTGAAACAAGATCAGGCTGAGTATCTTTGCTGTTATAATAGGCTGTCCACTTTGTATTCACACCTTTATTTCAGTTTTCCCCTTTGTAATCCTCCCTCATTGTATTCCCTTTCATCACACTATATCCCTGCTACCCCCCTCCCATCCTCAGTCACTATTTTACATATATTACAGTACCTTCATTCCCCCCCCCCCTTTTATTTCTCTGTCTCCCCCGAGCTTCGTGTACAATCTTACTGTCATATCAGCTTCCATCCGGCGCCAGTGGTAGCACCCGCTGCCGGGCCCCCGCGGCTCTCTCAAGTGCTCCCGCCCCCCTCCCTTTCCTACCTTGCTATCCGGGGCTGCGTCTTTCCGAACGCAGCCTTGTCAGCTTTCTCACCATTCGGTCCCAGCGGCAGCTTCCGCTGTCGGGCTCCCGCTACGCCCTCAGTCACTACCCGCTCCCTCCCTTACCATCCCCCCTCTCGGGGCTGCGCGGTCTTCCGGCTCAGCAGCTCCGTCTGCCACGTGTCCCGCTCTCCCAGCGGGAGCTCCCGCTGCGCTCTCTACGTATACCCAGCTACATCCCCGGCGGCCAGCACTGTCGTGCAGCATGGATGTGCTGCTGGCCCTCCCCAAGCATATGTATGTTACACGTCACCCTGTCCCTTCAGCGGTCTCGGCCGCCATTTTAACCCCGGCGGCCATTTTGTAGTGTGGTGCTCCTCAGCACCGCTTGTCATTTGCACAGCATCCGGCCACACTTCTATCATACATGTATCCAATGTTCTATAATATTCTGGTTTGTTCCCCCACCCCACAAAAAACAAAAAAATAAAAAAAATCCCCTACTATTTTCTCTTTTCCCCCTTAGTAGTTTTATACATCCCCAGCGTTCATCCTCAGGCCATGCTCTCATGTCTCTGTCAGTTTTAGCCATACCCCCACCGCGCCCTATGTCCCCTTCTCCTGTTGTTTTATCTTTATCCCCCACATCCAGCAGTTTTACGCCTCCCTCTATTACACCTCCTTTCACTCACGCCAGAAGCTGCCCCCCCCCCCCCCCCCATTTTTTCTTCTATATGCTGCTCTACTGCCTTTGGCTATCTTTCCTTTTAAATTCATTCCTGCCTGCATATAATTTTCTCTATTAGGGACCCTGCCCCTCTTTTATGTATCTTCTTCCGGTACCCCATCTTCCTTTGTCATCCATCATCCTCCCACTACCCGGTTGGTTCCCTTTAACCCCCTGCCTGCACCCTGTTCCTGCAACCCCTGCCCCCTCCCTCCCCATGCCTTCACCCCTTCTCCGGCTCACCTCTGCTTTAAGTTACAGGTCAGCCGGACTCAGTGATGGTCCCTCAAGTCAATGCAGTAGTTTGTACGGCTGCTATTCCAGTGCGCGTCGAGATGGCCCTGGTTTACGGAAGAGTGTTGGAAGAAGACTCTAGTGATCCTGTGCATTTGAAGACGGTTATGGCGGTCGAGCTGGCGGTTCCGCCGCATTGAAACATCAAAGATGGCGCCTCACAGAAGCATGGTAGAGGAGGTTCTGGGCCACCTGGTGCTGGCGAGTATGATTGTGTCACAAATTTTGTTATGACTCCAGTTTTTGTTTTTCATCTGTTTGCCTGGCGCGCTCGCGTTAGATTGACAGGAGGGTTGCGCAGAGGTTAGACAGGGGGTTAGGCGGTACTTACAGGGAGGCTTATGACACAGTTATGGGGGTTAGGAAACAAGGATACTGTACATTGTGTGAATTCAGCTTTTGCTGTGCGCCTTGCGCTTCAACGAATAAGGATCCGCAGAAGTAAATTTGCTGATTTTTTTTTTTTTTTTTGGTTCAATTTTGGGATGTCATAGGGTGGAATCAGGCGACTTCGGCGACTGTCGCAATTTTTGGGAATATAATAAATTGGGTTGGGGGTGGAGTTACATGCTCCTTGGTGCCATGGGCTATTTGACGCACAGAGTGCAGAACACGGGTGGATTTATTATGCATCTGTGTTGTAGTTACATGTTTGTCTAGTCCAGAAATTTGGCATGGGGTGAATTTTTCATGCCCAATGCGGGCGGAACCATGGCGGTAGGGTGGTTATACCTTTTGGGGTACAAGGGGTGTTGCAATTTCTACCCTCCTTGGTCGCGGGGCTGCCTCCGCATTCCTTCTTCGAAACGGGGGTAATCCTGGCTTATTTAAGGTATATGTTTCGGCAGTTATGGTCCCCGATGCGTTGTAGGTTGGGCTGTCGTTTGCCCTCGTGCCGCACTTGCGTGGGTAGCTCCTGTCCAAGGATAGCCTACGTGTATAGGTGGTTTTACCTCCCGTCTCAGGGGTTAGCTCTAAGGGAGCTAGTCGGGCTCAGTCGCCATTTTGTTTGGCTGTTTTTCTCTGTGCAGCATAGGTGGTTTAGTGGTTAGCGTTCCTCCCCCGCAGCGAAGAGGTTGTGGGTGCGGTTTCCACCTTGGCCTGATATCTCCCTGTGTTTGTGTTTCCTCCATATATTCTTTTTCAATGCGTGGGGTTTTTTAGGGTGTTCAGGTGAATTAGCAAATAATGTTTGCCTTCGGGCGGTGCGGTTTCCGGCACCTAAATCGAGAAATCCATTTTTCTTACTTTCGCAGGTTCAGGCCGGCACTGACCAGGTCTGTGTAGCGCATTTTCCGTACGGATTTCTCTTCATGGGTGCGGGAAGGAATGACATCTGTTTGGACCTCCTTTTTTGGCACAGTCACCTTTTTTCCGTGTTTTGGGTGTTACAGTTGCGCGTGATATGATGGTAGGTTTTGTGTCCAGTTGGTAGGTTGGAGATGGAGATAGTCACGATAGCAGGTTATGGTTGTTTGGTAGATTTTGTAGCGTAGTGGGAAATGGACCACATATCACAGTAGACATTTAAGGTTTTGAGCCTCAGTGGAAGCATTTAAAATAAATAAATAAATAAATAAATAATAATGATGTACTGGGTTTGTAAGTTGTTTGCTTAAATGCGGCTGATTTATAGTTTTACACAGTTTGAGCAAGCACTTTGTTGTTGGGCAAGGTTTCTTGTTTAATTTAATGGTGAACTAATTAGTATTTCAGCGGCAATTGTTGCAGCAATTTGTTTACCAATGCGTCTGGCTGGCCTGGTGTGGTTTATTACGATACAGCTTTTTCGAATAATTGTTGCTGTTGGAGCCGTTCCCAGTTTTCATGGCCAAATAAGGCTGGTCAGTGCGACTGAGGATTAATTGTTTTTCTAATCTGCTGAATTGGGCAGCTCATGCCATCTACATCCGAAACTCGTTCTTTTTGCGTTTGCTTTGTCATTTAAGTTTGTGTGTTTAGGTTCAGACTATTATATTTCTACATACAAATTGCGCTTTGGTCTCTTGTGCCAATGATACCAAGGGGGTAATCGTCTGCCTGGCAATTTTGGCGAGCTTATGGGCTCAGCCATCTACGGAGGGTAAGTTTTTCAATATTTGCTTTAATTCTTTGTTCGGAGCCAGTCGTAGCGGAGCGGCTCCAAAGCCTCTGCGGTGGCATTGCCAGCGGGGATCTCCTCTATGGTAAGCTTGAGGCTATTCATGTGCATACCCAGTCAGTTATTGCACGTTGGGTGAATGTTTTCCCCGTTCGCGTCGTCTCCAGACGGCCTTTTTTGATGTTCAGTTTTGATGCTTTGCTTGTGGTTATGAGCAGGGGGATTCTGATGGGTGTGAGGTCTCGTCTTTGCATTGGAACTTTCCAGCTGTAATTTTGGAGTGTTTTAGTTTCGTCAGGGATTTTGTTTTAAAAGATATTGTTTTTCAGGAGATTAGTGGTGCTTATGCAAGTTTCCATTGGGTAGTTCAGACCATAAAGGTGGGGGTGGATAGTGTCCGTTTCTCAACATACACAGTTTCATTTGCCCGGTACGCCTTGCGGTGCATTACAGATGTGGTGCCCTGCTAGTGAACACAAGGAGAGTACAAGGATGGTGTTAGGCCTTGTTTTTACATTTGAACTTTCCAGCTGCAATTTGGAGTATTTAGTTTCGTCAGAGATTTGGGTTTAAACTAAGATATTGTTTTTCAGGAGATTAGTGGTGCTTTGCAAGTTTTTCATTGGGCAATTCAGACCATAAAGTTGGGGGTAGATAGTTCCGTTTCCCAACATCCAGAGGTTCATATGCCTTGCGGTTCATTACAGATGTGGTGCCCTGCTAGTGAACACAAGGAGAGTTTCGTGCCAACCTTACCCTGCATTTTTCAGTTCACTTAGAGCAAGAGGGTGGTGTACAGGCCAATCTTATCCTACGTACTAGATGTTAGTTTTCTGCGGTTTTGGTCTAAGTTTTGATTGGGGAAATTTCTATGCTTCAGTTTATAGTACTAATTTTCTTCAAATTGGCGCAGCGATTGCGGTAGCATTTCCTGCAGAGTTTAGGGCGTGCAAACGGCTGCCGATGAGACAATTATTCAGTTGCGACTAGAACTAGTTGCGCACCTGGCGACAACCTGAAACGTTGTTTACCAACCAATCGTTGAACGACTAGCATTCAACAATTGGGGGGTGGTGAAGGGATTTTTTAGTTTTTCCTCCCGGGAGCCTTGATCCGGCCCAATTTGGTTCACGGGTAGGTTTTTTAGTTTTTCCCCTTCACTCGGGTTACTTGTTTCCCCTCTTATGCATCCCTGCTATTTAGTTGCTATGTGTTTTCTTAAAGTTGTGTCGGGATGGTTTGGATTTGGTGCGATACTCATGGTACGGAACTTTGTTGCTCACTGGGATTGCAGCAGTTGACAATTTGGGTTGTGTATGATGTGCGCGGTTTGGTGTTGAGTTTCGTGCTTGGGTTTCTTGTGTCCTCGGTGACTAAATAGGATGTGTCTGACTAGTAGGTGTTGCCTGTCAGGAGCAACGATGAGCGACAGCAGAAAGGTGCGAGGTGATCGTTCGTAGTGAGAGGTTTTGTTGGGCTTAAAGCCAAATGGGAGGATGTGTGATCTGTATGGTGCATAGTTTGTCTGGAATAGTGGTTTATAAGCATGGTGCGGTAGGCAGGACGAGGAAGAAGGTGAATGTGTCAGAAGACTGTCATGCGGTGTCTCTGGGTGGCTTGGTGGTGAGTCATAGCTTTTAGTTGCCGATTTAACTCTGTATTTTTCAATCCTGATTGAGGGCATCTTGATGACTTGGATTCATTTTCCTTATTTAGGAATTCTTGTTTGGGGCTAGGTCGTGTTGGGTGGCAGGCCAGTTTCCTTTGGAGTCTGGCTTTGGCGGGAGTACGCTGCAGATCAGTGGCTTTATGTGGCGTAAGATACGTTGTGGGGGCACTTTCCCTCGATGAACCTGGCGAATTTGTCCTGCTCCGCACGGGGGGACCCGGGCGCTTTTTGGTACGGAAGCGCCACGGATTGGCCCAGGAGGGAAGTGGGACCCTCGCAGCGTTAGTGCGTCTAGAGGGGGGACGTGTCAGTCGTTCCCCGAGTATTTGAGCAAAGTAAAAGCTAGAACTGAGCCTGCAGCGTCTCTTTGCCACCCTGGTTAGGTTAATTAATTAATTATAAATAAAAGCTGTGACCTTTTAGCCAAGCTCTGGTTGTCTGTGTCGTTATTTATTAGTTTATAGTTAAGTAAGCTATACAAGGTTGTTAAGGGTTAGAAGCAATAAACCAATGTATTCTTAGACCACAGAATACCTAAGTTTGATTGAAAGTTCCAGAGGCTACAATCCAAGGGTGTTGAAAACGGCAAAAGAAAGTGTTTTAGCTTTATCCAAGGTTGAAACACTAAAACTTGTGCAGAAAAAAGATATCTCAAACAGGATGTTATGGGTTAATGGCTATACTACTTCTAGTAACATTATTACAGCATCAGCTAAAAAATGGTGGCCCCTGTTAGATTTAAATGATGAATTACCTGCATTGAGGAATAATTCCGTGTTATAGAAGGGGACACTACGTCAAGGATATGATTTAACTTAATGGTGTAATACATTATAAAATTCAGATACTAAGGGGCCTATTTATTTATTTATTTAAAAAAAAAATCCTTATTGAAGCATAGATACACAATAAGTAAGATCAAGTGTAAAACACAATTCAAAGTCCATTAGAATGTCATATAATTGTCCACAGTACAGAAACAAACATATATGGAAGGATTCCGGAGCCGAACCACACAACAATAGTATATCAAAAGGATATCGGGGGATCCTGAAGAGGAGTACAAGTTTTGTACCACAGAGTGCTACGAAAGCAGTGATGTATAGCCTACTTAGTGCAAGCAGGTAAAACCTCTATATAACTCTCCCACGTTGCAAAGAATCGTTTAGTATGTATCTCTTTCTGGAGGGAGGCTTCCAACTAATCCATATGACAAATAAAATAAAGCATTCTTTAAACATTTCAAGGGTTGGTGGCGAGCTCTGTAACTACAAGTGCAAAATAATTCTGCAAGCAGCCGATTAAAATTGCCAGTAGCAATCTTTTAAGATAGGAACAGGGTATCTACAGGTATATGACCAAATATGGCCTATTCAGATGTGAGCGGGGCATAGTATCCTAAATGAGCAGTAGCAAAACGTCAAACATCCAGCCAAAGCCATCTAACAAGGGGACAAGGGGCCTACTTATTAACATCAATTTTACTAAATAAAAGTGAAAAAGGGTGTTTTCACATCATTTTAGTATCGCATAAATTTACTAAAGGGCAATTGGAGTAGAATGACTAAAATTCTTCGCTAAACCCTAATTATCACATATTTTTAGTAAGCAGATCACATTTCCCATAATTGTAATGGGAAATGTGATCTGCCCACATTTACTAATAATAAAATGTGAAAAAAATACCGGGGGAAGCCCTGTGATAATACCACCTGGAGATGACGTTATCTAACGATCGCGGGGGTGTAGTGGCACCCAGCTGGTGCATGTGCGGCACCTTGTCGCTGTATTTTGTCAAATAAATATAGTGATAAGGCTGCAAAGGGGATTCGCAGGGACAGAGCTTTATCGCAAGCTCTGTCCCTGCAAGGGATTTTTAATAAATCCCTGTGATATTGCCTGAATTCGCAATGCGAATTCAGTCAGAAATATCACACTACAATCTGCATTCTAATGCGGATTGTAGTAAATAGGGCCTTAAAAAACAGGCAATTATAATTGTACAGGTTGTATAACTTGTGGCTACCTGGTTGTAAGGGAAACTTTATAACATCCACGCACTGGAAAGAAGTTCAAAATTTAGCGTGCATTAACCTGCACTTGCAAATTTGTGGTCTATTACATTAAACGCACCTGTGGACTTTTCTACATCGGAAAGACTACAAGACATTTTAAGGAGTGTCTCTCCCGCCAGCCTCTTTCTGTGTCTCTAGCCCCCCCAGTGTATCTCCAGTTCCAATCGGCCTCCTACCGTATCTTCAGCCAGCCCCCAGTGCCTCCTCAGCTCCCATCCATCCCCTTCTGTCTCCCTCAGCCCCACAGTGTCTCTGCAGCTTCAACCAGTTCCCATGTCTATCCACCTCCAGCCAGCCTCCTTCTGTCTCTCTCCAGCTCAACCCAGCCTCCTTCTGTCTCTCTATCTCCAGTCAGCCCCTTCTGTCTCACCACCTCCCCAGTGTCTCTCCAGCTCCAGCCAGCCTCCTTCTGTTTCTCCAGCCAGTTCCCAGTACCTCTCCAACTATCACCAGTCCCCTTCTGTCTTTTCAGTGTCTCTATAGCTCCAGCCAGAGTCCAGTGCTTCTCCAGCTCCAGCCAGCCTCCTTCTGTCTCTCTGGCCTCCCAGTACCTCTCCAGCTGTAGCTAGACCCCTTTTGTCTCTCCAGCACACCAAAGTCTCTTCAGCTCCAGTCAGCCCCCCAGTGTCTCTTAAGCTCCACCCAGCCCCCTTCTGTCTCTCCAGCTCCCCAGTGTCTCTCCAGCCCTCTGACCGCAGGCTCTTACCTTCTTCTGGGTCGTCTGGCTGCTCCTCATTTTGTCGGTATGTTTTTATTAGTAAATGAGCATATTTCAAAACCAATAGGAAAATGCTCAAAAAAAGCAAAACCAATGCTTATAAATATATCACTGAAATGTCAGATTAAACAGAAAGTTTCTCTGGCTATTATTTTGCAAGTCCACAAGTGCCACCATCCACTATGCCTACATATATAGTGTAGTGTGTACATATATATGTATATATATATATATATATATATATATATACATATATAAGCAGTCAGGGTGGCACACAATAGTCTTACTTGAGACTTTAAAACAGTCCTTTATTCATTCAACGTTTTGGGGTTCCCCCCTTCATCAGGGACAACAATTTACAACTAAATAACCATAAAACTAACATATATAATCACAGTGATGATTGCAATCACACTCACCTGTAGTACGCCAGCTTTTGACCTCCGGAGCTCCACACCAGGACTGGACGTCGCTGATCTCATGATGTCATAAGCCGGCGCCTGCATGTAAGGGCTTGCACAGCAAACATGTTGCCTAGCAACAATTGTCATAACTTAACGCGAATAATAAGGGCAATTACAAGCACTGGCCTTACAATATAAAATACATACCTTATTGGCTGTTAGAAATCATTAAAAACAAAGCCAACAAAGTCAGCATAATTAGAAAAAACACACTTCCTCACAAGTATACACATCATAGCAGAATTAGCCTCTGTGTCACTATATATCAATAAACAATCTAAACCAGATATGATCAGCTACTATAATTATATGTTTACTTATTCACTTATTGTTATAAAAAGCATTGGAGACCTAGGAGACTTAGGGTCTCATTAAAACCCTTCGGCACAATCGTGTTGAGAGTAAATGTCCATTTACTCTCTTTTTGCATCAAAACCTTGTTCTTATTTCCACCCCTACTTAAGGGAGTCACATGATCAATTATACTGGAGCTTAGAGACGCTACCCATTGTTTATATTGTGCACAATGGCGAGCAACCGGTTGCTCGCTTAATCCACTTTCTTTGGCTTGTCGTATGGCACTGCGGTGTAGCGCCATCCACTCTTTAAATTGGCGCTGGGTCTTACCCACATACGACAAGCCACAGGGACAAGTGAGCATGTAGATCACAGGGGTTGTTGAGCAAGTCAATGCAAATTTGAGTTTATATATTTTACCAGTATGTGGGTGGCTAAATGTATTGCCGGTGAGCAAAGATCTACATGTAACACACCCTAGGCACCCTACACATCCTGATTTGATACTTAGCAACACCTTATTTTTAATCCTAACCAATACCTGGCGTTTATAGCCTTTGTGAACAAATTTTGTGATCATATCAACCAATGTTTGTTCTGATTGGCTTTCATCTGAGGTGATATGTGATTCCCTCAAGAGCTGAGAATATGGTAATCGCTTTCTCAGTGGATAAGGATGATAACTATTATTCCTCAGTATAGTGTTTCGAACCGTACTTTTTGTAAATAAGGATGTGTTAAATTTATGCCCATCATAGGATATACATACATCCAGAAAATTTATATTAGTAGAACTAGTCTGACACGTTAATTTAACCACACTAGCAGAGCATTAGCAGGGCATGCTGGTTCTATTAGTGCTAGTTGGAGTTCCCAGGGGTGACTCCCAGGTAAGATGGTTCTCAATTTGGATGCATTTATGTATGTGCCTTTATCATGAGGCCTTACATTTGACAAAATATATTTGTGCCTTTATCATGAGGCCTTATAATTGGTAAATATTACATTAGGGCGTACGGCCCCCGAGGTTACTCTGGCTGGGCATCTATACTTTACTCTGCACTGTCACTCTTTTTACATTTTATGTGTGATGCCCTTGAGGGATGCAGGTGTAGAGACTGGTGATATCTGCCGTACACATAGTCAAAGAATAATTAATTAGTATCTTTCAAATATGAAGGAAGATGCTGAATACATGGATTCAGTATGGAGTCCAGATACACTGCAATAGGATAATAGAGGGAACCCCGGGCTGAGATTATTGGACGCCCGGGTGGGGTATGTTAAGTTTTGTGTAATCGGTAACGTAAAAAAAAAAGTAATGGGATATTCCAATGTTAGTGCTGATCTCAGTTCTGTAGAAATGATTCCATCCTGGAGTGCTTAGCTGTCCATATTGTCCAATTCCTGCTTGTAAGTCATGGTTGGATCCTTAGGTAACAAAACATATGTGGAACTATCATTCAACTGTCGGTAGCATTCACTCTTGTATTGTAACAAATTTTGCACAGCCACCGCCCCGCCTTTATCGGCAATGCGTACCACCATATCCTTCCTTTCAGACAGAGATTTCAATGCCTTTGTTTCATCTCTACTTAAATTAGGATGATGATATGATGACTGTAGTGGCTGGAGACCCTCCTGGTCCAATAAACGTGTAATAGTTTTTATGGATGCATTTTGTGAGATTGGGTCAAATTTGGAGCGGCGTAGAATCTTTTTAACGACTCAGTTATAGGATTTCCATTCTCCCTAGATGAAATCGACTTCTGTTTTCCAAAATGATCTTTCAAACGTAATGTCCGGTTAATTTTAAACGTATCTACATCCATACTAGTAGTGGGAATGAATGACAGTCCCTTAGAAAGCACACTTCAGCTTCACTTAACGGAGTTTCAGACAAATGAAACACAAAGCTTTCCTCCATGGTGGTCTCCTATTTGTTCTGCCACGTGTTCTGTTTGGATCTCTTTGTCCTTCTACGTTTGGCAATTGTACCATAGATAGTGCCTGTGTCCCCAAAGGGAATGAACCAGTGGATGAAGAAGGGGGTCCACCTTCCGTTTCGCTCTGCAAAGTACTTGATCCCTCCATATCTTTATATCTAGGACGTACTTGTTGACCCAAGAGTATACCCTTCTCTGATCATAGTCGAGCTGAACTTTGTGCAATTTCTCCTTCTTAAATAGAATTAATTCTCGTTTATATTGCTCCATCTGTATATTCAATTTATCCATCTAGGCATTACTTACATCTTGAATCAGTGTTGGTTTATATAATTTTTCAAATTCCGCTATTTTCTGTTTCATGCAGTTCAGCTCCCTTGTAGCCTCCTCTATAACCAATAAGAGTAAGTCCATGGAGCACTTGTTCAGAACTGCAATCCACCTCCGACAGAAGTTTAAATTATACCTGCGAATTGTCAGAACCCCCTTGGTACCCCCTTGGTATTTGCTTACTGCGATAATAATCCGACAAGCTGATACTGTGATACAAAAAATCGCATTCCTTTTGTTTAAACTGTAATAGTTGTTGAAACAACACTTCAGGGGTCAAAGTACACGTGTCATCATCTAATTTTTGTTTGCTTAAAATTGCTTCGGCCTCCACATCTGAGAAACTTATCATTTCTCTAGCATCAATGGACAAATTCTATAAGCAGCCGTCATAGTTATCCTACTATAATGTAATCTTCCACCAGGAAAGTGTCCAAGTAATATAAAAATCTGTATCTGTGGTAATATAATCTGCTTGTAATAATAAACAGTCAATAATAGATCCACTTAGGTGCCATGGTTAAAATGACACACTGCACTGCCGCAGGTTTTCAGTCCAAAATACTCCACCATATACAGACGGCACTCACAAGGTGGTTTGAGCTCGTTGCTTGCTAAATTTAAATTTGAAATTTAAATGTCAGATTAAGGTGGCAACAAAAATATTCACTTATCAGCTGCACTATCCAGTGATCACAAGACACATACCACAGCCAAGATTGCGCTAGTATTTTTCCACTCACAAGGTGACCTGCTAGGCTTGTGACCCTAGCTACACCTCCATCAAATATCCTGCAACTTCTACCTATGACACATGTATCCGCTGATGATTGTAACAAGCTGCGACGGCAACTTGTTACTCTCTGGTGCCCCAGCTGTCGCTCCTCTTTCGGGACGCCGTGTCCTCCGGCCACAGTTTCAGACTTACTCCTCTGTTATCGGGCAACGTAGACAACACTAGAATGGCATCTGTGTTTGCTAGGAGATCTAGACACCGAGCTGACGCAGTCACTTCTGGGACTACTGGCTACAGTCCCTGCCAGTCGGTCTCCTGCCTGTCAGTATCATTGCCTCTTTGAGACTCTGCCTCTGCTGTGACTATGCCATACAATCTACAGTTCACCCACAGCAGTTACCACACTGAGCAGTGTGCTTTGCAGGAAGCCGCAGTCTCCTCTAGTCTGTACTTCGCCTGTGGCATTGCCGCATTCCCGGTGATACCATCGAGCGGCCTCTGTCTGCTTCTTGGCAACCTCGGCACATAGGCCACACCTCGTCATCAGCGCTGCACTTTGACACTCAAGGCAGCACCTTGGCGCCCAAGGCCGCATTGTGTCACCAGTGCCGTACTTCAGTTCCCAAAGCCGCATCATTTCACCAAAGCCGCACTCCAGCCCTCAAGGCCGCACCCCAGCACTAGTGCCTCACTTCAGCCCTCAAGGCCATACCTCGGCCCTCAAGGCCACATCGTATCATCCAAACTGCACTTCGACTCTCAAGTTCGCACCTCGCCACCAATGTCACAGCTCGGCCTTCAAGGCCATGCCTCGACACCAGTGCAGCACTTCTGCCATCAAGACCACACCTCGGCCCTTAAGGCCGCATCCCAGTCCTCAAGACCGCACCTCAGTACCAGTGCCGCTACTCGGCCCTCAAGGCTGCAACTTGGCCCTCAAAGCCGCATTCCGGCCCTCAAGGCCACACCTCATCACCAAAGCCGCACTTCGGCTTATAAAGCCGCATCTCAGCCTTCGAGGTTGCATCTAGCCACCTGTACCATCACCAGCCGCATAACATCTTGTGATCACCAGGATTGCCATGTAAGTCCCCACTGTCCCGAGTTTAAGATCAGCCGGCCGCTTAAGTACTGGTGAGCATGTCCAGCTCTAAGGTGGCTGTTAATGGCAGAAGACCTCGCCAGCGTGACTCTAGGGGGTAACTTTACTAAAGTGAGAAGTTTTAGAAGAGGAGATGTTGCCCATAGTATCCAATCAGATTTTACTTAACATTTAACTAGCATCTTCTAGACGATAATAGCTGGAATCTGATTGGTTGCTATGGGAAACATCTCCACTTCTAAAAACTCTCACTTTAGTAAATTTACCCCTAGGGGTCATATACTGTGGTTCCTTGGTAATGATAACAATGATATTTTAAATAAGTGATACTAGGGGCTCTATTTATTAACATTATTTTTACTAAAATAAAGTGAAAAAGGGTGTTTTCACACCCTTTTCACATTATTTTAGTTTCACCTGTAGTTATTACAGGGCAATTGGAGTAGAATTAGTAAAATTCTACTCCAACCCCCAGTATCACTTATTTTTAGTAAAGCAGATCGCATTTCCCATAATTGTAATGGGAAATGTGATCCGACCAGAGTTACTAAAAATAAATTGTAAAAAAATACCGGGGGAAGCCCTGTGATAATAACGCCACCTGGAGGTGGCGTTATCCAGGGTCTCCCCCGGTTACCGGGCTCCCACTCTGCTCTAACGGGGAGAGCAGAGGCGGGAGCCGGTACCAGTAATCAGCTATGTGGTCTAAGTAGACCGCAAGCTGATTACTGTAAAAAAAAGAAAAAAAAATTAAAAAATTTTTTTTCCCTTACCTGAATCCAGGGACCGGTGATCGGGCCTCCGGTGATGGCTCCTCTCCGGTCAGCTGGTCTCCCACAGTGCACTGGGGCCCGGTCATCAGGTGATCGGGTCCCAGTGCAGTATGGGAGATCACCTGATCGGGAAGCCCGGAGAAGATCACCGGAGGCCAGGAGGATGCAGGTAAGTGTAATGAAGGGAGGGGGGGGTCGCGGGGGGTCCGCGATCGCGGGGGCGGGGCTTAGCGCCGGGGGGGGGCTTTGCGTCGTGGGGGGGTAGTAGCGGTGGTCGGTCGGCGCATGCGCGGGCTCTTAGTCGCGGTATTTTTTCTGAAAATACCGCGACTAGAGTGCGGATGGGATCCACAGGGACAGAGCTTTATCGCAAGCTCTGTCCCTGCAAGGGATTTATAGTAAATCCCTGTGATATTGCCTGAATTCGCAATGCGAATTCACTCGGTAATATCACACTACAAGCCGCATTCAATATGCGGATTGTAGTAAATAGAGCCCATTGCCTGAATTCGCAATGCGAATTCACTCGGTAATATCACACTACAATCCGCATTCAATATGCGGATTGTAGTAAATAGAGCCCTAGGGGTTGGAGTAGAATTTTACTAATTCTACTCCAATTGCCCTGTAATAACTACAGGTGATACTAAAATAATGTGAAAAGGGTGTGAAAACACCCTTTTTCACTTTATTTTAGTAAAAATAATGTTAATAAATAGAGCCCCAAGACTTCTCCATTTCTCTTCCGCAGCTACCTGATGATTCCTCTGCTCTTGTGCACTGCGCATAGATCTGGTCTTTCGGCTTGATTCAATACCGTTTGCAATTGCGATTAAGCACGTAAACGGCCGATTGTTGTGTTCTGTGCATGCGTATGCATCTCAGTGCGCATGCGTGAACCAGTCACTGTGATCGGGACTGCGATCGCAGTGACTACGCAGACCCATTGCAGAGTGATTAACAGGAAGTGCCGTTTGGGGGTGGTGACGGGGTAGTGGTCGGTGAAACGCAAGCATGCCAGTGCATTTCAACGCTGTTGCAGGGGCGTGCATAAATTAGCCACTGCGATGGCCTACACAGCCTGAGGTCTCATAGCGTGCGTGGAAGTTAGCAATTTCTGAGTAAGGTCAGAGCTTGTGCAAGTGTGCGTGAGGCTGCGATGGTACTCGATTGTACCCATGGTTTTGAAATCTTGCTAAACATTACGGATGTGTAAGGTAAGGTGGGCATCCTTATGTAGTCCTGTGTATGGCATTGCGATTGCAATGGATTAGCATACTATCGCAGTTGAACTGTGTGCGTAATCGCTATTGCATTCACAGTGGCGTTCCGTAGTGAATCAGGCCCTTTACTCCCTCCAGGGCATGCTGGGAAAATGTATTTACCGACCTCACTGCAATCCTCCACAGCTCCCACAGCCAGCAGGGGTCATTAGCAGATGTGATACACCCTTGCAGTTGCTGGGTATCACACAGAAAATCCAGATTTGGATGCCTAGACCAATATGTAGGAGCCCTTGTGCAGGCACCAGATATCTGCAACGTTATCAGTTTATGTGCTATTTTCTGTAACATTGCTACTAGGCGAGGCTTGTTAGTAACAGGGCTCCAGCAGAGCTTATGTGCGTCAACAATATTTTTCTTGCATGTGTTTTACTCTACTAATCATATTTACTGTTCTTTTGTTGCCTCAATCATAACATATATGGAACTAGAGAACCTCCTGACTGTAAATACTGGAGGTCTTTGTTGATATAACCTGCATACAAGCTGCATGCTCTTTCATAAAATTGTAGTCACAATTGAAAACATCTTCAAGTTAAAATACCACTATTAATCAGATACTGATTTGTTTAAGTTTTCTGCTATGTAAATTAAACACTGTCCTTTCACCACTGCAGTAAATACCATTAATGCTCTAACACCAGTTAACAGTTTAATATTTTTTTTACTTTTATACTAACTTAACTAATATTACACTAAAAGCTGCATCAGTTCCTCTTTCTTTCTAACTGAAGTTGGACTAGCATCGCATTGTGGGTACGCTGCTGGGGCCAGGAGCCTCATACTCAGACAGGCACTTTTGTTTTATGAGAAATTTGTGTTTTTTTTATTTTGGAAAATTGTCAAGAAATGAAATGTGTGTTTTTCCTATAGTGACTTACATATATATTGTTTGTGGGCATATGTCATTACCGTTTTGTTACACATTTTGCCAAAAATTATGGCACAGCAACTTTTTCTCATTGTGCATCCACATAAATACTTGCTATTATACTGTATTATCCACTCACCCAGCGTGATTGCATCAGGTACGACCACGCCAAACTGGGCGGAATGGTACTCTGGAAACAGTTTGAATGCATAAACTACTTATGTTTATTTGGTGTAAGAAGGGTCCTGAGCAGACCTGAAACATTGCTGTTTCTTGCACCAAATAAACTCAAGTAGTTTATGCATTGAAACTGTTTTCAGGGGTTTGGTACAGGATGCTTAGAATCCCGACGCCGGAATCCCAACTGGGTTAGTGCCGGCACTTACCAGTAAATAGGATAACCCTAACCCTACCTTTAAACCTAAGCCTCCCTCCCTGCCGCCTAAACCTAACCTCCCCCCCCCCCATTGCCTAAACCTAATCAGCCTGCAGCCTAACCCTCCCCCTAGTGCCTAACCCTAACCCCTAAACTTCCCCCTAACCCAACTACTTACCATCAGGATGTCAGTGGTCATGATGCTGGCGCCAGGATTCTGATTGGTGTCGGGATTCCGCAGCTGGCATTCTGAGAGCTGGCATCCCGACCGCTGGGATCATAATTACATCCCGTTTCCAGAGTGCTGTTCCTTTCTGCACATACTGTATATCATTCATTTATTCTGGCACCTGAAAGAATATCTGAAAGTCTACAGTGCTCACCTTGAGTTTGAGAGTGCAGGCTTGCTAGAGCATATGTATTGAATTTGTTATGAAGTTAATGCACCTCCTTTTTTAACAATAGTTTTTATTGTTTTTCATAAAAGAGGGGTACAGAATCAAAAAGGGGGGAATCGAATACAAAGAAAAAATATCGGGGGTTTTACACAACAAGGGGCCGAAATCCAAACAGCAAAGAATTAAGCATGGGACAAAGTGAAAAACACTGGTCACAAATACATTAAACCTCAAAGTTAGGTGAGTGTAATACGCTGAGGTCAACTGTCTTGCTATATATAGGCGATCAACCCTGCTCCTCTCTATATTCCCCCCCCAACAAAACCATTTCATATGAAGTGAAGAAGCAGAAGAGTATTTACAATCTGCAGTTTCAAATATAAAGTGTTTCTGGACATTGTTTTCAATTGTCAATATGCTGGGTACCGAGGCGGATCTCCAAAGCTGGGCAATGGTAGCTTTAGTAGCAACTAAAATGTGTCCCATAAAATGTGGTTGCGTCAAACCACGTGGATAGAAATGAAAGAAAGGCACTACGGATCCGCCAGGATGTGCACACCCGTGACCTTGTTAATTCTACAAAACACTTCAAACACTCCAAAGTTGCTGGATAGAGGGACAAGACCAAAATACGTGAAAAATGTCTCCCACACACCCACATTTCCTCCAGCAGATCTTTAAAATAGACGCCCAAATTTGATGTTGTCTCTCGGGAGTAAAATACGCTCTGTATATTAGCTTAAAAAAACATGTTTGAGTGATTAATGCACCGGTACAAAAAATTATTTCCCACTCCTCCTCCGAAAGAGTTATAGCGAGATCCTTCTCCCACTGAACATGACACTTCAGTTTCCCTCTTTTAATGGTCAGTATTTGGTAATGGTATCAACAAGATATTCCACCCTTATGATTAGAAGACTGAGGGCCTCATTCAGTAAGGATCGCTATTGCGATTACGCACACAATCAGCCGATTGTTACATTATGCGTATGCATTGCAGTGACTACACAGACCCATTGCAGAGTGATTGACAGGAAGTACCTTTTAGGGGTGGTGAAAGGGGGGCTGGGGGGGGGCAAAACACAGACGTGTGTTGAATGCCGTTACAGGGACGTGCATAAATTAGCCACTGCGATGCCGTACACAGCTTGAGCTTTCACTGCGTGCGATGAGGTTAGCAATTTCTGAGTAAGGTCAGAGCTTGTGCAAGTGTGTGTGAAGCTGCGATTGTACTCGATGTTACCGATGGTTTTGCAGTCTTGGTAAGTATTACGGATGTGTGTAAGGTAAGGGGAGTGCCCTTATGCATACTTGCCAACTCTCCCTCATTGTCAGGGAGACTCCCTGACATAGTAGCAATCTCCCTGTCTCCCTGAAGAGTCTACCAATCTCCCTCATTTCATCCTTATATTAAAAAACAGAGAGTTACAATATGTACATTCAAATGGGATCATTAGTGTCATTTCCTTGCATTGGTTATTATAAGGCACAATGATCCCTATGAATTTCTGAAAAGTATCAGTGTGTTTTCATCAACAAACAGATCTTACAAACTGCTTTTGGGCTGGGTTTACATTTGGATGTAAGTCAGGTTTAGGACACGCCTCTCAGATTTATCAGTACACGCCCACTGTAACACACGCTCATAGGCGCTGCTTTCCCAATCTCCCTGAAATGCTTTTTCAAAAGTAGTCATGAAGTATGTCCTTATGTTAGGCTGCCTATGGCATAGCGATTGCAATCATTAGCATATCTTAGCAGTGAGACTGCGTATGTAATCATTATTGCGATCGCAATAGCGATCCTTACTGAATCAGGCCCTGAAAGAAGAATAATATGAATGATAGCAAAGATGGTATACCAAGTGGAGTGGGAAGACAGCTTTGAAGCCAATGACGTAATTGTAAAGCCGTGTACACACTGGAGTGATGTCAGCACGATATGTAGTTTCCGACCGAATCGGAATGACATATCGGCCACATCGCTCAGTGTGTACGGCCAATATGCGCGCTTCAGCGGACACTTGCGACATCGTACGGTCGGCCGCGCCGTATGTCAAGTTGCCCTGTTGCAAGTAATGAAGGATGGAATGAGGTATCGTTCCGTCGTTTATTACCTCGTTCTGATGTGTACCCATGATCCGATATGTTGGCCCGACAGGTCGACATATCGTCTAGATACACATCGCTCAGTGTGTACCCAGCTTTAGTATTTAAAGAAGTACCGTGTGGGTACAGCATAATTCAATTGAAGGTGAGAAAAGGAGACTAAGCCATAAGCTAATAGTTTATTACCCAGCGAGGAGAGACCACCTCTGATCCAGAATTCTAGATTCAAGTCAGGGATTACTTGGTTATACCTGCTAAAGATAAAGAATGCAAAGGTAACGGTAACTCGTCATTAGTAGAGATGAGCGGGTCCGGATCTCAGAGATCCAAAGCCACCCGAATTTTGGGGATCTGGGGCGATCCGAGCCAAGCTCCGATCTCCCTGCTTGCCCCGGATCCCTTACCCGAGGCAAAACCTTGTAACCCCGCTGTCGGCTCATGAGGTTTTGTATTGAGCGGGCTTAACCCTGATTGACTGAGAGAGCCATCTGTCACGGCTCTCAGCCAATCAGCGTTAAGCCCATTACAAATGCACACAGAAGAAAAAGAAGATGGCGCCCACCATCCCTCGCCGCCTGACACCGCCGGCACCCCCTGCTGCTGACACTGCCGGCACCCCCACTGGCAGCATCCCCCGCTGCCGACACCACCGCTGCCAACACTGCCGGCACCCCTGCACTGCTGCCCCACGTACTGAGGACACCATCAGCGACCCCCACACTGCCAACACTCCCACACTGAGGACACCACCAGCACCCCTGTACTGCAGACACTATCAGCACACATGCACTGAGGACACCGCTGGCACCCCCGCTCTGCCAACACCGCTGGCACCCTGTTTTGAGAACACCCCTGCACTGCCGACACAGTCAGCAAACCTGCACTGAGGACACTGCTGGCACCCTCGCTCTGCCAACTCTGCTGACACCCCGCATTGAGAACACCCCTGCATTGCCAACACAGTCAGCAAATCTGCACTAAAGACACCGCTGTCACCCCCGCACTGCCGACATCACAGGTGCCCTTCACTGAGGACACTGCCAGCACCGCATCACTGCCATTCCATGTACTGAGGACACCGTCAGCAACCCCGCTCTCCCGACACTGCTGTCACAGTAAGTGCACTATTGGTGTATCCAACCCTCACTGTATAACACCACTGTATCCATGTTGGAAATTAGAAGCTGAACTGCCACATGTTAGTGTCGCCCACTCTTAGCTTAGTCAGCCAGCTAGCTGGATGTAACCTTTTGGCCTTAACTAGATGAAGCAAATAATATTGTGCTGTGGCCAAAATTGATTGGAAATTACTGGAAATAAATGTTATTGAGGTTAATTATACTGTAGGAACAAAAACAGGCCCATTTTATGTGATTTTAGCGTCTTTTTATGATTTTTTAAGAAAAAATCTAGATCCAAAATACAGAGGTGAGGTTTTGGCAAAACCAATCCAGATCCAAAACACGAGGGTCGGCGCACATCTCTAGTCATTAGTAGCTACCAACGCATGCTAGGCAGATACTGTAGCTTGAACTGCTTTAGAAGCTTTAGAGCCTAAAGGTTTAATAGAACAGGGAAACCATAATAAGTCAGGAAGAGTAAAGGGATGTACAAGATCTTTCTCGTTAATAATTCATGGTTTCGGGGATACAGTATCAAACCAGTCTCTAGCTTGGCTTAATTAACATGCAGATTGATACTTCTCCAAATCTGGGAAAGCGACACTGCCTTCCAATTTAGGGAGAGAAAGAGTAGTCCTCACTATTTTAGGTTTATTCCTTTCCCAAATGTATTACACCACAATTTTTTAAAATGTATTGCATAGAGACTTAGGGCCGTATTCAATAAGGTGCGAAAAGCCTGTTTCTGCGGAAAAGTATCGCTGTTGACGTCATTTTGCCAGGCGAAAACTTATCCCCGTATTCAATTCCAAAGACTTTTCGCCGGTGCGGAGTGTCAGTGCATTGAAATAGGCGAAAAAGATTTGCCTATGAAAGCTGTCGAAAAAAAGTGCAGAATTGGGGTTTTGGGGTGCAAACTTGTGAAAACCACCCTGCACCCTACCCCCCAAAGGTAAACTGTGTCAAAAAAAGTTTAAAAATACTTAAGAACACCCCAAAAATTACTTTGAAAAAGGGGGCGAAAAAGTACAAAGCTGGGGGACAAACTTAAAAACTAGCGAAATAGACTCCAGGGGGGTCCCCAAGTATGCGCCAGGTGTTTTTAAGTTTGCAGGTGGTTGCGGCAGGTGGATTTTCACTTTAGCAACTTTAAAATATGCTAGCACCCATTTTCATGTACCCCAAATTTGCTGGGACTACTTATTTTCCCCCAAAAAAACTGCAAAATACTATTCTTCACCACTTGTGCAAAGACGCTAATTAGCAGCTATTGAAAGCATTTAAGGACCCCAAATACCTTCAGTAGTTCTATTCGTGGTTATCTATAGTGATCCCCAATGTCAGTGCATCTTTTGGGGGGTGTCACGCAGATTTTCGGCATGTCCAAATTCGCCGGGTCCCGGTTTCGTCGAATTCTAATTGAATACGGGGATAAGCGGGGTCGAGCGCGATACTTTTTCCCATGGAAAACCAACGTTGTCGGCGAAAAGTCCAGCATGCGAAAAGTACGGGACTTTTCACACCTAATTGAATATGTCCCTTAGAGAGCAATCTAGGAATAGTATGATAGATAGATAGAGGATAAAGTAGTTTAGGGAGCAAAAACAATTTAACTGCAGTGACTCTGCCCAGCTATGACACCTCATAAAACATCCATTCCTTGGTAAGTGTAACCCACCTTTTACCATCTCTAGGGTCACCAGGTTACTACCTCCCTTGTAATTTAGGGTACCTACTTATATCTTCCCACTAAGTGGTACACATACTATTGAAACAGTGCCTCCACCCAAATAATAGTAGTCAATTAGGGCCTACTTGGGAAAAACCCTTTAAATGTTATAGTATGTATAACTGGTTTAGTATTTCCCATTAGTCTATGTACCCATAAATCCTAATGTTGCTTAGTAAAGCAATTACCAGTAGAATGAAACATTGGATATAATATTTTTTTTTGCACTTATGATCAAACAAGTAACCACTCCATTTGTTGCAGAAATAAAACCTGTGTATAATGAATGCTCAGATAGGCTAGAGCAAAGTCTGAGCTCTTCATTCGGAAGGTAACAACCATCCTGGTTGTTACTAGGGATGTGCGCCAGGCCATTTTTGCCGGATTTGGATTTGGTTCTAATTCGTCGTCCGGATTTGGATTTGCCAAACTGCGGTGACTGGCTTTGGATTTGGATTTTTTACTAAAATATACAAAAAAGCTAAAATCACATAAATTGGGCATTTTTTTTCTTCCTAGAGTATTATTAACCTCAATAACATTAATTTCCAGTCATTTACAGTCAATTTAGACCACGATGGACTTCCTGCAGGGAAAAGGCATTAACTTGCTCCCTAGCAATGAGTAGTGCCTTAAGTATTGATTTGTAGGCAGGATCTGCCTTATGGGCCTCTTCTAATCTAGTTGCCTACCCCTTCACTGCCAACTCACCTGATGGTTAAGCACCGGGCCACGTCAAGGCTTCTCTGTACCGGCATCTCTAACGCTACATAATATTAGCACCCACTCTGGGTCATACAATTGCATAAATGTTGAGCCACATCAAAACAGCACATATATAGATATATTTAAGTTGAGAGCCAACTCACCTGAAGGTACTCCAGAGACCTCCAAATAGCACTACAGGAACTAGCATACCCTCCCAATGTTGGTCCCATCCATGCCTCTCAGAACAGCAATACAAAATAGTGGTTGCCCATGATTAACGTAATAGTTTTTCACAGGTGCTTGTAAGGGAGGGGTTTACTCTAAGCTAGATAAAAAGAAACAAATGTTCACTCCAGCACACTGCAAAAAAAAAAAAATGCAAATAGACTTGATTACTAAATGATAAAATAAATTTAGAGATCTTTGTTGCATATATTTGCAAATACATGGTTAAGCACCGGGCCACATCAAGGCTTCTCTGTACCGGCATCCCTAATGCTACATAATAATAGCACCCACTCTGGGTCATATAATTGCATAATGTTGTGCCACATGATAACAGCACATACATAGATCTATTTAAGTTGAGAGCCAACTCACCTGAAGGTACCCCAGAGACCTCCAAATAGCACTACAGGAACTAGCACACCCTCCCAGTGCTGGTCCCATCCATGCCTCTCAGAACAGCAATACAAATTAGTGGTTGCTCATGATCAACTTAATAGTTTTTCACAGGTGCTTATACTTTACTTTAGGCTAGAAAAAAGGAAAACAATGTTACCTCCAGCACACTGCAAAAAAAACATCAAAAAGACTTGAAAAATTGTTGATACTCAATATAGCAGGTAAATATATGCAAAATTAAAGAGAAAAAACAATGGCTAGGTAAGAACGGGCAACGTTAACTATAGCATGTAACTATATGACAAAAAGAAAGCAGAAATTCACTAAGACGACCCTCCGTGGACCAGTCCTGCTGAACTGTGCGTATAGGAGAGGAAGTTGAGGAAGTCCCAGCAATATTCCACCATGCAAGAACTTTCATGCCTGCTTCAAGAGAGGTTATAGAAAAGACGGGACCATAGTGTGGGCCCGTATTCTATTAGAGGCTAAAAGCCTCAATGGGCGAGAAGTTTTCACCGATTCCAGGTTTTCGCTAGTTTCCGAAGAATCACCCTATTCAGTTCCAGGACATTGCACTATTCAATTCCAGGACTTTTTACCTGGACGAAAACTCCATAGGCAAAAACAGGCAAAAAAGTTTCTACACCCAAAGGCAGGAAAAAAGAAGTGCAAAATCCATATTTTGGGGTAAACATGTGGGGACTTGGACTTGGTTCAGAACCCTTTGGACCCCCCCCCCTCCAATGACTAATTAGGCTAAAAAAATAAAAAATTATCTTAATTCACCCTAAAAAGATGTAATTTTTTGGAGCGAAAATGTAAATAGAGTAGGAAAATGGGTCTAAAGTACTGGGACAGGTATTTTGGGCGGCTGTATGGTTGGGACAGGTGTTTTTAGGATTGCAGGTGGCTACAGCAGGTGTATTTTTAAAATTTGTTTAAAACTGCACTTTATAGACATAAAAATATACTAGTACCCATTTTAATGTACCCCCAAATTAACTACAGCAATTATTTTTCAAAAAAGAAATTGCTATATATAATTTTTCGTCACTTATGCAAATATGCATATAACAGCCCTTTAGCTCATTTTAAGAACCCTGAATACTTTTAGGAGGGTTATTAAAACAGTTCTATATTGATTCCAAGGGGTAAATTTACTAAAGTGAGAGTTTTTAGAAGTCAGTTTTAAAAGTGATGTTGCCCATAGAAACCAGTCAGATTCTACTTAACATTTAACTAGCACCTTCTAGAAGATAATAGCTAGAACCTGATTGGTTGCTATGGGCAACATCACTTTTAAAACTCACTTCTGAAAACTCTCACTTTAGTAAATTTACCCACTAGAGTCAGTTATGCTTTTTATGGGGTACAGACTGATTTCCCCCCAAAAATCAGTCCTTTTTGCTAGTTTCGCTATTCGCTACATTCGCACATATGCGTTTTCGCCTGTTTTGCAATTGAACAGGGTGAAAATTGGGGACGCGTATTGTGAAAGTAGGCAAAAACTTTGCTTCAAAACAGGCGCATGAGGCGAAAACATCGCACTTTTCAACGATTGTAGGTTTTCGCCAGTAATTGAATATGGACGGAAATCCCCAACGGTAAGGAATATCTGCTTTCCGGAGACCACTGATAACAAGATGAAAAGAGCATCGCTTAGCCAAGGTAGCCTGGGACAGACAACAGCCAAACAGTTGAAGAGGTCCCAAAATCTCTGCAGACTCTTGGCTGCCTCTAAGAGGGCTTTTTTGACATGAAAGTAATCTATACTCACTATTAAGACGTCTCTAGGGACTCCACCCGGAGCGTTTCTGGCTTTAGAAAGTCTATGTATACAGTCAATAAGTCAATAAAGATATCCGAAGATTGAGCCATTGGTAGAAGTCTCCAAGTACCATAGTTATGAAGGCCGCTATTAGACAAGTCTCAGGCACTGCCAGTAGATTAATGTTGTTGCGCCTAACCCTAAATCTCCCCCCAGGAGACTTAGGGTAAGGCTGCGGGGAAGGGGGGGTTAGGTTTAGGAACTTAGAGGGGGGTTAGGCACTTGGGGGGAGGTTAGGGTTCGGCACCTCTAAGGGAGGGAAAGGGGGGGAATTAGGTTAGTTAATACTTACCTTTAGACATTCGGGATCTTCACCTCTGCCGGGCTTCTGCTGCCTGGATTTGAATCACTTGTGTATGACGCTTATTGAAGCAAGCACTAATTTTGCTCTCTTCATTGATAGGCCACACTCACCCTAAAATTAAGCATTTGGAAACCCCCTCTCTGGAAATCCTGCGTTTGCCACTGTGACCTGTCCTCCAGGTCATTCACTTTATCTCGGAGGACAGCTTGGAGGGCTTGTAATAAGCTCGTTATGTGAGCTGGCCACCTCTTCCATTTTCCATTTCCAGATGATCAGTCCGACCGCCTAAATCATCTATAGATTGCTGACATGACTGTAGAGTGGCACACAAAACTCTGCTGCCATTTCTTCCTTAAATTGGGTCAAAAGATGTCTTTATAGTACCCACTGTCAGGGAATCATCATCTGCAAGATCACCTTGAGCAGCACCAGGAGAAGGGACTTTCACATGAGGAGAGACAGGGGGTTCTTTCAGAGAACTCGTAATCCCTTGACCTTTAGATTTGGGCGGCTGAGGCAAACGCTTAAAAAAGGCAACTTGTAAGACCGACTTAGCAACCTCTAGCTTTTTAGGGCCCATAATAGGCTGGAATGAGGTTGCACAGGTACAACTAACAGGAATGAAAGTAAAAGTAACAGTCCCACTAGATTACACAAGAAGTACGCAGGAATCAGGCTAAATAATAATTATAGGTGATAGGAGACTCAACAGGGATTACAAATCAGCATACTATTGCAGACAAATACAGAGCAGGAGGAGATATCAGTCTCAGGACCTGTCAATCACTGTAGCAAGCACATGCAGCTGCTCACCTAAATACCGAAACAGCACCCTGCAGCCAGGATTGCTGCTGCAGCACCCACGGAGCATCCTGTGGATGCTCCATACGGGAACCTTGTACACCAATGGTGTATCTATAATGGGTGCAGTGTGTGCGGGGCACACAGACCCCCGGGTTTTTAAACTTACCTTTCCGAGGTCCCATGTCGGGGGTCATTGCTGCTCAGAACACCGGAAAAATGGCCACCGTGGCCATTTTTCCGGCGTTCTGCGCATGCGCAATAGACTCCGGGCACACTCTAATGCCCGGAGTCTACTAATGCTCCGGTGGATGGCCAGCCTCGTCAGTCGGCTGCCAGCCACCAGGGAGAGAGGAGGGGGCCCCGCACGAGGAGTGCACACGGGCCCCCTCCTCTCTTAAAACACCCCTGTTGTACACTGTATACAGACAGGAACGCTCAGTCAGCGCTGCACTTACCGGAGCTTCCATGCATGCCCCTTTTGTGTGACGTCATGACGTCGTGCGCATAGTGAGAGGGGCCGGCAGAGGGTGCTGATGTGCCCAGTTGTGGCTCTGGTTTTTTAATATAATTTTAAAACCATATGTAATTATTAAGTTATGTACCCAATGATAGTAAGATGATTTTTTTATACATTATGTGCTCATATCATTCATTTACCACACACCTGAGCTTGTGCGCTTACTCTCTTTGGTGTGTCTGGATAATCTCCAGCATAGGCAGCCCAATCTCCTGCTGAAACCTTGTTGAAAAACTTCCAAACAATTTTTTTTAGTCATATAAAAACCTGAACTATTCTCAGTTTAGACATAAGTGTGCATTAAAGCTCTGTTGTTACCATACTGTAATCAACTATACCTGCAATCAAAATTTTGTTTGTATTTCCCAAAACAGCATCTCAAAGAGGTACACATACAAGGAGCAAAACAGCAGGAGGGGTCATCTGAGCTCAGATCAGTGGCGGCGGGGAAGGGCTATCTCAGCCCAGATCAGTGGATGATTGGCCATCTGAGGTGACAGCAGTAGAGAGACTACATGAGGAGGGCTGCAGGAAAATATATCCCATGTAGATAAAGGTAAATTCATTTTACAGTTAGGTATTTTTTTTTTTAACATGTGTTCTACTGATTCAAAAGCATTCTGAAAGAAAAAATCAATTCAATATAGAATATTGTAAAATACATAGATACATATAACGAGCATAAATGTATCCAACAAATATCACATAATAAACAAAATGACAAGACATATATGTAAATCAACCAAGCATATGTCTAAAATAAAGCTATATATATATATATATATATATATATATATATATATATAGATATATATATAGATATATATATATATATATATATATAGATATATAAATAAATAAATGAATAAACAAAAAAACAAATACAAAAGCAAATAAAAAGAAAAAAGAAAAGAAAAAGCATAAATTTGAGTATAATAAATAAAAGTGCAATGCGGACTAGGGATACCCCCCAGTGATATAGGAGGGTCATTATCTATTGGGCAAAACAAATACCATGAGGTGGATGAAAAGCAATGGATGAGCAGCCGTTGAGTCTGCAACGGGAGTGTAACAATAAAGCTTTCAGGTGTTTTTTTTTAAGTGCACTATAATTGTTTTTTTTCTAGGAGACAGAATATTGTAGCCCTTAAATGAGCTAATGCTGTATTTCAGGTTTTATGTGTGCTTTGCATTAATTGTGTTGTATTATGTTACTATTTCATCTATTACCTCCCCCCCCCCTTCCCCCAAGGGCATTCTGTATGAGACATACTGCAGTCTGTAAAAAGGTACAACATTATAGGCCCCAGAAAAAGCATGGCCACCTTACAATGCCAATTGAAGAAAAAATTGTGTATGAAGTGTGTAATGATATAATGGGTTAAAATTTACTAAAGTGAGAGTTTTTAGAAGTGGAGCTGTTGCCCATAGCAACCAGATTCTAGCTATTGTCTGATAGAATGTGCTACCTGTAGTTAAATGTTAAGTAGAGTCTGATTGGTTGCTATGGGGAACATCCCCACTTCTAAAAACTCTCACTTTAAAGTAAATTTACCCCAATGATTAGGAATCTGAAAAAAAACAAATTGTGTTTCAGAATGTAATATGTTCCATTTGTATCTTCATCAACTCCTGCAGTAGAGGATTTGGAGCCTGAAGGGAAAAATAACTACAGAATGAATACTTGGAGGGCCTGCAGTGGGAAATTGTCAAAGTCAAAGGTTCATTTAATAACATTAATTTAATAACATTGTACAATATTTGGACACCATGAAGCTATTTTAAAATTTTAACTGAAAATAATTCAAATTTTATTATTTTATTTTGAATCACTTTTGATTTTGAAATTGGTATAGCATACCTCCCAACATTTGATGATCAGTACTTGAGACATCTGCGTGCCAAAGGCGCGCGTGCTCCCGAAAAAGAGGCATGGCCAATACATAAAGGGGCTTAGCGGCCAGCGGCATGCCTGTTTACAACACTAAGGGGCGTGCCCAGCATCTCCGAGATGCTGGGCTGCTACCAGGCTTCCCCCTGTACTGTGAATAAATTCTGTGCGCATGCGCACAGCATCTATTCTCACTCTTCTAACCCACTGCTCTGCGTGCTCCCCCTAACACTGCGGCCCACGGGTGGGACAGCGGGACAGTCCCAAAAAAACGGGAATGAGGTATTGTATAGTTTCATCCTACATGTGTCATAGATTAACTAGTGTTAGCAACAAAGAATAAATGATCACATACACATACATTATTTATTTATTAGATACTTTAATATGAGTAGAGGTGGGGAAGTGGGGTTTAGTATGTCCCACACAGCCCATATAGAGATCCTGTGCATGCCTTTGACCAGGGGTGGCCAGACTTTTGGACTCGGTGATCTACTTTTAAAACTTAAAACCTTTCGTTATCTACCAGGCCAAAAACGGGGGCGTGGTATGCAAAAATAGGGGGCGTGACCTCACAGCAAGGGACGTAGGGGTCTGTCTTGGCCAAATCACACATACAGTATATAGTATCCCCAATTCAAATTACTCCACACAACAGCACAATCTTATTCACATTACACAACATAGTAGTGTCCCTTATTCACGTTACGACACACAATAGTGCCCCTTATAAACAAAGCCCATAGTAGTGCCCCTTATTCAATACCCCCCAGGAGCTCTGAGATTCACCTGTTTTCCTTTAAGTTAGCCCTAACCATATTTGGGCCCACACATCAGGACCATTGTTTATCTGATTGTCATTGTCTGGGACATGAAAGGATTATTTTCCACCCATTAGGTAAATGATCAACTGCAGCAGGGAATAGTTGAATTTGGTGGACCTATTATTTTTATATTAAAGACATACGCCTAACTAAATTTGCATAATATTGTGCACAATAAGCTGAGGAACAAATATCTGCATTTTTATTGGCGTTACAAACAAACATAGTAAGCATTATCTGTGCCTAAGAATGATGTCAAAACATGACAATAAAAGCTGCCATGACACCCATAATATAAGACAAATGTACATATACAGTAGGAAACCTTACAATGACCAATACACAGCATCAGCAGTCAGTTTTGCAGAAATCACACTATGCAGGTGATGGCCTCCAGTACACAAATATCACAACAGACATGAAAAACAGAGCACAATGTAAAAAACACATCATAGCGCCCAGTCACTGACAGGTAGATAGACGGAATCATATACCGCAGCTTAGATGATATCACGTTACAATGACTCAGGCAGCATTAGCTCCTAAGTAATAACCAATACTGTATATGAAGTGTGAAAATATCATGCATGGTACATCACAGAGCAGTAACAGTAACCCTACGGTATACATCCATGCACTGATTAGTAATTCCCAAGTAATGAGAAGATGCATGACACAGGTATATCAGTACTACACAGCCATGATCCCAGACTACTAGGCCAGATTTAGAAATACATACCTAAAGATGCCGGCCCATATTATTCACGTCTTTTTTGTTAAATACTAATACTGGGTGCACACTGACAGATACATTGGCCGGTCAATTGATAGGCCAATGTATCTACTGCCCGTCTGTGAGGTTCTGAATTTGTTGTGGACCCGGGGTGGTGATAGGAGCAGACACAGAAGCAGACTTAAATGAAAAAGTGGAGTTTTTAATAAGTGACTTAGAAGACATGGGAATGGCAATAAAAAGTCCAGGTATAGCACTAAAGTGCACTTGATAACTGTAGTTTGGGTTAATGTGAAATGTCCAGATAGTGACAGGCAGGAACAGTCCAATAAACAAATATGGTGAGCTGTAACAGAATGCAGATATGATGAGCTGTAACTAAATGCAGGAATGATGAGCTGTAACAAATGCAGGAATGATGAGCTGTAACAGAATGCAGGTATGATGAGTTGTAACAAATGCAGGCAGAGGTAATGAAGTCTAGCTGGGAGTGAAGGGAGGCAAGGTGCAGGGAAACAGCAGGTTCAGGTGCTCAGGCAGGTAAAGGTATGTGGAGGGTGCAGGGTAAATCCAGCAGGTAGGAGCAGGCAAGGTTCAGGCTTAGTAGCATAACAGACAGGCAGGCAGGTAAGGCACAGGTACTCTCTCTCAGCCGCAGCTGAGAAACACGTTGCACTGGCAAAGCAAGGAAGGCTCCGGACCTTCCTAAATACTCAGTGCTGCACAGCCGATGGACGGATATGTCTGCAGACCGCCCGTACACACACAGCAGCAGCCGCGTGGGGGGGACACGCCCCCAACACGCCCACCGCCAGCTGGGTACCGCCCCCTGGCCACCGGGATCCGAGGGCACAAGCAGATGATGGCCGTTTAGTGTGTATGAACAACCATCATCTGCAGATATATCTGTCAAGTATGTACCCACCTTCATACCCTGAGCAGTAAAAGGTGGTAATTACTAGGTAAACTACAAATGAGACAACATGGGACAGATTCAAATAACGATGCAAGGGGGTTATCTGGGTAGGATAACCTTGCTTGTTTTTTATCTGTTTAAATTTTGCCACTGATTGAATTTGCTACTTAAAATGGCAAGAAACTCAGATACAGTACAAAATCGGTGCAGACTGTTAACAGTAAAAATAGGGTCACAAAATAAAGCTGGGTATAGATATATCAGTCTTTCCATTGAACAGTCAATATAACTATAGAATATATGTCTGTGAATGAAGTCGTTCACAGACATATCTGATCGGCCCTGCAGGTCTTCTGCTGGTGTGTAAGGGCGACCTACCGATCGCCCGTACACATGATGCAGAGACCCGAGTGACAGCTCAACTGGGCAGGTAAATTTAAATGCCTGCCCAGTTGTGATGTCAAGCACGGCACATTGGGCAGACGATTGGCAAGTGTGTATGCACTTACCAATTGCCAAATAGGTCGACGGTGACCTAGTGTGAACCCAGCTTAATGGAAAATGACAGACAAGGTTGAATGATAAACCATCAGATGTTGTAACTGGTGGCAGCCAAAGTTCACAGTGGTAAGCTTGGGGCTGGTACTGTTCACCTGCCACCCATTCAACATCACAGGGTTAGCTTAAGATCCAGGGGCGTATCTACCTATTGGCTGGGAAGGCACTCGCCAGGGATGCCGACCAAAGGGGGAGCGCTGTCCGGCAGTGCCACCAGCAGCCAAGGGGTTTACTACCCCTGCTAGTCCTCTGGCCCCACAAGTGTAGGACAGACCGCAGTGAGAGCACTCTCCCATGCACAGTTTACAAACACACAGCCGCCAGCAGCTCTCATTGGCTACTGCGTGTCCACAAAGGGAGCCAGCTGGAGCTCACTCATGAGCTTTCATCTTCCAGCTCCCCCCGCAGCGGGTGATGGGAGCAGGGGTGTATCTAGGGGTCCGAGCGCCCATGGCAAAGTAAATGGAATGGCGCCTCTCCGCCCATATTTTTTGTATAAATACACACTCTGTACTTAAAACCTCTCCCTAGCCAGCCCCAATGTCTCACCTGCCAGTTACAGTAACACTACACCCTGTCACATACTCAGCCTGTCACCTGTAGCACTACACCCTGTCACACACTCACACTACACCCTGTCACACACTCACACTACACCATGTCACATACTCACACTCAGCCTGTCACCTGTAACACTACACCCTGTCATATACTCACACTCAGCCTGTCACCTGTAGCACTACACCCTGTCACACACTCACACTACACCCTGTCACATACTCACACTCAGCCTGTCACATACCTCTGGGGTCCTGGCCCGGGTGTCCCGCTGTCAGCCCACACAGGAGCAGGAGCAGCCGGCAGGTACCCTCCCACATCCTCTGCTCCCCGGTGCCCAGTGGCATGTGCGACGCAGAGTCAGCCGCGGGCCTGGGTGTCCCGCTGTCAGCCCGCACAGGAGCAGCCAGCAGGTACCCTCCCACAACCACTCCCTGGTGCCCGGCAGCATGTGGGAGCGATGAGGAGCCGGGGACAGTGAGGAGGAGGCTGGGTGAGGACGGGCGGGGAGGTGCTGGGGCGGGTGAGGAGGAGAAGTAGGGGGTGGGTGACTCCCTCTCACTCACCAGCGGCTGCCAGGCCCTGGACGGACAGGAGCATGATAAATATATACTACAGTATGATGTACCTGGGACTCCCCGGCAATCCTGACTTTATTCTACCCGCGGACCATGGGAGGCACTGCCAGACGGCGCCCCACTCGGCCGGCACCCCTGGCGAGTGCCATCTTGGCCAATGGGTAGATACGCCCCTGGATGGGAGAGACGTCATGATGGTTCTCCCATAGTGCAAGAAGAGCCGGGACTCGGAACGGACAGCGGCAGTCGCGTCAGGACCGGGGATCAGGTAAGTTGTATTTTCTTTTGTGTGTGTGTGTGTAAGCCTGGCACAGCAGGGGGGGGGGCATTTCTATAGGGGTTGGCAGCTACTGGGGGCACTGTATAGGGGGGACTACTACTGGGGGCACTGTATAGGAAAACTACTACAGGGGACTACTACTGGGGGCACTGTATAGGGGGGACTACTACTGGGGGCAATGCAGCATAGGGGGGGCTACTACTGGGGACACTGTATTGGAGGGACTACTACTGGGGGAAATGCAGCATGGGGGGACTACTAGTGGGGGTACTGCATAGGGGGGACTATTACTGGGGGCACTGTATAGGGGGATTACTACTGGGGGCACTGTATAGGGGGGACTACTACTGGGAGCACTGTATAGGAGGACTACTACTGGGGACTACTACTGGGGGCACTGTATATGGGGGACTACTACTGGGGGCATGGTATAGGGGGACTATTACTGGGGGCACTGTATAGTGGGGAGTACTACTGGGGGAACTGTATAGGGGGGACTACTACTGGGGGCACTGTATAGGAGGACTACTACTGGGGACTTCTACTGGAGGCACTGTATAGGGGGGACTACTACTGGGGGCAATGCAGCATAGGGAGGACTGCTACTGGGGGCACTTTATAGGGAGACTACTACTGGGGGCAATGTAGCATAGGGGGGACTACTATTGGGGGTACTGCATAGGCAGGACTATTCTGGGGGCACTGTATAGGGGGATTACTACTAGGGGAACTGTATAGGGGGAACTACTACTGGGAGCACTGTATAGGAGGACTACTACTGGGGACTACTACTGGGGGCACTGTATAGGGGGACTACTGCTGGGGGAAGTGCAGCATAGGGGGGACTACTACTGGGGGCACTGTATAGGGGCACTGTATAGGGGGGACTACTACTGGGGGCAAAGCAGCATAGGGGGGGCTACTACTGAGGGCACTGTATAGGAGGGATTACTACTGGGGGCACTACATAGGGGAGGGGCGCCAGTCCATTACATTGACAGGGACACTTGGATCCCTAGATACACCCCTGTTTAGATCTATAACCATAGCCATAATAGTCACCATAAGTAGTGTGTATATATAGTGCCACATTACTCTAATACTGTCCTACTGTACTTCACATCAGGAAAGGTCAGAGAAACCTCCACTAGTAGGGTGGGAGACATTTTAGTGTAAATAGTATAATAGCCAAGAAAAAGAGAGGTCTAGGGTTAAAATAACCAAAAGCACATACAATGGTTATACACTTAATGTAACCCAAAGACAAGGCAAAATTACTCCACCCCCAACCCCCAGGTAATATTATTATACAACCCCCCCCCCCCACGCATTACTACATGACTACATCTCCCAACCCTCCTCCCCCCAGGTAATATAGTATACACACACACAATTACTAAACCCCTCCAACCCACCTCAAACCCCAGGTATTAATAGTATACAAAAAAACCTCCCCCCCAAAACATTACTATATCCTCAACCCACCTCTCCCCTCCCCATATAATATTGGTATACAGTACACTCACACACACATTACTAGAACTCCCAACCCACCTCTCCTCCAGGTAATATTAGTATACACACACATACACTACTACACCCCCATCCCACCTCAACCCACAGTTAATATTAGTATTACCCCTGCCCCCAGGTAATAAGAATAAGCTAACACAGCCCCCACACCCCAGGAACGTACCTCTGCCTGCACTGGGCGCTGCTGTGCTCTCCTCACACACACTGCAGCAGGGGTATGGCCGATGTCGAATATTTTTTACATCGATGGAGGAGAACCAGATGGTTTCCCTCCATTGATGTAAAAGCACAACCGAATATATATATTTTTTTTACCAAGTACCATGACACAGAGCATAGCTCTAACCCCCCCCCCCGACACCCTGCGAAGCATCGCCCCCATGTTCTGATTGGCCTATGGGCCAGTCAGTCATGAAACAGGGATGACCATCGGTTGGTGAAACCATCGATGGTATTGCAGTGATTAGTTTGTAACCATCGATAGTTACTTGCTATTTTACCATTGATGTTAACCATTGATGGTTACACCACCAATGGCCATCCCTATGCAGGGGAGCAGCATGAACAGAACAGGCCAGTGGAGGAGGCAGAGACTCAGGAGCACATTGGTGCAGTAGCTATCCATGGCCAGGGCTGACTCCCGTCCACAGCAAGGTATCGATGTATGAAGCAGTGAAATGAGTGGAGAAGTGTGCCAGTGGAGAAGTTGCCCATGGCAACCAATCAACTTCTGCCTATCAATTTATAGAATGTATTTGATAAATGCAACCTCAAAGCTGATTGGTTGCCATGGGCAACTTCTCCACTGGCACACTTCTCCACACTTTTGACTGCTTCATACATGTACCCCCAAGTCTTTCATCCCTGCTCCTGTATGTATGGATCATATTCAGCCAGGGAACACAGCCACAAGAGCAGGGTCTGCGAGGGACGCTGCACATGTAGTGTTACATGAGGGGCAGGACGCTGACTGTGCACAGTGTGCAGGGGTTGTACTCTCATGGCAGACATGTCGCCTCCTGAAGGGGAAGGGGAAGTTAGAGGGACGGGAGGGGATGGAGACAGGGAGGAGGAGAAGGAAGAACAGAGGGGGGAGCCTTCCAGATCTCACTCAGTGAGGAGCTGCTCTTTTAAGCTGGCGCCCACCCCTGCCTTGCGCTCTGTGTGGTGGCACATGCTGCACTACCCTAGTTATGGCCCTGTTCCTATGGAATTAAGCTTTACCATCTCCACCTGGTTGCCACCCATTTCTTTCTAAATTGTGATTACACACACAGAGAGATCCATGTGACTTTGGATAGCTCAATTCTTGCATGTGCAGATCAATTTTCACAAAATGGTACATGCGCACTGCATCCGCATTTTCCACAGTGTCTAATTACGGATAATTTGAATCAGTTAACAATTCAGATAGCCTCTCAATGGACAGTAAGTACATAACAAATATATGTATGGGCTACAGAAGCAGAAGGCCTGCCCATACGCTATACCCCATTGCTTTCTGCTGCAAACAGGGTGAAATGCCTCCTGTTTGCTCAGGAGCAGAGGAATTGGACAGTAAATGATTGGGAGCAGATCATGTGTTCTAACAAATCATGGCCCTGATTCAGAGCCGGACGCTCTGACAGAGCGCTCGTTCTGAATCAGGGCCGGCCCTCTGTTTTTTTTTAGCAGCCTCCTGGCCGCTCGCATAGCTGTGGTGACCACCCACAGCTATAGCGAGCGGCCAAAAAGATGGTCGCAATGGTCAATGCCTCCGTCTGTCCAGCCACGCCCCCGGCACGCCCACCAAAGGGGGCGTGCTGTCACTCACCATCGACAACATGCCCCCTTTGTAGCGAGACCCATAGCGACGGCTTGCCCGTCGCTATCCGGGTCTCGCGCATGCGCACGACGGAGCCGGCTCCCTCGTGCGCATGCGCACTGGGCCAACATCGACCCGCTTGCGAGCGCTCACAAGCGGGTCTGAATTAGGCCCCATGTTTTCAACTACACCATGCAGATGGTGAGGTGAGGATATGGAGGCAACAGGATCTGTCTTGCATTGTCATGACTCTTCAGCCTGACAAGGCAACGTTATAGAGTTATAGAAGAATTCAAGCCGTATTAAGGGCAAAATGTGTCCTAGCAAATTACTAAACCAGTGCTCATAATAATTTCGACCCTCGGGGCATGATTCAAATGTGGATGCTAATTCAGCAGTGACTGTGGTTTTTTTTCTGCAGCACAACTGTGCCTTTATGATGGAATTCATTTAGAGACACCTGCCGCCTGCGATGCTAATCCGCCACTTTGTGTAAAAAGACGCACCATAGGTCCCATATCGGTCATTGGACCAGCCCTATGGAGGTGCAGAATGTCCGTCTAAACATGGCCGCAGGTCATCTGCAGAAAAGTCACAGTCACTGACCACAACATGCCCATGACAAACCCATGTCTGGTTAGTCACCCCCCGTTACCACCCAGAAACGCCTACTGAAATTCTATCTCTTTATGCATCCAAATTTGCTCGGCGCCTCCCAACAGTAACCATCGAGACGCATGCACAGTGCGACTCGGACACATGCGCAGACTGAAAACATTTTCCGCTTGTGTTCAACATCGAACACTGCGTCCGCCTCTGAATCAGTGTATAATAACAGAGGGCCTGATTCAGACCCGGTCGCAAGTGCTGAGCGCTCGCAACCAGGTCAATGGTGGCCCACAGCGCATGCGCATGACGGAGTTGGCTCCGTCGTACGCATGTGCGAGACCCGGCTAGCGACGGGCAATCCACCGCTCCTGATCTCGCACCAAAGGAGGCGAGCTGTCAATGTTGAGTGACAGCTCGCCCCCTTTGGTGGGCGGGCCTGGAGGGGGTGGCTGCCCAAAAGGAGGCGTTCCCATGAGAACGCCTGCCGTTTGGGGGCGGCCCCACTAACATCACGAGTGATGTCAGTGGAGAGATTCTGGCTCTGTTAGAGCCGAAATCTCTCTGGGGCTTGCGGCCACGAGACCCTACCACAAGGGTCTCGTTGCAAGCCCGATGGTCGCGATGGTCTTGACCATCGCGACCATCACCATGGCCACTCGCAATAGCTGTGGGTGGTCACCCACAGCTATGCGAGCGGCCAAGAGGCCGCTCCAAAAAAAAAAAGCCCGGCCCTGATTCTGAGCAAGCATTCTGTCAGAGTGAGCGGCTCTGAATCAGGCCCAGAGAGTCATGGGAGAAATGTAATTCCCGTATTTGGCACAATGTGCTGATACAGAATGGCACATCGCACCCACCGGCATAGCAAGTTTTCCCACATCCAATAGAATTGAATTCCCTATTTATTATACAGCAAAAGAGGATCTCTGTAGTAATTTGTTTTAGATTAGCCCACATGCTGGCCATTCAGTAGGGGGAGAGAGGGTTCCGTAGTGTAAGCATGCTCCAGGCGCCATGGCTCCACGCTACACTTCTGCTTACAGAACCAAAAATAATTCAGCATAAGAAATTGAATCCAATATCAGATTCTTCTCAGGAGTGTTTTACCTTCAACACTTTTAGATTTCTACTCTGACTTCTGTCTGTCTCAGACACCAGAATAACTGCAATCTATTTACAGTTCCTTTCTGTTACAGAGGAAAATTTGCAGGCACTATGCATTCCACTTCTTACATTGTTTACAGAGGACCGTCATAAACCCATTGTAGCCCCACCATAAATAACCTCATTTTCCTATGGTATACTACGATGTAACCTGACAACTATGCCTGTGTTATATTTACACATTTTCTTCTACGACACAAAGGCAGTCTATAACAGGATTACACCCCTTTCCCATTGCTGCAGTGACTTGATCTCCAACAGTCTACGACTAGTCCGATGAAGAAGTTAAGCCTATTGATCATAAACACTCCTCCTGCTTTGTGTATCTAAATCTGTAAACTGATTGCTTTATTCTCCCACGTGCTAGGTGCCCATGTGTGTGGCATCTTTTGGGCAGCTTAGCATCCTGATACTCATTCTGCAAACAGCAGCCTGGTATTTTGTAAAGTGGATTTTCAATGGAGTGGCGTCCAGGGACCAAGATGGTTGCAGCTCTTGGAGAAAGTTGTTGACATCAGCAAGCATCTTCAGACTTTCCTGGTAGTAGCAGTGCATTGCTGTAAGTCATTATTAGTAGTCCATGAGGCTTGCATAGGCAAATGTTTTAATTGAGACTGCCATGGAGAATTTCACGGGATTTCTTCTAAATGTTAGAGCCACTTTAAATCTTTACCTGACACCCAAAGACAAATGACAGCTTATAAAAGCTGCTTCTTTGTAAATACAGCCCATAAAGTTAATTCAAGCTTACATTCATTATGCTTCCATGCTCAAACAACACTCTGACTTCCAAACCACTGCAGATGTGTACCATATGCCCACTAAGCACCTTTTTCCATTGCAAACTGGCTGGACCAATATGCACTACATTTCACGTTACCTCATGTATCTATTTTCTACTTTCCTATAAATATTAACCTGGCAATCAAGGACCTTATATCTTTGACAGTCTGTTAATATCATACAGTACTTGCCAACTCTCCCTGATTGTCAGGGCCCTGAAATAGTAGCAATCTCCCTGTCTCTCTGAAGCGTGTAGTAATCTCCCTGATTGCACCTTACCCCCATTATGAAGCTTATATACAAAGTCCAGGAATGATGATGTTCGTCCATGTAAGATGACGTTTAGCCTCTTTCTGAGTTCCGTTTTTTTGGAGGGAAAAATCCGAACTCAACGTGCAAACTCCAACCTATCCGAGCCTGCACATCCCTAAAATAAATTCACTTGCAATACATGACTTTTGTTTTTTGAAGATCAGATAAAATTAGGCCACATCCTGTCTGCCATGGTATGTAGTTATGTGACCAGCGGCCGGAATCCAGGATGACGCGGGCCCGAACGAGGTGAGTACGTGGCGCCCGTCCTGTTAGCCATGGGAGGGGGCTTAGGTTTAGAGTAACCAGGGGGACTTAGGGTTAGGCATCCCCCAGGAGGGTTAGGGTTAGGCTAGGGGAAGGGGGGTTAGGGTTTGGCACCCCCGGGGGGGAGGTTAGGGTTAGGCACCTCCCCAGGAGGGTTAGGTTTAGGGTGCAGGGAGGGGGGGTTTAGTTTTAGGCACCCCTGGAGGGAGGTTAGGGTTAGGCACTAGGGGGGAGGTTAGGGTTAGGCACCCCTAAAGGAGGGTTAGGGGGGGAGGGGAGTGTTAGAGTACTTACCTCACGCTTACGGGGTTTCCATCTGTCGGGCTCACAGTGTGGGGATTTGAACCAGCGGCATTACAATCCCATTCCGTCTGCCACAACCACTCCTATTACACTTGTCATGCTTATATAGTTCAGTCACACTCACTTTTTTGTCTGTACTACTACTAACTTATTAAAATAGAGGGGGAATATATACATAATTATTACTATAATTCCTCCTCCTTCATACCAGCATCTTAGTAGGGATACCTCATGCCTAAGCCCTTGTCACCTCTGAGATTCAGCACCTATTCAAGTCTCCAACAGACCAATAATGGTAATGAAGTAATGTAGGGAAACACGTTTGGATACAATAATTCTTCATGGAAATAGGATCTTGTGTATGATTAGTCTGTAAAAAGAAATAACCCTGGTGAAATTCTTCCATGGAGGAGGGAAGTGCCAAAAAAGAATATTATGTAAGTCATATGCATATATTAGATGCCTGAGGAACAAAGGCCCTCATTCAGAGCCACTCGTTAGCGGCAGTACGCTCGTTCCGAGCGATGTTCGCACATCTGCGCATGCGTACGGTTTTTAGTACGCATGCGCGAACCAGTCAGTGCGGCCGAAAATCGTTGGTACGCAATATAGCGAGGGCCTGCTATTTTGAGTGACAGAATGAGGCGTATGTGGGTGGTAACAGGGGAAGGTGCTTGAAAACGGGGAGTGGAGATCCGAACGCAGGCGTGCTTAAAGGTCAAAACGGGCGTTTTAAGGGAGTGCATAATTAATACAGCAGCGTCATTGACCACGTCACTTGTTTTTTTTTAACTCAGAACTGCTCGCAAAATAGCGGTTGAAAACACCAACCACAAGAATAGCGAGCAGTTCATACGCTGTACGATGTACTCGATTAATCTAATAAATAGCGGACATGACGTATGGTGCGTGCGGCCAGGGGGCGTTTTTATCAAAAAAACGAGCGTATGTTTTGCTCGCTCGTTCAGACTTAGAGGTGTGAACAGACTGCAATTTGCGAACGGATCATTTGAATAGCCACCCCTTGTTTTTGAACGAACGACCACAAATAGCGAACGGCTCTGAATCAGGCCCAAAGTGTGAGAAAATGCAGACATGTTTCCCTTGCACATAACATGCTGATTTGGAGTTCAGAGACCTCAAGAGTATCTCAATGGTAAATTTATTTTATTTCTATTCACAGTAGGGAATATAAGATTGGGTGTAAGAGTACCTGCCATTCAGTTCAGACAACAGAGCTAAAACAATGAAGAAGCAGTAACTCTATATCACCATGATTAAATATTTAAGTGTCTTTGATAAAGGCACTTCATTATTGCTGTAAGTTGCATGCAGTGATCATTAGAACTTCTCCCTTATCTATGTCACAGGTTAGATACTCACCCTTAGATGACACGGCACAATTTCCATTAGACATTTAGGGGCCTATTCATCAACACTAAAAAATCGATGGAGGTAATTAGGTTTAGAACTCACATGGAGTTCTACCTAATTACACGAGGAATTCATCATTCCTCCTCCCCATAATTATCTATTCTGAAAAGCTGTCATTTTTGCGTTGACACTTGATTCTGAGTTATGCGTAATGCGGTTGCCATTCCAACCACTTCCAGTGATCGGAAAACTATGCAAATAATCACCTGTATTTTAAACTGGACACATCTATGCAATCGCACCACTCCTAGCTGCAAGAGCAGGCATCACTATTATCTACATGTGCACCAGCCTAATCCTTGGTGCAGGAGTTTCCAATTAAATCGGTCAGATCTCTGCATATGCTCAATTCTGCCTACACACACACAACCTGCCTACCGGAAGCTTCTTCTACTTGCCAACACCGCCTTGCCACCCAGGGTATGCAATCGGGAAGCCGACTGCCTAAATACCGGCAGCCAGCTTCCCGACGCCGGGAGACCGGCGCCCGGCATCCCGATTGTAGTGATGCCGGGCGCCGCGAGCGGACAGCCGCGGGGGGGGGAGGGTTAGGGCTCCCGGAGGGGACTTAGGGTTAGGCACCCCCCCGGGAGGGTTAGGGTAAGGCTAGGGGGAGGGAGGGTTAGGGTTAGGCACCCCCGGGGGGGACTTAGGGTTAGGCACCCCCCCGGGAGACTTAGGTTTAGGCAGCGGGGAAGGGGGTGGTTAGGGTTAGGCATGCGGCCGGCGGTATTTCATACCCATTCCGCCACCCAGTATCATCCATTCAGCCTTGTGTGAGATGTGACCAAAATGTTTATGTCAACCGTGACAAATGCGCAGACACTATGACTGGTAATTTTACAGTTACATCATTTATCCTTTATTTACTCTCCATGATGTAAATAGACTGAAGTGATGTTAGTTCCTCACGTACTGTAGACCTAAAATCATGGTTTCCAGATAAGCAACTTGTTCACATCGTGTCTTGCACATCACCATTACCCAGCGGTGTATACAGAACAGTACATAACACAATATGGTGGCATTAGCCAACATTGACTGCAATTTATTAAACACACATGATATACTGTAAAGTGAAAGCACAGAATATCTATTAACTAGACAAAATGAGAGTTGCACTACCATCTAATAGAGATGAGCGGTTTGGACTTGCTGAAAACCAAACACACCAAAACTTTAGGGTTCCGAGATGAATACAGTCCAAACTTGGACTTCTCGTCATGTTCGGGACTCCGATCTAATAACCGGATCTCGCGTGTTTTGGGTTGCATGTAAGTCCCACTGATATATATCAGGTGCTGTCAGGTGGTCAAAATTGATTGGAAATGAAGGTTATTGATGTTAATATTACTATAGGAACAAAAACAGGCCCAAGTTACATTATTTTAGCTGGTTTTATAAATTTTAAAAAACAAACAAAGCCAAAATCGAACTAAACACTTGAGGATGGTTTAATACCAACAGTGGAACATGACAATGATTTAGAACCAAAACATGGGATTCTGCGCACAACTCTACCATCTATGGAGGGAGCAGTGGATATGCGGCTTAAGGCCTGGGGCTATTCAATTAGCTTCCCACATCCGCCCGATAGCCTTGTTAACGTACGTTAAACATGCGCGTTAACACGGGTTATCAGGCGGTAATGCACATTGGACCTGAATCAGCAAGGATCGCATTTACAACTGCGCACGCAGATCGGCCAATTGTTGTACACTGCGTATACACTGCACTGTGCATGCGCATCGATCGCACTGTGATTACGCACGCAGACAGGAATCCATCGCAGAGTGAGTGACAGGCTGTGAGCTTTGGGGGTGGTGACGGGGGAGTGGTTGGAGAAACGCAGGTGTGCCTGTCCATTTGAACGCCGTTGCATGGGCATGCATAAATTTGCCACTGCGATTGCCTACGCAACTTGAGTACTCACTGCGACTGGTCAAACTTGCTGTAAATGTGCGTGACGTGCCGATGTTCTCTCCAATGTTACCGATGTATACACAGGACTGTGAGGTATTAGGGATGTGAGAAAGCAGTAGTGGGCGTCTCTATGCTGGCTAAGCTGTGGCAGACATTAGCATATTTTCGCAGCTTCATTGCGTGCAATTACACAGCTGCGATCGCATTTGCGATCCGTGCTAAATCAGGCCCATTATCCGTGATAAGTTCACAGACTTGTGTGTTAGCTGGCGGTTATCACATGATAACTGCACAGTTAACAAGGATTTATTTTTGGGTCTCAGAAGACCCAAAAAGGAATCCCCAATAAGCGGGGCTAATTGAATATGGGCCGGCGATCAATTAGCATCCGTTCAATATTTGAATACATCACCTTTCTAGAGGGCACGTATTGCGTATTCATACAGAAAAGCTTTCATACTTAAGGACAAATTTGAACAAGCAAATTTTTACTGAATACCTGCAAGTAGGAGCAAGATTATACAATATCCTCTATCTTTCCTCTATCAAAGCTTAATTTATCCTCAAAATCATCCAATCATCCTCACTCTGGGCTTACAAAAGCTTGTTGTTTACATAAAGGGCCCCCTTGTTCTGCACTCTCTTCAAGTCAAGTAGTCATTGTACAATGGTCTTAGTAAAAAGATAATGTGGATGTCTTGATCAGCTGGAACCAAAGCTCTTTCATATTGATCTCTTCAGTGATGTTTCCAACTCAAAGCCAAGTTTACAGAAAGTGTCAGTAAGTCATATAAACCCTGACTAAAATATATATATTTTTAGAATAAGTCCCAAAATAAGCTTTAATGTTATTAGAAAATAAATGCTTTTAATATTGACCATTCCAGTTCTCAACCATTAACATTAAAAGCATAACTTTATATAATTGTTTATACATTAATAAAGTCTGTGTTACAACTGTCCCTAATATATGATGGAATTCAGGTTCCAATAACTCTGTGATCCCTGGCACCTGTAGTGACTGTAATGCACACTTTTGTATAGATCACAATAAAATGCTATAAGGGTAGTTAGTACAGGAGGAATCAGTATGTAATCCCGGCGGCTGAATAACCGCTGGATCAAATACCAACAGTGGAAGACCGACGGATCAAAATCCCGACTGGGGCTGGTAATCACCCTAACCCTCCCCTCTCCCTGCCCTAACCCTCCCTTAGTGGTACCTAACCCTAATCCCCCATCCTAGTGCCTAACCCTAACCTCTTCTCGTTGGTGGCTAACCCTAACCCCCCTTCCCGCACCCTTTACCTAACCCTCCCAGATGGAGTCCCTAACCCTAAGCTCTCCCTAGTGGCTACTAACCCCCCTTTCCCCTTTCCCTAGCCTAACCCTAAGTCCCCCCCGTGGGTTCCTAAACCTAACCCTCCCCCCGTGGCTACAACCTAAGACACTCGGCTTACCTTCGTTTGGTATGCCGGCGTTGGGATTTCGATGTGGGTCTAATGATAGGCGTCGGGATTTCGACTCCTATATTTAGTCCCATGACCGGCTTTGAGTGACGAGATTCCGGCAGCCTAACTACACCCCGTACAGGAAAGCCAGAAACCCTGTAAGCATAGTAAGTTACAGATAAATGGTCAGTGCTCCACAATGGTAAAAAGGTAACCAAGTTAAGGGGTCTATTTGCTAAGTTTTGTTAGGAGATGAAGTGAACAGAGATAAGGTACCAGCCAATCAGCTCCTAACTCTCTGTAAAGTGCTGCGGAATATGTGTGCGCTATATAAATAACTGGTAATAAATTATAATAATAAATAACTGCCATTCCACAGGCTGTGTTTGAAAAATGACAGTCAGGAGCTGATTGTATCTCCGTTCACTTTTTCTCCTAACAAAGCTTAGTAATTAGACCCCTAAGTATCTAATATTAAAATAAGTTACATTAGAGTGAAATCAAACATTTGGAAGAGAACCCTTTATTAAACCCATACAAAGTATTTTTTGTCTCTTACAGTATGTAACCTTTCATTTCAATGTTAATTTTATATTTGCTTTGTTTATATATGTGTTACGTTTTGCTGTCTTATCTTTTGCAGGTTGGTAAAATAAATTCCTGGGCGTTTTGATCAACTCACAAGTTTCAGAATTAGAATTGTGCACTTCCTATGGGTTTTTTTCCTCTGAGCTTTTTACAATACTGTCCGACATCCGGTTTACGAGAACGGCGTTTGTTCTATATCTGCAGGAAAGAGGAGAAAGGAAATCTACAGGAAGTATGATAGTAATTACACAGTGGGAGACATACGATGATATTTGTTGGTCTTCACGTCCCTCTAGTGGTCATCTTGTATATTACATATTGCTTTTAAATGTGTAACCCTTTACAGCCTAAACTCTCTAACCTTTTCCAGTAAGCGCTGATTAGCTACTTGTTTTCTAGGTAGTCCGTACATACTGCATTTCAGCAGAGTGCCTCTACAGGTGAGCACAGTGTTAAAAATCTCAGAAGTAATGAAGCTGTCTCAGGGCCTGATTCAGCAAGGAATACATATGCAATCGGTCGATTGTTGCATTCTGCACATGCATATGCATCGCAATGCGCAAACTAGCAAATGCGATCAGAACTGCGATTGCAGAGGCTACGCAGACCCAGAGCAGAGTGATTGACAGGAAGTGCCGTTTATGGGTGGTGACGGGGGGGTTGTTGGGCGAACACAGGCGTGTCAGTGCACTTCAACGCCGTGCACTTCTACGCCATGCACTTCAACGCCGTGCAGGGGCATGCATAAATTATCCACTGTGTGGCCATAAGCAGCCATAGCACTGATAGCGTGCGTGGCTGTTAGCAATTTCTGAGTAAGGTCAGGGCTTGTGCAAGTGTGCGTATGAGTCCGATGTTACTCAATGTTACTGATGGTTTTGCTATGTTGCGCTAGTATTCAGATGTGAGTAAGGGGAAGTGGGCATCCTTATGTCAGGCCACGATCAATGTGAATGCAATAATTTAAATAGCACCACTGATATTAGCAACTGCGGTACGTGTGCATAAGCAGAATTGCGATCAGTAGTGAATCAGGCCCTCATTTTGAAATGTGGACATATTAACCATGTTGACCTAAATGCATGTTTACATATTCGGAATTCAATTGTTTGCAGCCACCTACCTGCGAGCTGAAATGTGCGAAAAGTGTCCGTTTGGGCAACCAAACGGCACTTTTGGCCATCGCGCCCAGCATTTTGGTCGGGTGTTTAAAGCGTCTAAACCCAACCTCATTGGGCTCGATCATCACGATATTCTAATCAACTGAATCTCGTCCCACAATCTCCTATCACTTTAGATGGGAGATCGGGCGCGAGAAAACAATTGAATTCTGCCTTTGGCTGTCGACCTTTGAATGTCGGCAAGTTGACCCGGATACCATCTGGACACCACTGTATACATAAAAACTAACAAGATGTACTAAATTATACTAAAATAATACTCTATTGTACAAATAATATTTATATACTAGATAGAGCTAAGCAAATCTGTAATTGAATTCCTGACACATCTTCTGATTTTGGTGTATGGTATTTGTAAATCTGTGGATCAATTAAAATAATAAAATTAGAATTAACTGTCCAGTTAGGTTTCTCTTTTTCTAGAATGAATGGGAAATTCACAGGGCTTTGGACATGAACAAAGCTTGCCTCATACCTGAGCACAAGTCCGGATTTTCTGCACCGGCTGCAGGGCCGGCTCCAGGAGCAGCAGCGCCCTGTGCAGAATAGGAAGGGTTGCCCCTTATCCCCGCATTCACCCTAAAATGGGGTGTGACCTAATTATCATAGGCCCTCCCCCTAAATTACATTATTTGGTGCGTGCCCGTATGGCACGCCCCCCATTTAACGTCAGACTGGGGGCGAGCCCAGCATTCTGTCAGTAGCTGGGCTGCCCCCAGCCCTCTCACTGCACTGAATGAATGCAGCAAAAATGCTTGTGGCATCCATTCAGCGTCTCCGGAATCCAGCACCGCCGCACTGCTGCGGCAGTGGGGGTCCCCAACCTCCCAACCACCCGCTGGACAGCTGGAACAGCGGGACAGTTCCCGAAAAACGGGACTGCCCCACTGAAATCGGGATGGTTGGGAGGGGTGCACCCTCTATTGGGTGGCGCCCCTGTTCAACAGCACTAGTAAAACGCCCCAAGAGCCGGTCCTGACTGACTGTAAGGGGTAAATTTGTGTCTGGCCGAAATTGCATTCCCGTGCGATTTATCCATGATTTTGCAAGTCAGCGATTTACTAAGGTAAACACGTGTGCAAAAACACGATTCCGCACTGAAATAGATGGTAAAACAATTCAATAAAAGTCAATAGACCATCAAACCAACATGTGAGTATATTCCATAGACAGGGATACAACTCACAGATTTACTAAGAATCCTGTTTAAAAGAAAACAATAGAACATTGAGCAGAATACAAGAAATGAATAGAAATATCTGTGAGCTGCGTGTTGTGCCGAAACACTACATAGATCAATGTGATCTGTGCAAGGCTTCTGTGTGTTATAGTCTAAGTAAAAGGTTGAAAATCAGAAAAAAGCATAACCAGTGCCGGACCTCTGAGCCTATTTTGTTACAGAAAAATTGGGGGGAAAACCAAAGTGGGGTTCCCTCTATTTTCCTATAACCAGCAAGGAGCTGATCAAGGGGGGTGGTAATGCCACAGCAGGGAGACACACATTGTGAGGTTCCCCTGCCGAAACATGGGGAGTAGTTGTAATGCCCTTGTAGTACCCCCAGTAGTAATGCTCCCTGCAGTGCCCCAGTAGTAATGCCCCCAGTTGTAGTGCCCCCAGTAGTAAGGCCCCTGTAGTGCCCCCAATAGTAAGTCCCCTGTAGTGCCCCCATATGATGCCCCCAGTAGTAAGGCCGCTGTAGTGCCCCACATGATGCCCCCGTATTAAGGCCGCTGTAGTGCCCCCATATGATGCCCCCAGTAGTAAGGCCCCTGTAATGCCCCCTGTAGTGCCCCCATATGATGCCCCCAGTAGTAAGCCCCCCCGGCGCACACACATACACACAAAAAAAAAACAATACTTACCTTAAATCCCGCTCCAGTGCCTGCTGCCATCCGTCCCCGGCGCCCGCTCCTCAAAGCTATGACGTCGCTCCCATAGTGCACTGCGGGACCCGGAAGCCGAAGCTCAGGAGTGAGCTCCGTCCTCTGGCTGCCACTGGCGCCCGCCAGGGGGGGGAGAGGAGAGAAGGAGCCGGGCGCCCGCTGGTAACACACTCTCAGCGGGTGCAGGGGGTGAGATCGCTGGGCCACCGGGCCCCATAGCAACCGCACCCCCTGCACCCTCCGTAGTTACGCCACTGCTCTCTCCAGGGCCGGATTCCGGGGGGGGGGGCTCTGCCACGGGCCGCTTGGGACCCTCCGGGCCCTAGGCGTCTGCCTAAGATGCCTAGCGGTAACTTCGTCTCTGGACAGGACCCACATGGTTTCCTGCACTAGACTGCTCTTAGCCAATCAGCAGGCACTTTCTATTAAAGCATAGGAAACTCTTCCCCACCCCTGTTGCCACCACAAACGGTTTATGCCTGTCAATCACTTTGCAGACAAATACTCAATGCATAAACATCAGCATTGTGTCTAGCTCTGAATCAAGCCCTATGTACATAATTGGATTGGTTGGGGAGGGCTTTTTAAAAAATTCTCGCACAGGGTGTAAGTAGACCTGGAGATGGCCCTGGCTGGACTGCAGGGAGACTCTTGAACCCAAGCCTAGGGGTTGTGTGTAAAGCTCCCTTCCCACTGGACCATCCCAAACTTTATAACTTTCCGAACCAAACGTTTCAGGTTGTATACCTGTATAGCAAGGTGCTAATTTATAGCAACAGTTTGCTATTGTTCTTCTCCTATCACCACCACAACCCACAATGGTTATGTGTAGCAGAGAGAAAAAGCAGCGAGATACAATGGAATTGGTCAATGCTGCTAGCTAATGACATCCAAATTATAGGTGGCAATATTGACTGAGGCCCTGATTCAGAGCCGGACACAATTAGTGCTCGCTCGTCCCGAAATTAGGGGTGGCTATTCAAATGAACCGTTCACTGTTTGCAGTCTGTTCACGCCTCTAGGTCTGAACGAGCAATCAAAACTTGCGGTCGTTTTTTGGGAAACTACGCCCCCCGGCCGCTCGCATCCTACGTCATGTCCGCTATTTATTAGATTAATCGAGTACATCGACCAGGGTATGAACTGCTCGCTATTCTTGGGGTTGGTTTTTGCTACCACAATTTTGCGAGCAGTTCTGGCTATAAAATAACCCAGTGACATGGTCAATGACGCTGCTGTTTTAATTATGCACACCCATAAAACGCCCATTTTGACCTTTAAGCACGCCTGCGTTCTGATTTCCACTCCCCGTTTTCAAGCACCTTCCCCTGTTACCACCCACATACGCCTCATTCTGTCACTCAAATTATCAGGCATTCGCTATTTTGCGAGCACATGAATTTCGACCGCACTGACTGGTTCGCGCATGCGTATACCGATCCGTACGCATGCGCAGTTGGCCAAACATCGCTCGGAGCGAACGAGCTGCCGCTTACGAGTGGCTCTGAATCAGGCCCTGAGAACATTATGTAAAATATCCATCCTCCACCCCTACTTGCCATTATAAGAAATTTCAGCATAATCATGTCACCTAAGAGCTTATACATTTTGACCTGAAGCAGTATAATGGAACCTATAGCTTTTAGTGATTGTAAAAGGAAAGTAACTGAAATATTTTGTAAATACGAGGTAAGCTAATGAACTATGGGCCTGATTCAGCAAGGATCGAAACTGCTAATACGCATGCAAACGTCCGATCGTTGCGTACCGCGCAACGAGCCACTGCGATCGCAGGGACTACACAGACCCTTCGCAGAGTGATTGACAGGAACTGCCGTTTGTGGGTGGTGACGGGGTGGGTCGGCGAAATTCAGACATGCCAGTGCGTTTGAACGCCATTGCAAAGGCGTGCATAAATTATACACTGTGATAACATACGCAGCTTGAGTATTCATAGGGTGCGATGGAGTTAGCAATTCCTGAGTAAGATCAGAGCTTGTGCAAGTATGCTTGAGGCTTCGATGGTACTCGATGTTACCGATGGTTTCGCAGTCTTGCTAAGGATTACGTATATATGTTTAAGATAAAGTGGGCGTCCTTATGTTATGCTGTGATGGCATAGCGATCGCAATGGATTAGCATGCTATCGCAGTGAGACTGCAAGCGTAATCACTATTGCAATCGCAATGTTAATAAATTATAGTTGTCACGCCTGAGGGTTGGAGTTGGTCGGAACAGGCGTGGGAGGCTGAAGTGGAGACTTGGGTGACGTGGATGCAGTTGGGAGGCTTGAGCCAAGACTTCCTCATGTATGACATGATGAGCTAGGGAAATTGTACATAATGATGGGCCCGGAGGCGAGGACATGAATGCAATGTCTTTATTTAACAGCAAGTAGAAATGAGACCTGGAGATGATGATACTGTATAGATGAGCAGAATCGGGACTGATGCTGGATTGTTGAGTAGGACTGGAGTGGCCGCTAATGCTGAACAGAAGAGCTGGATCAGTTTGAGACCGGTGCGTATGAAGTCCTGAGTTGGTTGGAGTACAATTATTTATTTATTACCAGTTATTTATACAGCACACACATATTCCGCAGCGCTTTACAAAGACCATTCACATCAGTTCCTGCCCCAGTGGAGCTTACAATCTATATTCCCTATCACATGCTCACACACATACACACTAGGGCTAATTTTTTGTGTTGGGAGCCAATTAACCTACCAGTATATTGGAGCGTGGAAGGAAACCGGAGTAGCCGGAGGAAATCCACGCAAGCACAGGGTATACAAACTCCACACAGGTAGGGCCGTGGTGGGAATCGAACCCATGACCTCAGTGCTGTGAGGCAGTAATGCTAACCATTACACTGTCTGTGCTGCCCAGTGCTCAATGAGATGTATTGAAGTTCTGAATCGGTTTGAGACCGATGATGATGAATTGTGATACTGGAGTATTTGAGAACGATGATGATGAATTGGATTTCTGAATTGGTTTGGGGCCGTTGATGAATGAATCGGATGGAACCGATGTTGGAAGATGACAGATGGAATCGATGATTGAAGATATTGTATGAGACCGATGATTGGAGGTATCGGATGGAACAGATGATTAAAGGTATTGAATGAGACCGATGATTGGAGGTATTGGATGGGGCTGATGATTGGAGACATTGAATTAGACCGATGTTTAAAAGTATTGAATGAGACTGATTGGAGGTATCGGATGGGACCGATGATTGGAGGAATCGGTTGGAACAGATGTATGCAGTTAACAAGTCTAAGGGCCTGATTTAAGATGGATTGCTATTCTGCTTATACGCACGCAACGCAGTTACTAATATCAGCAGTGATATGTAAATGTTTGCATTCGCATTGCATTCGCAGCCTAATATAAGGAAGCCCATTTCCCCTTACATCCGTATGCTTGGTCAACATAGCGAAACAATCGGTCTTACTGATGGATACAGCACAGCCTATACAGAAGAGTACAGCACAGCATACAGAAGCATGCACTCCCTATACACATTGACTAAGCAGCACAGCCACTTGTGAGTCTCTACACAGCCTATACAGCAGAGTACAGCACAGCATACAGAAGCATGCTTCACTAAGCAGCACAGCCACTTGTGAGTCTGGACACAGCACAGCCTATACAGCAGAGTTAAGCGCAGCATACAGCAGTGTGCCTGACAAGGAAATGGTTCCGAGTCCCGTCCTCGGTGCCTTATATAGAATCCAAAACCTATGAGAATCCAAAGCCGCAAGGATGACGTTTTGCCTCGAAGTGGAATCCTAGTCAGATGGGAAGACCCGAGCCGCAAACTCAGATTGACTCAGATTCCCGATGTTTGGGCGGGTTCGGATTCCAAATCCAAACCGCTCATCTCTAACCATAACGATGGTATTCTTTGTGTGAAATGTCTGCAACAAATGTGGATATCACACTTAGTATGTATTTGTCTTGACATGAAACCAAACTATAATGTGCGACTACCTTTTAGATCAAAATTAATTACAACAAAATTTGTGCATGGATAGAAAGCTCATATTAGAAATACATTTCTTATCTGGCCGATATAAGTAAGTAGCAGCCACATTACTCTTACTGGCAGTTGGTCTGAACTCTGCTCCCCCCACCAGTGTCAGTGATTTTGTCCTTGCAAATCTGTTTTCAACCTGTTTTACACAGAATTACAGCTTGCGGCCGTGGACTCGCACCCTATGGTGCTGCAAATAAAAAGCTGCAGGTACCGTAAGTGCAACATATTATTACGTCTGCAAGTAATTTGCGGGTAATGGAATTGAGCCCTATGTGTCAGGAGGTAAGATGGTCAATTGTTTCATTTTACACTTTATAAGACCCTTCCAGCTCACTGCGAGTTATACTTTAGATGAGTGATTAAACATAATGCAAGCTACTTTACCTTATTAATGGCTAAGGTTCGGAATCCTATGGTAAACTGGATATGTCACATGTTATTACTGTGTATTCATACATTTTACTAAACAACCTCTTAACAAAAGTTTTAAAACAAACCTCTTAACAGACAGCAACAGCATCAATGCCTCATGGAAACTAAACAAAAGTAATTAAAAATAAGCAACAGCAATATAAAACAATACATAGTATCAATTCAAAATCATACATTTTTCCACAAATTAAATAATTTGTAAACTTCAATTTTATTAAAGTGCACCTGTAACAATAAATTAACATTTTATGATTTAAAAACAAACAAACAAACAAATCTGTACATATTGGTTACATTTTTAATACTTAGTTTTCCATTATTTACATTTAGAATCTCTATCTCCTTTTCTTATAGGCATTTTCTGCCTAAACAAAATTGCCCGTATGTAATTCAGAAAAGGTCTCTGCCAAGTTACAAAAATGCAAAAGCGCACAAAGGCATGCACTTCTACGATGTCACGTGCCTACTATATCACACATGTACAAAGTTGTGTAAAAGTTTAAACCAGATAGTGGGCGAGATTTACTATGCATCTCATTTTGGATACAGTATATCCCGCCACTTATCAGGTGCATAGCGGCGTTATTAACGTCGGTATGCACTTAGAATTGTGATTAAAAATTCAAAGGATAGCTCTACGGAAAATATGTTAGGACTTCAGGGTTTCTGTCCCTGAAGTCTCCTGGGAGTCCTCCTGCACATTCGCCGGGGGACGCGTCCTGGGGGACAAAGGGAGTGGGACAGTAAATGGGCTTCACGCATAAAGCCCTAGCGTCTGGCGGAAGGAGCAGACAGGGGTGGTCCAATAGGATCCCTCTTCACAACCAGGACTCCTTCCCATAGGAAGGAGTGGGGGTGCGGGAGAAAGCACAATCTGAAGATGGCGAATGCTCCTGTATTCAGGCCACAAAAATATTGTGTTTTTGGAACTTGATGAATTTAGGTCCCCATACTAGTGTATGGAGACAGAGGGACAGAATGGGGATGAAAGATAAGAAGGAGATATCTGTGATATCTCCTGCTTTACCTCTATAATGAATAATGAATAGCCAGATCTCTAATTTCTACAAAAGTAGGTGAAAATGTAACATTTCACGTGCATTGTAGAAATTAAGCGATGTAATTAAGTGATGATGAATAGACCCCAAAGAGAATGGTCACTAATGGTTAGTAGTTTGGACTTTGCAGTGACATTTCTATGTGTGTAAATTAAGGTATATACTGTACATAAAGCGAGTTAGACTGATTTTACAAGGGCAGTTTTAAGTACCATGAAGTAGACACCCAGCTGGATAAATAGGTGCAAATAAAGAAGCACTGTAGGTCTACACTTGTTGAGGTAAAGTACCCATAAGCTGGTTACACACTGACAGATATATTGCCCGGGCGATATATCTGTAGTGCATTGGCGGGTGTGTACAGACCATATGTCTTGCAGATATATCGGCATGTCTGGCTATGTGTACGGGCGACCACACGTACATTTGCTGCAGGGACCCGGAGGTGATTGCCATCTTAACTGAGCGGGCATTTGAATTGTGATATCAACACTGACAGCACAGACACATCGGCACATCGATTGGTAAGTGTGTATGTACTTGCCAATCATTAGATAGGTCAGCGGGTCGGCTAAGTGTGTACAGAGTGAGGGGGCAGCTCTTTGGTTCTAGAACATAAGAATGTCCCTGCACTGTGTTCCATGGAGGCTGGTAATTACAATACTTCCTCTCTGATTTCTTTTTTAGCGAACAATCATTTACCCAACTCTACTGCATCCAACTCACATACCTTATTTGAAAACAACAGATGTAATTTAAATGACACAGAACAGTCTCTAGCAGACTGGCTTATTGCATTAAAAGTCTCATATGCTGTCACTCATTGAAGATCACACACTTAATAGAAGTTCAAAGAGGAACCATACCAGAAGAAAATATCTATCTATCTATCTATCTATCTATCTATCTATTATCAGAACGTCTTTGTATACTTGTCTAGAAGTTGCTTGAGTACATATTTCAGTTAAAATCCTTACTACAATATGGAAAGTTTAAAATATACCAATAGCTTAACTAACCAGCTAGCAGCAGCATAGGCTGCAACATTATTTAATTACATCATTTACCTCTTTACTTAGTTTAAAACAAAATAGACAAACAGAACCACAAATAAAGTTATCATTCTTTTCTGTCAGCATATTATTGATTACACAAAGGACTGCTTGTACCTACTCTGTAAGCAATAATGGGTATTCCTCTTCAGCAAACACTGGTATTATACATTATGCCCAACATTTCAGAGTCCTTAATAATTATCCCTTAAACTTTTTTTTCTAAATTATTCTACTTTAACAACAGTAAGTTTAATTCATTCAAAAAAGTAAATAGCAAAGCAGGCTGGCAGGTATGACAGGTCACTGATTACAGTGTAACAAATTAGCCAGCCTATTAGATGGAGCATCATACACATTCAAATAGTCTCTCCTTTTAAACAGTCTATTAGGTTTGTAAGGTTCAACTTCAGTCTTTCACATACTATTATAACATAAGCACTCCTATCATATTGTTATCCTGTACAGTTGAAAGGCATAGGGCTTGGCAGGTATAGCAACATATCCATCCCCTGGGTGGCGGAGTGGTGAAACAAGCCACACACATGTAAGGAATGGCAATGTGAAATATGCAGTACACAGTGTTCTGGATCTAATTGTGTGGTTCATTGGAGTATTGACCAGCCTCCCAACGCAGTGCCATTCTATTCTTGTGCCGAATTACACGGGTGGATTGCACAATCTGTGGGAAACAATGAAATCAAAGAATGTCAGAAGAAAATCCTACAATTGTTTTCACAAATGATAGCTGTATTTACTTAGTAATAGTACAGGCAGACATAGGAAAAAGTTGCTAATATTGTGACAATTAACAAAATCTAGTCCTCAATTAACAGCTGTGCTATACCTTTGTATCATCCATCAACTGTGGTGTGACGTCAAAGCTGGGTTTATTATTTACCTAGCAATTACAATTTATCCTAAAAAGTCTGTAGAGACAAGTGGTTCCTAAGATCAAAGGAACCAATCATATTGGTGGACACAAACATCACAAAAATGTGTTGACCCATGGTTTAGGCTTAGGGTAACCTATGGGATAGGAATTAATTTCATCAACTAGCAAAACACAAAGGGCCAAATGTAATAGGGTGAGAGCTTAGAAAATGTGAGAGTTTAGCAGTAATCTCTCATGTGGGTCGAGCTTTATCTTGAAAATGGGAAAACATCTGGATGAGAGTTTAAATCGTGAGTTTTTTTAGTCTAAAAACATGCGAGTTTCCATGTTCTCAGACTCTATTACGTTGGCCGAGTACAAAAAGTGTGAGAGTTTACTGCTAAACTTTCACCCTATTACATTTGGCTCAAAGACACACACATACATGCAACATACAAACAGACATATAGGAGAATGCACACAGAACAGATATTAACAATAACATCCAGTATACACAAATACTGAGAATTGCATACAGTATGCAAAATTAGAGTAGTGTTCCTGTGCCACTGGGCCAGGGGCGGATCTAGACTGTTCTATTAGGGGGGGCGAGTTAATGATGAATTCCAACTCCTCCTCTTTCCTGTACTGTCACCTCCCCTTTTTGGTCCCAGCTCCTCCCCTTCACGTATTTTTTTTGCAGGCCACATTGATTTTTACAGTCAATATAGGTCTAAGTACCACCCCGCGCGCGGCAACCCCCCTGCGACCGCCCCTAGTGGCAACCCCCCCTTGCGGCACCCGCGTGACCCCCTCCCCCGCTTTTACTTTCACTTACCTCTGGTGATGTTCTCCCCAGGGGTGTATCTAGGGATCCAAGCGCCCCTGGCAATGTAATGTACTGGCGCCCCCCTACCCCCCTTATGCAGTGCCCCCAGTAGTAATGCCCCCCATGCTGCATTGCCCCCAGTAGTAGTCCTCCCTATACAGTGCCCCCAGTAGTAGCCCCCCTAACAGTGCCCCCAGTAGTAATCCCCCCTATGCTGCATTGCCCCCAGTAGTAGTCCCCCCTATACAGTGCCCCCAGTAATAGTACCCAGTAGTAGTCCCCCCTATACAGTGCCCCCAGTAGTAGTCCCCCCTATACATTTCCCCCAGTAGTAGCCCCCATATACAGTGCCTCCAGTAGTAGTCCCCTATACAGTGCCCCCAGTTGTAGACCCCACTATACAGTGCCTGCAGTAGTGGCCACCCCCGCCTAAATTGCCCCCAGTAGTGGCCACCCCTATAAATTGCCCCCAGTAGTGACCACCCCAATACAGTGACGGGCACCCCCCATAAAGTGCCCCCAGTAGCGGACACCCCCTATTTCAGTGCCCCCCCCCCCCCGTGCCAGGCTTACACACACACACACAAAGAACAAAAAAAAAATTCAACTTACCTGGTCCCCGCTCCTGACGCGACCGCCGCTGTCCGAGTCCCGGCCCGCTCTTCTCCTGCATGGGAGAGACGTCTCTCCCATCACATGCTGCGGGGGGAGCCGGCACACGGAGCTCATAAGTGAGCTCCAGCCGGCTCCCGCCGCGGACGATGCAGCAGCTAATGAGAGTCAGGTAGACTCTCATTAGCTGGCTGCTATTACAAACACACAGCCGCCGCTGGCGGCTGTCTGTTTGTAAACTGTGTAGGGCAGACTTCTCTCACTGCGGTCTGCCCTACACTTGTGGGGCCCGGGGGACTTGTCCACCCCTAGGCTACTGGTGGCACTGCCGGGCGGCGCCCCCCCTTTGGTCAGTGCCCCTGGCGAGTGACATCCTGGCCAATGGGTAGATACGCCCCTGGTTCTCCCTCCAGGCTTCGGTCAGCTGCTCTCCCATCCTGCACTGTGACCCGGTCAGCTGTTTAATGCAGAAGCTGACCAGGGTGACAGTGCAGGAGTCAGGAGACCATCTGACTGGAGAGAGGACATCACCAGAGCCCCGATCTTCAGTCCCTGGACAGAGGTAAGTAGTTTTTTTTTTTTTTTTTAGCAGTGATCAGCGTGTGGTCTGGGTGTGAGGATTCGGCTGTGATCTCTTCCTCCCCGGCTGAATGATGCAGAGGAGAGAGAAGATAAAGGTCGGACAAACTGTTCTGAGAGATGATAAAGGTCGCTCCAATCGCCCCTTCCTGGATCCGCCACTGCACTGGGCTTGATTCAGTATTGTAAACTAATGCTCCTGCAGCTGCAATTTTTACAGCTGTGGATGTGTGAAAATATGCTAATGCAACAGCGTCTGGGACTTGTACTGAAACGCCCACTGGAGCCCTCGCAGCTGTCTGTAATTGCGTACACATACACAGCATCAGAAGCAAATCATGAAACATCGACTCCTTGAGTGAGTCTATGACTCTATGGTCACTCAGAATGGTCGCCATAACTGAGACGCCGCAGCCATCTGGCCATCTCCCCAAGCTCCTTTAGTCAAATCCTCTTTTATTTTAAACACACATTTGAAAATCCGGTCATAGCTGGGACTTGAACCTATCACCTCTTACATGGCAGTCGGACACTTTGCATATGGAGCTATCTGCCCCACAATTTCTGATGCCAGCCCTGAACACAGCCACCTATTCCTGACCTAGGTGTTACCAGCACACCTCAAGTACCCTTGCCGGTGAGTTGAGCTGCCGGTGCAGAGTACATACACGGATTCCCTGCCGCTGATATTTGCTGCATATACACTACAAGTAGCACTCTTTCTATCCCTACAGTCAGCGATCCACACTGCCAGCTCCAGGCTTGTGCACGGCTGTCCTGATGGACAAATCCTGCAGGTGCAGCCTCACCAGCGCTCTCCTAAATGTTGAGCTGGTGAGTTATACTGCATAATTATTGTATATGATCAGTGCAGCCATTGGATTCACATTGTAATTGCCAGTGACACCTGGATAATAGTGATACAAAGGGATAGGTACCTCTTCATCATCATACAGGACAAATCATATTTGCCATGGCCCTTCCCATTAGGCCTTGCCCCTTTTTCAGGCATGCGTCTTATGTTCCAATTTGGAAAATAGAAGAGAGGGCGAGGGTTGCGCCAATGCTCTTTCTGGCCTAGTTACAGCTCTGGTGAATATAGACTGGCGGCGTGCGACTACGGTAATGCACCTTGACGTATGTGCAGTGGCAACAAAATCGCTCCATTTGCGAAAACATCGACATAGCGTACAATTCTGAATCAGGCCCATTGACATCAATCTATTGATTATCGGAGAAAGCTATATATCCACGCTAGATGCTCATTGCACCACGAAGTCTAGTTTTAGTACCAAAATAAATATGTATTGTATGAGACCTGCCTGTGTCATGATAGATGGTGAGAATGGCATGGAGTATTGTTGAAGTATTTATTAAGAGAACTGGTTTGTTTACTCTGCTGATGCAAAGTTCCTAAATAGACATTTTTGTAGTGTTTCACCAAAACCTTCCATAAGTTTTAAGTGAGTTAACTGATAATTGTTCTACAGTGTATCTCTATGTAAATAGCATATAAAAATAGCTAGCTATGTGGCATCTACATTGAAGACAAATTTGTTCATGATAATTGATTAGCAAGTGGAGAATTAGATTTGCGCAAGTTTTTCTATTCAATGAGCAGTGGAGTGAAGTGTCAATGTGGCATATTGTCCCAATTTATGTAATCACAGCATACAGATGTGTCCTTATACACTTGGGGGTACATTTACTAAGGCTTCTAAAACAGATAAGTGGTGATGTTGCCCATCCAACCCAACCAATCAGAGTCTAGCTATCATTTCTCTATTGCATTCCAGCAAATAATACACAGAATCTGATTGGTTGCTATGGGCAACATCACCACATGTCTGTTTTAGAAGCTTTAGTAAATATGCCCCTTAGTGTTTATACCCCATATAGCGTGAGACAACCGGCGTGACTGAGCCACCCTGAGAGGTGTAGCGTACTTTATTTTTATTTACATTTTCCATCTTATTCGCATCACAGACGCAGTGAAACGCCACTCAATGGCCCGTATTCAATTTGAGCCGAGCTGCGATACTTTTTCATCCCGGACTTTTTGCCTACATCGCGTGTTTTGCAGGCGGAAAAGTATTGCGCGCGTGCCCACGTATCGCCGTATTCAATTTGAAAGTACGCGAAAACGGGACCCGGCGAAACCTAAACAAGCAGAAAGTACTGTCAGATTTGGGTAAATCAGCCTGACACCCCCCAAAAGATGCTCTGACATGGGGGTTAGCTATGGTTACCCCAGATTTGGCTTGCTGAAGGTATTTGGTGTTTTTAAAAGGGCTCAATAGCTGCTAAATAGCGTTTTTGTATAACTGGTGAAGAATAGTATTCTGGGTTTTTTTTGCAGAAAATAACTTATCTCTGCAAATTTGGGGTACTTGAAAATGGGGGCCAGCATATTTTAAAGTTGCTAAAGTGAAGTTAAAAAAATCGTGAAAAATCCACCTTCCGCAAGCCCCTGCAATGAAAAAAACACCTGGGGCATACTTGGGGACCCCCCAGAGTCAAGTTCGCTAGTTTTTATCTTTGTCCCCCAACATTTTTTTTTTCACCCCCAAATTCAAAGTGATTTTTTGGGGTGTCCCTAAGTGTTTATTTTTTTATTTTTTTACACAGTTTACCTTTGGGGGACTGTCTGAAGACTGCACGGGGGTTCCTGCAATGTTGCACCCCAAAACCCCAATTCTGCACTTTCTGCTATTCATAGGCGAATCTTTTTCGTCTATTACATTGCAATAACTTTACACCTAGGCGGAAAGTCTTTCAAATGGAATACGGAGTAGAATCAAAACAGGCGAAAATGACGTCACCGGGGAAAAGTTTTCGCCCAAAACACGCGAAAACGGCTTTTCGCTCCAAATTGAATACGGGCCAAAGTGTACTAGAGATGCTGAGCTGTGACTTTAACTACACAGAAATTAGTATTATACGCAGACAAAGTCGCAGATAAAGTACAACGGACCTTGGAGTGAGAAAAAAACGCGGCTGCTGCACCGTAGGACTGCGTAAGCAGATTTAGACACATTTGCACACAGATGTACATCATTAGTGAATTGCAGACATACACGAATTGCTGAGAAATTAGAAAAATCCTTTACCTCTGTGTTGACAGCATCTGTTGGGTCAATGCCAGCATACTGAAAGAGATAGAATAAACAGACCTTTTTAGCTGCATGCATCCAATTAATGAGACTCACTTCTAGAATACATATCATATATATCCAGCTTATTTAACTGAATACAAGATTACATGGCCTCTCTTATGTGATCTTCATGCATGCAAACTCAGGGCCTGATTCAGCAAAGATTGCAATTGCACAGCTGCACGCAGGCTATAGATATATGATGTATGCACGCAGGAAGCTTTGCAATTGCGATCCTTGCAATAATGCAAATACAGCAGGTGTATGACTCCCCCTGCTGCATTTGCGGACTCAGCACTGCGACAGAGGTGAAAACGTGCTCCCGTTTTTAAGAACGCTGGTCGCCCCCGCTCTGGCTCTTAAATGCTTCTGCCTGTCAATCAGGCAGAGGCATTCAAGGGCTTGCGTGTCTCTTAGCAGGACACTTGCAGAATGGGTCCTGCGCACGCTATCACGATAATTGGGAATCTGCGTTCAGCAGTGCGCGCTGAATCAGGCCCTCAGTCTCCACTCCAATGTTAAAATATATAAGTCTGCAATAATTATTATTATTATTATTATTTTTATTATTAGCTTTTATTTATTTGGTGCCACAAGGATTCTGCAGCGCCTTACAAAGTACATTAACATATGAGCATACAAGAAAACAGTTATTAATAGTACAAAACAATGCAGGATAAGAACATGGATTAAAAACATTGCTGAATTAGCGATCATAACAATAAATAAGCAGCAGGGCGTCAGCAACCAAGTGTGGGGAGTTAAGAGTAAATGATAGCATTAATAAGGAAAGGAGAACCATGTGAGGGAAGAGGGCCCTGCTCGTGAGAGCTTATATTATAAAGGAGAGGGGCAGACAGACAGTTGTGACACAGATGGTGTAGACAGTGAGGAAGGAGCATGGAGCAGTGGGTTAGGATGAGAGCTAGAAGGCTTTGATGAAGTAGTTGGTGTTGAGAGCCCTTGAGGTGGAGGGTCTGATAGAGAGATAATTCCAAAGGTGGGGAGCAGCACGGACAAAATCTTGGAGAGGGAAATAGGAGGAAGTAATTATTTGGCAGGAGAGGCGACATGTATTTGTGGAGCAAAGTGGGCGGGCGGGAGTGTGAAAGGAGATAAGGTCAGAGATGTATATGGGAGAGGATTTGATGAGGACTTTGTAAATGAGTGTGAACAGTTTGAATTGGGTTCTGAGGGGGAAGGGGAGACAATGTAGGGCTTGTAGGAGAGGAGAGGCACATGTAATACTTTTGTAGAGGAAGATGAGCCAGCATTGAGGACAGATTACAGTGGAGAGAGATTGGAGGCCAGAAAGCAGGTTACAGTAGTCCAATCTTGAGATGACCAGTGAGTGGATGAGGGTCTTAGTTGTCTCCGGGGGGATTACAGTGTGTGGTCTCAAAGCAATCCCCATAGTTTATAAATATACCAAGATCGATAAGATCATTACCAGACTAGTTGATAGATGAGACTGGGTGACCTCCATTGGCCTTTATTGTCATCTACCGATCTCACTAAAAGGTCCCAGGAATGCCTTAAGTCAGGGGTATTCAACCTTTAAGGTTGTGTGGGCCACATAAAAAATTCAACGAAGCCGAGGGCCACTAAGCTATACTGCGGTATTTAAACTCTGCCCTTCCTCACACAATTATGACCCATAACTGACCCCTCCTACAATTTTAATTATGTCCCATAACTGCCCCCCTCTGCAGTGCTCTCAGTAGTGCCACTTATACAGTGCCCCCAGTAGTGGTCTCCCCTATGCAGTGGCCCCAGTAGTACTCCTTATATAATGAACCCAGTAGTAGTCCCCCCTATGTAATCCCCCTTATATAATGCCTCCAGTAGTAGTCCCCCCTATGCAGTGCCCCCAGTAGTGCCCCTTATATAATGCCCCCAGTAGTAGTCCAACCCTATGCAGTGCCCCCAGTAGTGGTCCCCCTTATGCAGGCCCCCAGTAGTGATGCCCCCTATGCAGTGCCCCCAGTAGTGGTCCCCCTTATGCAGGCTCCCAGTAGTGATGCCCCCTATGCAGTGCCCCTTATACAGTGCCCCCTGTAGGGTCCTCCCTATTCAGTGCCCTCAGTAGTGGTCCCTACTATGCAGTACCCCTTATATAGTGCCCCCAGTAGTGCCCCCCCATGCAGTGCCCTCAGTAGTGGTCCCCCTTATCCAGTGCCTCCAGTAGTGCCCTCGGTAGTAGTCCCCCCCTATACAGTGCCCCCAGTAGTGGTCCCCTGATGCAGTGCCCCCAATAGTGGTCCCCCTGATGCAGTGCCCCCAGTAGTGGTCCCCCCTGATGCAGTACCCCCAGTAGTGGTCCCCCCCAGTTTTTGCCCCAAGTAGTAGTCCCCCCCAGCAGTGCAGACAAACAAACACACACACGTGAAGAAAAAAAAACACTTACCTGAATCCCCGCTCCTGCCGCCGTCCGCTCCTCCGTCCTCCCGCGCCGGCCCGCTCTGAATTATGAGAGAGACGTCATGACGTCTCTCCCATTACCCACTGCGGGAGCCGGAAGGCGGAGCTCATGAGTGAGCTCCAGTCCGGCTCCTGCAGTGGGCGCAGCAGCCAATGTGAGTCTGTCTGACTCTCATTGGCTGGCTGTCAAAATCAACACACTGCTGCCGGCGCTGGCAGAAGTGTGTTTGTTTCTGTCTGTAGTGCAGACTGCACTTACTGCGGTCTGCACTACATAACTATCGGTGGGCCACGGGTTGAAGACCCCTGCCTTAAGTCATGTAGCTTCTCAGCCAAGTTGTGAATGGCAAGATCTCAATTCATTTGCTATCTATTGTGGCCAGGGGTATTTCAAGAGAGGAGGAGGCCCGTGTGCAGTCTACATCACGAGCCCCGTCCTTTCAGTCTGGTGGCCAGCAGCGCACTGAGGGCAGCGCCACACACTTAAAGACTGTGGGCACTAGAGTGTGCTCAGAGTGCCCAGAGTCTATAGTGCATGCGTAGGTCACCGGGAAATGGTCATTTTCCCTCTACTGCGCATGCGCAAAATGACAGAAAAATGGCCGCGTTGGCCATTTTCCAGGTGTTTTTAGAGTGCTGACGCCGGCGCCGATGTGGGACTCCGGAGAGGTTAGTATAATATGGGTGCAAGGGGTCCGTGTGCACCGTACACCCTGCACCCATTATAAATAAGCCCCTGCGTGTGGCCACAGTGTGCATTTAGGATTGTACTGTTCTGTTGTAAACTATGTAGACAAATGTGATTGGACACTGACAACAAATAAATCCACAAGATTTTATTGATGTCAGTACTTTATAGATCCACCATGTGCAGTGATTACTGTAGACACCCTTCTTGGCAAACTGTCCACAAGTTCCTGGACAACAGCAGGCGGTATGTTTTGCCATTCTGCCTTAAGTACAGTGACTCTGCCTCTGTGACAATGAAGTCAAGTTGGCCTAGAACGCATCCGTCACTCCAATTCGTCACAGTGGTTCTCAATGGGGTTAAGATCTGGACTCTGAGCTGGCCAGGCCATCCAGGTTACCAAATTTGCTGTATACCAGTCAAGCTTCGCCCTAGAAACATGACAGGTGGCATTGTCGTCCTGATAAAAACATTTGTTGTTTCCATAGAACTGCCACAATGTAGGGAGCACAGAGTTATCGAGAACAACCCTATACTAATTTTATACCTTCACAAACACTTGTCTTCTGCAGGAGCACACCATTCCTCTTTCGCTGGGGTGTCCTATCACTTTTGTCTACATAGTGTATTCGCATATGTTTTAATGAAGTGTGTCAAAACAGATCTTAAACACACTCACAAATTCACCTTATACTGTAGATCTGTACTGGGCACAAACAATTCAGTAGTTTGCAATACAAGGAAGAGAAAAGTGTATTAATACAATGTAACGCACTGACCTGTAGCTACCAATGCATTGTGTAATACCATGGGGATTATACTGGTCTGTTTTCTTATGTGGTTGATAAAGTATAGAGGATTTGAGACATGCAGTGTTGTGACAATAAACAAGACAAGCGGTATATCATTACCCAGCTAGGATGAGATATATATATATATATATCTTCTGCTAATGCTCAGAGCTTGACCTTCTTTAGAAAATATAAACGCACATAAAAAAACAGCCTATATAAAAAAGTTGACTGATTTGTACAAAGAGGTGTAAAGAATAACTACGATCCTCAATAGCCTGTAACTCCTATTCACATGCAGAAAGAAATTTATCAATGGCGGTAGTGGGGACTCCCAAAAGTATCACACCTTATGGCTGAATATAGTGTAATGATTTGGGGGCGGGGAGGGGGCATAATTAGCAAAAAACCCTTGCCAGGACAGTGGCCCCATTAGGAGACTGTACCAGCAGAGAGGTTGGCAATAAAGTGATATCTTATCGCTCTAACTACTGCTGGCTAGGACATTGCACATGCACAAAATGTGATCGCCAGGAGCATGGATACTACAGTTTATGTGATTTTAGAGAGGAAAGCCCTTAATAAATTGACCTCATGGTCTCCAGACATCAACATCAGTTGCTAAAGGGGTCTATGTACTAAGCCTTGGATGGAGATAAAGTGAACAGAGATAAAGTACAGCCAATCAGCTCCTAACTGCCATGTCACAGGCTGTGTTTGAAAAATGGCAGTTAGGAGCTGGTTGGCTAGTACTTTTTCTCTGTTCACATTATCGCCATCCAAGGCTTAGTAAATAGACCCCAAAGTCCTAGTTGCTTATTTATGCAAGACTCCTCTTGTTTATGTGAGACCAAACAATAAAGCGTTCTAACTAGTGTATTCAGTCATCAAAGTAGGGGCTCGATTCAGACCCGCTCGCTAGATGCGTACGCTCGCTGGATGCGTATGCAAATTCGGCTATGTGACAGCAAGGCGGGAGATCGCACGGCAAGGCATAAGCACGCCCACTATGTTTTGGTGTGCGATCGCTCTGTGTATGCAGACACCCACCAGCCTGTCTTAAGATGCCCACTTGTGCACATCATCTCCAGGAAGTGTATGCAACCATTGGTACCATCGGAAGCGAACGCAGCGCTTGTGGTTGACCTTACCCTACCACAAGCACTGCGAGCACTTCAGTGTAAAATTCAGCCAAGTGATGTGTACTATGACGCTGCATCTTAATTATGCACTCCTCTGAAATGGCGTTAAGATGCTCGGGTACGCCTGCGTTCACACCTTCACTCCCCCATTTCTAGTGCCCAGCCCCTGTCACCACCCACAAACGGCTTCTCCTGTCACTCATTCTGCTGGGCTATCTATGCGCAGCGAGTGAAATCATCCCGATCGCTCGGACTAGCTCGCGCACGCACACTGCAATGCATATGCAAGTGCAGATTGCATACATCGGCAGCCTGCTGCTCACTTGTTAATCATCCCAATATCGAATGGTTGAATCAATGGGCTATTGTCAATTCTTTGGGAGAGGGCCAGCGGCAGTATAAAGTAAAGAGTTGCTCTACACTCTGCATGGTGCATGTCCGGAGCATCAGCAGCTTTGAAGACACCATTCCAGACCACCTGCAAGCCAGATGCAAGTGCTGTGGGGCAGCGATTGTGCTGTCCCCCGAGTCCTGGGTTATGGCACCGCTCGCACCCCCCCTCCCCCCTACGAACCTGCCTGTATAAGGCCATGACAAGGGCAGAAAGCCATACTTACTGCGGATTTCTGTTTGGGGCCTCAAGAGGGGCTTATCTGGGCTACAATTGAATAGCCTCGGGCACTGCTTTGAGGCTAAATAAAGCTTCAAGTCTGATTGAATCCGGCACATAGCATTGTTGTGGAGTACTACCCAGGTCAATAAATAACAACAAGTCCAAGTTTAAGCTTTTTTGCCTACCTTCCCGGACCTGCAGGAGGTTCCTGATTTTCCAGGTAACCCACTGCACACCCTGGGAAGCAGGCACTTCTCCCGCATTCTACCCACTTCCTAGTGTTGTAAAAGTCTGAAGTTTGATGTGGGAGGAAGCTGAAAGTGCAGAACTTGATTGAGAGGTGTGGAAAGGAGAGAAAAGACATGGGATCTGATTCAGACCCGGTCGCTAAGGAGCGATTGTTTGCTGCCGGGCGATTGTTGCTCAGTGCGCATGCGTATAATTCGCAGTGCGCATGCGCAAGCCAGTCTCAGTAATGGGGAATCGTGCGCATGTAGCACACAGACTGCCTGATACTTTGAGTGACAGTGCCGTTTGTGGGTGGTAACAGGGGAAGGTGCTTGTAAACAGGGTGTGGTGTTGCGAACGCAGGCGTGTCAGGCCAACAAAACGTTGTTTAAAGGGCGTGCATAATTAGCAAAGTAACGTCATCATACACATCACCTGCATGTATTTCAGCCCGCACTGATCGCAGTGCTTGCGGCGGGGAAAGGCAACCTCAAGGACTGCGAGCAGCTCCGATGCTTCTTGATGTTAACGATGAATCAAACAATTCCAGGAGATGACGTGTGTTGCGAGGGGAAAGGGGGCGTCTTAACACAGTTGCGAGCACTCAGTGCCGTAGCTCGCTAAGACATAAAGGGCGTCCTTACGTCACGCAGTGCGAGCATTTCATTTAAATATCCGGCCCCTTTTTGCCAGCGAGCGGTCGCATCTAGTGAGCGGGTCTGAATGATCTCCATGGTCCAAGCTCCATGATTGCTGCGATGGATTGTGCTTGGGCCCTGAAGTAGATAAATTGAAAGAGTAAAGAGCAATGAGAGAGATGGTTACAGAGCAAGTTACATTCCTAGGTCAGCAATAGAGAGAACGAAAGAGATAAAACTCAGCATGAAGGCTGAGCAATTGTATGTTAGAAAAGTACCCAAGTGATTTAGGAATAATTACTGTTTGCTCACTGGTCAACATGATTTTTATTTATAAGAAAACTGAATAATGACTCTAGTGCACAGACAGTGTAATGGTTAGCATTACTGCCTCACAGCACTGAGGTTGTGGGTTTGATTCCTACCATGGCCCTAACTGTGCGGAGTTTGTATATTCTCCCTGTGCTTGCATGGGTTTCCTCCACTCCAAAAATATACTGGTAGGTTATTCGGCTCCCAACAAAAATTATTCTTAGTGCCCATGTTTGTGTGGTAGGGTATATAGACCGTAAGCTCCACTGGGGCAGGGACTGATACGAATGGACAAATATTTTCTGTAAAGCACTGCGGAATATGTGTGTGCTATATAAATGTCTGGTAATAAATAAATATGTGATTAGAATTTTTCCATCAGGCATAGGGGCAGATGTACTAAGCTCTGGAAAATGATAAATTGCAAAGTGATAAACTGCCAACCAATCAGCTCCTGTCATTTTCAAACACAGCCTGTAAGATGACAGTTAGGAGCTGATTGGTTGGTAGTTTATCACTTTCCAATTTATCACTTTCCAGAGCTTAGTATATCTCATACTTGCCTACTCTCCCAGGACTGCCGGGTGCCACTCCCGGCCCTCGCAAGAGTAGGCCAGTCCCCCGGATTGGCCATCGTCCCCCGTGCTCCCCCATGGAAAAGTGGGTGGTCCGGGGGTGCGATGACGCGATTTGCGCTGAATTGCGTCATCGTAGCCCCGGCCTCGACTTTATAATGCCTGTAATATCGGCATTATAAAGCGGGGGCGGGGCCACAATGTCACGAGCGCACCAGAGGGGGCTGCCAGAATGTTGGTAAGTTTGGTACATCTCCCCTATAGTGTGTTTTTGATAGTTACTTTTCTTTTCTTCATATTTTAGTGTTCTTTATGTCCTGTCATACACAGACCGACAGAGGCATACAAACAATATGTCCCCCTGTATTCCCTCCCCACTCTCCCCTCTGCCTCCAGCAGCTTCCTCCTCCTCCTCCTCCATGCAGCCTGACCTGCCAGTGTAGCCCCAACCCCCTGGTTGGGTCAGAGGAGCATATGTGCTGGGCTCCTCCAATCAGGGCTCAGCACATGGGGCTTCATTCAGAGGCGGCCGTACGGTCTACGACCGCACGGCCGCCTCGATGTTTGTCCAGTGCGCATGCGCACAAGGGAGCCGGCTCCTTCGTGCGCATGCGTGAGACCCGCTACGACCGACAGCGCCGGTCGTAGCGGGTCTCTTTCCAAAGGGGGCGAGCTGTTGATGTTGATTGACAGCTCGCCCCGTTTGGAAGGCGGGCCGGGGGAGTGGCAGCCCAAACGGAGGCGTTCCCATGGGAACGCCTGCCATTTGGGGGAGGCCCCACTGACATCACTAGTGATGTCAGTGGAGAGCTTTCGGCTCTGACAGAGCCAGAAGCTCTCCAGGGCTTACGACAAGTGAGACCCTACCCTAGGGTCTCGTTGTAAGCCCTGATCGTCGCGATGGTCTATGACCATCGCGACCATCACCAAAGTGGTCGTTAGAGCTGTGGGTGTAAACCCCCAGCCTAACGACCGAAACAGAGGCGGCCGGTCAGGATGCAAGCGGCCGCCCAGTTTCTGAGCGACCGCTTGTATCCTCCGACCGCCTCTGAATGAGGGCCATTGTCCTGTGACCCCTGGATGTCTGTCACCATAGCAGAGCCTCTTAGCACAAGTATTTGTTGTATTAGTTGTTAGAATATTTTCAATAATGCCAAGAAAGTGTTTAAATCATCCAGACAATTTCTGTTATGTGTGTGGTGAAGTAACCTTCAAATCTCAGAGGCAAAATTTCAGTCTACTTGTAAAAAAGTGTTATGAACTTTACTTAGAGTGTAAAGTTGGTGATCTGGATAAGAACTGGGCCCCACATATATGCTGTGTATCATGTAGTAGGCTTCTCACTGGCTGGAAATATAGGACCTGATACAGACCCGCTTGCTAGATGCGATCACTTGCACCCAGCGTATGCAAATTCGACTAAGTGACGGTATGGCAGGCGCTCGTTCGGAAAGGCATAAGCATGCCCACTCTGTTTTGGCGAGCGATCACTTTGTCTCTATAGACGCCCTTTAGCTTATGAGGAGTAACCCACTAGTGCACGTCATCTCCAGGAAGTGTATTAAAACATTGGTACATCGAGGACAATCGGAAGTGATCGCAGCACTTGTGGTTGCCTTACCCTACCACAAGCACTGCAAGGACTTCAGTGTAAAAAACAGGCATGTGACATGTACTATGACGCTGGCTGTTAATTATGCACGCCTCATAAACGGCGTTGAAACACTCAGGCCCGTTACCACCCACAAACGGCCTCTCCTGTTACTCATTACACTGGGCTTTCTTTGCTGGGCGAGCGAGCAGATTCCGATTGCTCTGAGTAGTTTGCGCATGCGCAGAATGAAGCGTACCATCGGCCGCGAACGAGCAAGCGCCCACTTGCGAGTGGCTCTGAATGAGCGCCATAGTTCACATCATATGCCATTTGCAATTCCTATGATTTGGAGGGAACAGAAGGACCATTCAACTGATTGCTATTTCTGCTTAACTAACATTAGAGGACTCCCACCTAGACTTCTTCCCAAAAAATCTTGGGGCTTTCAGTGATGAGCGTTTCAATCTGCAGATTTCTACAAGGGAAAAGAGCAGAGCCGTAACTAGACTTTTTGGTGCCCTGTGCCAGAAAGAGCATTGGCGCCCCCTCATTTTTCATAGGGACATAATGCACCCAAAAAAGGGTCATGGCTTCTTGGGGAAGGGCAGGGAAGGGATAGGAGAGGCCAGGAGATACTGGGGATGAAATAAGAGGAAGCTACAAGCAAGAATGATAATAAACAGAAATGTTACAGGCACAAACAGCGCCCCCTGACCTGTGGTGCCCTGTGCGATGGCACCAGCCGCACTACCCTAGCTGGAAAACAGGTACCAAGGCAAATGGAGTTCCAGTATGCTAGCTGACTATTGCTGGACCATGAAGAGAGACATCCAGACCCTCCAACATGACCCCTTCCACAATTTAGAAAATGCTCTGCACCTGGACTTCCCACTTAATGTATGATTACTGTCACCTGTGTTGAACTAGTTAATTGATGACTGCGATCATAAATTAGGTGGGAAGTCCAGGAGCAGAGTATTTTGTACCTGATGGAAATGGCCATTTTGGAGGGTATGTACATCCCAAAGGCAAAATATGCCCAAAAATCATCATCTACAACTTTTTAGGTCACACAGGTAAATGAGGTGTATATTTATCATTTAGACTTACGTGAGTACTAATTTAAAAAAACTTTAAACGGATGTCACACAAAAACCCTGCCCGATGGATAAAATCTGAATGCATATTCGAATTCAGCACAAAAAATACATTTAGATCAATTTATTTAGTTCTTGTGAAAGAAAAAAAGTTAATTTTTGTAGACCAGTATAGCCAAAGTTGAGAATGATTCAACAGTGAGTTGGAATCTAAGGGACTGGGAAACAGTTGAACAAACTTTGACCAACATTTGAGACCAGATTATATCAACTAAATATATTACAGTTTTATGTGTTTAATGAACTTGGTTTGGACTACGAGATGCACTAACAAAACTCTTAAAGGTTTGTATTGAAAAGATAGGAGCTGAGTTGATAAAATTTTCAGAATTAACTGCAATAGTAACAAAGTACGTTCTGGATATTGTGCCTATTACGGAGTCATATCCTGGATACTCTCATCAGCTGGAACTTGGTGACCTGGCCGTGAGTATATCCTCCCCATCTACCCCATCTGTGTCACACCTGTTTGTCTGCCCTACCCTCTTATGAGCAGGGCCCTCTACCCTCTTGTGCTTCTCCCTTCTTTACTTTCATCTACTTCTTACTCCCCACTAGGGCACCTAACACTTGGTTGCTTTAGCTCTGCTGCTTATGTGGGTGTTATGGTTGCTAATGTGGCAATTTATATTATCGCTGTCCTGTATTGTATTGTACTGTAAGTCTTTTGTCACCTATTTATTTTCATACATTGTAAGGCGCTGCGGAACACTTGTGGCGCCATATAAATAAATGATGATAATAATAATAATAATAAAAATAATAATAATAATGAGTAGATAATGAATTAGAGAAATCCATGCTACACTGTCAACCAGGTGTTTGCTGCAAATGGTATTAGAGGTAAAAAAAATGAAGGTCCCACGATATGTGAGTGTTAGCTCTTGAGCCATAAGATCAGGGAGCTCATTCAGACCCGCTTGCTAGATGTGTTCTTTCGCTCCCAGCGTATGCAAATTTGGCTAAGTGACGGCACGGCAGGCGATCGCACGGCAAGGCATAAGCACACCCACTATGTCTTGGCGTGCGATCACATTGTGTAAGAAGACGCCCACCAGCCTGTCTTAAGCCGCCAACTAATGCACATTATTACCAAGAAGTGTATGCAAGCATCGGTACATCAAGGACCATCGGAAGCGAATACAGCGCTTGAGGTAGACTATACCCTACCTCAAGCACTGCAATCACTTCAGTGTGAAATACAACCAGGTGATGTGTACTATGACGCTGCCTGTTAATTATGCACGCCTCTGAAACCGTGTTATTTTGGTCAGGCACGCCTGCGTTCACATCTACACTCCCCCGTTTCTAGTGGCCAGCCTGTTATCACCCACAAATGGCTTCTCCTGTCACTCACTCTGCTGGGCTGTCTATGCTGGGCGAGCGAACGCTTCCCGATCTTTCACAGTGGTTTGCGCATTCGCACTGCGATGCATACGCATGCGCACAATGCGAACCATTGGCAGCTACTGGCGAACGGTTCTTAGCGTCCAGGTCTGATTCAGCTCCTAAGGTCCTTATACGGAGGTGGCCGGATTAATAATGGGGCTAATGGAGCTACAGCTCCAGGCCCACCATCAGAATAGGTCCACAGAAGCAGCTGCTGAGTATGCTGCTGTAGACAGGAATTTTTTTTCCTTCTACAGCAGCCTGCGAGTGGCTGTCCGAAGCCCAGCCCCCACGTCCGCGCACCCTCCCCCCCGCACACAGCTCAAAAGCCTAATGTATAAACGTGATGGCGGCTCATGGAGGTCTTCAATAGCCCTCCCAGCGCCGCTAACACACAGTGTCAGTAATTGATCACTTCATATTTTTTCACACTTGGGGCCCGATTCAGACCCGGACGCTAAGAAGCGTTTGCTTGTAGCTGCCAATGGTTCGCATTGTGCGCATGTGTATGCATCGCAGTGTGCATGCACAAACCACTGCGAAAGATCGGGAAGCATTCGCTCGCCGAGCATAGACAGCCCACCAGAGTGAGTGACAGGAGAAGCCATTTGTGGGTGGTAACAGGCTGGCCACTAGAAATGGGGGAGTGTAGGTGTGAACGCAGGCGTACCTGACCAAAATAACACCATTTCAGAGGCGTGCATAAATAGCAGGCAGCGTCATAGTACACGTCACCTGGTTGTATTTCACACTGAAGTGATCGCAGTGCTTGAGGTAGGGTATAGTCTACCTCAAGCGCTGTGTTCGCTTCCGATGGTCCTCGATGTACCGATGGTTTCATACACTTCCTGGAGATGACGTGCGCAAGTGGGCGTCTTTAGACAGGCTGGTGGGTGTCTGCATACACAAAGCGATCGCACGGCAAGACATAGTGGGTGTGCTTATGCCTTTCCGCGCGATCGCCTGCCATGCCGTCAATTAGCCGAATTTGCATATGCTGGGAACGAGCGTTCACATCTAGCGTCCTGGTCTGAATCGGGCCCGTGGTTAAAAGTGTTTTTTTGTATAGCCTTAAGATATCTGCTGGCTTGTTTCTGTGAGAATATTGTCTCAGCATCGCAGGAGTGCATCATTTATGCAGAGCCGTAACTAGACATTCTGGTGCCCTGTGCCAGAATAAGCATTGACGCCCCCCCACCCGCCACCCCCATTTTTCATATACAGAAATTCTGCTTAAAAAGGGAAGTGACCTCATGTGGAAAGCCACAGCATCACGGCACACCACCATTTTCATCATTGGGGTTGTGCCCAGCACTCCTGGAGATGCTGTGCTGTCCCAGGATCTATGTAGATGTGGGGTAGAGCCTGGGGGCAGCCCGGCATCACTTGCACCAGTGGTACAGACCGTTAGTTAAAAAATGGTACTGTAGAAGCAAAAACAGTAGAGTTGGAGGGTCTGATGCATGTCTAATGATTTCTACCCCTAATTTTCTAATAACCCCCAACCTCTTAGACAGACCCTTGTCTAATTACCAACTACTCCTAACCATACTTGCCTATCTTCTCGAGTCGGCCGGGAGCCTCCCGAAAATCGGGTGCTGCTCCCGGTCCCCCGGAAAGGCAGGCAAGCCTCCCACTCCCTGGCGATCTGTCTGGCCCCTCCCCACAATCACCATATAAACCCCAGCAGCGGAGGGGCCGGTGACGCGATTCAAGCTGAATCGCGTCATCGTGACCCCGCCCCCTGCTTTCAAAATGCCATTGTGAAAAGGGGGCGGGGCCGCCATGACGGGATCGCGCTGTCACGCCCATGCCCCGCCCCTGTTTTTGTGTCACTTACCTGGCCACGCCCCCCCTGCTGATGAAGCCCGACAGCTCCCTACCGGAAGGAGGGAGCTAAAAGTCGGCAACCCTACTCCTGACTCTAACTCTTGTCTAATGATCCCCACCCTTAATGCAGACCTATTTCTAATGATCCCTTCCCCTAATGAAGATCCCTGACTATTGACCCCCACTCCTATTGCAGACCCATTTCTAATCACCCCCTCCCCTAATGAAGATCCCTGACTAATGACCCCCTCTTCTATTGCAGATCATTAATGACTCCCCTCCCTAATGCAGACCATAGTATAATTATCCCTACCCCTAATGCAGACCCCTGGGGGGGTGGGGTCTGCACATAGCCTAGTAATGGGGCCCAGCCCTGCAGCTCTCTCAGCTCCCCCCCCCCCCCAACCAGGCACCTGTAACCGGCTATACTGGGCACCAGTGAGATCTGCTATACATGCAGGCAGCCTCATTACCTTCGAGCTGGCTTGGCATACACACATCCTGCAGTCTGGATGAGGGCTGGTATGCTGGGGATAAGAGCAGGCAGCAGGCGGGGTGAGGTCCTGCAGTTTTTGTTGTTATGTGTGCTGCTCAGGAGTAGGGGAAGTTTGGGAGCGGTGTGGGATTTCAATACTGCAGGGATCGCAGAGCCGGAGTAAAAAGAAAGAGCTTCTTTACTTCCCGGTGGGCAGCTCCTCTTAACAGGTTCCGAGTCCACTGAGCGGCTCAGCCCCGGAGTCCTCTTCAGATGCAGCAGCAGCACCACACAGGGAGTGGGACAAGACAAGCCAGCGCTGCATATGCTGCCTGAAAGCACAGCAGCCAAAAAGTGCAGATCTCACCCACTCCTCCCCCTTACCTAGGTGCTGATGAGTCTGATAGCCGCGCGCAGGCAGGGGAACCTCATTCAGTTCAGGCGTCGTGACATCAGCACACAGCTTGTTCTTTATGGGCATCATCAGGGCAGCGGCCGTGCCGCCCCCAGAACATTGCGCTCTGTGCAACGGCACCGGCCGCACCACCCTAGCTACGGCCCTGCATTTAAGTAGCACTGGCCAGCCGAGAGGCTTCCCTGTATCTGTGAAATGGATATTGTTTGCAAGATTGACCCAGTATTTTTGTGACATTAATCTGTTGGACATATTGGTTGTTCATCTGGTTACTGGTATACGGCTCCCAGACAAGCATTGTTTAGGTAAATCACGTATAAACAACAGAGAAAAATATTTTTATTCTTTTATGTCATATAGGATATTTTATTAGGTGTTTTGAATAAAAGTTAAGTTTTATTTTCATCATTCCCAATTGTCAACATCTACAGGGCATTTAAATTGAATTGTATTCATGTCATGACAATATTTTCATAATTGTGGTTGTTAGTTTTCCCATAAAGTGTGCTCCCTACAAGAGTCTCTCTGTCCTCTTTTCCTTTGGAACCACTTAGAACAAAAGTAAAGTGGGCCCAGTGCAAGTCCCTTAGGACCCTAGACCATTGGTTCCCTACTGTGCGCCGTGGCACCCTGCGGTGCCTTGGGAGACTTGCAGGGGTGCCAAATCAAATTATTTATGGTCAATGTAATGTAAATATGTGGACAAACAGAAGTACAAACCTGTCCACCACCACATTACTGGACCACAGGATTATAGGTAAGCACAATTTACTTCACTTTACTATTTTACTACATTTTTTTCTGAATTTCTGAATAACAAACTTAGGGGTGCCTTGAAAACAATGCTGATACTCTAGGGCACTGTGATTCAAAACAATTTGGGAACCACTGCCCTAGGCTAATGGGTGGGCCCTACGCCACTCCAGGTGCATACTTAAGGGGGTTTTAAGATGACTCCCCCGGGACCAGTCACTTTACTAAAGACTGTCACTTATCTTTCAGATCCATTTCCCCCCCGCTGTCTGTGACCACATTCTCCTACTGACAGCACGACACATGTAGGCTGTGTAGGACGTGTGCAGAGCAAGAGAGGCATACACAGGAGTATGTACAGTGTTGGATGGAAATAAGTGTGGGGATAGAGAGGGTTATTAGTATAAGGCAGTGATTCCCAACCTCAGTCCTCAAGGCACACTAACAGTCCTGGTTTTAGTGATATCTATGATTGTGCACAGAAGGTTAAATCAGTATAACTGTGGTACTAATTAAGTCACTTGTGCTCAAGTATGGCTATCCCTAAAACCTGGACTGTTAGTGTGCCTTGAGGACCGTGGTTGGGAACCCCTGGTATAAGGTGTATGGGTGCAAGGGAGTTCCTTTAATGTTTGGGAGAGGGTTGGGGGTTAATCATTTAATGGTGTGTAGAAAGTCTTCATTTATTTGTGGGTTATTTATTTCATGCTCTGGCAAAAGGTTGTTATACATCCCTACACAAAATAATTTCTTGTCCATGCGATAGGCAGGAAAAAGAGACAAAAAGGGACATAACGCAAAGGGTCTTAGGTAGACTCCTAAGACATTTGCAGCAGTCTGTCAAAACTGCCAGAACAGGTGAGAGCTTTACAGTCTGCCAACTTTTCTGATTGTACATAAAAGAACTGTTGTCTTATTTTGGCACCGCTGGAACATATGCCTGCTTGGCAACCTTTGCCAGGAGAACTCCCAAAATGTGGGGGTATCTCAGAAATGTGTAGCCAACTATGAAGATATTTTTCACTAAATGATGGCACTTCAATGCTGTGTGTATAATTGGCAGGTAGGCACAGCATTGTAGAGAAATTTTTAAGGCAAAGGAATGTGGCAGAGGGCCGCCTAGCACTAATCTTACCCACAGTTCCACTCATTTCTTAAAACGTCTCTCCTGTATCTACTCTATCATCACACCAGTTTATACTTATTTTCTCACTTAGACAAATAGGTGCTTGAGGTTGGAAAGTGTGAGCTACTGTATACAATGCTACGGATAATACTATGTATGGGGTATGCAGAAAATACTACTAGAAAGCACCCAGCAAACATGGGGTTATGGTGCATACACACGGGCAGATTTTCTTTCAGATTTGAACGATAACGATTTTAAAAATTGTTCAATCGTTCATATCTGAAAATAAAATCTGACGTGTGCCTGCAACGATGAACAATGCGCATTCCCATTTGTCAGATAACGATATTTGACATCTAATGTGTTTGCAGTCAGATTTGTCAGATTTCATTCATTTTAATACAGGCAAAAATCGTTCAAATCGTTGGAAAAATCGTTCAATCGTTCATCTGACATATCTGACCGTGTGTATGCACCATTACATTTACAAAGTCAGTGAGTCACTAGTGACTGAATATACTGTATGTTGTCAGATTAAGGGGCCTATTCATTATCACTAATTTGCCTGTTACACATGCGGAAATGCTAGTCTCTGCATGTTTAAGCAATGGGACGATTTCTTTATTAGGGGCATGACCGGGTCGCCTAGTATTCAGCAAACTCCGAAAACTGAAGGTTTTCAGAGTTTGCCTTCAGGAACCAACACCATCTTCAGATAGCGTTGATTTGCGGAGCCCCACTCCTTCCTGTTGAAGGGGCTTGGCAGGAATCCAGGTAGTGCAGCCCGACCCCTGTAACAGGATGCGGCTGCACACATAGTATGTTTTTATTTTTTTGTAAGGAGGGGGTCTGGCCGCACTTCCCTGAGTTGACCATGCCCCTTCTCAGGACCGGGGCCCAGCGGAGCTGTTGGAGGCACTACTCCTGACATCTTAAAGTAAAGCTGGAACTCAATTAAAAAAAGAAGGGTGGAAGGGAGAGGAAGAGGGAACCAATTCATGTAACATGGTAGGTTCCAGATACAAAGTTACTTGCTTTTTGATTTACTCCCAACTCAGAATTGTTATAATACTTTATTACAACATTTTAGAACAAACCACTGAATTTAAATACATTTTGGAGTAAAGATTAGGCGAGTGCAGAGCATGTATGATTTTTTTAATCTAAATGGTGTGGTCATTTACTCAGGAACCACAGACAGCTGAGTGCCGTGGATTAAAGCATATTGTTTATGTACATTTTTGTGGTCACATTTTCTCTTGCTCCCCATTTTTCCATATGTAAGCCAATTCTTGTCATCTAATTCCTCAGGTGCCCATTAATTGATATGCTTGGGTGAGGTTTTGTCTCTTTAATCTAATGAGCTAGCATGCCTAAACCCATGATAAAAGCATAGTTTGTGTATAAAAATGAGGTGAGTGCAGAGCATATATTAGATATAGAAATAAAAATGTAACATTCATTTATATAGCGCCAGCATATTGCATTGCGCTTTACTGTTGGTAACAAAACAGCAATAAAACAAAACTGGGTAATAACTAGAGATGAGCGGGTTCGGATCTCAGAGATCCGAACCCACCCGAACTTAGGGGATCCGAGTCAGATGCGGGTCGGCTCGGGTTTTCCCGCCTAACTCGGATCTGAAAACGAGGCAAAACATCATCATCCCGCTGTCGGATTCTCGCGTGTTTTGAATTCTATAAAGATACCGTGATCGTCGCCATTTTTCATGCCGGAGCTTTGCTGCATAATTGAGGTTGTCCTGTCCATAGGGGCTGGCTGGCTGTTATCCATAGGGGCTGGCTGGCTGTTATCCATAGGGGGTGGCTGGATGTTGCTGGCTGTTGTCCTGTCCATAGGGGCTGGCTGTTGTCCATAGGGGCTGGCTGGCTGTTTTGAGGTTGTCCTGTCCATAGGGGCTGGCTGTTATCCATAGGGGCTGGCTGGCTGGCTGGCTGTTGTCCTGTCCATAGGGGCTGGCTGGCTGTAGTCCATAGGGGCTGGCTGTAGTCCATAGGGGATGGCTGTTGTCCATAGGAGCTGGCTTGCTGTTTTGAGGTTGTTCTGTCCATAGGGGCTGGCTGTAGTACATAGGGGCTGGCTGGCTGTTGTCCTGTCCATAGGGGCTGGCTGGCTGTTGTACTGTCCATAGGGGCTGGCTGGCTGTTCTGCTGTGTTGTCCAGGGGGTGCTCTGTACATCAGGGGTGCTCTTCTTCACCCCTCAGTGTAAAAAAAAGAAAAAAATTTTTTTGTGTGTACGTGCTAGCCATACTACCAGTGAAAAAATAAAAACAATTTTTTGTGTGTGCGTAATTGCGCATTAGCCACACCACCAGTGTGAAAATAAAAACAATTTTTTTGTGTGTACATGTTAGCCTGCCACGCCACCAGTGTGAAAATAAAAACAATATTTTGTGTGTGCGTGTTAGCCACACCACCAGTGAAAAAATAAAAACAATTTGTGTGTGCGTGTTAGCCTGCCATACCACCAATGTGAAAATAAAAAAAAAATTGTGTGTGGTTGGTTGTCTGCGTTAGCCGCAACTTAGCTGCGCTATAATTGCTTGGTGACACTGCTGTAAGACTGCAGTGAGTATGGAGGACAGTCACATGACAGGAGAGCAGGAAAAACATACCAGTCTTGTAGCTGCCGGTAGCAGCCATGATGATGAAGCAAGGCTGTCAACATCATCTATGAAGGCCGATGTACCAGGGCTTAGGTCAGGCCAAAAAGTCAGGCTAAAAAAATCAACTTTTAACCTGTTAAAGAAAAAAAATCTAAAGCTAAGTCAGCTTTAGAGAAACAAAAAATTGGCAATATACCATTCACTACATGAAGTGACAAGGAAAGGAAAAGGCCTTGGCCTTTATCATTTATGACTGGTGGTTCTAGTGATGATTTAAGCCCCTAAGCTTGTAGGAGAGGTACAAAAAATTTAAATTGTTAAGACAAATAAGACACCAGAACCAACTATGTGCTCCTAAAAATCACAAATCCCTGAGGAGAGTCCAAGTGTGTCCGCGGTTGCCATGTGTGAGCCTGACCTTTCTAATACTGTACTTGAAGAGGATCCGCATTCCACCATTTGTGTGCCCTCTGCAAATGTGGGGATGAGCAGCACAAGTCAACATGCTGACGTAGAAATCGAAGATGCTTTTGTGGAATTACACGAGGAGGATGAGGAGGATATTTATGTAGTTGGCGATAACAACAAGAATGATGATGATGATGTTGATGCCGAGGATGTTTGTGTAAAAACTGTAAATCAGGCAACAGTTGTTGCCCATGGTGGGAAAAATCCACAGCTGTCACCCAGTTTCACAGTGGATCACTGACGCCATGACAGCTGTGCTAGTATTAGATGGTGAAATAATAAAAAATGAGGATGATAGTGTGGAGGAAGTGCAAAAGGAGGATGAGGGGAAAATTTTTGTCCTATCTGACGCTAACAAGGATGTTGATGATAAGGATGTGGTTTGCGTAAATCAGCCACCTGTGGCAGCAGTTCTTGCTCATGCTAAAAAGAAAGCCAGAAAAGCCACGTTTTATGTGTGGAATTATTTTACTCTAAATTCTGAAAACAGTTGTGAAGACATCTGTTCCATTTGTAAAGCTAAAGTTAGCAGAGGAAGGGGCGTCAACCATCTAGGGACCTCCTCTCTGTTACGTCATTTGCAGCGAGTTCATGCAATTTGTTTAACAAACTTAGAATTTGTAAATTAATAACAAGCAGTCCAGTATCAGCTACCAGCAGTTTGGACCAGCACATGCAATCTCCACCACCACCAACCTCATCATCAACCTTCTCCTTAATAATTGAAGGTAGTGCTTCCAGAAAATGTTTTGTGGGGGCCCAAACAAACCAATGAGTTCAGCCACGAAAGTGTCAGTCCTATTTGTAAGCCCCATTTTATCACTAAAGGGTCACCAGGTTTATACCACCTTTGTTACTCCTAATGTACCCACCCACAGAATTCCTCTAAGCGGTGTACATCCCCATTGTCAGTGCCTCCACCCAGGTTAATTATTTTAAATGTCAAAAGGGCTTACCTGGGAAAACTCAGTGATAGAATATATAGTGTCAGTGTAAGTTTTCTTTGACCTCCATGTATACTGCATGTGTATATATATTAGGGGTGAGCGGGTTCGGATTTCTGAAATCCGAACCCCCCCGAGCCCCCCCGATCCGAGTCCGATCCGAGTCAGGCTCGACTTTTCCCGCCTGACTCGGATCTGAAATCGAGGCAAAACGTCATCATCCCGCCTTCCGAGTCTCGCGGGTTTTGGATCCTATATAAGGTACCCGCGTCGGCGCCATTTTCTCACTCGGCTGTGGACAGTGAAGAGGGAGGGTGGGAGTTAGGGCTGTGTAGTGTAGTGTAGTGTAGTGTAGTGCTGCTGTTGTCCACTACTTCAAAGTCCATAGGGGCTGGCTGTGTTGTGCTGTGCTGCTGTTGTTAATAGGGGCTGTGTCCACTACTTCAAAGTCCATAGGGGCTGGCTGGACTGTGTTGTGCAGTCAGTTCTCCATAGGGGCTGTGTCCACTCCAAAGTCCTGTGCAGTGTCCCAGTCCTAAAGGAGTGCTGTAGTGTTGTCCAGGGGGTGCTCTGTCCATCAGGGGTGCTCCCCCCAAGTGCTAAAAAAATAATATATTTTCTGTGTTTGTGAATTGTGTGCGCAGTAGCCGCACGTGCATCAACAAAGTAGTGCCAAGCGTGCGCCTGTGTCATAAGTAAAGGGTCGGCTGGCTTGACCGTTAAAGGGTGCTGTAACCCCCGAAAGTACACTCCAGTCCAAACCAAAAAAAAATTATTTTCTGTGTTTGTGAATTGTGTGCGCAGTAGCCGCACGTGCATCAACAAAGTAGTGCCAAGCGTGCGCCTGTGTCATAAGTAAAGGGCCGGCTGGCTTGACCGTTAAGGGTGCTGTAACCCCCGAAAGTACACTCCAGTCCAAACCAAAAAAAAAATTATTTTCTGTGTTTGTGAATTGTGTGCGCAGTAGCCGCACGTGCATCAACAAAGTAGTGCCAAGCGTGCGCCTGTGTCATAAGTAAAGGGCCGGCTGGCTTGACCGTTAAGGGTGCTGTAACCCCCGAAAGTACACTCCAGTCCAAACCAAAAAAAAAATTATTTTCTGTGTTTGTGAATTGTGTGCGCAGTAGCCGCACGTGCATCAACAAAGTAGTGCCAAGCGTGCGCCTGTGTCATAAGTAAAGGGCCGGCTGGCTTGACCGTTAAAGGGTGCTGTAACCCCCAAAGTACACTCCAGTCCAAACCAAAAAAAAAATTATTTTCTGTGTTTGTGAATTGTGTGCGCAGTAGCCGCACGTGCATCAACAAAGTAGTGCCAAGCGTGCGCCTGTGTCATAAGTAAAGGGCCGGCTGGCTTGACCATTAAAGGGTGCTGTAACCCCCGAAAGTACACTCCAGTCCAAACCAAAAAAAAATTATTTTCTGTGTTTGTGAATTGTGTGCGCAGTAGCCGCACGTGCATCAACAAAGTAGTGCCAAGCGTGCACCTGTGTCATAAGTAAAGGGCCGGCTGGCTTGACCGTTAAGGGTGCTGTAACCCCCGAAAGTACACTCCAGTCCAAACCAAAAAAAAAATTATTTTCTGTGTTTGTGAATTGTGTGCGCAGTAGCCGCACGTGCATCAACAAAGTAGTGCCAAGCGTGCGCCTGTGTCATAAGTAAAGGGCCGGCTGGCTTGACCGTTAAAGGGTGCTGTAACCCCCAAAGTACACTCCAGTCCAAACCAAAAAAAAAATTATTTTCTGTGTTTGTGAATTGTGTGCGCAGTAGCCGCACGTGCATCAACAAAGTAGTGCCAAGCGTGCGCCTGTGTCATAAGTAAAGGGCCGGCTGGCTTGACCGTTAAGGGTGCTGTAACCCCCGAAAGTACACTCCAGTCCAAACCAAAAAAAAATTATTTTCTGTGTTTGTGAATTGTGTGCGCAGTAGCCGCACGTGCATCAACAAAGTAGTGCCAAGCGTGCGCCTGTGTCATAAGTAAAGGGCCGGCTGGCTTGATCGTTAAAGGGTGCTGTAACCCCCGAAAGTACACTCCAGTCCAAACCAAAAAAAAAATATTTTCTGTGTTTGTGAATTGTGTGCGCAGTAGCCGCACGTGCATCAACAAAGTAGTGCCAAGCGTGCGCCTGTGTCATAAGTAAAGGGCCGGCTGGCTTGACCGTTAAAGGGTGCTGTAACCCACAAAGTACACGCTGGCTTGACCGTTAAAGGGTGCTGTAACCCACAAAGTACACTCCAGTCCAAACCAAAAAAAAAATTAATTTCTGTGTTTAGCCGCACGTATATATCAAATCGATATAACATAAATGGAGGACCAAACTTTCTCCGATAAAAATAAAATAGAGAAAGATCAAGAACCACTTCCTCCTAGTGCTGAAGCTGCTGCCACTAGTCATGACATAGACGATAACATGCCATCAACGTCGTCTGCCAAGGCCGATGCCCAATGTCATAGTAGAGGGCACATACAATCCCAAATGGCAAAGTTCAGGAAAATGACCTTGAAAAAGACATTTAAATCAGCTGAAGAGAAACGTAAACTTGCCAATATGCCATTTACGACACGGAGTGGCAAGGAACGGCTAAGGTCGATCCCTAGTATGTTCATGACTAGTGGTTCAGCTTCACATGACGATGGAAGCCCTCCTCCCACTAAAAAAATCAAAAGAGTTAAGCTGGCAAAAGCACAGCGAAGAACTGTGCTTTCTAAGAAGATATCACAAATCCCCAAGGAGAGTCCAAGTGTGGTGGTGGTTGCGATGCCTGACCTTCCCAGCACTGGACGGGAAGAGGTGGCTCTTTCCACCATTTGCACGCCCCCTGCAAGTGCTGAAAGGAGCACCCACAGTCCACTTGCTGATATGCAAATTGAAGATGTCACTGTTGAAGTACAACAGGATGAGGATACTGGTGTAGCTGGCGCTGAGGAGGAAGTTGGCGAGGAGGATTCTGATGGTGATGTGGTTTGTTTAAATCAGGCTCCGGGGGAGACAGTTGTTGTCCGTGGGATGAAAAAGCCCATCACGGTCATGCCTGGGCAGAAGACCAAACATTCCACCTCTTTGGTCTGGCAATATTTCTATCCAAATCCGGACAACAACTGTCTTGCCATATGTACCATATGTAAAGGTGAAATAAGTAGGGGTAGGGACGTCAACCACCTAGGAACATCCTCCCTTATACGGCACCTGCAGCGCGTTCATAAAAAGTTACTGTCAAGTTCAGAAACTTTGGCTAAGACCGTAAGCAGTCCAGGGACACCTAAATCCCGTTGTCCTGTTGTATCCAAGCGCCTGCAAACCACACCGTCAACTCCCTCCTCGTCAATTTCCTCCTTAGTCAGGATCGGAAGTAGTCCTGCAGGCCATGTCACTGGCATGACTGACTCTCCTATCCGGGATTCCTCTGGAGGATCCTGCATTGCTACGCCTACTGCTGCCGCTGCTGCTGTTGCTGCTGCTGGGAGTCGTTCATCATCCCAGAGAGGAAGTAGGAACACCACTACTTTTACTAAACAATTGACCCTCCAACAGTCCTTAGCGAGGAGGATGAAGTACGACAGCAGTCATCCTGAAGCAAAACGTATAACTGAGGCCTTGACTGCTATGTTGGTGTTAGACGTGCGTCCGGTATCCGCCATTAGTGCAGTGGGACTTAGACAATTGATGGAGGTAGTGTGTCCCCGGTTCCAAATCCCGTCTAGATTCCACTTCACTAGGCAGGCGATACCGAGACTGTACAGAAACGTCAGAAAAAGTGTCCTCAGTGTCCTGAAAAATGCCGTTGTACACAATGTCCACTTAACCACGGACATGTGGACAAGTGGAACAGGGCAGACTAAGGACTATATGACTGTGACAGCCCACTGGGTAGATGTATCACCTTACGCAGCAACAGCAGCAGCGTCACCAGTAGCAGCATCTCAGAAATGCCAGCTCGTTACAAGGCAGGCTACGCTGTGTATCACCGGTTTCAGTAAGAGGCACACCGCCGACAACCTCTTAGAGAAACTGAGGGAAATCATCGCCCAGTGGCTTACCCCACTTAGACTCTCCTGGGGATTTGTGATATCTGACAATGCCACCAATATTGTGCGGGCATTACATCTGGGCAAATTCCAGCACGTCCCATGTTTTGCTCACACAATAAACTTGGTGGTGCAGAATTTCTGAAAAGCGACAGGGGCGTGCAGGAGACGCTTTGGGTGGCCCGAAAAATTTCTGGCCACTTTCGCCATTCAGCGACTGCGTGCCGAAGACTGGAGCGCCAGCAAACACTCTTGAACCTGCCCCGCCATCACCTGAAGCAAGAGGTTGTGACGCGGTGGAACTCAACCCTCTATATGCTTCAGAGGATGGAGGAGCAGCAAAAGGCCATACAAGCCTATACATCCACCTATGGCAAAGGAGGGGGTATGCACCTGACTCAAGCGCAGTGGAGAATGATTTCCGTGTTGTGCAAGGTTCTCCAGCCCTTCGAACTTGCCACACGTGAGGTCAGTTCAGACACTGCCAGCTTGAGTCAGGTCATTCCCCTCATCAGGCTTTTGCAGAAGCAGCTGGAGAAAGTGAAGGAGGAGCTAAGACGGAGCGATTTCGCTCGGCATGTGGGACTTGTGGATGAAGCCCTTCATTCGCTTTGCCAGGATTCCAGGGTGGTCAATCTGTTGAAATCAGACCACTACGTTTTGGCCACCGTGCTCGATCCTAGGTTTAAAGCCTATGTGGTGTCTCTCTTTCCGGCCGACACAAGCCTGCAGAGGTGCAAAGACCTGCTGGTGAACACACTGTCAGCTGAAGCGGAACGTGACACGTCAACGGCTCCTTCATTTTCTCCTGCAACTGGGGCTGCCAGGAAAAAACTTAGGTATCCTAAGCAACCCGCTGGCGGTGATGCAGGGCAGGCAGGACCAAGGTTGGACATCTGGTCCGGACTGAAGGACCTGGCAACAATTTCTGACATGTCTACTATCACTGCATATGATACTGTCACCATTGACAGAATGGTGGAGGATTACATCGGTGACAGCATCCAAGTAGGCATGGCAGACAGTCCATACCTGTACTGGCAGGAAAAAGAGGCAATTTGGAGGCCCCTGTACAAACTGGCTCTATTTTACCTGAGTTGCCCCCCCTCCAGTGTGTACTCCGAAAGAGTGTTTAGTGCAGCCGGGAACCTTGTCAGCGAAAGGCGTAGGAGGTTGCTTCCACAGAATGTGGATTAGATGATGTTCATCAAAATGAATTATCAGCTCTTCCAGGGAGACCAGCCTCCAGAAGGTACAGAGGGACCTGTGGTGGTGGATTCAAGTGGGGACGAGTTAATACTTTGTGATGATGAGGATGTACACACTGAAGAGGGTGAGGAATCGGTGGATGAGGAGGATGAGGATGACATCTTGCCTCCATAGAGCCAGTTTGTGCAGGGACACATTAATTGCCAGCTTGTTTTGTGGGGGCCCAAACGAACCAATCATTTCAGCCACAGTTGTGTGGCAGACCCTGGCGCTGAAATGATTGGTTTGTTAAAGTGTGCATGTCCTGTTTATACAACATAAGGGTGGGTGGAAGGGCCCAAGGACAATTCCATCTTGCACCTCTTTTTTTTCTTTGCATTATGTACAGTTTGGGGCCTAGTTTTTCAAACTGCCATCCTGTCTGCCACTGCAGTTTCACGCCTAGATGGGTCACGTGTTTGTGCCGCCCACTCGTGTCGCTTAGCATAGTCATCCAGCTACCTCGGTGCAACATTTTGGACATAAAAACACTATTGTGAGGTGTTCAGAATAGACTGGAAATGAGTGGAAATTAAGGTTATTGAGGTTAATAATAGCATAGGAGCAGAAAAACCTACAAATTCTGTGATTTTAGCTGTTTTTATGCTTTTTTAAAAAAAAATACAGATCCAAAACACAAAACCCAGAACCCAAAACACGGAAGGGTGGTTTTGGCAAAACCAATCCAGATCCAAAACACGAAGAAAGATCCAGATCCAAAACCAAAACACAAAACACGAAAAGTGGCCGGTGCACACCCCTAATATATATATATATATATATATATATATATATATATATATATATATATATATATATATATATATATATATATATACAAATATTCGACCACCTATTATTTCTTTTTTTTCAGGTCTCTCAATTTTCCACTGGTGACACTGTTCCAGTTCCTAAAAGGTAAGTACTATGCACCATTCTTGAATAGGTTAACACTTTGTATTATGTAATTCATGAAGCAAAATAACATATCATGACATGTTGCATAACAAACACAATATGCTTTGTTTCCATTTGCAAATGGAATATTCAATTACAATATAATCACTTAACTCTGAATAATATGCCCAACACTTAGCCTTTGCCTACGAGTCTGTTAGCGTAGAGAATACTGAGTGCTTAAAGGTCCAGAACCTTAGAGCATAAGTCCTGTTGTACATAACAAAGTAAAGGGAAGTTCATATATTTATTCCAGTTCAAGGCTGTATTCTCTAGGTGCTGGGGTGAATAAATATTGTATATTGACACCAAGTATTATAACAACTTACATGTGAGTCTTAAAAAATGGAACCAGTGCCTCATCCTTACAGCTAGAATATGCTGTTTTCAGATAGTTGTAGTAAGAATATATCCAATATCTATATCCTATACTGTAATCCTCAGGTATAAGTTAAATTGCAGTATTATGTATTTAATTGTATCCTTCCCTCTCTTCTTTCCCTTATGCTGAAAGCTGTCTCCTTTGGATATAATAAAATGTCTCATATAGACACTATGAATTCCTCTCTTTTTCCTTTTCTGTCCTTCCCTGAATGTAATCTAAAGATTACTGTAATGTTCCTTGAATGGCATATACTTCTTATCACCACTGCCACTATTTAGAGCATCATCCACACAGCTGACATGCGCTGAAACTCTCTCTCCATATGAGTGTCAGTACCACAACCAAGTATGTACTCCTTGAGGACCAGAGTATATGGGATATTACTGCTCTTCTGTCCTCAACAGCGGCCTCTATATATGGGCTATATTTAGCTGTGTAGGTGCAAAGTACTATATACTCACAGTCACCTCAACGTTACTGCTTGTATAAGCGCTGCTCCTGCTTTCTCCTTGTCACCACTGCTACCTCAGCACTGATCCCCCTGTCAGTGCTGCTGCTGCCGTCCTTTACACTGAAACGGCCCTGCCTCCTGGCTCTCTCTCTCCCACTGGCTGCCGGCAGAGCTCACATGAGCCAAAGGAGGAGGCTTGTAGCTGACATCCTCCCTGTAACTACGGAGGTGCTGTCCAGCACAGCGGGGACTCACCAGGCACTCTCACCCACACTGGCCACGCCCTGATCAGTGCGGGTCCCTCCGCTCCTCTCCGCCGCCGGGACCACCTCCAGCGATGCTGCCTCTCCTGCAAGACAGGGGGAGTACCCCTGTCTCACCTTCCCCAGCTCCGGCTGGGCTCCCTCTCCGGCTCTGCCCCCGTGCCCCCGGCAGCATATCGCTGCTCACTGGCTGCCCGGGTCACAGGAGGGCAGGCACTGGAGGGAGGGACCTGCAGACTGCCTCTCAGCTGCTGCTAACAGCTGTTATATATCCTCCCCCTCACCGGATCCTTTTTTCCTGACAGCAACCAAATCACTCCAATCTACATTACTCCGCCCCCTTCTGCAACTATCACCAATGTCTGTGAAATGTATATCTGCAGCATGAAGCACTAAAGTCCACTGGCATCATAGATATCTAACATGCACAGGGTACATACATTTCCACATATTAACTTATATTTACATCACATCACATATATCCCTACAGTATATTTAACATTTACCTCATAAATGGCATTTTGCTGTAAATAGATTAATGAAAATATCTACCTGTTTCAATTGTATATATGAATTATATTTATATGTAATATATCTCCATAACCCTAACCAGGGTTACATAGTCACTAAAGTGCTTGGTTTGTTAAACTGTGCATGTCCTTTTTAATATCCCACATAAGAGTGGGTGGGAGGGACAATTCCATCTTGCACCTCTTTTCTTTACATTTGGCACAATTTGGGGCATTGCCGACTGACATTATTATAGTTTATTAAACTGCCATACTGTCTGCCACCGCTGTGTGCCAATGTTTTGTAGATGTCTGATATTTTATTAAACTGCCGTGCATTTGTGCCGCTGCTCTTTTGCTTACTTTAGCCAGCCAGCTCGCTGCAGCCTTTGGCCTATATTGGTGAAAAATAGTGAAATCAATATTGTGAGCTGTGAGGTGGTTAAAAATGCCTAGAAATGCCTGAGAATCATTGTTATTAAGATTAATAATACTATAGGAACAAAAATAGGCCCAAATTATGTGGTGTTAGCTGTTTATATAATTTTTTGGAAAAAATACAGATCCAAAACCAAAACAAAACACCAAGGAAAAAGACCCGAAACCAGATCCAGATCCAAAACCAGAGGAGATACAGATCCAAAACCAAAACACGGGATTCGGCGCACATCTCTAGTAATAACAGAAAAGTGGTAAGAGGTCCCTGCTGTATAAAATGTCTAGTCTCTAAGGCATTGATACACAAGATACTTATTGCATATTGGTCCATCCATAATGCAGAGGTGTTTTGTGGGCTGTTTGATCCACTCGCACAGAAATGTTGGCCTGAGGTCAGCCCAATCAGGGTGCCGCAGGTTTAATTACCCGGCCCAGGCTTGATGGAAAGGCCCAGGTCCGCAATCCCAGCCCAGCCTTACCTGCAAGCGGCAGCAACCTGCATCTCCTCAGAAAGCACACTCTGCTGTGTGCTGGCTGTGGTTGGATCAGGGAGGCTGCTGCCACTAATCAGCAGCAAAAGTCTAATCTGGCTGTGCGGGGAAAGGGTAGCCGGTCACTTGGACCACCACTTCCCACCACCCCCCAATATGCCCCTAGCTGAGGGGCACAGGGCGCCACGCAGCAAATACTTAAAAATATATATTTTTAAGGAGAGGTGGCTACGCTTATGTTAAGCCACACCCCCAATGTTACGGGTCCCGGCTAGGCTCACTACAGCCCTGAAAGTGTATAAAAAGAACATATGTAAAGTTATATGTGGGCTGTGTACACTGGAGGTAATTATAAGTTGCCTAAAGAGGAGGTAGATTTGTAACAGGGTATGGATACAGATTGATGTGGGGGAAAAGGACAATTTAGAATCAAGTATGACACCTAGGCAGCGAGCTTGAGGGGTAGGATTCCTTTTCAGGAGATATCAGGATGGTAACTACTATTGGCCGGTGGAAATATTGTCTGTAGCTGACCCCCTTCTCTCTCCCCGTAACCCGCCGCCGGAGTCTGACTCCCCCACCCCCGCACCCCTACTCCTAACCTTCCCCCTCGGCTGCCCTGTAACACAAGCTCCCCCTGGCAGAAGAGCATAGGAGAGAGCCAGTGACAGCCAGAGATGCCGGAGGTAAGTAGAGACAGCAGGAGGGAACTGAAAAGATTCCTCTACTGCACAAGCTGCCATGTAAATGGCAGCTTGTGCATGGTATCGGATACTGTACACCATCTCAGAGTGGAGTACAGTATCACTCACAAGTTCCGAAAAAATTGCTTTCTCGGAACTTGATGAATTACACAATTTCCACATCCTCATACTAAAGTATAGGGACTGTGGAAATTATCAAGGCACAATTGTAACCAGGAGATATCTGTGATATCTCCTGCGTTACATGATTAATGAATGCTGACACTTAAATTATACAAAATTAGGTGAAAATTTTATTTTTCACCTGCTTTTGTATAAATTAAGTGATGATGAATAGGCCCCTCAGTAACACAGCCCGACACAGATGGTGAAAGACCTGGAGAGGATAGGTAGATTTGGGTATCATCCGGACACAGATGAAACTGAAATCTGAAAAAGCTGATAAGTTTGCCAAAAGACATGGTATAAAAATAGAGAGAAGCAGAGGACCTAGGACTGAGCCTTGTGATTCTCTGACTGAGAGGAAGCAAAGAGGAGGTGGATCCAGAAAAAATTAACACAGAGAGAGATTTGACACTGTACATAGGATGAGAACCAGAATAAGTGTGTGTCCTGAAGACCTAGGGATAGCAGTGTGTGTATGAGAAGAGAGTGGTCAACATTGTCAAGAAGTGAGTAATGGCCTTTAGTCCTAGTAGTAAGCAAATCATTCACAACCTTAGTTAGGTGGTAACAGCTTGCTATACAAGTCCCTAAGGATGGTGTCCAGACAGCAGCTTCTCCACCATCATTAGCCAGGGCAAGTTCCTGTACCTACAGTATGCCCTAATTTAGAGAAGTGAGATTTCCCCAATCGAGAGACTCTAGCTTGATACACTTTCTTAACAGGGATGGAGTTGTTTCCTCCAGCTAGAAACTCTATTAACAGCCGGGACATACCTTTGTCCACAAGCTCGGCATTTGCAGAGTTTGTATCCTGAGTCAGCACGGGGTCTCTCATAGCCAGGATGTGCACACGGCAAGTATTGAACCAATCGACATACTTAAGACTTAAATCTGGAAGATTTAAACTAAGTGACCAATTAAGTTACTGTTCACCCCTTGGCTTACATATCACTACCAATACATGAACTAATGGGTTTTGTCTAAAGATGTTCATGAACCCCTGTTTTTTGGTTTTAGCGAAACCACCCTCAAATGTTTTGGTTTGGCAAAACCAACCTCAAGTGTTTTGGTCCGGTTTTGGAATTTTAATTTTTTTTTATAAAAACAGCTAAAATCATGTAACTTGGACCTGTTTTTGTCCCTACAGTGTTATTAACATGAATAACATTAATTTCCAATCATTTCAAGTGCATTTTGACCACCTCCCAGCACCTGAAATCACAAGGGAGGGACTTAAATGCAATCCAAACTACGAGAGATCAGGTTTTTAGATCCCAGTTCTGAACTTGGCGAGAAGACCCAAGTTGGGTCTCGGTTCTACTGAGAACCCCAAAGTTCGGGTGTGTTTGATTTTCAGCAAAACCAAACCACTCAGGATATTACTCCAGCTGGAAGTTGTTTCTTATTTTGTTTGACTACTTTATAATTGACTTAATGAATATTTGAAACATTATTCTTCTGGGAATACATTTTTGTATTGCTGCTGGCCATTGCACATCCCTCTTGTCCCAACAGCTCCATGGTTTTACCTTTAGACCCTTGATTAAGCACCCACTCTGTCATCCTCTGGGTTTCACTCCTGTCATGGACTGCTCTGCAATGCAAGGCACGCATACTACTCTTTCCAAGAGGCACCTTTATGCTGCTGAACTCCTCCCATCAACTGGGGCACATTTTTGTTCTTACACTAATGTCGTCATCTTGTTCTTTAATACCAGCACTACCAAAGAGGGCTTTGTGATGCACCATGGCTATTTTGTGTTTTGTAAGCTAGGACCAAGGATAATCGCTCAGCTGGATGGTCCTTGCACATATATAGTTAGTAGTTAGCCAGGACTGGATTAAGGGCCACATGGGCCTGGGGCTGAAAATGATAAAGGGCCTATTGTAAGAAACAGAGAAGCTGTGACCTAGCTGTGTGTGTGTGGCCAGTGCCATGTGAGCATGTGCACCCCCTATACTATTAGCCCTATTGTCTTCCTAAATATATAACAGTAGAAAAATTGCATCATTTTGTAAGAAAAATCTATATACAATTGTAATACATATAATTTATGGCCAGCTGGAAGGACTCTTACCATCTTGCTGTCGTGGTGTGAGCCTGTTTTAAGGGGCTGTAGTCCCTTCTGACTCATTGTTAAGGGGGGCATCCACTACACGATTTTAGCAGGCGATAGAATGATAATGACGTCGTTATCATTCAATCATTTAAAAATCGTTTATAAATCGTGCAGTGTTTTGTCGTTAACGATCAACGATGCGCACTCCCGCTGGTCGTTTGATCGTCTCGTCAGTCGACCGAACATGCAGGTCAATTTCACTTGATCTATTAAAGATCATTTGCAAATAGTTCAGACTGAAAGATAAAATTTCAAGGGAAAAAATCAAGGGAAAATCGTTTAGAGATTGGACAGGGAGTAGATCGTCTAGTGAATGTGCCCCTTTACTCTGAACCTCTAGTTAGTAGTAGTTGGGACATCACAAATACAGTCAGGTGCATAATATTGGGACATTGACAGAATTTTCATATTTTGGCCTCTATTCACCACCACAATGGCTTTGAAATGAAACAAACAATATGTCCTTTAACTGCAGACTTTCTGATTTAATTTGAGGGTAATTACATCCAAATCAGGTGAACGGTGTAGGAATTACAATGGTTTCTATATGTGCCTCCCACTTTTTAAGGGGCCAAAAGTAATGGGACTATCAACTCAAAAGCTATTTCATGGACAGGTGTGGGCTATTCCCTCGTTATTTCATTATCAATTAAGCAGGTAAAAGGTCTGGAGTTGATTCTAGGTGTGACATTTGCATTTGGAATCAGTTGCTGTCGACTCTCAATATGAGATCCAAAGAGCTGTCAGTATCAGTGAAGCAAGCCATCATTAGGCTGAAAAAGCAAAACAAACCCATCAGAGAGATAGCAAAAACATTAGGTGTGGCCAAATCAACTGTTTGGAACATTCTTAAAAAGAAAGAACGCACCGCAGAGCTCAGCAACACCAAAAGACCCGGAAGACCACAGAAAACAACTGTGGTGGATGACAAAAGAATTATTTCCCTGGTGAAGAAAAACCCCTTCACAACAGTTGGCCAAATCAAGAACACTCTCCAGGAGGTAGGTGTATATGTGTCGAAGTCAACAATCAAGAGAAGACTTCACAAGAGTGAATATAGAGGGTTCACCACAAAATGTAAACCATTGGTGAGCCACAAAAACAGGAAGACCAGATTAGAGTCTGCCAAACAACATCTAAAAAAGCCATTACAGTTCTGGAACAACATCCTATGGACAGATGAGACAAAGATCAACTTGTACCAGAGTGATGGGAAGAGAAGAGTATGGAGAAGGAAAGGAACTGCTCATGATCCAAAACATACCACCTCATCAGTGAAGCATGGTGGTGGTAGTGTCATGGCGTGGGCATGTATGGCTGCCAATGGAACTGGTTCCCTTGTATTTATTGATGATGTGACTGCTGACAAAAGCAGCAGAATGAATTCTGAAGTGTTTCGGGCAATATATGCTCGTATTCAGTCAAATGCTTCAGAACTCATTGGACGGCGCTTCACAGTGCAGATGGACAATGACCCGAAGCATACTGCAAAAGCAACCAAAGAGTTTTTTAAGGCTAAAAAGTGGAATGTTATGCAATGGCCAAGTCAATCCCCTGACCTTAATCCGATTGAGCATGCATTTCACTTGATGAAGACAAAACTGAAGGGAAAATGCCCCAAGAACAAACAGGAACTGAAGACATTTGCAGTAGAGGCCTGGCAGAGCATCACCAGGGATGAAATCCAGCGTCTGGTGATGTCTATGCTTTCCAGACTTCAGGCTGTAATTGCCTGCAAAGGATTTGCAACAAAGTATTAAAAAGTGAAAGTTAGATTTAGGATTGTTTAGTTTGTCCCATTACTTTTGGCCCCTTAAAAAGTGGGAGGCACATATAGAAACCGTTGTAATTCCTACACCGTTCACCTGATTTGGATGTAATTACCCTGAAATTAAATCTGAAAGTCTGCAGTTAAAGCACATCTTGTTTGCTTCATTTCAAAGCCATTGTGGTGGTGAATAGAGGCCAAAATATGAAAATTCTGTCAATGTCCCAATATTTATGCACCTGACTGTATAAGGGAGAGAAAAGAGTGACTGATACCATGTAACAGACCTAAAACTACTATGACATAAAGCATACCTCCCAACTGTCCCACTTCTGACGTCCCACCAGCAGCCCGCAGTGTCCTGCAGTGGGGGGAAGTTGGGGGAAATTAATTTTGCATGCACACGGCATCTTTTCACTATTCGGGGAGAGCCCTGGAGGTATTTCTGTACGGCAACTGGGTGGCTATCTACAAATGCCTATTTCTAGTGAATTTTTTGCACACAGCATGGGGCTGGTGTAAGTGCCAACAAGTGCTAATTACCTGGGCCCGGGTTTGATGGAGGGGCCTTGCAGGGGGCCCATGTCCGCTGCCTCCCCTCCCTTACCTGTCAGCAACAGCAGCCTGCGTCTCCTCAGCCCAGCGCATGCTGCTGTGTGCTGGGCTGCAGTGGGACCAGGGAGGTTACTGCTGCTGACCAGTAGCAGCTGTCTCCTCTAGCTGTGAGGGTCAGCAAATACTACTTATTTATTTTTTAAAGGAGACATGGCTACACCATCTAACATTAGGCCATGCCCCCCAAAATTACCGAGGGCCAGACAGCTGTGGGCGGTGCGACCGAATGCATAAAGCTGTACGGATAGTCACATCCACACAGGTATATAAAAACACTATAACTCATTAGGGGTCTAATAGAGTTGTATTGTTTTTTTGCATAGAATGCACATTTCTGTACTGTGCTTCTTACATTTACAATTCCTTCCACTTGGAGAGGTGGAGCAGGCTAGGCAAATGCATGCAAGCATAGCCCAAGTACACCAAGGACACTAAATGCAACTGAGATAGACCTGGAAACACTCATACGCAGCAGTCAGGAGTAGTGTCTCTTGCAGGTTCTCAACACTTGGTGCAAATTAAGCACTCATGATGATGATGATGATCGGCAGCTGCTTCTAATTGGCTAATTATGTCTTGATCCCTCCCAGTGTATATAAATCATTAGTGTGGCTGCTAAATTATAAGAAATTGCAGCCATCTATTGGACAGGTAATAATATTCCCATTTGATTTCTAAAGGGATGCGCAAGAGATGTTTGTATTCAACTGAATTTAATTTGTGTGTGTATTTAATAATATTTTACATAGTAAATGCAACTTGTGCATTTATTGATAACATTGTCCACACACTATTCTATCTTATGTATCTGATGCCTCATTACAGTATGATACTGAGTACAAATTAGGTGATTTTAACAATTACTGCTAACACTGTCAAGCCACGTCTCCTGGGGTAAGGGTGTGGTATAGAAGATCAACAATATAAAGGTCGCCATGCATTAGGTTGACAGGAACAAAAAGTCGACAGGTACAAAAAGTCGACGGTGCAAAAAGTCAACAGGTTCAAATGGTCGCCTTAAAAATGGTTGACAGTTTTTTTTTGTAATTTAAGCTAAGTCCTCACCCTAACCCTCTTCCTAGTGCCTAACCCTCCCACTGGTGCCTAAACCTTACCCTAGCCAAACCTTAATCATCCTCCTAGTGCCTAACGCTAACCGACGTCTCCGGAAGCCTAACACTATCCCCCCTCCAAGTGCCTAACCCTCACTCTAACCCCTGACCCTGTTTTCTCCTTTCATATATCTGGCACATATATTACTGGTGCAGAGATGAAAACTGCTTGAGATGTGTCCGGCACAGCATACACACCAAATTGCATCTCTTTTTTTTAACATCTATTTTATGTGTGCACCTATTGTTGTAAACCGCATCTAAATCTACTTGATCTTTTAGGTGAACAGCCTCCGCTTATCACACCAGTTTATCTGAGTATCTTGCTATATACATTCCCTTCGTGGGTGTTTCCCACAGTAACTTTGTTTTACCCCTCTTCTAACCTTGGGACATTTTTACCACAATCCGCATTTAAAATGCGGTTGTCGTGTGATATTTGTCGCCTATATTCACATTGCTAATTTAGTAAATATCACTTTTATGTGCTAAAATTCGCATGCAGGGACAGAGCTTGCGAGAAAGCTCTGTCCCTGCGAATCCGCTCCACACCGTGCTCAGGGTATATTTTGCAAAAAATACCCTGAGAGTGTGACTGCCCATGAGCTGCCGCTGGCTACCACTATACCCCACCCCCCTCTGCTTGCTCTTACCTCAGTAGTCGGTGATCTGTGTGAGCTCCTCTGTGATCCAGTCATCTAATTACCAGGCTCCTGCTCTGTGACCCCTAGGTCATCTGATGTGTGCAGCAAACTGAGATGCTGGTTTACAGCACACATCAGATGACTGGGTCATAAAGCAGGAGCCCAGCGATCAGCTCACAGGATCACCGGTCCCTGGGTGCAGGTAAGTGTTTTTTTTTTCTTTAACTATTTTTTTTCTACTGTGATCAGCCTGTGGTCTGTTTAGACACACATGGCTGATCACAGGCGCTGGCTCCTGGCTCTTCCCTGCCTATCAGAGCAGAGCTGGAGCAGGTGGAACTGGGGAAAGTCCTAATAATGCCATCTCCAGGTGACGTTATTATCGCAAGGATTCCCTCATTATTTTTTCACAATTAGATTTTAGTGAATTTCAGCACATCACATTTCCCATTACAACTAAGGGAAATATAATCTACTTTCTAAATAAAATAGGCTTGGAGGACAAATTTGCGATATCTCCTTCAATTGCCCATTGATACATTAAGGTGATACTAAAATAATGTGAAAAAGGTGTGAAAACATCTGTTTTCACATGTATGTTATATTATCTAAATGTTTATCAACATTTGATTTTAAAGGAAGAAAGTGGATTATGAAATCAGTTCTTTCTGAACATTCCCAGCATCTATTATATACTATATACATTTATATACAAAATGTATTGTGCTGGAAGACTAGTTCACAAGTAAACAGATGTATTTGGTATATATTATGTACTTGTCTCAAATATCCTTTTGCATTACTTTTTTTTAATTTGTACCCTTATTGCAATAATAAAAAATACATTATTTAAAATAAACTCCTTAAAATATAACTCACATTTAAATAAACAGAATATATTCACTTTTTTTTTAGTTAATTTATTATTGTTTTTGCTATGAAATGGATACAGCTTGTTCAGGTGTCTGTGATATAACATAAATGTTACGTACTTTTTTGGGAAATTATTGAAATCATGATTTTAGCATGCATCTATTAAATTTTTTATTAAATTGAATGCTGTATGTCATTAGAAATTTAGTAACTGACAAATGATTTGATGATTAATTGGGTGCATTACATGCTTCCCCCCAATCCAACAGTTAATTATTTAGGCTTAGGAGTAGGGGATTGGTCAGTTCTGCGATTTGTCCACCAGCATAAAAGCAGATGCCTATATGTGGTCATCTACTCCACTGGGTTCAGTCCGACTTGAACACTTATATTATTGTAGGAAATTGGCTATGCTTTGACTGAATGGAGTACTTGAGCACATGCAGGTAACTACTTGTGGAATTTTATACCCCCTCATTTGCTCCCTCCTTGTAAACAGTTTCAGTCATTGGTTACGTTCATTCTCTATACATATAAAGTGCAGCTGGTAGTTGGTTAATGCCTTCTTGTGTTCTCCACCCATCAACTCAGACATTCTTGGGTCCAGGAGGCCATGAGGTAATATGTAACACTGGGACATTTCCTCTACTAATTGAAGAGAAAAGCATATAGTGTTCAGTTACATTTTACAGAAGAGCATAATGTATAACATTAGATTGGCTCAGCAAAGTTTACATTTTGCATGTATGTAATGTATTTTCCTCAAAGTGTTCTATTTGTTTTTGTAAACATTGCCTGATGTGATCTATCTTGTTCCAGGCATTAAATCTCAAAAACCTTGAATTTCAGAAAGGGAGTGTAGACTTTTTATCTCCATTGTATCCTTGTGGGTGCCTAGTGGGTAGTGTAGAAACTGCATATGTCCATCCCACTACCTATCAAAGATCTGCTGAAAAGGGTAGGGGAGTATCCAATTAGGTGCACGATTTTTGCAGTACAAATTACTGTAACCATATTTTCTTTTTTTTCATAGAGAGTCTATATAATTATCAGTTAGAAATAGTGTAGGGGTTAATGTAACAAAATACAGCCTTGTTTTGCACATTTAACCCCCTCACTCCAGAAAAATGATTTGAAAAGGTGGCACCACTTGGTGGGTACATGGGAACTATTATTCTGAGTAATCTTCATAAATGTACGGATGAAGTGTGACATACAGACACACAATGCATAACATTGGGAAGGGGGTCAGGGCAGGGAAGGAGGTATGTTTAGATAGTTGCTGCAGGCATTTTACTGTCTTTTACACTGATAGTAGGATTCACCCTGCTAATATTGGGCCTGATTCAGCAAGGAATGCAAAGAAGAGAGCGCACGCACCTGGCCGATGTTTTCGCACTGCACATGCGTATGTATTGCACTGCGCGTGCGCAAACTAGCCAGTGCGATCGGGTTAGAGTACGCAGACTACACGCAGTGTGTACACAGACCCCTTTGATATTGATTGACAGGAAGTGTTGTTTGTGGGTGGTGATGGGGTGTGGACAGGCGAACGCAGACGTGCCTGTGCGTTGGGATGCCGTTATAGGGGTTTCCATAATTAAGGCAGTGCGGCGGCATACACAGCCATACTGTAAGCTGTACACAGGAAGCGGCCAAAATCCTGCGGCAGGTCAGGTCAACCACTATTGTGCCTACGGGTCCGATTGTTCTTGATGTTATCAATGTTTACGCTATCTTGCGTACTGATCAGGCTGTGAGTAAAGGGAGATGGGCAGCTTAATATGAGGCTGGGCGTCTGCATATTGTGCTGCGGTCTCCGAGCGTATGCATTGATTAGCATATTCTCACAGTGCCCGGATGGGTGCGTCTGCTAGCGTGCGTTCCTTGCTAAATCAGGTCCATTATTAGATCTTTTGTGATTTAGATGTTAGAGGCTGTTATACTGGTTTCTATTGGAGACTCTTATAGGAATCCTTCCACGTAAGGTTTTGATTGGTTCCTGACACATTTAGACTTTCATTGTCAAACCGAGCCTGATGGTGGTGTTGCGCTGACTGCAATCCGTCTCTAGTTGATGAGTATGTACATTGGTTAGTAAATAGGTAATTTATTGCAGGGAAACAGGACTGTTGATCTGCACAATAAAGTATGTTATATACCAAATCCTCTCACAAATTCACAGGTGAAAATGGCACAAAACACATGAGGATCTATTAGTGTCAATCATTAATTAATATACTGGTGCTTCTATGTGTAAGATAAACCTGCATCCAGTCACATTATTAACCGTTACCATGTCGAGATTCATAATGTCGACAACACAATGTCGACACTAGAATGTTGACATGGTTCAACATGCTGACAGACACCATGCCAACGTCCTCAGGATGTCGACATGTTCACAATGTCAACATCTGATATGTGCCATATGAAATATCGACATTCTCAGAATACCGATAGTGCAGTGTTTCCCAAACTCATTCCGTGGGGAGCACTCACAGTGCATGCTTTCCATTTTTCCTAGCAGGTGCACAGGTGTATACATTACTGGCTGATACAGCTTAAAAGATCCACAGGTGGAGCTAATTATTTTACTTGTGATTCTGTGAGGAGACCTGGAAAACATGCACTGTTAGTGCTCCCTGAGGAATGAGTTTGGGAAACACTGCGATAGGGTTAGGAGGGAGGGTTAGATAACCACTGGGATCTACAAGCTGCACTGGAGCGACTGCAGTCCTCAGGACCAGGTACGTGATCAGGGGCGTATTAAGATAGAAGGGGGCCTGTGTGCGTTCCCCTTCCGAGGCATCGTTCTCTCCCCTCAGCGCCCATTTTCCAGCATTTTGTGCATGGCTGAGACACCCGACGCGGGACCTCGGAGAGGTAAGTATTAGAAAATACGGGTGCAGGGTGTTCGGAGTGAGGCCCGTGTGCTCTGCACGCCCTGCACCCATTATAAATACGCCCCTGATCGACATGGTAATTGCTATCTACCTAGCATACCACACCTGATAATCCAAGCCCTGGAGCACCTTTGCCCTATAACCACACAAGTTGTTTAAAGGAAAAAATATTTCTTATGGATGAGGTTGACTTATTTTCAAATTATTTTTCTATAAAACAATACCGTTTATATAAAAAGTCTACACACACTTACTGAACTTGCAGTTTTTCGTGATGTGTAGCTTGATATATACATATTTTCACTTTGTATTTAACCCTACAAGCAACAAAACACAAGTGGGAAAATATATATAAAATGGGCGAAACATTTTAAATTAAAAACCTAATTATGTTGGTTCCAAGTTCACACTATAGTTGGCAAAAGATCTAACCTGATAGCTTGATTTCAGGCTGTACATTCCAAAATCCTGCAATTTTAGAAAAAATGTGTATGCACTGTATTGATATACTTTAACTATCCACATTTATAATTAGTGAGAGCTGTTACCTTGCTCCATTACAGGTAGTGTTACCTTGCTCCATTACAGGTAGTGTTACCTTGCTCCATTACAGGTAGTGGGGAAGATGTACTAAGCTCTGGAAAGTGATAACTACCAACCACTTACCTCCTAACTGTCATGTTACAGGCTGTATTTGAAAAATGACAGTTAGGTGCTGATTGGTTGGTAGTTTATCACTTTCCAATCTATCAGTTTCCAGAGCTTAGTACATATGTCTCTATGTGACATAGGGTGGTATGCATCAAGCATTGCATTTTGCATGTGATGCATCCCGCCACTCATTGCATGCATAACGGCGTACATAACTCCGGTATGCATGAATGAAATCACCCAGTAAGAGCTGTCCTTCTGCGCAGGCTTCGAGTGACACACGTGCTGTGGGAGGTGCTGAGAGGGATTTGATTGGATCCCTCTCAGGGGGAGTCGTGAATCTAAAGATGACGTTGCCCATCACATCCAAGCGCCCAGAATGTATCACATTCCGGAGATTGGTGCATATGCGGTGAGCGGCCAAACCTCTGATGACATAATTTTATGAGGTTTGACTGCAATTTCTGCAATAGTGCATTCCTCCAATATTGTATACAGAAAACGAGATCTAAAAGAAAATGTGGTCTCGGAACTTGTAAATAAAAGGCATAAAGGGAATTCATTTCAGTGCGATGTGCCACATAATGTTCAGCTGCACATATTACAGTTTTAAAACATCTCTACGGGGAGTAAGGAATATGTAGCGATGTTACTGGTTGTGAATAACCTCCCTTCTCCTTTACTTCACGCAACTGCTTGGCCATATTGAATTCCCACCCTAACCTAACAAAGCTATTTTGGTTCAAAACACAATTAGGGGTGTTTCACACCGTACATGAAATTTAACATTTTTAACTCAAAATTTCAGTTCGTCATTTGTATATGCATTGTTTCATCATATAAACAATTGAGTACACAGTCAGTCATCCATCCATCAGTTTTTGTATTGTTACCCTGCACAGTGTTTCCTTTATACTATATTTTCTGTTAGAGCTGTAGCATAACTTTTCATAAAATCCAAAGTCCAGACCATGATGATTTCACATGGAAATTCCTGTCTGACAATCAAAGGAAGCAAAGGAGCCAATAACCAGGGACAGGAATATTTCCCATAAGCCATTGACCCATAATAGAACCATCCTGTGCAACAGGTAATGAGTATAGGACTAATCATCTTGTTTTTTTACCATTTTATATCCAAGAGTCTTTGCTATTCAATACATTGTTTCTGTACTTACCCAATTGTCACGTCTTCTTAGCCTAGCTGCATCTGACTCAGTATACACAAAATTTGGGTAGCTCCTTGGTTTGAACATTTGTATTGGCGATATACTGCCTGGAGTTCCCCTCCATGGTGCAGGAGACCATGGACTTGTAGCCTCTAAGAGAAAGGTAATAAAAGTTCTAAAAATGACCATCATGCAATACAGACAATAAAGAGCCAAATAACAATAAATGATTCAGGACTGTGCTTTTAGTGAAATCTGTTTACCTGAGGTCAAAGATGGTCTGCCATACTGATTGTACCCATTGTATGGAGTGATTGGTTTAATGCCTTGAGGTATTGTTCCAGGGGAGACTTCACTTTTTCTCCTCTGTTCTTGCAGCTCTCGGTCCCTTTCTAATGATTTCTGAATTTCTTGCTCAACTACATTGTACAGTGAAGGCCTCAGCCTTATGCTGTACGGGTTACTTTGGCTTAAGCTTTCACTTATTCTCTCCATATTATGGTATTTTTCCTGTTTTTCCTCATACTCTTGTAAACCTAGTTGGAAACTAGGAGGCTGAACATGAAAATTTTCTTTTTGTAGTACAAATGTTTCTTCTGAAGTTTCCTTTTCAGAAGAAGTTTCTGTAGGAATCATATCTAGAATATTGTCTGCACTGAGCCTTCTGGTTCTGTAGGTGTTGAGCGACTTTGGCTTCCATTTCGTTCTTACACTGTAGGGTTGAGGAGCATCCACAATTATCACGTTTTTTAGTTCACTGTTTTGCCCCAAATCTGCCTGGTCTAAATTTTCTTTTGTATTACCTGTGATTACTGTTGATTTTATTCTGGTGGTTCCTATATGTGGTTGTACAGGTATTTCATCTGGCTGCTCAAACAACTTCCTACGCTCATCTAGTTCTTGAGCATTTCCTTTATCATACAATCCAGCCACTTTGCCTTCACTTTTTAGATCAGTTTCTCGCTGGACTTCTTTTTCAATCTCTCTTTGTAGGAAGAATGAGGTCCGAGCCCTATCTTTGCCCTTTTTGGATAGTTGTGTCTCTGAGGAAATAGATAGCACTGGATTTTTTTGAATTTCTACCATCTCTTTGGTTTCCCCTAAACTCTCAATTCCCCTTTCTTTCCTTAAACTTTCCTCCCTTTGCATTGCTAGACGGATTTCCCTCTCAATAGGTGTCTCATCACTAGGGTTTGGAATGCTCTCTTCTTCTTCAGGTGTCTCCTGTATAGGCATCCCTCTGTAAATTTCACTTGGTTTCCTCTCTTCTCCAGTTTCCACACTGTCTACAGACAACTCCCTAAAGAACTGATTACAGAGCAGACTGGGTCTCCCATCTATTCCAGTCTTTCCTTGGGTTACAGAAGACTTGTCCTTTTGTGGTTTTACATCCTGTTCCTTTTCATTTGGCTTTGTAAAATCTGAACACCCATCATTTTCATTAAGAGAGTAAGAAAACTGTCGAAAGGACCTGGAATAAAGACGGGAACTAATAGGTAGACTGTTCTTCTTCTTTTCCAACATTACAAACTGCTGCCTGGCAGCTTCAAAATTTATCTGTTCTGTGTCTATATCTGCTGCATTTTGATCAGTACCTGCCCCATTCAGATCTACGTCTGATACTGAGGCATTTATTTCATATTTTATGGTAATCAGGTCTTCAGTGTCCAAACTTTTACGTTGACCTTGTTTTTTTATGATGTCTCTCCGCTCTTTCTCGAGTTCCCATGCTTTTTCTGGAGTAAATTTACTTGACCGCATTTTGACTTTATCATCATCTTCACCATCACTATCTGCAAATAGCTTAGTTGGGCTATTCTCAGGTCGATGTGAACGTATTTCAAATCGCTCTTCCTCCCTCAACAGTTTAAGACGACTGTTTCGATCGGTTGGAGGAAGCCACACATCCCTACGCTTATTGATCTTCTCAGTTTCTTGGATTTCTTCAGTGGTAGAATTCACCAAATCTTCCTTGGAACCATCAATACTTTTGGCTGAGGACAGGGAGAAGATCAGGCTTCTGGTTACTCTATCCATTGACACTGATGAAGTAGAGGTTTGTGAGTCAGTTATGTTTGATTGCTGCTCTTCGGGAATATAAGTTCTCTCTTCATTTGCATTTGTCAGGATTTCTAATTCATCTACCGTTAGTTCGGGTGCCTTTAGCACCTCTATTTCAATATCTTTAGTTGACTGAGCATCACTTGAGTTAATATCCTGGTATTCTGATGAAACTAATACTTGAAACTCTGTAGAGTCTGTGACATAATTCTCATTTGTGATTTCTATTAGGGGCTCAGAAGGTAATAGAATTTGACTCCCTCCTTCTCCATCCACCGAAACCTGATGCAGGAAGAAAAGACACTATCAGCAACCTTTATTGCTTCAGTACTGCCTATCACACATTCAAGGGATAAATATATTTTTATATTGCACAGCTTTTTGCTAGTACTACAAATGTTTCAGTTGTAGTGTTCTGCAATATACTGTGGTGCTATATTTTGTTCACTCTTTAGAAATTTAATGCCATTCATTAACAAGGTAACACATTTTCTTGTCATAAATTCCTTCTTACTGGTCAAAGTATCAATCTAAATTGAAGTTGTATTATAACACCTAATTTTACTTCCCTATATGTTTTTTTTTTTACTTCGTTAATCATTATTACAGGTGTAAACTGAATCCCCTGCTCATTTATCTTTCTTTTGATCTGTTTTCTCAGAGTTGCAGTATTAGTATCTTAGCTATTATCTATTAGCTATAGTATCTTAGCTTATCTATTAGCTCACCATATACAGGCTCCTCTCTGCTTCTCTTAAAGCTAACCATGCTATTATTAATTATTATACTTTATTTAAAGATATTAAATAGTACTCTCCATAGAATGTTTAAGCATTCATACCAGTCCCTGCAGCGGTGGAGCTTGCATTCTAATTTCTCTACGATGCAATATCACTGGTATCAACTTCACCAAAGTCTAATTAATCTACCAATATATTTGAACTGTTGTAGGAAACTAAAAAAACAGTGGCATAGAGGCCTCATCGTTTGACACCATGTGAGGGGGTGATACCAAAAAAACAGAGCAGCTCTGATATATTGGTGTCACCCCCTCAGATGGTATCACAGAGCAGCAAGCAGGGGTGCATGCGCGTCATCCATTTCACACCCCCTTGTGTTCAGAGCCCCCAGCAGCTCTCGGAGTCAACGTGGGCGTGACGCATGGCCATGCTCAATGGGACAAATCAGAGGTAGTGGCTTTATGGGCACGAGGCCATGCGTAAGGGTTCTGGAGGTGACGCACCGGTGTTACCACAGTCTGTGACGCCACAGGAATCCCCACACAAACACGGGGAGAATATATAAACCCCACACAGACAGTGCCCCAGGGTACTTGCTCATTCTTAGGGGTATATTTACTAAAGGTCTAGCCCCAGAAACACAATATCAATTTTGTTAAATTTTTATAGATTTTAATTAGATGATGATCCGAATTGATTAAAATCGACCTTTAGTAAATATACCCCTCAAAATAAACTACAATTTGGCCTAGGCCAGTAGTCGAAAAAATAATTTCTTTTTGGGGCACACTTTTAGTAGTTAACTATAATTTATTAAAATGTAACTTTTAATATATAGTGATCCTTTAAAATATGAGGGTAAGAAAGACAAAAATAAACAGAAAACAATCTGGTTTGTCAACCTCTGCTTTAGAAGAGATATATATAAATAAAGTAAATCTGTTGTGTGTCATGCACAGATTTATAGAAACTCATTTTTTTTTACATAAATCGTCTAGTGGTGAAAATATTTGTTGCATTAGTGATATGCATTATGTACTCATTAATTGACATGCAGTAATTTTTTTATGTGCATTAATGAACAAAGGAGATTGCAATTCTTAATAAAATATTTGCTCATAGTAGATATACAGGAAAATAATCCACATTTCAATCCTATTATCACCGGTTCCAAGTGTCATCCTTTGGAACAAATTCAAGGGTTTGGGTCCTCAGAACGCGCATGTTGCACTATGGGTTTATCACACAATTTTGAACAATCGGATATAAAATATCAAAAGGCTGTATAGATCAATCAAATATGACTGCTACACTTAAACACATCAGTATAATAGTTGTCCCCGGTGTCATCGATTGCTAATACATCAGAATACCCATATCGCAGACTGCTGTTTTTCAAAATTATGATGGTGGTCCACAATCATGCACATAGTAACATCAATAACAAATTGTAAAGGTTAAATGTTTCAAAAAGAGTGCATGCTAAATGACAACCAACATGTATACAGTAATATCCGTGATACTTATGTAGGAAAGGAAGTAATGTGCCAATCACTGCGCATATCAGATTGCCACCTTAATGAGCACAGGCCCTCATTCAGAGCCGTACGCTCTGAGCAGAGCGCACGCTCTGAATGAGGGCCGGGCTCCATTTTCATGGAGCGTCCTCCTGGACGCTCGTATAGCTGTGGGTCACCACCCACAGGCTATACGAGCGTGCTTTGTGATGGCCGCGATGGTCGAGACCATCGCGACCATCGAAATTGCGAGCCGGAGCCTGCGGTTGAGGTTTTCAACCGCAAGCTCCGTAGTGATTTTGGCTCTATCAGAGCCAAAATCACTCCCACTGACATCACTAGTGATGTCAGTGGGCCGGCTTCTGACGGGAGGCGTTCCCGTGGGAACGCCCCCGTCAGGGAGGCACGCCCCCGGCACGCCCACCAAAGGGGGCGTGCTGTCAATCAACATTGACAGCACGCCCCCTTTGATCGGACACAACGAGCGAAGGACTTTCCTTCGCTCGTCGCGTCTGGCGCATGCGCACGACGGAGCTCCCTCCGTCGTGCGCATGCTCAGTGCATAACATCGACCCACTTGCGAGCGGACAGCCGCTCGCGAGTGGGTCTGAATCAGGCCCACTGTCCGGTGCATGTGGTTCCTTATCTAATTGCTTTAAAAAAATATAACATACGTACATGAATAGTCTATTTTTTTTAAATATCATTTGTAGACATTCATCATACCTCACTAACAAAGTATCACTTCCGAAAAGCAGCTCTTTTTGCGGTGTCAACTTTTCGGAAAAGTGACACTTTTCCCCCTTACTGCTGAGGTATCCATAAGGATTTCCTCACTGCGTGTCTACACCCGCTAGTATCCCTCCCCGCAGCCACTGGTGTCCGACCCCCCCTCCTTCTGCGGCCACCGGGGTCTGTCCTGGCGCCCCCCCCAACTGGTGCTGTTGGTCTGTTTAACTCACCCTCGCCACCAGTGTCCGTCCTGGCCCCCCTCGGCCACTAGTGTCTGTCCCAGCCTCCCTTCTCTCCTGCGGCCACTGGTGTCCCCCCCCCTCCCCCTGTGGTGTCTGTCCACAAGATGATTTATGTATAAAAAAATGTTTATTTAAATCTGTGCATAACGCACAACAGATTTACCTTTTTTAATATATATCTCTTTTCAGGGGTTGACAAACCAGATTGTTCTTATTTATATTTGTCTTTCTTACCCCCATATTTTAAAGGATCACTATAAAAGTTAAGTTTAAATTATAACTACACAACTTCTACTACTAAAAGTGTGCCTCAAAAATAAATTATCTTTCCCACTATTTGCCTAGGCCAAATTGTGGTTTATTTAGAGTACTTCTAGCTCTAATATACAGTATATTGATTTTCAATTGTTTGCCTTTTTTGATTTGTCATTTCAAGCTTGTTATTAAACTACACCTCATATTACCTTTTGTCCAGTGCAGGATATCACACCTTTTTGGTAAATATAACCCTCATAGTGTCTGTCCATGTCTTCTAAGTTGTGCATTCAAAAAATCTAGTGCTAAAATTATGTGAATTGTTAGGAAATCAAATCTATTGTGCAGGGTTGCAATACAATAGATCTTCAATACCTTGTTAAGATGAGACTTTTCATTAGATACATACTTTGATCACCACCATACTTAGCCAGTTCTTATAAAATATGATTACACTTGCAAATAATACACAGGCACAGTAACTACTTGTAAGTAAATGTGTGTATTGGCGTATCATAGCACAGTCCTGATGTGGCCCACATCACCATATACTAGACCCCCGAAAGAGGCAAAGCTCTTTCCCCAATATGAAGTCTTTCAGTGAAAAAATTTGACTTCCTTGATGCCTGCAGATAGAAGAGAGGGTTCTCCCTCTCCAGCGATACTGTAGCCCTTAAGCTGGGTACACACTTTTCCAATCCACAGCAGATCAGGACGCAGATCAGACTGTTTATACAATCCCACTGCAGACCTGCTCGCAGATTCTACATCCAATCCTCGCTACTCATTTGTCCAATTTTTCAGCAGACCTCCAATCTGTGGGCCTGATTCAGCAGATTCCCATGTGTGCAGAATGGGTCCTGCTAACTCGCTCGCAGACTGACAGCAGACTGGCAGTGACTGACAGTCTGCAGCTCTTTGTGGGCGGGGAGGGGGTGACTATGCTCTCCGTTTCCCGAAACGGTGGTGTGTCGCCGCCGTTGCGGGGGAGGGAAGAAGCCAGGATCTCTGTCGGCTGACAGACATTTCTGGCCTCTTCCTCTAAACTGTGGTGGCCGACTGCGGGACCCCATGTTTCACCGCAGCTGGCCGATGGTACGCAGTTTATCCGATGCGGCATCGGACAATACAGTTTGGATAAGTAATGCGCAGGAGGCATGATGCCTCCTGCTGCATTACCATATCTGCAAGGATCGCACTTGCAAAGCTACCTGCGTGCAGCTTTGCTATTACGATCTTTGTAGAATCAGGCCCTGTGTCTGCTGAAATAGTCTGCTGAAAAGATACATTCAGCTCTGCAGGAAAGGGGATTTATTAATGAGGAATTTAATTATAATGGTGAAGAGGGGGAGGTAGAGAATTAATTACCTGATTATTGGATCAGGTCAGGATTTAAGGTTTCCAAAAAAAACCCTAAATACAACGGTGTGGGGTCCCCCCCACAGAGGCTGTTTGACCTGGCCCTGTTTCAAAAGATACAGGGAACAAAACGTGTAGGGGTCCCCCATGTTTGTTAAACCAGCACCAGGCTCTTGGTGCTGGCACTGGTTCTAAAAATACGAGGAACAAAACAAGTAGGGGTCCCCCGTATTTTCAGAACCAGCACCAGGCTCCACTAGCATGTGGGTAATACCATGGCCAGGGGAGACACTTGATGGCATCGGCGGTGGGTACACACTTGTCCAATGTCGGTCGGGAATTGGATCTCCCACGGATTGGACAAGTGTGAAGTGAACCCAGCATTAGGCTACAATGGCTAATTCACCTGAAGCTGATGTTAGCTAATTGGGCCAAGCTATGAAAAGCCAAGCTTTTTGGAACTTGATAAATTGGCAAGACTATGGGGGGACAGTGCTAGTTTGTCTAATGCAGGGATCAGGTGTTGATAAATTGGCTAGTTACTTAAATCATGTGGTAAACTGACATGCAGCATGATTTACAGGAAAACGTGGGTTAAAAAATAGGCCCCTGATAGAAAATGCTAATTTTTTGTTTGGTTGTGTGGCGTCTCAAAGTTAGGCAGGGAGGTGGGGTTAAGGTCTGGAACGGTCCAGTACTGCTGGAAGCTACTGATAACACCAGTTACTGATAATTCTAGGAACCTCACAACTGAGCATCTTACAAACATGCTGACTGCACACAAGTGAAAACAGACACATAGGAACTATACAAACACAACTAAATAAAGACATGTGCATACTGTAGACACAGACATGCATGTATTTTTATATTCCGACGCAACTAGTAGTACACAAACAATAAAAAAATAAATCCTAAAGAAGTTAATAATGCCATAGTGTTAATGGAAACCACTGTATATAATAACATGACTGTATGTAATAACTTAGGTTAAAGTTGGGTACAAACTAGACGATGTATTTGACAATTTGTCATTTTGAGGTGAATCGGAACTACAAATCGTCCACATCATCCAGTGTGTATGCACTATTGCACGCTCCTGTGCGTCTTTCATTGTATCCTCAGATCTGCCCGCAGTGCAGGCTGATCTCAAGATCCAGTAGCCGACACCATGCTTCTGGATGCGGCGGGGGAACGATATATCGGGTGGTGGTACACCAGATCATGCAGTGTGTACGGACCGCCCAATTTATTGTGCCATTGCTTCTGCCGTCACTGGGTACACACATCATCATCTTTAATGTAGAAGTCCCTAACTAGGAACTAGTTTGAGATTTTCTTACATACAGTTTTACCCCTCCTCAACAACGGTTTCTTAACATGTTTAACTAGGACAGTATACACAGACATTCCAACCCCTGCTTTCTGCACAATTCACCATCAATGTCTCTCAACTCTGCCATTTACTCTCTCATCATCATCCCTGGCTGTCACTTTACATATTTCTTACTGCCCCCTGTTGATCCACCCCACATATAAACACTTTGTCTCACCTTCCAGTCCTGGAACACTTGTATCTTTGTCCTGTAGCCATGCACTCTACACTGAACCAGCAATGTGTGTATGATTAGGGACTAGCAGGCAAAGTCCAGGGATCATAATGGTGCCACACCCAGGGCAGAGGAGGGTCCTAATGACAAGGGTTTCGGGGATGGTGTGCAAGATGCAGTGTGTGTATTTTTAAATTTGGCATTGCAGCAGGGGGTTTTATTATGAACACATAAGTAGGTTCGTGTGCCAAAAATGGGGTAATGCTGGTGTGGTGTATGATAGTGATTATCAATGTAGTTTATTTAACATATAGAGGAGTATGAATCTGTATTTCAAAGCATAGCTATCCAATGATAATGAAGTTTACAATGCGCTTATTCATAGTTTATAACATAAGTCTGAAGTGTACCTGCTGGCCACTTACTAACTGTCACACAGTTTCACAGTTATTGCAAACACAGAGCATTGTCTTCCACTTACCTGCTCCCTCCTCTCCAAACTGCTGCACAGTACCTGCCATGGAGAGGGGTACTTGAACATACTGCGTCTGCACACACCACCAGCCAGGTGCCAGGGGTCCCTGAAGTCTCAGTAATGGATCTCAGGATATGTGAGGAGCAGTGTCAGGGAGGTATGTGTCAGTCCTACAGAAGAGATCTCAGAATGAAAACTAAGGCGGAGAGAGAGCAATAAACTTGTGTGCACACTTACTGACAGGTACATCCCATACAAACATCCTTGTAAAAAAAAAAAACATGCACATTGCACATACCAACTGTCAATAAAGCAAGTCAGTATCTGGTTGTTATCCTCTTTCTTTTAAAAAAACAAACAAACAAAATAGTGTTTGTTCTAATAATTTAGGATCGTAATTAACACTAAATTCAATTTTAACATGACTGAATTTTTAACTAATTAAAAAAATGCATCTTCACCCCTGTTCATTTACTATTAGTTTAGTATGTGCTGACAGGGCATGCTGATGCTTGCAGTTCTACAAGTACCAGCATTCTCTGGCATCCATATGCATAGTATACAAGTGCCAGCATGCCAAATCAATAAATGGTAACCAGAACAACTAAAGTATTTTACAACTTTCACTCCTCACCTTACAACTACACAGTGTGGTTGGGAAGAGATCCATTGCTTTTCAGCATGGGCAATGCTGGTGCTGGTGCTGCTGCTACTAGGTGAACCAAATCATTATGTATTTCAATGCTGTCGCTGGGTCCCCACACAGAGTGCCAGCCGCTTCTTATGTGGCTGGGTATTAGTATTACTATTATTATTACATTTTATTTATAAGGCACCACAAGTGTTCCATAGAGCCGTACAGATAGCAAAACAATAAGGCAATACAGGGAAAAACAGTACAGTACAAGTTGCACTACAAATCTTGACACAGCCACTGTGTGCAATTAAAAAATACAGCGTCAGTTGAAACATGTAGCTCTCAGCGTGGGTGCAAATATATAGATATTGATCTAAATATTTGTGCAAACAACTGAAAAAGGCAGCCTATGGTAACATAAAATGTAATATAAAGTGTAACTTTTCTTTCAAACATTGTTGCACTATTGTTCTCTGGTTCCTTTTGAGGAACTACAGTACTCATTAAGGGGCCTATTCATCAACACTAAAATAACGGTTTTAAGGACATTTTCCTTAATTACCGTTTTTTTCGTAGAACACACTTAACACAGGAGATATCACTGATATCTCCTGGTTAAGGGCCTGATTCAGAGCCGGACGCTCTGACCAGAGCGCTCGCTCTGAATCAGGGCTCTCCTCCATTAAAATGGAGCGTCCTCCTGGATGCTCGTATAGCTGTGGGTGACCACCCACAGCATATACGAGCGTCCAAAAAGATGGTCGCGATGGTCTTGACCATCGCGACCATCGGACTTGCGACGGAAACCCTGCGGTAGGGTTTCCCAGCCACAAGTTCTGGAGTGATTTTGGCTCTATCAGAGCCAAAATCACTCCCACTGACATCACTAGTGTTGTCAGTGGGGCCGGCTTCAGACGGTAGGCGTTCCCATGGGAACGCCTCCGTCTGGCAGGCACGCCCCCGGCACGCCCACCAAAGGGGGCGTGCTGTCAGTCACCATCGACAGCACGTCCCCTTTGGTGCGAGACCCGGAGCAACAGCTTGGCTGTCGCAGTCCGGGTCTCGCGCATGCGCGCGATGGAGCTCCCTCCGTCGTGCGCATGCGCAGTGGGGAACATCGACCCACTTGCGAGCGTACTGCCGCTTGCAAGTGGGTCTGAATGACCCCCTAAGTCCGTCTGTGTTCATTTTCACTCTCCTCATACATTAGTATGGGGATATGGAAATTAGGCTATTCATCAAATTCCGAAAATTATGTATTTTCGGAATTTGATGGCGTTACTATACGCCACTCTCAGGTGGACATACACAGAATTACCGCAGCTGTAATCGGTACTGCTCATGAGTCACTTTTGTGAACATCACGGCGCATTGGCAGTACCGATTACAGCCGCGGTAAGGTAGAGCAGGCAACTTTTCAGAATAGATACTTATGGAGAGGATAAATGATGAATTCCTCGGGTAATTAGGTAGAACTCCATGGAGTTCTAAACCTAATTACCTCCATCGATTTTTTTTTTAGTAATGATGAAAAGGCTACTAAGTGTTCTATTTGGTGAATTACTAAAGAGGTGCAAAATTCCATTTCCTGTACCCACCTAATAAAGAAGTCCAAAACTTAATCTATTTGGATTTGAATGGAAACATTGCAGCAATACCGCTATGTAAGGAACTTGCATGATTAACTATTTATGTCACAGTGGATTAACTTTTATATATTAATAGACTTGTGTGAAGCCATCTGGGCACCATTTATGGAAAATGTATTTTAATTTTAATATAAGCATGGATGCAAATAACAGGTCTAGTTCACCTGAAAAAACAAAAACAGATGATTGGGGTCCAAGAGAAGTAGGTGATGAGAACCGGAGTGAGGAGGGCCCTGCTCATGGAATTTACATTTTAAAGAGGAGGGGGAGAAAAACGGAAGACATAAGAAGTGAGCCAGAGTAAGGGTAGAAAAGAGGTAGACATGGTTAAGTGGAGGATGGATATGCTTTTATGCACAGGTGGGTTTTCAGCGCCCGCTTGAAGGAATGCAGGCTGGGGGATAGTCTCATGGAATGAGGGAGATCGTTTGAATGGTGGAGGGGCAGCTCCGGAGAAATCTTGAATTCTGGAGTAAGATGTGGTAACCAGAGAGGAGGAAAGGCAGCGGTCATTGGCCGACCAGAGAGGGGAGGAGAGAGTGTGTAAGGAGATAAGGCTGGAGATGTAGGGAGCTGTGAAGTTGGAAAAGGCCTAGAAAGTGCTAGTTAGGAGTCTGAAAAGGATTCTGTAGGGGAAGGGAAGCCAGTGAAGGGCTTTGCAGAGAGGGGAGGCAGATGTGGAGCGATGGGAGAGGAAGATAAGTCTAGCTGCAACTTTAAGTACAGATTAGAGAGTAGCAAGATGGAAGCAGGGATGTCCAATGAGAAGAAGGTTGCAGTAGTCAAAGCAAGCGATGACCAGTGAGTAGACAGTGGTTTGGTGGCATCCTGGGAGAGGAAGGGTCTGATTTGAGCAATGTTGCGGAGATGGAAATGATAGGGATAGGGCAAGAGATTGACTGTGGGGGGGGGAAAGAGAGGGAAGAGTCAAGAGTGACTCCCAGGCAGCAGAGTTGGAGAACAGAAGAGATAGTGGTGTCGTTGACAATGATAGAGAGGTCAGAAGGGGAGGAGACTCTAGATGGAGGGAAGACAATGAGTTCAGTTTAGGCCATGTTGAGTTTGAGAAAGCACTCGGACATCCAGGAGGAGATAGTAGAGAGGCAACTAGACACCAGAGAGAGAAGGGAAGGGGAGAAATCATGAGAGGAGATGTAGAGTTGACTGTCGTGAGCATAGAAGTGATACTGAAGCCCAAAGGAAATGATGAGTTCACCCAGCTAGAAGGTGTACAGAGAAAATAGTTGTGGCAGAAGAGTAATGGGAGGAGGAGATATTGTGACAGATGGCCTCAATTTTGGAGGTGAAGAAAGAGGCAAAGTCAGTGGCAGTGAGGGAGGGTGGGAGGGGGTGGGCGAAGGAGTGCATTGAATGTGTCAAAGAGACAGCAGGGGTTGGAGGACTGAGAAGAGATGAGAGACTTGAATAAAGAGTGCTTGGCAAAAGGGCAGAGCAGTAGGAAGAGAGGATGAAGTTAAAGTGGAGAAAGCCAGCTAAGGAGCAAGCGTTCCTCCAGTGGCATTCAGCGGTGCATGAGCATTTTTGAAGGAACCTGGGTAAATTTGGTGTGGCAAGGTTGGGGCTTGGAGAAGCGAAGTGGGACAGGAAAGGTGGGGGAAACAGAGTCGAGTGCAGAGGTGAGGGTGAGGTTGTAGAAGGAGGCCGCCCGGTTGGGGCAAGCCAGGGTTGATAGGGGGGTGAGGAGAGTATCAAGCAAAGAGGAGAGAATAGCAGATCAAGAGCATCGAGATTGCATCTGTGAATGGTAGATTTGGCCGTGAGGAGGGGTGCAGGAGAGGAGATTGTGGTCAAGGAGTAAGAAGGGAGAGTTGGAGAGTCAGAGAGAGTGCAGAGATGGAAGAAGACAAGGTCAGTGAAGTGGCCGAAGCAGTGGATGGGGGAGGAGGTCCATTGAGAAGGAGGAGGCCAAAAGAGGAGGAGAGGGCAAGAAATTTGGTGGAAGCTGGCTCAGTGGGGATGTCAGTGGTAATGTTGAAGTCATCTAGGATCAGGGAGAGTAGGTCAGAGGAGAGGTAGTGGGGAGGCCAGGCAGCAAAGTAGTCAAAGAATTGGGAAGTTATGCCAGGGGGACCGGGTGGTCATCAGGTCTGATGGACTGGGTAGAAGAGAGCAGCAGGGGATGCAGTGTCAGTGGAAGAAAGCCAGGTTTCAGTGATAGCAAGAAAGTAAAGAGAGTTAGAGATGAAGAGGTCATATACAGCGGCTAGTTTGTTACAGATGGATCTGGAATTCCAAGAAGGAGATTGGCAGGGTTGCAAGTGTGTCAAGCTGGGCTGGGTCTGGGAGGGAGATAAGGGCAGGTGGTGAGGATGGGTATTGGGCGGGAGTGCGGACACATTGTTGCAGTAAATTTTAGTGGAGAAAGTGATAAGTTAAAGGGGGCAAATACAGTGAAAGGTAATACAAGTCGAACACAATTAAGGCTGGTACTCAAGGGTAAACTGTTGTGAAAGTTGTAGTGTGTACAGCGGATAGAGACAGTGAAGGTAGGTAGGAAAGAATGCAGTTCAAAGAACAGTGCAAGTAAGATTCTCTAAGTACAACTACAAAAGTATATTGATAAGGGGATTAATCAGGAGATGTTAGGGGTGTAGGAATACAAAAATATTATAATCAGAGCTAAATATGCATATATGTGAGGGTGATGTAAAAACAGATGGCAATACAAATGAGAATTTTACAGGTATATAGGCAGAACTATGTGCATAGGCAAACGCAGGGGGGGTTTCCTTCTGCCTGGAAACCCCCCTTCCCAGCCCACACCATGACCACAATAGAAATAGTAATATTATGGAATTTGAATAGCGCTGCATGTTCTTCTCAGTATCATAAATTAAATAAATATCACCAGCAGTGGATATTTTAACATGTATCAGCCAGTATTAAATAACCTGTGCACCACTTAGGGGATTTGGAAAACATGCACTGTTAGGGATGCACTGCTATAGAGCCCAATATGTAGAATTATGTCCAGGGCAGTGCTAGGTTCTTCTGCTGCTCCCCCAGACTCCCTCACTTGCTCCAATGATCTAAAATAAAATCATTTCAGCTCAGGCAGGATGGCCCTACTGCTGCAACTAATGGCTTACTGTGATCTCTGGTTCTGTATATGGTGGAATTATGACACACCATACACTTTGTATGACGCATATTAAAGCTCGATAAGTGGTACTTATGCCCTCTTCATGGACTGGCCACACTCACTCTAAAATCAAGCATTTGGAAACTCCTCTCTAGAAATCCTGCATTTTTCACTGATGTGGGTACAATCAGATATTAAAAAGCAATCAGTAACAACAGAGAGCAAAATGATAAGTCATAGCAATGACCGGAGGTCTGTGAGGATTGTCCAGGTTTTGTATACAGCAATTGTTTTAGCAGATGAGTGAGATACCTCACAGTATTTGGATGATAATAGTCCTTTAGGAGCACAGCTGATAATAGTCCTTTAGGAGCAGAGTTGATAATAGTCCTTTAGGAGCAGAGCTGATAATAGTGCTTTATCAGCAGAGCTGATAATAGTCCTTTAGGAGCAGAGCTGATAATAGTCCTTTAGGAGCAGAGCTGATAATAGTCCTTTAGGAGCAGAGCTGATAATAGTGCTTTAGGAGCAGAGTTGATAATAGTCCTTTAGGATCAGAGTTGATAATAGTCCTTTAGGAGCAGAGCTGATAATAGTGCTTTAGGAGCAAAGTTGATAATAGTCCTTTAGGAGCAGAGCTGATAATAGTGCTTTAGGAGCAGAGTTGATAATAGTCCTTTAGGAGCAGAGTTGATAATAGTGCTTTAGGAGCAGAGTTGATAATAGTCCTTTAGGAGCAGAGCTGGTAATAGTCCTTTAGGAGCAGAGCTGATAATAGTGCTTTAGGAGCAGTTGATAATAGTCCTTTAGGAGCAGAGCTGATAATAGTGCTTTAGGAGCAGAGCTGATAATAGTGCTTTAGGAGCAGAGCTGATAATAGTGCTTTAGGAGAAGAGCTGATAATAGTGGTTTAGGAGCAGAGCTGATAATAGTCCTTTAGGACAAGAGCTGATAATAGTGCTTTAGGAGCAGAGTTGATAATAGTGCTTTAGGAGCAGAGCTGATAATAGTCCTTTAGGAGCAGAGTGGATAATAGTCCTTTAGGAGCAGAGTTGATAAGAGTCCTTTAGGAGCAGAGTTGATAATAGTGCTTTAGGAGCAGAGCTGATAATAGTCCTTTAGAAGCAGAGCTGATAATAGTGCTTTAGGAACAGAGTTGATAATATTCCTTTAGGAGCAGAGTTGATAATAGTGCTTTAGGAGCAGAGTTGATAATAGTCCTTTAGGAGCAGAGCTGATAATAGTGCTTTAGGAGCAGAGTTGATAATAGTCCTTTAGGAGCAGAGCTGATAATAGTGCTTTAGGAGCAGAGCTGATAATAGTCCTTTAGGAGCAGAGCTGATAATAGTCCTTTAGGAGCAGAGCTGATAATAGTGCTTTAGGAGCAGAGTTGATAATAGTCCTTTAGTAGCAGAGCTAATAATAGTGCTTTAGGAGCAGAGTTGATAATAGTCCTTTAGGAGCAGAGTTGATAATAGTCCTTTAGGAGCAGAGTTGATAATAGTCCTTTCGGAGCAGAGCTGATAATAGTGCTTTAGGAGCAGAGTTGATAATAGTCCTTTAGGAGCAGAGCTGATAATAGTGCTTTAGGAGAAGAGTTGATGATAGTCCTTTAGGAGCAGAGCTGATGATAGTGCTTTAGGAGCAGAGTTGTTGATAGTCCTTTAGGAGTAGAGTTGATAATAGTCCTTTAGGAGCAGAGCTGATAATAGTGCTTTAGGAGCAGAGCTGATAATAGTGCTTTAGGAGCAGAGTTGATAATAGTCCTTTAGGAGCAGAGCTGATAATAGTCCTTTAGGAGCAGAGCTGATAATAGTGCTTTAGGAGCAGAGCTGATAATAGTGCTTTAGGAGCAGAGTTGATAATAGTCCTTTAGGAGCAGAGCTGATAATAGTCCTTTAGGAGCAGAGCTGATAATAGTGCTTTAGGAGCAGAGTTGATAATAGTCCTTTAGGAGCAGAGCTGATAATAGTCCTTTAGGAGCAGAGTTGATAATAGTCCTTTAGGAGCAGAGTTGATAATAGTTCTTTAGGAGCAGAGCTGATAATAGTGCTTTAGGAGCAGAGTTGATAATAGTCCTTTAGGAGCAGAGCTGATAATAGTGCTTTAGGAGCAGATTTGATAATAGTCCTTTAGGAGCAGAGCTGATAATAGTGCTTTAGGAGCAGAGTTGATAATAGTCCTTTAGGAGCAGATCTGATAATAGTGCTTTAGGAGCAGAGTTGATAATAGTCCTTTAGGAGCAGAGCTGATAATAGTGCTTTAGGAGCAGAGGTGATAATAGTCCTTTAGGACTATTATCAACTCTGAGTTGATAGAGCGGGGAGTGTAGCTAAGAGTGACCAAATGTCCCGTATTCACCAGAATAGTCATCAGAGGTTTTTTTTTATGTTGCTCCTACCATCCCGTCAGTTTACCACATTGCCCCGTTCATCAACAATTAAATTGATTTAAAAAAAATATTCTTAACTTAAAAGATTTACATTATTGACAGAGCCAATAGCTAAAACATATCATGAGTAAAAAAACGTATTACGACCCATACGCATGCGCAGATGTGCGAACATCGCTCGGAGCAAACGAGTGGCCGCTTACGAGCGGCTCTGAATCAGGCCCTGTGTATGAACTATGGAGACAAAAAAATAATTCAGATTTTTTGTTTGTCTGTTCGTTCCGTCATCACGCAAAAACTATGGGATGACTTTGGATTGCGTTTTCAATACTGGATAGCTTAGTCACATAGAAAGAAACTTAGGTATGTATTATCGCAATGGGACATCAGGAAGAGGAGCAATAAAGGAAAAAACAGACGCTTGACACTCTGTGCATACAGTGTGCAGGATCAAGCTAAAAATTATTTTTTTGTGGAATTTGCACAGACTCCTCAAGCCCAAAGAACGCAAACAGTTATATATTTATGCATATATAAATACATATATATATATATATAGAAAATCCAACTATATATTAAGCACTAATTAGGCAGCTTATCTTGACTCATGAAGTTGCAGTATACATGTCAATCCAGTAGATGGTGCACCAAGACAAATACTACATATCATAGAGTCACTGCTCATGTTACTTGCAACCTTTCTGATTTACTGTATGTTTAGTGGCTTGCTCATGAGTTAGTAGCCACAAGCATCTATTTGTGTTAATCCCTGAAGGAAAAACTGCAAATATTGTTTACAAAGACATTTTGTGATCAATGTCTACTATATAATATATATACATCACAATATGAGATGCCACTACTGTCTTTGTAAAATTAGTTCCTCTGAGCAATAACAGACTTCCATGTGAGCGAAGCTGCGGGTGGGCAAATGCTAGTATATATAGATAATTATATTTTAATTACAGTAGGAGCTAGTTGAATGCATTTGTTCAAAAGTTTTTTTTTATACTTATTCATTCAATATAGGTTCTTAACGACTTTGACAAGGGCCAAATTGTGATGTCTAGATGAATGAGTCAGAGCAACTCCAAAACGTCAGGTCTTGTGGGGTGTTCCTGGTATGCAGTGGCTAGAACTGGCATCTGCTGTAAAATTGCATTTTAATGTAACTTGTTCATTTTGGTGAAAACATTATTGCAGATTTTTTCTGTACATGAGTGGCCTTATCGCGGCACGTGTACAGATTCAGGCTGGCAATATATTTATTGTGAAAGCTATCGCTTTACTGCTGGGACAGGCTCCAATCTGCAGTTGGAAAAAACCATATTGCTCTGCAGAGGAGAAAATATAAAATGTGTAGACCGCATTAGAGTTATGAAGGGGTCGCGTTTTAACACATCTGTAAATTGCAGTGTTAAAATAAAGTTGCCTAGTATTTGTGCTATAAATGTGTCTTCATAACCTATTGATGCAGTCATGCCAAACGGCTTTTCTTGGAGCTGTGCTACTTGGCTTGTACTGTGCATTTATTTTTGCATATTTTTTAGCTCAAATATGCATTTTAGTCACAATGCAAGACATCACTGACTCATTTGATATGTAACACATGTACATCCATGTGCCAATCAGTCTGACTCTGTATACGAAGTGCTATATTGCAGCGGCTGCAGATTTTTTTCACGCCAAGCTCTGTTGTGCTTTATCTATGACTTTGTACGGGATGTAGTTACGATACCTACAGCCGTCATACCGGCTGACGAAATCCCTGGTGCCGGAATGCCACTACACGGCCAGAATACCGACGACGGAATACCGACAGTAGTGGACATCCCGACACCGTAATCCCGACAGCCGGGATGCCGATCGTAAGTATAACAGGGCTTGTTAGCTCGTAGCCGTGGGGGGGAGGAGGGTTAGGTTTAGGCATCACGGGGGGGTTAGGATAGGGGAGGTGCAGGTTAGGGTTAGGTACCACCAAAGGTGCATTAGGGTTAGGCACTAATGGGGGAGGTTTAGGCACCACGGGTGCAGGGTTAGGTTTAGGCACTAACGGGGAGGGTTAGTGTTAGGATACAGCAAAGGAAGGTTAGGGGGAGCAGGGGGGATGGTTAACATACTTACCGGACCCATCAGCATCTTGAGCATCGAGATGCCGCTGTTTTTATATTGACAGCAGGCATCCCGAGTGCCGGGATTCCATACCGATTTCCTTTGTACATATGTAAGGCTAATTCCTGTGTTGTTACAGTCACAGCCCGATGTCTCTGGGGAGTGGTGGTTTGCAAATTTAAATAAAAAGTCACTATGCTGTACCGCTCGGTAAGGCTCACTCACGCTGCATGGTGTTTTGAGGCAGGTGTATGAGCTATTGCGTACGCAGCTCCAAATTCGTACAGAATGCATTTGTGAAAGTATGCTAATGCCTGCTGCAGCTCAGCCAGCATAGAGACGCCCACTGCTGCTTTCTCACATCCATAATACCTCGCACTCCTTCGTATACATCGCTACCATCGACGAACATTGGGCAGTCACGCACAATTACAGCAGATCTGACCAGCCGCAGAAACTGCAAGTCTCGTCGCCCGCAGTACTCAAGCTGTGTATGCAATCGCAGTGGCTAATTTATGCATGCCCATGAAATGGCGTTCAAACGGACAGACACGCCTGCGTTTTTCCAACCACTCCCCCATCACCACCCCCAAACACTCACATCCTGTCACTCACTCTGCGATGGATTCCTCAGTGCATCCATAGTCGCAGTACATTCGCAGCACACGCGCAGTGCGGTGCATGGGCAGTAATTAACAATTGCTCCATCTGTGTAATCGCAATTGCGTACATTGCTGATTCAGGCCGTATGTGCAAATTTGCACTTTAAGATTAATTTTATCCTACCTATACTAAATGATTTCCATTTAAATATATATAATATATAATATGTATATGTCTATATATACACCTCCAATGAAAGTGAGTCGAGCACTAGTGCTTATAGCCTGTGACTGGTTATTGCCAAGCTAATGCCTGCACACAATGTGCCTGATTTAGAGGTGGACGGAGTGTTGATACCGCACACAATTGGCCGAAGTCTGTGCGTGCATCTGAGTCGCACTGTGCATGCATCACGATAGTTGCTGCAGGGAGACACGTAACAAATCTGGACGCAAAGCTGGGGATTTCAGTGAGTGTTCCTGGTAGGTAACTGAGAGTGGCTAACAAGACACAGTAGCGCTGACACAGGACACAATGTTGAGATGGAGAAATTTCACCTACCGTAGTGTCTGAAGGTGCACCGATGGGTTAGCGCCACAGCAAGTGGGTGTCTCGGTATGCTAAGAATTGGCTTCAGCATTAGCATAAAGCTACAGACGCAGCTGCGGCTAAAAACACGTCTACTTCCACCTCACAATGAGCCCCAAGGTTTGGGTTTCTGCACAAATGCAACTAGCATCAGGCTATAAGCAGGCCAATGTTACCAATAGACAAACCTAGGCAGTAGCCTAGGTCACCAATGATCAGAGAGCACCTAAAACAGTGATTAAGGGGAAGATTTAATAAAGCTTGGAGAGAGATAAAATTGGAGACAAATATTACCAACCAATCCACTCCTAACTGTCATCTTTCAAACACAGCCTGTAAAGTGACAGTTAGAAGCTGATTGATTGGTGCTATTTATCTCCAATTTTATCTCTCTCCAAGCTTTATTAAATCTCCCCCTAAGTCACATAACATATCTATAATAGGTGCAGTGTGTTTAGTGCACATGGACCTCTTGGTCCAGAGAGGTCCACACCCTGCACACATATAATTATACTAACCTCTCTGGAGTCCCACGTTGGCCAGCATTGCAGAGTAGCAGAAATGACTGTAAAAGTGTTGCGGCAGTTATTTTCCCGAAGATTTGCGCAGACGCCATGTTCCCAGAGATCTGCAAATGTGCAGAAGACTCTGGCACAAAGAGACTACTGCGTTGCCAGAGAGGACGGGGTCTGTACAGATTCTGCACACGGGCTCTCACTTCTCTTAAACCACCCCTGTCTAACACCCTCACATAGAGTGCCAGCTGCTTACATGCAGGAGAAGCAGCCAGTATTTTTGCATGTCGGTATTATGCTGGGAATGTGGTGTCTGGCCGTGATATCAAGTCCAAGCTCCACACTCCTTGCTAAACTAAAGTAAGCAGTAGGGGTGGAGAAGCAACGCGAAAAAATGCAGGCCCAGCCCTTAGGAAAACTCAGCCCACTGCTGAAAGGAAATATGTGATATATTGTTTCAAAAATAGTATCATAGAATTTTCACTATGTATCCCAGCAATCCCCAGCAGCCATTGACTGGTGTTCGTAAAACTATAAATGACAGAAAATCCATGTTAATGTGAATATACAGTATATATATAATGCAACAAATTGCATCATAACCTTTGTGCTGGCCCCTCCTGGATTGAGAAGTCTGCTATTTCAATCCGTCACTTTTGACCTTGTGTTTCCCTGTATAGAACATTTGCATACTTGGCAAGCAGCCACTGAAAAATACTACTTTCACTTCCTCAATCAGGGTGTCCTATCTCCTTCTCTCCCATGGCAGTATCTGACCAACATTGTCTCTTTGTACTTTAGAGACCTACAATCTAGTTTCCCTGTTCAGCCATATTTAGGCATACTTGCTTACTCTCCTGTTACAGTCTGGAGGCTCCCAAAAATAGGATGGTGCTCCCGGCCGCCCCGGAAGGGTGTACAAGTCTCCCGATGCTGGCCGCTGCCCACCGTACCACCCCCATGTCCCGCACAGACGTCCACCTACTCCCCCCCTGCAGCTGGAAGGAGGGGCTGATGACGCATCCTGCGCTGAATTGCATCATCATAGCCCCGCCCCCACTTTACAATGCCATTACTGTAGCCACAATGATGCAATCATGCCGTGCACACTCCCCGCACTGCCTACATATGCTGTACCATCAAAACGTATAGTAAATCCCCTGCGCTCCACACAGGTGCAGCTTGAAAAATGTGATAATCAACAATCACTTAAATATACAGAAAGAACACGTATCAAGCACTCCTCCTCTAAGGTACAGTCTATAAACTCACTGTTTGTGCACAATAAATAAAGGACAATTCAGTTCATGCTGCACAAAGTTCCAAGAATAGTCCTTATGACGGAAAGTAGTCTCCTCCAATGCAAGATGACCCTCTTATATTTCCAGGGTATACTCCAACACTTATGAATAAATTAGTGTCACAGCACCTTCAAATGAATCATAAAAGGGAAATAGCATAGCATAATACCATAACATTTATTTGTGGATTAAACAAGGGCATACAAATGAATAAACAAATGGATTAAAACCATAGGCAAAGTGACCGAGTACAGTAAGAGACCTTTTGAGAAAGGCACAATGACTCACAGAAGGGTTGGTCCTGCTACCCCTGGAGCAATATCGCCTTCCTTCTGGTAATATCCCAATGTCCTCTTTGTCAGCAGCTCCTCCAGAATACACCAACCTTGATAAAGACTTTGAAGAGTTAAAACGTGTTGGTGTATTTTGGAGGAGCTGCTGCCACATAGGACGCTGGGATATTACCAGAAGGAAGGTACATTTTTAACCGTCTCAATTTAGACTATTACTGTATCCAGGAATAATATGGTAGCCCAACTAGGCCTATCATGTTTTAACTTGACAACTTATCAAGTCTATCTTTAACCTATGTTAAATGAATAGACTCTATCTTTTAATTTGATACAAGATGGGGGAAATATGGGATTTAGATCCCCCTCATCCATGGTAAATTATGTTTTTGTGTACCCACATATGTGTGCCATCCAGTGTCGGGGTAGCAGGACACAATGTGCCCTTCCCCCAATTGTGGAAAACTATATATTTTTTTTTATTAAAGTTTATTCAATGGATGAGAGGTAATATATACTGTAAATTACCTGCACAGAGATCCATATTAAGCAAAAGAGATAACAATAATAAACACAAACTGTACATAATAAAGGAGCATCATGAGATGACTTGCAATGGAAGAAATGACATCACATAGTTAGACTCATCCAGATGTAATTCTTTGAAAACACAGAGTAAAGAAGAGAAAAAAGTAAACGAGAAGAGTAAGATGAAAGAATGGAATGGCCAGCCATAAAGAGAAGAAGTATGGAAAAGGGGAGGACATCCCAGACATCCCGCATAGTGTACAGGTTATCTCACATAGGAACATGTCCATATCCGGAAAAAGAAAATCTGGGATGAAAAGTGACCTAACAGTGAAGGGAGGGAAAAGTGTGAAGTCCGAGGTTCCTATGTTTTGGTAAAGCTCTTGGATGAGTTACGCATTATCCTGGTTAAATATTCCATGGAGTATGTGGCAAATCCTGGCTATGTTCTTATTTATAGTTGGAATTTTAGGTGATTTCCAGGCTGCAGCTAGGTGACATGTTACTGCAAGAATCATATGTCGGAGCAATTTATGTTGATAATGGGAGGCATTGGGAGCATTTAGGGCCGTATTCAATTAGGTGCAAAAAGTAGTGTTTGGCGAAAAGCGTTCATGGGTGCGAACTTTCACGCATAAGAGTGTATCGCGCTATCCAATTGCCGGAGTGTTTGCTTGTGCGAAAGCTCCATAGGCAGAAACCGGCAAAAAGTTTTTCCCATCTCAGAGCAGGTGATAAAATGTGCAAAATCCCTATTTTTGTCTAAAAATGTCGGGACTTGGTTCAGATCCCTTTGGAATCCCCCCCCCCCCCCCTCTAATGACTAATTAGGCAAACATTATTTTTAAATTAGCTTAATTCCCCCTAATAATGACAGGTCATTTTTGGGGTGAAAATTTAAAAAGTATTGGAAAATGGATTTAAAGTACTGGGTGAAGTATTTTTGGTGGGTTGTATGGATGGGGCAGATGTTTTTAGGATTACAGGTGTATTTTTAACTATATGCTAGCACCCATTTTAATGTACCCCCAATTTAACTACAGCAATTATTTTTTCAAAAAAAAATAGCTTTTAGCATTTTTCCATACTTATGCAAATATGCATATAACAGCCATTTCACTCAATTTAAGGACCCAAAATACTTTTATTAGGGCTAGTAATACACTTCTATATTGATTTCCAGTGTCAGAAGGCTTTTTATGGGGTACAGACTGATTTCCCAAAAATGTGCTGTACTTTTCGCTAGTTTCGCCAAGTGCAATCATTGCACATATGTCTTTTCTTGTGTTTTGGGGCAAAAAGTGGGAGCGCGCACTGCAAAAATACGCAAAAAAATCGCATCAAAACAGGCAAATGGGGCAAAAACTTCACCCTGTGAACACTTTTCGCCAAATGCGACTCTTTGCACCTAATTGAATCCAGCCCTTAGTGGTAAAAGAAAATACTTTGGATCGAAAGGTATGTCTAAACCTATAATGGAGTTATGGAAAACATTGTTTTCAGTAGTGCTGGGCGGTATTACTGGTGATCACAGGTGAATTCCCCTCTTTCTAACATGGTATCGGTACGTCATACCCTCGGACCTAAGCCCAGCAGATAAAATACTGATGCCAGTAAACCACCTAACCCTCCCCTCTCCCCCCCTAACCCTCTTTTAGGGGTGCCTAATCCTAACCTCCCCCCTGGGGTGCCTAAATCTAACCTTCCCGCCCCGCACCCTAAACCTAACCCTCCCGGGGGCGCGTAACCCTAACCTCCCCCCGGGGGTGCCTGACCCTAACCCCCCTTCCTCTAGCCTAACCCTAACCCTCCCAGGGGGTGCCTAACCCTAAGTCCCCCAGGGAGCCCCTAAACCTAACCCTCCCCCCCATGGCTATCTGCTCCCGACACCTGGCTTACCTACGATCGGTAAGCCAGGCTTCGGGATTTTGTCGTGGAGCTGATGATAGGATTTCGACGCCTATCATTGGTCTCTTGCCAGGATTTCACAGTCAGGAAGCCGGCGTTTGGCATTTCGACCGCCGGCTTGCTAACTACATCCCTCTAATATGTCTGTCCATAAAGTTGCCTGTGTCATTATGCTGCCCTCCCCGCATATATGGAAAACATACATTTTCCATAGCGCAGAGTAACATTGTCCTGTGATCAGTGGAATATTTACAGTCGCACAAGAATAATTCCTTCTCAAATAGAGAGAACAATAGAACCCTCATATCATATATATAGAAAAATTCAGAAAGTTATTTTGACTGAGGGGTGCTACCACCGACACCTATATCATATATACAGGGAAAAGAGAGACAGGAATGATATGTCATATGTGGTGCACTATTGATTAAAACTTTACTTTTATTCTTTTGTAGGTTAATACCCAATTGGGAGAAAAAGAGTGCAAAAAATTGTTTCAAAATTAATAAAGTGTGTCACAAAGAAAGAAAGTGTGATTAAAAGTGAATCGCGCCGCATGTATCCTGACCTACTGTGTCATAATAAAGATTGACTGATACTTGTTTGTGACTGTGTGTCTACTCAATAGGAAAAGTATTCGATTACCTAATCTAAATTCATGAAAATGACACATATGAGTCACACATGATCCATTCGGTACCAAGTGCTCTCAAGGTTCAGTCAAGTGATTATTAAGTGTGTTCAAGGCTGCTTCTAAGGGGTATTGTCATACCATATAGTCATGTATTCTATCTCCCAGAAGCTGTGGCTGTAATAGGAGAGATCTCCTTTCTAAACAATAATTTGAGAATAATAGCCAGTTTATCAAAGGGTGATTTCCTTTTAGATATCGTGATCAACAAACTATCACTACATACAGTGCTCTGGCAGATATTTTTTAGTCAGAACACTATACACCTTAGATATAATAGTGTATAATGAGAATTACTCCTTGATGTTGATTCCTATTTGATGGTGAATAACAGAACAGTTTGAATGAAGATATGCATTTTAATGTGTTGATAGATAATGAGTCACGTTATTTGGTGGATAAACAATAAACTAGAGAGCCTGTGTAAGGATTCTCTATGCCTGTGTAAGGATTCTCTATGACTATATGGTATGGCAATACTTCTTAGAAGCAGCCTTGAACACACTTAATAATCAATTGACTGAACCTTGAGAGCACTTGGTACCGAATGGATCATGTGTGACTCATATGTGTCATTTTCACGGATTTAGATAAGGTAATTGAATACTTTTCCTATTGAGTAAACTAGATACACAGTCACAGACAAGTATCAGTCAATCTTTATTATGACACGGTCAGGATACATGCGCCGAGATTCACTTTTAATCACACTTTCTTTCTTTGTGACACACTTTATTCATTTTTAAACAATTTTTTGCTGCTCTTTTTCTCCCAATTGGGTATTAACCTACAAAAGAATAAAAGTAACTTTTTAATCAATAGTGCACCACATATGATATTTCATTCCTGTCTCTCTTTTCCCTGTATATTGTCCTGTGATCACCAGACAACAACATCATTTGAAAGAGGGGACTTAACTTAAAGTCCCTCCCCCCCCAGGTCTTCCATTTTTTTTTTTTACATTACAAGAACTTCCAGCGGCCGGCGTCATGTCCCCACCTGACAGGAGCCAAAACTCACAGTGGGGGCGATGAGTCCCACTAGTCATCCCCGGATTTAACATGCATGCAGATGGACGTGTGGGACTTGTCTTCCACTGTGAAAGGGTTAGGGGGAGTATTTATCAACACTTTAACAAATGACATGTGGAAACTGTACTTTCTGCATGCTTTTCACATTATATTACTATAGCCGCTATGTATTAAAAATGAATGCAGGAGACGACCAAATATCTCTTGCGTTCCTCAAGTATCTGCATCTTTTCACTAGAGACCTGCCATTCCCATTCCCTGTATAGGAACAGCAATTTTATCTAATGTATAAAGCACTAAAAAAGGATTTTTTTTTTAACTTAAAATCTATATTTAACCCCAGCTTTGCTGTGGTTTTGACAGACTACAGCATTAAAGAGGGATCTTTTCAGGTCACTGCTCTGTGTGTCTGCAACTCCTCCTCAGCTACCCCCTGGTCCCTGAAGGGCAGAGCCGCCCGAGTGTACTGGACCTCCTATGTTTTTGACATTTATGTTTGATTTTATCCTATGGTAAAAAATGGGCATAGCACAAAAGTCACATATGTGAGTTCAAGCACAAGAGTTTGCAAAGTGTCATCAACTAATAATCCATAAAATGGTCAGTATAAAAAAAAAATCTAAAAATCAATTAAATGTTATCCAGATGTCTTTATAGTGTTAAGATTTCTGATAACTGTTAGAATTGTTTTTATAACTTATTGGTCTCAACACACTGGTTTCCCCAAATACCTATGTTATATTTACCCTTATCGGGCAGGTGGCACTGGAGTTAGGCAATTAGGGCCTGATTCAGAGCCGAACGCTCTGACCAGAGCGCTCGCTCTGAATCAGGGCCCTCCTCCATGAAAATGGAGCGGCCTCCTGGCCGCTCGCATAGCTGTGGGTGACCACCCACAGCATATGCGAGCGTCCATGATGATGGTCGCGATGGTCAAGACCATCGAGCTTACGACGGAGACCCTGCGGTAGGGTCTCGCTGCCGCAAGCCCTGGAGTGATTTTGGCTCTATCAGAGCCAAAATCACTCCCACTGACATCACTAGTGATGTCAGTGGGGCCGGCTTCAGACGGTAGGCGTTCCCATGCTAACGCCTCTGTCTGGCAGGCATGCCCCCGGCACGCCCACCAAAGGGGGCGTGCTGTCAATCAACATCCACAGCACGCCCCCTTTGGTGCGAGACCCGGAGCGATGGAGAGCCCATCGCTCGCCGGGTCTCGCGCATGCGCACGACGGAGCTCCCTCCGTCGTGCGCATGCGCAGTGGGGGAACATCGACCCGCTTGCGAGCGTCCTGCGCTTGCGAGCGGGTCTGAATGACCTCCTTAGTTCAGCGCATCAGCATCTGCACATGTGCACATTGGGAGAAGGCCCCCATACATCAGAGATTGATTGGGGCTATTGTGCAATTTGCAATTGATTGTGTATAAAAATCTTTCCCTTTTTCGATCGATTGTGGCAATTCTGCAATCTGCAATTGATTGAAAAAGGGAAATATTTTTATACACAATCGATTGCAAATTGCACGATTGCTGCAATCAATCTCTGATGTATGGGGGCCTAAAGATCTGAAATATTGCTGCAATGTATATTGGGGCACCAAGGGAAGTCTTTGCTAGGACAGCTGCTTACGGAAAGGTGGTCCTGGATGAAGGTTTGTACATTTCACCTAAAACATATCTGATGCAATCATTGACAAGTCTGAATGGATTGGCTGGCGAAGCAGTAAGTGTACTCTTACTGCAGTCAGCCAGTATTGTCGGGGAGCTGAATAACATAAACTTTAATAGATCCGAATACTTGAATAAGTTTGAGGAAAGCTAAGCACCCTGTTTAGGATGGAATATTGCTAGTTCACCAGGGGTTAAGGAAAGAGGGGGCATAGTCGGGGTTTGTGTCCATCAAAACAATAGCCTATTGCAGCAATAATGAGCATGGCCCATACTATGCATTATAAATAACCTGGAAGAGGAGACATCTTCCTCTTTTCCAGTTCTGGAACCAGGCTGCTAAGCATCACCTTTTATAATTCATTGTGTTCTGCTCTCACTATATTTCATTAATAGTCCTTTACTGCTCCCATTTGTATATTCATCCAGTCCCCCCAGCATCCTTCCTCCAGTTCCTGTGGTAAGCTGGCTTTTCTCTCCCCCTCCCCCCAGCCCCAGCGCCCTCCGCTCCACTATTCCTCTCTGCCTCTACCCGCCCTCCCTCCACCTCAGCCTCCTTCCCCACGCTGCTTACTCACCCCACATCCGGCACACACACACAGCGGGCCTTACCCAGGTATGCCACACGGCATCCGGCGGCCTGCGATGCCGCCCATTCCTGCCCTCCAGGCGCACAAACACAGGTCGCCTTTCCGCAGGCATGTCACGCAGCTCCGAGCAGCCCATGATACCGCGCCTTTCACCCTTCAGGCACGCACGGTCAGCCCCGCACTCCCCATTAACCCCCAGCCAGGCTCGCGGGGGTCTCCAAGGGGCGGTTGGACACCCCCCGTCTGGCTGTAAACCTCCTCTGGGATCAGGCCTCCCGCGCTACAGGCCACCACATGGTCCCGCCCACTATCCATCAGCGGCCATTTTAGCGTACAGCAAATAAAATAGCAAATGCCTGAATGGCCCCCGCTATCCACCCTCCCACTGCCACCGCTACAAGTGCAGGTAAGGGGGTCCCATACAAGGTTTTCACCCCCCCTAAGGTTTCACCTCTCCAGGATTTCACCTTCCCAGATTTTTTTATACCCCCCAAGGTTCAACCTCCATGGGGTTTCGCCTCCGCAGCGTTTCACCCCCCAGGGTCGCGCCCCCATAGGGTTTATCACCAAAAGGTTTTGGCACAACCCCATTATTATTCAGCTCTAGGGTGCCAGGCGCTGCTGTTTTTTTTTTTTCCCTGTGCATTCCATTGCTCCCTGATTGCACCCACGCATCCGTCCCAGCCCCACCCATTGCTGCACACTGGTGGTTGTTCCATTCCAGCATCCTGATCAGCTGAAAGATGTCAGGCCCATGCTTCCACCTCACGTGTTTTATTTCAAGTCCTCAGGTTGCCACCTCAGAGTCTTCCAGGGTGCCACAGGAAGGGTTTTCGGCTGTACAGGATGTTCAGAAGGCAACTCAAGTCGTGGTGGGTGCGCCGTGCAGCGAGGGACAAGCGTTAGCAGGCAGTCGGTCAGGTCGGAGTTTTCATCCACTGGATCACGTGAGCATGTTGTTCTCTTTTTGTGCAGCGTTTTGACTATTCTTTGCTGTGTATAGCGATTCTTCCAGATACACCGTAGGCCCTATAAGTTCAGGGGGTATTTGCGCAAACGATTAAGGATAAGCGTAAAAGCCTAAAGAGTCTAGTACTATTATTGACAGCTACAGTCCCGGTTACAGTGGGGGGTGGGTTCCATTGTGCAGACGCAGCTTTTCTTAGGTTTGAGATTAAAGTTATGGCAACGCAGAGGTTGTGGTGATTACTGTTACTGCCTCTCAGGGCAGACTTTGAGGGTTAATTTGCATCTTTGGCCCAGAATGGGTGGAGTTTGTTATGCACTCACGTGCCATGGTGTCTGGGATCGGATTATGAAAGGCAAATGTGTGGGCATGTTTGCCATTACGGGCAGCATGATTGGCGTAGTGGTTAGCATTCACAGTACTGAGGGCTTGGGGTTGAATCCCAAAAAGGTCCTATCTATGTAGAGTTTGTATGTTCTCTCAGTGATTGCAGTGTTTGTTTCAGATGAAGGCCTTGTCGGCATTTTGGGGTCGGTTACTGTCGTTCATACCTGATTTTGTTCGTATTCAGGGTGAGTTTTGCTGGAAAGCCCGGCCAGGGAATTTGTGGATGTGTTGAGGGCATGCAGTCCTTTTAGGATGAAGCAGGAAGGTTAGGCAGTGTTTTAGTTCATGATTCAAGGACATGGAGTATTTTGGTTGAGGGTTACTCGGTAGTCATGGATAGCTATGGGTTTCCGGATAGCATGGAGGTAACTCTGCCCAGCCTGTCCAAGTACCTGAAGCACTGGGCGAGGTGAGGGTTATGCGTTCAATAATGTCCTGTGCAGCAGGTAGTCGGGCGTAGGTGCATTGAATTCTGCATGCTGGCAATGATGGCCTTTGGCCAGTGATATAGCCGCATTGGCAATGCAGGAACGGGTCGAGGGGATATCCAATCGAGTTTTGAGAAGGTTTGTTTGTTTTGGGGGATATTCGTTTGCTCTTAACACACAATTATACGACGTAGTCCAAACGGAACCTCAGTCCATACGCAATCTCCCGGAAGTCATTAGGAGTAAATGGGAAGTGGAGGTGGATTAGGGTGCGCGTGGGGCTCTTTATAGTCTTTCCCTGGGAAGGGATTTTTGTATCTCACCATGGGGTTTGTGCCTAAGAAGGTGAGGGGCTAGTTTAGATTTATCCAGCATCTTTCTTGCGCTGAAGTTGACTGTGAGGTGTACCAATCCTTCGCACAGGCACTGGAGAGGGTGCGAAGTTTTGGTGAGCAAGCTCACCTGGATAAAGTGGATATATTTCTGTGTATGAGAATTGGATTAGCTGGAACTTGTTCTGTAGATAAGTCCTCTTCAACGGGTTGTTCTGTTTTCTTTTCCTTGGTCGGCAGTTGCAATGGTGCCGCAAGCATGTACACATCATGGGGGGACAGCCCAATTCTTTGGTTGCTTTATTGGTAGTAGGGGGCCACTCGGTGGTCTAGTTTGCATGGATTTAATTTTATTTACACGCGTCTTTTATTAGATTCTAGGCGTACCAGTTTCTCACGAGGTAATTGAGGTCTCTGTTTAAACTTTTGTCCTCTCTGGGGATAGATATGTACACTTTGCTATTTTTGCCGATTGCCTTTGGTTAAAGTTAGCGAATTGGGGAATTATTGGGAAGTGTCACTAAAGCACTTGCTATCGCTTCTAGGCCATGACTTTTGATTGAGGGGTAATACCCACGGGCAGAAAATTGTCGTCGCTTGGATCGCTCCATAACCAGGATTCAAATCTCACCATTTTCGTTTGTCTTGGGTCTTGTGGGAGGATCTGCATGTTTGGTTAGTAATGTTTCGTGTTTTCAACGGAGTTAGAATTGGCTACCTGCTCAGGTGGACAATTACGGGCTGCGGTTGTCTAAGAATGCGTCTAGTTCCATAGTTTTCGGGGAGTTATCAGAGGGCGACTGTGCGCAAGTTTTTTGTTGGAATCATGAATGCGGTGGGATCTACCTGCCAGTTTGCTGTTTTTTGGAGTTTTTTACAAACCTGGTTGTAGCAGAAAGCTGGGATACCAGACTCGGCACCAGCAGGTTTATGTTATGCGGAGATATTTTAAGTGTAGTTCAAGCTATCTATATTTACGGGGCTGAGTCCCCTTCGGCATTGCATTTGTTTAGGCGTTCTTTCACCTCTTTGTGGGTTTGCGCTGGAGCATGGACGTTAGGTCTCGCCAGCGAGGTATGGTATTACAGATGTCCTTGTCTAGTTTTGTCCAGGGATTGATTTTAGGGGCTGGCCACCTCCTCTTTTTTGCTGAGATACACGGCTTACCCTAGCCCCGTTAATATCGGCTGGCTGTCGCGCCGGAGTTTAAGTAGTTTGTTTCGAGGTCATTGGCTCCGCGTACGCTGAGGATTTAGTTGAGGGTTTGTAAGGTTTAGCAAAGTTTACGCTGAGTTATTTAGTTGACGTTTTTGTAAGGTTTAGCAAAGTTTTATTGGTTACGAGTACAGGGGGAGGTTCGCCATTCCATACATACCTGTTAGAATTGTTGTGCATGACATGAGCAAAGTCGTTCCGGAGCTTCCACGACGGCAGCTCGGGCTAGCATTTTTCTTCTTTCACAAAGTTTCCTGTTATGTCGGTCAAGGGTGGAGCGCCCCATTCTAAGTGATTTCACGAAGATCTATGGAGCTATAAATTGTAAATGAGCTTATAGTTACAGGGTGGCAGTGGCGTAACTACTGCCCCCACAGCCCCCGCGGTGGCTTGAAGGCGCCGGGTAGCTTGGGGGTGACGGGGGCAGTGGTTACGCCACTGCAACTGTGAGCGCTGGCCTCTGAAATGATCGGAGGCTAAGGAAGCCTCCGATCACTTCAGAGGCCAGCGTTCTCAGTAATGCAGTGCGCGGGTGACGTCATGACGTCACCCGCGACCTGGGGAACCTGCGCGGCCGCGTCTGCTGGATCTATTTAGATCCAGTCAGCGCGGCAGCGGGAGAGACAACGCGGATGACAGCGCGCAAAGTCAGGTAAGTGAGGGAGGGGAGGGAGAGAGGTTTGGGGAGGCCACAACTACAGTGGGCACTACTAAAAGGGGCACAACTACAGAGGGCACTTCTAGAAGGGGCACAACTACCGAGGGCACTACTAGAAGGGGCACAACTACAGGGGGCACTACTAAAAGAGGCACTACTAGAAGGGGCACAACTACAGGGGGCATTACTAAAAGGGGCACAACTACAGGGGGCACTACTTTAATGGGCACAACTACAGGGGGCCCTGCATAATTGGCACTACTACAGGGGGCATTGCATAATGGGCACTATTACAGGGGGCATTGCATAAGGGGCACTTGCTACAGGGGGCATTGCATATGGGGCACAACTACAGGGGGCACTACTTTACTGGGCACAACTACAGGGGGCCCTGCATAATGGACACAACTACAGGGGGCCCTGCATAATGGGCACTACTACAGGGGGCATTGCATAAGGGGCACTATTACAGGGGACATTGCATAAGGGCACTAGTATAGGGGGCATTGCATATGGGGCACAACTACAGGGGGCACTACTTTAATGGGCACAACGACAGGGGGCCCTGCATAATGGGCACTATTACAGGGGGCATTGCATAAGGGGCACTATTACAGGGGGTTATTGCATAAGGGGCACTAGTATAGGGGGCACTGTATAAGGGGCACTAACTTGATACAGGCAGTTTACAGGTTATAAACTATGTTCCCAATAATCTGGTTCTACACGGACATAAAATCTGTGCAACCTGTCTTGAGCTGAGGTGACAGACTGGCAGGAGCAGAGAGGAGGGTTGGTGAAGTAGATCTGCCAGGGTGGGATGTAATGGGCATTACTGTTTGGCATAATGTGTATTTGGCATTACTGTGTGCACAATGTGCTATTAGGGGCATTACTGTGTGGCATAATGTGTTGTATGTGGCATTACAGTGTGGCATAATGTGAAATAGGGGCATTACAGCGTGGCATAAATTTGTTATAAGGGCATTACTGTATGTCATTATGTGTTATACGTGGCATTATTGTGTGGCATGTGTAAGGGGCATTGCTGTGTGGCATAATGTGTTGTAAGGGGCATTCCGGTGTGGCATACTGTGTTATAAGTGGCATTACTTAGTGTGTCATAATGTGTAAGGCACATTACTGTATCATGTAACCACACACCTTAAATGTCGTCTTTGGGTGTGTTTGATCTTTGGGCGGGAAAGGGGGAGGGAGGGGGCGCCTTAAACTTTTTTGGCATGGGGGAGCAAAATTTATAGTTACGCCACTGCAGGGTGGGGTATCGCATCGTTAATTAAGAGGCGCAACTTTAATCTGCTAATTTGGTTATCTTCTCTTGTGATCTTTTTAATTGGAGGTCGGTTATCAAACAACGGGTGGTTGATTGAGGATTAAGTTTTCAGCGTAATTCGTAAGTGTGTCGTATTCATAGATTACTTAAATGATCACCTTGCTAAAGGGCGATGGACCTCTATCCCAGCACCAGCACACACTTTCACCAACCCTAGTCCGATTGACAGTACGTTTAATAGTTACGGCCCCCATGCAGCACACGCTGACTCTTTTACACTACTCAGACAACATTATCTAGATTTACTTTACAAGGGTCTTTCACAACTGTTTGATTGCTTTAGATTTTCTGCTAGATCAGTTTGGCACACTTTTCAGGATCGGAGCAGCAGTCTGCATGACAGCCGCAGGTGCTTCCATTGACGCCTTAAAACATTTAGGTCAATGGTAGTCGTCAGCCTACAAGAATTAGTTGCATTGCGATAAGTTGCATAGTTAGCAGCGTTCTTGCGAGTTTGTTGGGAAACCCAAGGGCCTTATGTCTACTGCTGCTAGGTATTTTGAAGGACTTTTCAGCTTTTGCCCTCAAAGAGGTTTTGCTATCTTTTCGCCTGCAGATGGGTCACCCAACTATTGTTTTCCTTCCCTTCGCTAGGCTGTTTTCTATAAATTGTATTAGCCTCTCTGGACGTCTTTAACCGCTTTTTGCAGGTTATTAGAAAGGCTAACTGTCAGGGGTGTATCTTGGGGTCCGAGCGCCCCTGGCAAACTAAGGGACTGGCGCCCCCCTCCAATGACTGCTTCTACTTGAAAAAATAAAATAACACACACTGGGGGTAGTTTAATTCAGACACCTATAGAAATAGGAAGAATATTTTTTTTTCTCTTTTTAATATATATATATCTTTTACAGAACTTACTCTATTGCAAACCACTATTTACTAATGCCAAAATACACAGGAAAAGCTTGAAAACATAGCATCAAAAACAAACATGCATTATGGGTAAAATTATTTACATATATTCAAATTGGACTGTACACTGCATTATGCTTTTTTAACTCTGCCATATTATTCACTGGTAAAACCACCCACATGGGTCCATTGCTATCTCACATACAATAATAAAAACTGCCCATAAGGATTATATCTTAATCCTGATACCTGAGTATCCACAATCTATAAAGATCATGGTCAATTCCCCATACTGAGAAAAGGATAAATGTATTAGTACTTACACTGGGGGTAGTTCAACTTACACGCCTGTAGAAATAGGGAGACACATTTAACAAATGATCACTAGTCTCCTGTTTGCTCTGTGCAGTGTGCCACAGACAGCTGTCATTAGTAAATGATCCCTGGTCTCTTTCTGTCTCCTCTGCTCTTATCAGTGTCCTCCATTGATTGTTAATGTGTATCAGGCTTCTTATATGTCCCTTTATATCAGAAACATTTAAAATTAGAGAGACAATCACCACTCACTAATTCCCATATGTCAACCTTGCAGGAAAAGAGTGTAAGCACCACATCAACCACAATGCTCTATTTGCAAGATAATTTGCATATATGCAAATTATCTTGCCCACAATGCACCTTGTTTGTTATTGATGCCCTCTTTTCCTGTGTTGTTGACATATAGAAATTAATAAACAGTGCTTGCATGTAGTAAGTGTCATAGCTGAAAAAATATAAAAATATATATATATATATATATATATATTGTCTCCCTATTTCTACAGGCGTGTAAATTGAACTACCCCCAGTGTAAGTACTACAACATTTTTTTTTTCTCAGTATGGGGAATTGACCATAATCTTTATAGATTGTGGATACTCAGGTGTCAGGATTAAGATATAGTCCTTATGGGCTGTTTTTTATTATTGTGTGTGAGCTAGCAATGGACTCATGTGGGTGGTTTTACCAGTGAATTATATGGCAGAGTTAAAAAAGCATAATGCAGTGTACAGTCTAATTTGAATATATGTAAATTATTTTACCCATAATGCATGTTTGTTTTTGATGCTATGTTTTCAAGCTTTTCCTGTGTATTTTGGCATTAGTAAATAGTAGTTTGCAATAGAGTAAGTTCTGTAAAACATATATATATATTAAAAAGAGAAAAAAATATTCTTCCTATTTCTACAGGTGTCTGAATTAAACTACCCCCAGTGTGTGTTATTTTATTTTTTCAAGTAGAAGCAGTCATTGGAGGGGGGCGCCAGTCCCTTAGTTTGCCAGGGGCGCTCGGACCCCAAGATACACCCCTGTTTGTGCTTGTTAAATATTCCCAGTGCAAACTTCAATTCTGTCCACCTCATGAGTAATATGTTTTACATGTTCAGAATGTCATTCGCTATTGCTAAAATGTCCACAAATATAGCCTCAGATTTGTCTCTCAATCCTGTTAATGCCAATATGGCCATATAAACATTTGTGTAAAACACCAATCAATGTCTGTCAACAGATGTAAAATTGTCTTCCTACCAACACATTAAGGGGCCCATTTATTCGCATTTGCTTTGCAATGTGATCTGGGCATGACATTACCACCCATGATTGCATTGCAAATTGCGATCATAGAGCCGGATGTATCATCCACCACACGCAGGGTCAGGGGCTCCGAAAAGAGCCCGTCCCTGCAGTGTGTCCCGGAGTGCTGCTGGGGCTGCTGCACATGTGCAGTCCCGCTGACTGTACATGAGTGACCGCCATTGTCGGGGAGGGTTCTGGCCAGCTAATTATGTCATGTGTAGCCCATAGGCTACAACGGCTAATGCCAGCTTCGGGGGCCAATCTCCGGAATGCAAGTTGGTAAATTTGGCAGCATCATATCCCCTATAGATACCTATGTGGGATGTGGCTGCCTGCAGGAATGGAGGGAACTCCGATACCTGCTGCGGTCTCTCCTTCATACATCTGGGGAAAACTTAATATTTGCGGCTAACCCCCAAAAACTGTTGTCTTTGGGGAATAAGCCGCAAATATACAATGATAAATGGGCCTCTCAGTAGTCCAAAAATGCACAAGCTGTGGGGTACCGATGTTTGTTCTAGGGTCCTCTGATTGTCAGTAATGTAATACTTTCTTTTAGGAACAGAGGGGTCATTCAGACCCGCTCGCGAGCGCAGGACGCTCGCAAGCGGGTCGATGTTGCCCCACTGCACATGCGCACGACGGAGGGATCTCAGTCGTGCGCATGCGCGCGACCCGGATAGCGACGGGCTCTCCGTCGCTCCGGGTCTCGCACCAAAGGGGGCATTCTGTCGATGTTGATTGACAGCACGCCCCCTTTGGTGGGCGTGCCAGGGGCGTGGCTGCCAGACGGAGGCGTTCCCATGGGAACGCCTACCGTCTGAAGCCGGCCCCACTGACATCACCAGTGATGTCAGTGGGAGTGATTTTGGCTCTGATAGAGCCAAAATCACTCCAGGGCTTGCGGCAGCGAGACCCTACCGCAGGGACTCTGTCGCAAGCCCGATGGTCGCGATGGTCTTGACCATCGCGACCATCATCATGGACGCTCGCATAAGCTGTGGGTGGTCACCCACAGCTATGCGAGCGTCCAAGAGGACGCTCCATTTTCATGGAGGAGGGCCCTGATTCAGAGCGAGTGCTCTGGTCAGAGCGTTCGGCTGTGAATCAGGCCCTGAGCCTCCTTTGGAGTCTTAGAACAATGACACATTGACTTGGGGTACCAGCTATAAATATATTGAGCATCACTGGTGTAGATGAGCCCTATGGAAACAAATTAGCCTGTTTATGAAGAATTTGTAGTATATGTGTGGTCTAAATAAAATGTTAATACCTGAACCTATTACTGCAAATCATTTTAGGCTAGATGTATCAAACCTTCAAGAGAAATAAAGTAGAGAAGTTGTCCATACCAACCAATTAGCTGCTAGCCGTCATTTAGCTAGCACATTCTATGAAATGACATTTAGAAGGTGATTGGTTGCTATCGTCAACTTATCCACTTTATCTGTCTTGAAGGTTTGATACATCTCCCTACTGTTTTTTATTATTGTGTGTGAGGTAGCAATGGACCCATGTGGGTGGTTTTACCAGTGAATTATATGGCAGAGTTAAAAAAGCATAATGCAGTGTACAGTCCAATTTGAATATATGTAAATTATTTTACCCATAATGCATGTTTGTTTTTGATGCTATGTTTTCAAGCTTTTCCTGTGTATTTTGGCATTAGTAAATAGTAGTTTGCAATAGAGTAAGTTCTGTAAAACATATATATATATTAAAAAGAGAAAAAAAATATTCTTCCCATTTCTACAGGTGTCTGAATTAAACTACCCCCAGTGTGTGTTATTTTATTTTTTCAAGTAGAAGCAGTCATTGGAGGGGGGCGCCAGTCCCTTAGTTTGCCAGGGGCGCTCGGACCCCAAGATACACCCCTGTTTGTGCTTGTTAAATATTCCCAGTGCAAACTTCAGTTCTGTCCACCTCATGAGTAATATGTTTTCCATATTCAGAATGTCATTCGCTATTGCTAAAATGTCCACAAATATAGCCTCAGATTTGTCTCTCAATCCTGTTAATGCCAATATGGCCATGTAAACATTTGTGTAAAACACCAATCAATGTCTGTCAACAGATGTAAAATTGTCTTCCTACCAACACATTAAGGGGCCCATTTATTCGCATTTGCTTTGCAATGTGATCTGGGCATGACATTACCACCCATGATTGCATTGCAAATTGCGATCATAGAGCCGGATGTATCATCCACCACACGCAGGGACAAGGGCTCCGAAAAGAGCCCGTCCCTGCAATGTGCCCCGGAGTGCTGCTGGGGCTGCTGCACATGCGCAGTCCCGCTGACTGTACATGAGTGACCGCCATTGTCGGGGAGGGTTCTGGCCAGCTAATTATGTCATGTGTAGCCCATAGGCTACAGCGGCTAATGCCAGCTTCGGGGGCCAATCTCCGGAATGCAAGTTGGTAAATTTGGCAGCATCATATCCCCTATAGATACCTATGTGGGATGTGGCTGCCTGCAGGAATGGAGGGAACTCTGATACCTGCTGCGGTCTCTCCTTCATACATCTGGGGGAAACTTAATATTTGCGGCTAACCCCCAAAAACTGTTGTCTTTGGGGAATAAGCCGCAAATATACAATGATAAATGGGCCTCTCAGTAGTCCAAAAATGCACAAGCTGTGGGGTACCGATGTTTGTTCTAGGGTCCTCTGATTGTCAGTAATGTAATACTTTCTTTTAGGAACAGAGGGGTCATTCAGACCCGCTCGCGAGCGCAGGACGCTCGCAAGCGGGTCGATGTTGCCCCACTGCACATGCGCACGACGGAGGGATCTCAGTCGTGCGCATGCGCGAGACCCGGATAGCGACGGGCTCTCCGTCGCTCCGGGTCTCGCACCAAAGGGGGCATTCTGTCGATGTTGATTGACAGCACGCCCCCTTTGGTGGGCGTGCCAGGGGTGTGGCTGCCAGACGGAGGCGTTCCCATGGGAACGCCTACCGTCTGAAGCCGGCCCCACTGACATCACCAGTGATGTCAGTGGGAGTGATTTTGGCTCTGATAGAGCCAAAATCACTCCAGGGCTTGCGGCAGCGAGACCCTACCGCAGGGACTCCGTCACAAGCCCGATGGTCGCGATGGTCTTGACCATCGCGACCATCATCATGGACGCTCGCATAAGCTGTGGGTGGTCACCCACAGCTATGCGAGCGTCCAAGAGGACGCTCCATTTTCATGGAGGAGGGCCCTGATTCAGAGTGAGCGCTCTGGTCAGAGCGTTCGGCTGTGAATCAGGCCCTGAGCCTCCTTTGGAGTCTTAGAACAATGACACATTGACTTGGGGTACCAGCTATAAATATATTGAGCATCACTGGTGTAGATGAGCCCTATGGAAACAAATTAGCCTGTTTATGAAAAATTTGTAGTATATGTGTGGTCTAAATAAAATGTTAATTCCTGAACCTATTACTGCAAATCATTTTAGGCTAGATGTATCAAACCTTCAAGAGAAATAAAGTAGAGAAGTTGTCCATACCAACCAATTAGCTGCTAGCTGTCATTTAGCTAGCACATTCTATGAAATGACATTTAGAAGGTGATTGGTTGCTATGGTCAACTTATCCACTTTATCTGTCTTGAAGGTTTGATACATCTCCCCTGCCTGACATTACACTAAGCCAGTGGTTCTCAACCTCAACCAGCAGGTCAATAAGACTATGATCAAATATAATGATGCAATAAATCACAAACAAGAAATTAACAATAACACATTATGTTTCCCAGGTAAACTCAGCTGAAAAAAAACTAAATTCCACAAAAAAAAACAAGTCTATTTACCCACTGTTAGAGTTTGGAGTGTCTTACCTGCACCTGTACATTCTGCAGGTCATTCATCATCTTCTCCTTCTGCTCATTTCCAGTATGTGGATCAGGACACAGGGTGCTGCAGATACAATACTGGTTGCAGACACACAGTGACCAGAAGTGACAGGACAATAGTCAGGGGATGCTGACAGGGGGAATGCATACCCAGGAATGTTGCTGATCACAGAGCGGCTTTGATTAGGCAGAAACCAAACATGAGCCTGTGAGCAGAGCTTATGTCGGGAAACTTCAGGAGAGCAGGAGTGGATGCTAGGGGTCAGGCATAGCTTATTTAAACAATATGCATCAAAGAAATCTAAAAAACCAGCACTAATCGCAAAGTCTTCCATCCTACTTGACGTGAAGCCATGGGATGATGAAACGGATATGGCAAAAGGATATGGCAAATATTTGGCAAATATTTCACTGTTTGAATCAGAAGGATTCAAACAGTGAAATAGTCTATATAATTTGAATCCATATATACATATTAAAAATTCACATTATCAGTTCAATACAAAGCTGTCCAAACAAAAAGAATTGTGGGCATTTACCAGTTTAATATGATTTTATTAGGGATGTGCGCCAGCCCCCGTGTTTTGTTTTTGGATCTATATATCCTTCATGGTTTTGGATCTAGATTTGGTTTTACAAAACCACTCTTGCGTGTTTTGGGTTTGGATTAGGGGTGTGCACCGGCCACTTTTCGTGTTTTGGTATTGGATCTGGATCTTTCTTCGTGTTTTGGATCTGGATTGGTTTTGCCAAAACCACCCTTCCGTGTTTTGGGCTCCGGGTTTTGTGTTTTGGATCTGTATTTTTTTTTAAAAACACATAAAAACAGCTACAATCATAGAATTTGTGGGTTTTTCTGCTCCTATGCTATTATTAACCTCAATAACCTTAATTTCCACTCATTTCCAGTCTATTCTGAACACCTCACACCTCACAATAGTGTTTTTATGTCCAAAAGGTTGCACCGAGGTAGCTGGATGACTATGCTAAGCGACACGAGAGGGCGGCACAAACATGTGGCCCATCTAGGAGTGAAACTGCGGTGGCAGACGGGATGGCAGTTTGAAAAACTAGGCCCCAAACAGTACATATTGCAAAGAAAAAAAAGAGGTGCAAGATGGAATTGTCCTTGGGCCCTCCCACCGACCCTTATGTTGTATAAACAGGACATGCATACTTTAACAAACCAATCATTTCAGTGCCAGGGTCTGCCACATGACTGTGGCTGAAATGATTGGTTCGTTTGGGCCCCCACAAAACAAGCTGGCAATTAATCTGTCCCTGCGCAAACTGGCTCTACGGAGGCAAGATGTCGTCCTCATCCTCCTCATCCACCGATTCCTCACCCTCTTCAGTGTTGTGTACATCCTCATCCTCACAGAGTATTAATTCATCCCCGCTGGAATCCACCACCACAGGTCCCTCTGTACGTTCTGGAGGCTGGTCTCATTGGAAGAGTTGATAATTCATTTTTATGAACATCATCTTCTCCACATTTTGTGGAAGCAATCTCCTACGACTTTCGCTGACAAGGTTCCCGGCTGCACTAAACACTCTTTTGGAGTACACACTGGAGGGGGGGCAACTCAGGTAAAATAGAGCCAGTTTGTACAGGGGCCTCCAAATTGCCTCTTTTTCCTGCCAGTACAGGTACGGACTGTCTGACATGCCTACTTGGATGCTGTCACCGATGTAATCCTCCACCATTCTGTCAATGGTGACGGTATCATATGCAGTGACAGTAGACATGTCAGAAATTGTTGCCAGGTCCTTCAGTCCGGACCAGATGTCCAAACTTGGTCCTGCCTGCCCTGCATCACCACCAGCGGGTTGCTTAGGATACCTAAGTTTTTTTCCTGGCAGCCCCAGTTGCGGGAGAAAATGAAGAAGGACTGTTGACATGTCACCTTCCGCTTCAGCTGACAGTGTTTTCACCAGCAGGTCTTTGCACCTCTGCAGGCTTGTGTCAGCCAGAAAGAGAGACACCACATAGGCTTTAAACCTAGGATCGAGCACGGTGGCCAAAATGTAGTGGTCTGATTTCAACAGATTGACCAGCCTGGAATCCTGGCAAAGCGAATGAAGGGCTTCATCCACAAGTCCCACATGCCGAGCGGAGATGCTCCGTCTTAGCTCCTCCTTCACTTTCTCCAGCTGCTTCTGCAAAAACCTGATGAGGGGAATGACCTGACTCAAGCTGGCAGTGTCTGAACTGACTTCACGTGTGGCAAGTTCGAAGGGCTGGAGAACCTTGCACAACACGGAAATCATTCTCCACTGCGCTTGAGTCAGGTGCATCCCCCCTCCTTTGCCTATGTCATAGGTGGATGTATAGGCTTGAATGGCCTTTTGCTGCTCCTCCATCCTCTGAAGCATATAGAGGGTTGAGTTCCACCACGTCACAACCTCTTGCTTCAGGTGATGGCGGGGCAGGTTCAAGAGTGTTTGCTGGCGCTCCAGTCTTCGGCACGCAGTCGCTGAATGGCAAAAGTGGCCAGAAATTTTTCGGGCCACCCAAAGCGTCTCCTGCACGCCCCTGTCGCTTTTCAGAAAATTCTGCACCACCAAGTTTATTGTGTGAGCAAAACATGGGACATGCTGGAATTTGTCCAGATGTAATGCCCGCACAATATTGGTGGCGTTGTCAGATATCACAAATCCCCAGGAGAGTCTAAGTGGGGTAAGCCACTGGGCGATGATTTCCTCAGTTTCTCTAAGAGGCTGTCGGCGGTGTGCCTCTTACTAAAACCGGTGATACACAGCGTAGCCTGCCTTGGAATGAGCTGGTGTTTCTGAGATGCTGCTACTGGTGACGCTGCTGTTGTTGCTGCATAAGGTGACACATCTACCCAGTGGGCTGTCACAGTCATATAGTCCTTAGTCTGCCCTGTTCCACTTGTCCACATGTCCGTGGTTAAGTGAACATTGGGTACAACCGCATTTTTCAGGACACTGAGGACACTTTTTCTGACGTTTCTGTACAGTCTCGGTATCGCCTGCCTAGTGAAGTGGAATCTAGATGGGATTTGGAACCGGGGACACACTACCTCCATCAATTGTCTAAATCCCACTACACTAAGGACGAATACCGGACGCACATCTAACACCAACATAGCAGTCAAGGCCTCAGTTATATGTTTTGCTTCAGGATGACTGCTGTCGTACTTCATCCTCCTCGCTAAGGACTGTTGGAGGGTCAATTGTTTTGTAAAAGTAGTGGTGTTCCTACTTCCTCTCTGGGATGATGAACGACTCCCAGCAGCAACAGCAGCAGCGGCAGCAGTAGGCGTAGCAATGCAGGATCCTCTGGAGGAATCCCGGATAGGAGAGTCATTCATGCCAGTGACATAGCCTGCAGGACTACTTCCGATCCTGACTAAGGAGGAAATTGACAAGGAGGGAGTTGACAGTGTGGTTTGCAGGCGCTTGGATACAACAGGACAAAGGGATTTAGGTGTCCCTGGACTGCTTACGGTTTTAGCCAAAGTTTCTGAACTTGACAGTAACTTTTTATGAACGCGCTGCAGGTGACGTATAAGGGAGGATGTTCCTAGGTGGTTAACTTCCCTACCCCTACTTATTTCAACTTTACATATGGTAAATATGGCAAGACAGTTGTTGTCCGGATTTGGATAGAAATATTGCCAGACCAAAGAGGTGGAATGTTTGGTCTTTTGCCCAGGCATGACCGTGATGGGCTTTTTCATCCCACGGACAACAACTGTCTCCCCCGGAGCTTGATTTAAACAAACCACATCACCATCAGAATCCTCCTCCCCAACTTCCTCCTCAGCGCCAGCTACACCAGTATCCTCATCCTGTTGTACTTCAACAGTGACATCTTCAATTTGCATATCAGCAAGTGGACTGTGGGTGCTCCTTTTAGCAGAGGGCATGCAAATGGTGGAAAGAGCCACCTCTTCCCATCCAGTGCTGGGAAGGTCAGGCATCGCAACTGCCACCACACTTGGATTCTCCTTGGGGATTTGTGATATCTTCTTAGAACGCACAGTTCATCGCTGTGCTTTTGCCAGCTTAACTCGTTTGATTTTTTTAGTGGGATGAGGACTTCCATCGCCATGTGCAGCTGAACCACTTGTCATGAACATAGGGAAAGACCTTAGCCGTTCCTTGCCACTCCGTGTCGTAAATGGCATATTGGCAAGTTTACGTTTCTCCTCAGATGATTTAAATGTTTTTTTTAAGGTCATTTTCCTGAACTTTGTCATTTGGGATTGTATATGCCCTCTACTATGACATTGGACATCGGCCTTGGCAGACGACGTTAATGGCATGTTATCGTCTATGTCATGACTAGTGGCAGCAGCTTCAGTACTAGGAGGAAGTGGTTCTTCATCTTTCCCTATTTTATTTTTATCGGAGAAAGTTTGGTCCTCCATTTATGTTATATTGATATATACGTGCGGCTAAGGTGCACACAAACAGAAAATAATTTTTTATTTTTGTTGGAGACTAGTGCACTTTGTGGGTTACACCACCCTTTAAGAAATGAGCAAAACGGCTCTTTACTTATGGGACACAGGCGCACGCTTGGCGCTGCTCCTTTGTTGATGCATGTGCAGCTACAGTGCACACAATTCACAAAGACAGAAAAAAAAGATTTTTTTATTTTTTGTGGAGCGCACTTTGGGGGTTACACCACCCTTTAACAGACAGACGAACGCGCATGCTTGGCGCTGCTTTGAGGATGCACGTACAGTGCACACAATTCACAAAAACAGAAAAAAATAGAAGAATTTTTTTATTTTTTGTCGAGCGCACTTTGAGGGTTACACCACCCTTTAACAGACAGATGCACGCTTGGTGCTGCTGCTTTGAGGATACACGTACAGTGCACACAATTCACAAACACAGAAGAAAATGTTTTTTTTGGCTGGAGTGCACTTTGGGGGTTACAGCACCCTTTAACAGACGAGCCAGCCGGCCCTTTACTTATGACACAGGCGCACGCTTGGCGCTACTTTGTTGATGCACATGTAGCCACAGTGCACACAATTCACAAACACAGAAAATAATTTTTTATTTTGTTTGGAGTGCACTTTGGGGGTTACAGCACCCTTTAACAGATGAGCCAGCTGGTCCTTTACTTATGACACAGGTGCATGCTTGGCGTTACTTTGTTGATGCACGTGCGGCTACTGCGCACACAATTCACAAACACAGAAAAAAACATCTTTTTTTTTGGAGTGCACTTTGGGGGAGCACCCCTGATGCACAGATCACCCCCTGGACAACACTACAGCACCCCTCTAGGACTACAGCCTTTATGGGACACTGCACAACCCAGTCCAGCCAGCCCCTATAGACTTTGGAGTGGACACAGCCCCTATGGACAATTGACTGCACAACACAGCCCAGCCAGCCCCTATGACAGCAGCACAACACAGCCCAACCAGCCCCTATGGACAACAGCAGCACAACACAGCCCAGTCAGCCCCTATTAACTGAGTGGACACAGCCCCTATGGACAACAGCAGCACAACACAGCCCAGCCAGCCCTAGCTCCCACCCTCCCTCCTCACTGTAGACAGCCGGAGTGAGAAATGGCGCCGACGCGGGGACCTTTTATAGAATTGAAAACCCGCGAGATCCGGAAGGCAGGATGATGATGTTTTGCCTCGATTTCAAATCCGAGTCAGGCGGGAAAAGTCAAGCCCGACTCGGATCTGGGGGGCTCGGGGGGGTTTGGATTTCAGAAATCCGAACCCGCTCATCCCTAGTTTGGATCTGTATTTTTTTCTAAAAAAAAAATCATAAAAACAGCTGAAATCACATAATTTGGGCCTGTTTTTGTTCCTACAGTATTATTAACCTCAATAACATTTATTTCCAGTCATTTCCTGGCAATTTTGACCACCTCACAGTTCACAATATTGATTTCATCCAGTTTAGGCCAAAAGGTTGCATCGAGCTAGCTGGCTGACTAAGCTAAGCAACAGCAGTGGGCGGCACTAACATCTGGCAGTTCAGCTTGCAACATGGCACAGCACAGCACTGCAGTGGCAGACAGGATGGCAGTTTAATGAACTATAAAATTAAAAATGTCAGGCAGCAATGCCCCCAGCACTTTGTACAACACAGAAAGTATTTTCCACTTAGCTTAAGTAAGGTAAATTCCCCCTCTTCTTCCTATGTCATAGTTCATTGTGTAGCTTTGGATGGCTTTTTGCTGTTCCTCCGTCCTCTGAAACAGATAAAGGGTGGAGTTCCACCTTGTAGCTACATCTTGCTTCAGCTGGTGACAGGGCAATTTCAACATTTCTTCAAGGTGCTGCAATCTTCTACATGCACCTGCTGAATGGCGAAAATGTCCAGAAATTTTGCGGGCCACAAAGAGTATCTCCTGCACAGCCCTATCATTTTTTAAAATATTTTGTACCACCTAGTTGATTGTGTGAGCAAAACATGGGACGTGTTGGAATTCACCCTGCTGTAATTGCATCACAATATTGGTAGCATAGTCAGAAATCACAAATCCTGAGGAGAGTCCAAGCGGGGTAAGCCATTTTGCAATGACTTCCCTGAGTTTTTCTCAGAGGTTGTCATGGTATGCTTCTTAGTGAAACCGTTGATACACAGAGTTACAGTCATGTAATCATGCATTTGCCCTGTTCCACTTGTCCACATATCTGTGGTTAAGTGGACAGTGGGTACAGCGGCATTTTGAAGGACACTAATTAAGTTTTTTTTAACATCCCTGTAGAGGCTGGAATTGCTTTTCTAGTAGTGGAACCTAGATGGAATTTGGCGTCAGTGATCCGCTGTGCAACTGGGTGACTGCTGTCATACTTGCTACCCCTTGCAAAGGATTGTTTAACAGTCAATTTTTTTTTAGCTACTACTAGTAGTGTTCCTGGTCCCCTTCTGGGATGAAGATCCACTCTCAGCAGCAGCAGGTGTAGCACTCAAGGATTCTTCTGAGGAATCCAGGATAAGGGAGGACTGAGTTAGCCTTATCAAATTGAATGCAGGACTATTTCCGATCATGATGAGGATATTGTTGATGAAGGTGTTGGTGGTGAAGATGCCAGGTGCTTGGATCTAGCAGAGAGAAGGGAGCTAGCTGATGCTGGACTGAGCAAAGTTTCTGAATTTCGCAAACAGTTTGGATGGATGCGCTGTAGATGACGTAACAGGGAGGAGGTTTCTAGATGGCTATGGTCCCTACCTTTACTTACTCTGACATGACAATGGGTACAGATAGCTTGACAATTGTTGTCCAAATTTGGGTAGAATTGATTCCACACATAAGAAGTGGATTTTTTTGTTTTATGCCCAGGCATGACAATGGGCTTTTACTTATCATGGGCAACAACTATTTCCACTCGGGCCTGATTTACACAAATAACATCCTCATCATCAGCAGCCTCATTAGCGTCAGCTACACAAATATCCTCCTCATCCTGGTGCACTTCCACAGAATCTTCCTCGATTTCTATGTCATCATGTTGACTTGTGCTGCTCATCCCCACATTTGCAGAGGTAGCACAAGTGGTGGAAGGAGGCTCCTCTTCTACTACAGTTTTGGAAAGGTCAGGCCCACACATGGCATCAGCTGACACACTTAGACTCTCCTCAGGGATTTGTGACATTTCTGAGCGCACAGTTGGTTCCTGTGCCTTAACTATTTTCATTTTTTTAAATGTCTACAGGGAGATGGGCTTACATCATCATATGAGTTATAAATAAAGGCCAAGGCCTTAGCCTTTCCTTGCCACTTCGTGTGGTGAAAAGCATATTGCCAATTTTATATCTGTCTGCACCTAACTTTCCCTTTTAATGTTTTTTTCTTTACCAATGTAAAAGATTGCTTCTTTGATTTTAGGTGCCCTGATTTAAGCCCTGTATGCCCTTGTGCATCGGCTTTAGTAGATGATGTAGACGGACTAGTATCGTCATGACTGGTGGCACTGGCAGCAGCTCCAGCACTAGTATGTGGTTCCTGCTCTCCTCTCAACTGATCATTCTCCACCATAACAACAAACAATGATGTAGGGTACAGCACACGTCAATTTGTAACAATTTTAAATATTACACTGCGGTATCAATGACATTCAGTGTCACAATATTTTTTATGAATTAAACACTGCCCTACCACTGACAGTGTCACAATATTTTTTATGATTTAAACACTGCCCTACTACTTACAATTATCACAATATTTTTTATGAATTAAACACTTCCCTACCAATTAGTGTCACAATTTTTTTTTATGACTGATACACTGCGTTTCTACTTAGTGTCAAAATATTTTTTATGAATACACTGCGCTAACACTTACAGTGTGACAATATGTGTATGAATATTACACTGCTCAACGACTTATAGTGTCACAATACGTGTATGAATATAACACTGCGGTCTGACTGCAAGCGACACAGTAAAAAAAATAATAATAATACAGTACACTGGGGTACAGCACAAAAAAAACAACAAATTATATTAGCTTTTATTACCTTTTTTTTTTTACACTGGGCACCCTTGGACGGACAGAGCACCCCTGGATGGACACAGCAGCCCCTGGATGGACACAGCAACCCCTTGGATGGACACAGAAGCCCCTGCCCAGGATGGACACAGCAGCCCCTGCCCTGGATGGACACAGAAGCCACTGCCCCTGGATGGACACAGTGAATGAACAGAACGTTCAAGTCTGTACAAAACTATACAGTCCAAATTCATAAACACAATGTTATATACCATATCTCCTGTCTCTAGTATATAGCCATATTACCAGAAAGGCCAATCGTAGGTTATGGCAAATATGCAAAATGTAATACATTAATAAGACAGAAAGTATAAAACTTTAAAATGGTACTGCAGCTCAAAGTCTGTGGTATAGTGCATTCAATGATAGGATAAATACATATAAAATAGCCAGGTGGCTGCTTTACCAGACACAAAAGGAAAACATGAGCGGTATAAAAGGGGGATGATTTAATCCGGAATCATCATCTCCGTCCTCAGGTGTCCCTTGTACTTGGTGTGGTAGCCTGGTCTGGCACCTCCTCTCCTTCCAACGTGTTTCGGGACTACCTGTCCTTTTATCAAGGCCTTGACGGAGATGAGGTTTCCAGATTAAATCATCTCCCTTTCATACCCCGCATGAAATCACGCCTGTCTACGAATGACTGTCTTATGGTACATACACACAGTCAGATATGTCAGATGAACGATGATCGATGAATGATTGAACGATTTAACGATTTTTACCAATGATTTGAACGATTTTACTAACGATTTGAACGATTTCAGACTGTTTTAAAAATAATGAAATCGACCAAATCTGACTGCAAACACATCAGATGTCAGATATCGTTATCTGACAATTGGGGGCGCGCATCAATTATCGTTACAGGCTCAATTATCGTTACAGGCTCACATGTCAGATTTTCTGTCAGATATAAATGATTGAGCGATTTTTAAAATCGTTATCGTTCAAATCTGACAGAAGATCTGACAGTGTGTTTGCACCATTCGGCTTTAACTTCAGCTCTCCAACACTATAATAGGTCTCTCAACGTGGCCTCTCATGCGGCTTATTTGCAGGCAAAACAACAACTAGATAATCATCTATTGTCCCATGCCAAAAAAGATGTAGTGGAACACGGCTGATTGCTTGTTGGCTATCATGTCGAGACCTTGGCGTAAAAAGAACTTATATTACTGCCTATAAGTAGGCTTACCAAACTATCCCTTTAAACCATAACACTCGTGCATTACACAGGTTCTGTGGCTGATTAAAACCAGGTAAAATGTAGGCATAAAGTCAGCCAGCCACAGAACCTGTGTAATTCATGAGTGTCCTGGTTTAAAGGGATAGTATGGTAAGCCTAGCTATACGGGACCTTTGTACCAGTACTTTATTGACTTCCACCCAGGATATACTGTAGTTAAGAGATTTGAAGGTTACTATTCTTCCCTGTATGAGGACCTTGCCTTTAACTCTGGTAAACATGACATCATGCTTCATAAGGCTTTGCTACCTGAAGTTACCATTAGTCAAGGGAACTACTTAGCGGAGTATCGACAATCATCTATAGCCTCAATCTGGGTAAGTCTCCAGGCCCTGATGGATACTCTAATGAGAATTATAAATTATTCAAACAACAAGTAGCGCCTGTATTGGTAGACAACTTTAATAGCATTACATAATGGTTCCCTTTTTCCACATTTTAAGGATACAAATACTATTTTGATCCCCAAGCCCCAGAGGGACCCAATCCTCTATGACTCTTATAGGCCCATTAGCCTATTACACACAAACCTCGCTAACAAAATGGTGGACCAGTTACACAGCATATTACCAAATTTACTCACTTCTCATAATCTAGAATTTGTGTGCGGCCATCATTCTGTCCGAGGGGTAAGGGCAGCGATTGGGGCAGTGGTTGCCTCCTATGGAATGCTTCACACCCAAAATACACTTCTCAGACTTGATCCAACTAGGGTGTTTGATTCTGTTCTCTGGGCCTGATTCAGCAAGGATCGCTATTCTGCTAGACCACACGGACCGCAGTTGCTAATATTAGCAGTAAAATGCAAATGTTTGCAATCGCATTGTGATCACAGCTTACCATAAGGACCCCCACTTCCCCTTACACACATCCATATACTTGGGCAACATAGCGAAACAATTGGTAATATCGGACCCATACGCACAGTTAAGGCAGGTCAGACCTACCTCACTCAGAAATTGCTAACTTCAGGTCACGCTATGAGGCCTCAGGCTGCGTCAGGAATTGTAATGGATAATTTATGCCTGCCCCTGCAATGCCATCCCAACGCACTGGCACACCTGCATTCGCCAGACCACCCCTCCATCACCACCCACAAACGGCACTTCCTGTCAATCACTGTGCTCGGGGTCAGCGTAGCCTCTGCAAATGCATTTCCCATCGCAATTGCCAATTTGCGCAAGAGCACTGCGATGCATACGCATGCGCAATGTGAATTAATCGACTGCGATCCTTGCTGAATCAGGCCCTCTGTCCACATTTATTACTATTTTTATAAATATTGTTTGCTATCTTTTCATGTCTCTCTTGATGACTGTGTTGGTCAATGGCTGTGGAGAGGCTCCTATTTGTACCATATTTGGGGACCAGCCTTATTGCCGTTAGTATCCTAGAAAGAAAAGGATTTCAGGTCAAGTTCACAGAAGGCAAGTATGTTGTGTACAATAAAAGAGGGACTGTGATAACAACAATCTATGGAGCTGTGGGATAGGCGATTAGGCCACCTAGGGTATGATAACATCCAGAAACTCCTTGAAGGGATGGTGACAGGAATAGCCGTGAACAAACCAGAGAGACTGGAATGTGAGAGCTGTATGAAGGGTAAGCAAACCCATTGTCCCTTCCTAAAGGCAGCAACTAGAGCAGAGGCATTGCTAGCATTGGTGCATACAGATGTGGTCCGATGGGAGTGAAATAGAAAATTGGATACAGATATTTCCTGACATTCATCGTTGACTTCACAAGAATGACATGGACTTCATCAAAGGCAAAAGTGAAATAATAAGCAAAATAGTAGACTATGAATTTCTGGTGGCGACTCAGGGTCTGATTCAGATGTAGATGGTACTACAGAACCGCAAGGAAGCGACTTTGCAATACTGTCCAACTAAAATGCAAATGCAACAGGAGGTATCTGTAGGAAATAAACACCTCCTGCACGCATCTGCGATCCGAGTCCTGCATACATAGACGCTGCTTCGGATTACCATCATCGAAATGGTTACTGCCCTCAGCCAGGCTGCATAAGCCAATACTTTCTTCCGCTTGCAAGCCCAGAAAATCTGTGTCCTGCGACGCAGACCCTGGCATCGGCACACCCAGAAAATGGAGGCAGCATGCCCCCGTTTACAGGAACGCAACCCTTTATTAACAGCAACCAATCAGATTCTACTTAACAGTTATATAACACCTTCTAGAAGATAATATCTAGAATCTAATTGGTTGCTATGGGCAACATCTCCACTTCTAAAAACCCGCACCTTAGTAAATATACCGTGTGGTGTTCCATGAAACAGTGCTATCTAGTGTAATGCTGGAACAAGATCCGCAACACAAGTTTGTTACGCTGGATATGCAAACAGCTGGAAGTGTTTCTGAGTTAGACACTTCCAGTGTGGATACAGAGCTTGAGTTCTGTAAGACATAATAAAGGAAAAACCCCTAGGTGATATTATGAGAAATTCACAAATATAGATTTCTGTGAATCATACAATCCAAGAAGCAAAGTCAAGGGGCACGATTCTATTCTACACGATGTGAATAGCGCCGGAGCTATTCATTACACCGCGCTGCCAAGTCTAAGGATTTCTTCTCGCATCCCTCCGACAAAAGTCCTGGCGCGAGGCTTTCTGCCCTTAGCGCCGGGAAAACAGCATCGCGCCGGGAAGTTAGGTCAGGGAATGCCCGTTATCGCGCCTTAAACAGGGTGTTTAGTCGCGAGAACGGGCATTCTCCGACTAAACACCGCGCACAATTGAATAGCTTTGGGAGCTATCTCCCGGCGCTATTTACATCGCGCTCAATTGAATCATGCCCAAGGAGTGACTGGGAGAAATGGAAAATAGCCATAGGTTAATAATGGCATAATTGAATGACAACAATATGTGGACTGTTTTTAACAGGCAGAGTCACCGCAAGGCAGTCAAGAAATAAAATGGAAATGCAGACTGGACCATTACAAAGCCAGTCTGGTACCAAAATGAAACACAAAAATCCCGGATTGACTATGGGGAAATCTTATCATCTGTTACAAGGTACGGTATGTTGTGTTTAGTCATTGCCATATCTGCCATGCACAATTTACTACTGTATCAGACTCTGACTCAGCCTTCTTAAATGGAGATTTAATTGAAGAAATCTATATGGAACCTTCTGAGCATTACGATGAGGACATGTTCCAAGAAGGAAAAGTGTGGTCTGAAACAGAATGGTTGTTACTGGTACATTAAGTTAGATACTGTACTATTGAAGATGGGCTTTGTTTGTTAAGAGACTGATCACTGTCCATACCACAAGACAATAGAGCAAAAGTTGTTCATCATAGTTGTGTATGCTGATTATTTGTTGCTAGCAGGTCAGGAGGAACATATAGCCAGTGTCAGGCATCTGTTAGAGCATAAATTCAAGTTGAAAGTCCTATGGCCTGCCGACCCATAGAGAGCTTGTCTAGGCCTCTGTACTTTTTACCGGGCATGGCCATGCCCCCCTTAGAATAAAAGTATTTGCAGCACTGTGAAACAGGGGGTGCTGTAAGCATCTCACCCAGGGGCAAATCTGGGGGTTGCACAATCAGTTTGATCACTCCCCTCCACCCCTGTACAGGCAAAGGAGACTGCTGCTGCTGTTTAGTAGCAGCAACCTCCCCAGTCCCACTGCAGCCCAGCACACAGCAGCATGTGCTGTGCAGGGGAGAGAGGCTTTTGACAGGTTAGAGGGTGGGTGGGTTGGTGTTGGACTGAAAGCCACGACCAGGTTCCTCCAACAAGCACAGGTCGGGGTAGTTAGTATATGCTCCTCCCTATCAGCTCCCCTGAGGGCCTGCACATCACCTGTTAGGCTTGATAATCTTATAAAACTTGATTGGAGGAACTGTCACAATTGGACTGCAGATATATATTTAGGGGTTAAAGTGGGCCAGAATTGGGCGGAACTGTGTTCCGTCACTTCTATTTGGAGACGGAACCATGTCTGCCTCCGCCAACCCACCTTAGCCCAGTCCGCTGTGATTTTGTTACCAGAAGGCGCCCGGCTCCTTCCCAGCGGCAGCCGGAGCTCACTCCTGAGCTCCAGCTTCCGGCTCGCGCAGTGTGCAGTGCACTATAGGAGAGACGTCATGATGTCTCTCCCATTGTTCAGAGGAGCAGCCAGGCGGACCGGAGGCAGCGGACGCAGGAGCGGAGCTTGAGGTAAGTATTGTTTTTTTATTTTTGTGTAAGCTGCTTCACTATAGGGGGCATAACTTCTGTGGTCACTACTACTGGGGGCATTACTACAGGGGGCACCACTCCTGGGGGCACTGAATAAGGGGCACCACTACTGGGGGCACTGCATAAGGGGAACTACCACTGTGGGCACTGCATAAGGGGGACTACTACTACTGGGGGCATTGCATAAGGGGCACCACTACTGGGGTCTCTGAATAAGGGACACTACCACTGTGGGCACTGCATAAGGGGCATTACCACTACTGGGGGCATTGCATAAAGGGGCACCACAACTGGGGGCACTGAATAAGAGGAACCACTACTGGTGGCACTGCATAAGGGGCATCCCTACTGGGGGCACCACTACCATGCATTGCATAAGGGGCACTACTGTTGTGGGTATTATGTGTAAGGGACACAACTGCTGTGGGCATTGTATAAGGGGCACTACTATTGTGGGCATTATGTGTATTAGGGGCACTACTACTGTGGGCATTGTGTATAAGGTTGACAAATTTGGACATTGTGTAAAAAAGGCACTGCTGTGTGTCATACATGAATAAGGGAAACTATGTGGTGTAACGTGAATCAGGGGTGAAATCAAGATTGTGCTACTGTGGTGTAATTTGAATTGGGAATACTATTGTGTGATCATGCCCCTTTCTTTTGAGACCGCATCCCTTTTTTCAGCATGCGCCTATGCTGTCCCTTTTTTAAAAAGTGCAGAGGGGGGTGAGTTCCACCACTTCTCTAGGACCACTTTAAGCACTGTATATATTGAAGCAATACTTACTAAGTATGCAACGTCAGAAGCAGACCAGTAAGTACTCCAATTCGCAAAGGTACTAAAATCACAAAAGGCCATGTTTGCAACAAGTGAGGCAGAGGATATAAAAATAGTTCCTTAATAGAGCGCCTGTTGGAAGTTTAATATATGCAAGTATTGGGACTCCTCCAGACATCACACATGCTGTGAGCCAGGTGAGCCAATTTGCCATTAACCCTTGGAAACACTGGACTGCAGTCAAAAGAATACATACATAAATTGCTCAACTTAATTGAAATTAGTTTCTTCAAAATCAGGGAATTCTAAATTGAAATCTTCCTGTGATGTCAAATGGGGATCAGATGAGAATGACCATCATTCATACATGGAATACCTGTTTGTACTGGCAGGTACAGCTGTCAGCTGAACAAGCAGAAAGCTTCACTGTTGCCATATCCACAGCTGAGGCGGAATACATGGCACCTACCAAAACTGCCAAGGAAACCTTATGCCTAAAGCAGAGGTGTAGCCTGCAGCCATGGCACTGTCTCTCCCTTCCCCTCCCCAAGTGTGCCAGTTATGGGGCATAGCTCAGCATGTAGGGGCAAATTAAAGGGAATTAAAAAGAAACATATATTGGGCAACAATAATAACTATTCTCCATTGTTGGTATCAATCAAGCCTTAATAATAACTATTCACCATTGTTGGTATTAATCAGGCCTAATCCTGTAAGCTCACTGCAAAACTGAGTTCTGTCAGATGGCTGATCTGTATGCAGCCAGGATCTTGTGTGCATACAGAAGATCAACCATCTGACAGACCTCAGCTGTGAGAGGTGGAATAGAGCCAGGGGGAGGTGAGTCGGAACCAGATGAAGCAGAGGAAGCTGATGTCTGGGATTGCTAACTCTCCAGAACAGAGTTTCCCAAACTCCGCCATTACAGTCCAGGTTTTAAGAATATCCAAGATTGAGTTCAGATGGTTAAATCAAATTGACTGAGGTACTAATTTAGTCACCTATGCTCAATCATGGATAACCTTAAAACCTGGATTGTAATAGTGGAGTTTGAGAAACTCTGTTCCAGAATAATCCTGGATGGGAGGTAACCAGGGCCTAGACCAAGTATAGCCCACCTCGAAATGTCCCATTGGCGCCCCCCTTAAAAACAAAAATTTATACTGTTTTTTTTGTGTGTACTAAATAAAAATACACTTTACCTATAGTATATAGTGGTTTCACTGCAACGGGGAACCTCTGAAGAAATTGATCCTCCCTGGGCAGAAAGTGTCTTCAGTCAGTATTCACTATTCATGTAGGAAATCACATATTTTGGAAAATGCCTGTTTGTGTATGAATATAACTGATGTCATCATCATACAACAGAGGTTCAAGCAGACTTGTGCCCCGTGTTCCCCTCTGCCCCATGTCCCCTCCAGCCTCCTGCCCAATGTCTCTCCAGGTTCCTATCCCGTCTCTCCAGCCTCCTGCACACTGTCATTCCAGCCTCCTGCCCTGTGTCTCTCCAGCCTCCCATTCAGTCTCTCCAGCCTTCTATATACGTCATTCCAGCCTCCTGCCCTGTGTCTCTCCAGCCTCCTGCCCTGTCACTGAAAAGTTGCTGATGCGATCGAGATGCATGGAATCAGAAAACTTGTGGAAAAGTGAGGGATACTCCTGGTTGGTGACTGGGAGGTGTCTACTAGTGCATGCAAAAATGATCTATTCAGTTGGGTGTGTTATGGGAATAATCTCGGGAGTGTCAATGCAAGCAGCTGCGTACATGCACAGCTCAGGCATAGAAGGTCGTAGCCAGAGTGAGAATCTCTAGCTGCTATAAGGCTGGTGCAAGTTTCAATGGTGCGACTGATGGTGACATCTAAAGACACACCAATTGGTATTACTGCCTGTACAGATGCTGACAGTGGGCGTCTCAGTCCTTGCACAGTCAGCCGCATGGAGTACACCAGGGAAGGCGTTTGTATCGTCATTTGCATAAAGTCGCAGATGGGCATTCACCAAAAGATGCTACTGTGTGCACCTCTGAATCAGGCCCTATGCATTTCCGGGTGAGAGTGTGGCAATGTGAATATAATATGAATAAAAGCTACATGCTGTCATTGGCCTTGTTTTACACTCTCATGCAGAATCCCCTGTTTGATGGGTGTACTGTGTACATAACTGTTACTAGGAAACCACTTGGCTGCAGCTCAGTCTCTCCCACCTTGTGTGGGTCAAAGTTGGTAAAAAGGTGTCCTTACACATGCAAGATTGATAACAGTGGAAACAAGCGCTTTGTGGAAGGAATGAGTATAGCAGAGCCCAGTCTTCACTGGTGACAATAATGCGTGCTGGGTTATCTTTAGTAAATAATTAAATTATATAGATTTATGAGTTTACAATCTCAATATATACAGTCTCACAACACTTCAAAGTACAAATTACAGTAGGTTGTTAACATATTTAGACTTTGCAGCAGTCTCTTGTTTGGCATCACACCCATCATCAAGTTTACTGGGTGATCAACAGTTTTACTAGACCCTAGAGCAGTGTTGGCTAACCTTGACACTCCAGCTGTTATGGAACTACATAACCCAGCATGCACTGCTACAGTTTTGCTATTAGGGCATGCTAAAACTGTGGCAGGGCATGCTGGGATATATAGTTCCACAACAGCTGGAGTGTCAAGGTTAGCCAACACTGCCCTAAAGCTCACACTCACTCAGTGACTGTCAAATTTTGCCTTTATATCAAGATTCCACCTGATACTTGTAGGATTCAAATTGCCAAACTCTGGATTGCATCTGTGAGTCACAAGATCAACTAACAAAGCAGCAGCTTCTTTTCACTGAGTTTATATAAACTTGCATCAGGAATGGAGTTAAAGATCTGCTGCTGGTAATCACTGCCAAACACCTGCAGTTTATTACTTCAGGGTCAGCTCAATACAATCTGCTTTCTGGACACAAGCAAGTGTCAGCTAATTGGATTCGTTTCTCTGCATTTGAGATCATGAAATATCACAGGATTGTTTTCTGTGTATTGACCTCAGTTTATAAACTATCCTCCAGGCTTCGTCCCTTTGTCTACGGACAACATTAGTGCTAAGTTTATTTTACCGTGGCATTTCTGTGGACTTTTCTTGTTCTACCACTGTGGATGTTACACTACCAAAGATAGAAGACTTTGTGGTCTATGTACTAAGCATTGGTGAGAGATAAAGTCCCAATCAATCAGCTCCTGTCACTTTACAGGCTGTTTGAAAAATGACAGGAGCTGAGTGATTGGTACTTTATCTCCTTCACTTTATCTCTCTCCAAGGCTTAGCATATAGACCCCTCTATATTTGTTTTGTGCATCCATTTACACAGTTGAAATTACATTCTATGTTCTACCATTGTGGACATTACAATACCAAATGTAGAAGATTTTGGGGGGAATTCAATTGTGCATTGGTTGCACCAGAGGTTCCCAAACTCCGCCATTACAGGCCAGATTTTAAGGATATCTATGATTCACTCTGCGCCAACTGTTGAGTTGGAATGTTCTATTTTATCAAAGTTTGAAGTAAATATAAAAATTTCTGTATCATATTCTGAGCATACACTGGGGAGCATTTGTAAAAAGACGTTGTCAACAAAACCAACAAATCAGATATGTGCTTTCATTTTCTAAACTGCACAATCAAATTACAAACTGTCTGGTGGGTTGTCAACTTGTCATTAATTCACGCCCACCACTTTTAATTAGAGATAAGCAGTTCGGTTCTGCTGAAATCCGAACAAACCTGAACTATGGGTTTTGAACCGAGTCTCAGCTTGGTTCATTTTGGGGTTCCCGACTTGGGTCTTCTTGCAAGTGCAAAATCCGGATCTAAGAACAGGCCTTGCGTGTTTTGTATTGCATTTAAGTCCTTCCCTCGTGATTTCAGGTGCTGTGAGGTGGTCAAACTTAACTGGAAATGAATGTTATTGATGTTAATAACACTATAGGAACAAAAACAGGTCCAAATTACATGATTTTAGCTGGTATTATACATTTTTAAAGAAATCTAAAACCAAAACCCAACCAAAATACTTTGGGAATCATAAAGTTTGCTGGCTGTGTGATTCCATTGGAAAATACATCAGAAAGGACTACTGCATTGGGACCCACTCATCCATCCCATTGAAGATTTCTGGAAATCCAAGGGTTCCGGTGGTCAAGGGGTCCCAGTGTTAACCACTCTGGTACAAATTTTGTTTGCACTTCTTTAACAAGTGTTTTAATATCATTATTTCCTTTGTCTGAAAGTAATTTGTACTGATTTTATGTGTTCAAAATAAAATAACCCTTTATGTTTTGAAAACAATATATTTTAATTTGTGTGCCTATAAGTTTAGGTAATGGGTTATTGAGACTCTCTCTATGGTAAGTGACATCTTGTTCCCCAATGTTTAAAACGTATGTGTTTCTACTTGGGAGAGCTTGATTGCATCAAGATAAGTTTTCGGACATGTTAGGTATTTCACTGTGAAAATCTGCGTGTTTAGCGCACAAAGGACCACCTATTTCCCTCTTTTCTGCAGGGTTTAATACCATCTGAAGTTGGCATCAGTTCCCGCAATCAAAACTTTCAGCTTTTAGAGCTTGATGAATGGCCGGTAGTCTCAACGGTACTCCAAAGATCAATATAAATGTGCCCATTACATAAAAGGAAGGCCACCTGCACACATACTGTATGGCGATTTTTTGCTACTTTACATAAGCGGGCAATTACATTTTATTTTGTGAACACAGTTTAAGTCGATGAACTTGGACACAAATGCTTTCTAACTAAAGCTGACCATCCAATATACAATTTTCTGTTAGATATCTGTCCAATCTGGCTGGTTGGAATGGAAACCTGGTAATGTATGGGAGCAAATGACAGTCGATCATATGGTTTTAAACACTGAAAAAAGGACATAAAAATTGTTCAAATTGGTTAAATTCATGTGTTTTAACCAATTTGTCTGATCAACCATTTTTAGCTATTTTCCAGTGTTTGTGAGCAAATAGACGATTGTCATTTGCTCCCATACATTACCATGTTTTCATTCCAACCAGCCAGATTGGACAGATATCTGACAGAAAAAGTGGATGCCCAGCTTATGAATTAACCACTGAGGCTGCTTACTTAATAAGGGTCACATGATCATCAAAAGTCTTCTCATATAGTCACTGCGAAGAGCAATTTAATGAAAAGATGAAAGACAAGGACAGTTTGGGGGAAAGAAAAGAGATCATATTTCATGTTAATGTAGCTTATTTTAGGCATGGTTCTTTAAATTATAGAAATAATAAATATCTGTTATACAGAAAACCCTCAAAACTCAAATATTCCAGACATTAAATCTAGTATCTGTATTTAGAAAATGATATTGAGGACACGGGGCTAATTCAGCATTGCACGTATGTGCAATGCTGAAAGAAGATTCCAGATTATCATGAATATGCACGTGCACAGGACCTGTTCTACTAATGTGCAGAACGGGTCCTGCGTTATCGCATGCAGCCGCTCCTATGCCTCTGCCTGATTGACAGGCAGAGGCATTTAAGGGGTGGTGCGGGGACAGCCGGCGTTCCCGGAAACGGTGCGTAGGCCCCGTTTTCTGGGAGTGGCAAGGCCAGAGGCTGCGTCCACAGATGCAGTTTCCTTGCCTCACAAGCCAGCCAGCCTGAGTAAGCTGAGGCTTACTCAGCAGGTTGGTGGCCTGGCACCATCCACCATCGCGACCATTGTTCGCGATGGTTATCCCAACCTGCGATCTCGGTTGCAGTGCTGGGATCACAAATTGCAGCAGGGAGTGTCATATATCTCCTGCTGCATTTGCATATTGGCAAGGACAGAATTGCGAACCTGCTTGCATTTCGTCATAAGCTGAACCACCCCCGCAGTCACTAAATAATACTTTATATCTGGTATTTTGGATCCTGCTGTAGAAATTATTGTTACCCAAACATTGATTCCAAACAACTTGGTCAGTATTGCAAGAATTATGTCATTGTTTGTTATAAATCTCATATTACAAGGCCTGGCAAGAGGCAGTGTTGCATTCTAGAGCAATCACCAACTTCAAGTGTTTAAGCTCAACAGCAGGGCATGGCCATGTTGGTGTGCCTGAAAGCTGGCATGGATGTCATAGTGCAGACATGAGCTTGTCGTGTGTATATATGTAAAGATTTACACACACGCACACCACACACACTTTTTCAGTGAGTCACACAGTCATTCAGACATAAATCATGTTGCAGTCTTGAGTTTAAATGACACATTTTATTTACTTACTGAGTTTTTATTCTTCTTACAATGACTTGACCTGAAATCTGGGCGAGGAAGGGCGGATAAATGTCAGTATCAGGCAGGCAGAGCAAGAGGCAGAGGCACCAATATGAATGCCCAGATTGGGGCCCACAACCTCAACAGCTCCCAGCTTCATGTCCTGCACTAGGAACACACACTCAGCTGGAGAAGGAGGATTCACAGTTAACATACAAGGGTAATAGGCAAAAGGATAGATGATAGGGGCATGGTAACTTCAGTAGGACCTGCAGCAACTCTCCATGCATTACAATGCCTTGCAGAACATTGAATCCTATACATCAGCTTAAAATATACCTGCACATCATACTTTCAGACTTACTGAACACTTGAAATGAATGAAATCCATTTCAATTGGCTATAGCTATAACAAGGATTATTTAATTCACTGGAGCACTACAGCATTCCATATGGCATGTTAGCTCATTATTATATGGGATAGTAATACACTGCTAATGAAGGCAGCAGACACAAGGATATCAAACATCAGGAATTGTTGGGAACTAGTTGGTTTACCATACAAATTGTAGTTATATTCCGATTATCAACCTTAGAGTGACATCGAGAACTGGCAACAGTGTGGAACTACAATTTTAAACTTGTCCTTTCTACAGAATATTGTTTCATAAAAGTGAGTGAAATAAATTCCTAACCTTAAAATGCATTCTTCTGCAGGAATGCAATGACCATAAAATGGCATCATACTGTAATTCATAATTACTTGTAGTTTGGTACGGAAGCATTGAGTCATGTGATGGTTCCTCAGCTCCAGAGGAAATATGTCTTATTATCACTTCACATATATTTTATGAGAAGAATTCTGTATGGCCTACATAGCATTCAGTTCATCCATTAGCTTATGAGTTTTCAAGCTAAAGCTTAAAATGTTTTGATTTCCTCTGCGACAGTCCAGGCCTGGGTGATAATGATGATCACAAAAAGAAACTGGACCAGATAAGGAGGGTTTCGGGGGTGTCTCTGACATGTTGTTACTGAACTTCTTCACTTTTTACAAAATGGCAGTATCTTCCTTAATATACAGAGAGAGCTGCAGATTCTTACAATGGGAATACAATGAGTGGTACTGGAACAGGAGAAAGGGATAACCTCTCTGCTCATACATCATGGCTAGCTGAGAAAGGAATACAGCACTTCTTTATCAATGAGTGCTCCTGTCATATATCTGGGAGGTAAGGGGGATGGAAGCCTCCTTCCCAGTCTGAAAGAGCTTGTACCTCAGGATTGATTGTGTGAGATATCTCCCATATTATTTGGGGATTAGTAAATGACTGTCCTCGAAGGTTTTATAAGGAGCAATGTATGTGGTAGAAAGGAGCCCACCTTTAAAGTTTTTGTATTATGGAGGGGACTCCCTGAAAGGCTGCGGTGAATAGAGATAGAACCTCTTCTGAAACTGAAAAGCTAAGTGGTAGTAGCTCCCCATCCAGGATTAATGGTAAAGTACAAGCTCCCATTTCTCATCTTAAGGTGTAAGTGGGTGGAGGAAAGGCACACCTCGTCCTCATCTTCACCTGTTTACATCACACTGCAGCACTTGCACCTCTGTTTCTTCATAGTCAGATCCTTCTCTCCACTCTTGGGCGCTGCTGTGTCATTGGTCTCTGGCTTCTCATTCTTGTTGGGAGGATCTACAGGTGCACCATTAGGGGGATGCTGTGCCTTTTCCGGTAGATCTCCATCTGCAGCTGGCTGGGGATCCCCGTCACTGATGACGACAAGTTCAGCAGTGATGGCCTCTTCCAGACCCAGAACTTTCTTTGTCTCATTCTCATCCTCCACATTTTGGTAACCCATGAAAATCATGGTTACTGGTGGTTCAGGGCTTGGTGATATCTGAGGAGGTCGAGCCTGCACACCAGGGATCTCTTTGCGGGGAGATGCTCTCTGGATTGGGGTCTTTTCATCTGAGGTCAGGGAAACATCACTGAGAGTTGCCTCTTCTGCCTTGTGGATCAATTCCTCCACTTCGGTGGAACTGAGCTGGTGAACGGTGTCATTGGGAACTGCGACATCTGCCCTCACCGCATGTACAACTGCAAGGAAATGAAAGAGATTATGAGGGGAATATACAAAAGACTGAAAAAAAGAATGAGACCAGATGACAGGAGATGCGAGAGGTAAAAAAAGACTAAATGAAATTTTGAGTAAAAACAAAAGTAATACAGGTAACAGCTTTTTCTCTCCTTATTAACCACGACGGTGTGTAAACAACCTCCAATAATGTACAAAAAGAAAAGTCTAAATTGTTGTGTGGAAAGATTAATCTATGAAACTGTGCAATATAAGCAATAAGTATGAATACTTTGACGTCTGATATGACAATGTAGGAAGGTGGAATGAGTAAAATGGAGAAAAATAAGAAATTGAGGAAGGTGGTTGCGAAATGGAATATAAGTGAAAAGGAACTGAAAAAAAATATCAGCATTCCTTTAGGTGCATGTAGGGTTTGCTGTCTGTGCTGGGAGTTACTTAGAGAACAATGTACTGTATAAATCCATCCATCCTTCAAAATGGAAGTTATAGGCAGATATGGTACATAAAAAACAAGTGTATTTTTGATCCAGGTCTGGCATGACATTGTGCAATTGATAGGGATCAACTTCCAGTAGGAGCAAAAGGGATGTGTGTCTGGGCCAAGGGGCAAATTTATGAAAGTCTGCAATTTTTACACCAACAAGTTTTATTTGTTATTGCCGCATATAACAGCAATAAGAAATGTTTCAATGGGGCAATTTAAAATCAGTCTTTTGACGGATATGGATTCCGATAACAGGCCATCTCGGCGAAGAATATCACTTTACTTCACGGTTCAGACCCGTCCTGCCTACTGTGCATCGATGGACATCAGAATGTACATCTGCAAGCGGTAAGTACCACAAAGAGGCTCATTGGGTTCTCTCTATAGACTGGACTGGCTAAGGTCATCTAAAGATGGCGTTAGCCAACAGGGTCAAGCTCAGAAAAGCTAAGATTTTCGGAGCTTAGTAAATCAGGTTATTATTGCAGTCCCCATAAAACGTTATGTGGACAGCAGCTGCAGTTGTTAAGGGGGGAATCACATAAGATACTGGAGATTGCTGCAGAACCTGTTTTTAATTAGCTCTAATAATTTATAGTGCAGCAATTTAAATTTTTTACTGCAATTTTCAGTTTGATAAATTATCCCCTAAGTATTAAACTTAACATAAATTTATATATGTTTTCAATACACTTCATGGTATGAGACTCGTATATTGCTTAATGACCCTCCGATTGTTTTTAACCCTCCGGGATGACATTAGAGAGACATCTGATCCTATTTTTGTGGGGGGGACCCGGCAGACCACGTCCAGAGAAGAAATTCTATGCATATAAATTGTGTTATTGTACGATTGATTGATTGATATATATTATATGTAATATCAGTTTAAATTGTGATGTTTTCCTATGCTATGATGAATAAATAAAGTTTGAAAAAAAAAAAAAAAGAAAAATTTATATAGCACCAGTATATTCCGTAGCGCTTGACAACAATTACATGAAAAATCATCAAATATTTGTTGCTGAAATGACCATTGTATCTTGAGGAGTAATAACCCCTGACCTACCAGAGCACCCCTACCTTTCTGTTCATCTTCATACACCTTGACCCCCTGCAGGAGGTGCCCTTGGGGGAGCATGGTGTTGCTAGAGAGGACTTTAGTCTCCCCTGTGATTCTGTCCTTCTCTACTGTAATCTCCACAGAGTACATGGCTGGGACACAAACAGGACAGTCACAGTAAACCCACAATAACCCTCAATCCCTCCCACCGCCCTGCTGTTGGGCAGCAAGCAGGGGCAGGAAAATACAGAAGGGAAGGTGGGCGTGAGAGCAGCGAAGCAGAGAGGCATTAAGGGAAACAGCCATTGTCCTATGTTTGCTGTGTCCCTGGCACTGAATCATGTTCATGCTGTGAGGACAACAGTGGCACCGGCAGCAATCTGACATCAGCACAGTTGGACTTCACTGCACCTACTTGGTGTAAATTATATTTATATTTTGATATTAACATGTTAACATGATATGAAACGATGCTACTGGCTCCTGGTACTCAATTATGTTTTTCAAAGAAAAGAATCAGTTTTGCAAAATGTGCACTTTTTCTATGATAAAAATTAATGATTTTGAAATGTTTATTTCTTTATTACCACACTGCCTCTCATCATGTTAGGTAGTACATTAACTGTGGGTGTCACTGTTGCTATGTACAGTCAGTAAATATACTCAATCAATAAAAAAGTGTTTGCCTCCATCCTGATTTCTTCTATTTTTACATATTTGACACACTTGTTTCCGATCTTCAAACATAATTGAATATATAACAAAAGGCATAGGACACTTGGTTTCATGCACGCGCAGTAAGGGATTTCTGGACTTTTCGCACATGCGTAGAAGCAAAACATCGCTCAACTGCGCAAACATCGGCACCGCATCCCTCTCTGAATCAGCCCCAAAATGCAGTTTTTAAATCATTCAATTTATTGAAGGAAAAATTCATCCAACTCCTATATCACCCATGTGAAAGATGAATTCCCCCCCTAAACTTAATAACTGGTTCTGCCACCTTTAGCAACAACAACTGCAATGAAACACTACCGATAACTGGAGATCAGTCTTTCACATCGCTGTGGAAGAATTTTGGCCCACTCTTTGCAGAATTGCTTTAATCCATCCACAATGGAGAGATATCAAGAATGAACTGCCTGTTTAAGGTCCTGTAACAGCATCTCAATTGGATTCAAGTCAGGTCTTTGACTAGGCCACTCCAAAACCTTAATTTTGTTTCTGTTGAGCCATTCAGAGGTGGACTTGCTCTTGTGTTTCACATTGTTGTCTTGCTGCATAACCCAATTGTGCTTGAGCTTCCGATCACAGACCGATGACCCAACATTCTCCCGCAGAAGTTTCTGGGAGAGCAGAATTCATGATTATCTGAATTATGGCAAGTCGTCCAGGTTCTAAAGCAGCAAAGCATCCCCACACCATCACATTACCACCACCATGTTTGCCTGTTGGTATGATGTTCTTAATATTGAATGTTGAGGTAGCCAGTTGTAACGCAACCCATGTCTTCCAAAAAGTTAAATTTTTGACTCATTAGCTCACAAGGTTGGCAGTTATCAATGTGTTTTTGGTAAGTGTGAGATGAGCCTTTATGTTCCTCTTGGTTAGCAGTGCTCTTGGCCTTGTAGCTCTCCCATGGATACCATTTGTGTCCAGTCTCTTTCCTATAGTGGAATCATGAACATTTGAGATTAACTTAAGTAAGCAAGCCCTGCAATCATTGGATGTTAGTCTGGGTTCTTTTGTGACTTTCTGGATGAGTTGTCGATGCACACTTGGAGGAATTTTTTTGATGGTCGGCCACTCCTGGGAAGATTCACCACTGTTCCAAGTTTTCTCTATTTGTAGATAATAACTCTCACTATGGTTTGCTGAAGTTCCAGGGCCTTAGAATTGGCTTTGTAACCAATATATTTCAATAACTTTCACAGGCTGGGTACACATTAGACGATATATTGGACGATATATTGTTCTGAGGCAAATTGTAATGACATATCGTTGACATCGCATAGTGGGCCTGATTCAGAGCCGCTCGTAAGTGGCCGCTCGTTCGCCCCGAGCGATGTTCGCACAACTGCGCATGCGTATGGGTTGTAATGCGCATGCGCCAACCAGTCATTGCGGTCGGAAATCGAGTGCTCGCAAAATAGCGAGTGCCTGCTAATTTGAGTGACAGGATGAGGCGTTTGTGGGTGGTAACAGGGGAAGGTGTTTGAAAACGGGGAGTGGAGATCCGAACGCAGGCATGCCAAACGATCAAAACGGGCGTTTTAAGGGTGTGCATAATTAACAAAGCAGCGTCATCGACCACGTTACTTGGTTGTTTCTTAGCCTGAACTGTTCGCATGATTGCGGTAGGAAAATCCAACCACAAGCACTGCGAGAAGTTCAGACGCCTTTCGATGTACTCGATTAATCTAATAAATAGCGGAGATGACGTAGGATGCGAGCGGCCAGGGGGCGTCTTTACAAAATAGCGAGTGCATGTTTCGTTCGCTCGCTCAGACATAGAGGCGTCAACAGACCGCAAAGAGCGAGCGCTCTATTTAAATAGCCGGCCCCTTTTTCTGAACGAGTGAGCGCAAATAGCGTCCGGCTCTGAATCAGGCCCAGTGTGTACACTCAATCGTGTGTTCAGATGAGTCTTTCATCACATCTCCACATCTGATGTGCTGCACGTCAGATGGGAAGATGTCATTGTGGTGCACACTAAGCAGTGTGTATGCTCAACTGGGTGAGATGGTTGTATAGTGTTTACATGAGTAACAATTTATAGTATGTGATCCAATGACACAATATATTGTACCATCGTTGGGATGACAGGAATTTGGAACGACCATCATGTCTTTAGTACATCGTTCTGATGTGTACCCAGCCTTACTCATACTCATCTCTTCTGGAAAATCTTTTGATCACGGCATACTGTGCTGCTTATGAGACCTTTTAGCCAACCTCTCATTGCCGGAAAGGTTCTATTTAATTGATGTTTAGGTTTAACAGGACTAGCAATAATCAGGCCTGATTGTGTCTAGTCTAATTGAACTCAATTATCAATTCAGTTTGGTTCATTGGTTGAATGATTAACTAAGGGGGCAATTACTATTTCGTACAGAGCCAGTTGGTGTTGGATAAAGGCCCCCATATACCTACGTGATTTGTAGACGTTCACAAGACGTACATTCAGTCTTGTTGAAATCATGCATTTTTTCATCCAATGTGCGCTCCCGTGGGTCCTTCAATCGTATCTTATGATCATATGTGCAGCACATATGTTCCATCGTATTGTGGCCCTGATTCAGAGCAGGACGCTCTGATCAGAGCGCTCGCTCTAAATCAGGGCCGTCCTATTTAAATTTGGAGCGGCCTTTTGGACGCTCGCATAGCTGTGGGTTACCACCCACAGCTTATGCGAGCGTCCATGATGATGGTCTCGATGGTCAAGACCATCGCGACCATCGGGCTTGCGATGAGACCCTGCGGTAGGGTCTCGCTGCCGCAAGCCCTGGAGTGATTTTGGCTCTATCAGAGCCAAAATCACTCCCACTGACATCACTAGTGATGTCACTAGTGATGTCAGTGGGGCCGGCCCAAGACGATAGGCGTTCCCATGGGAACGCCTCCGTCTGGCAGCCACGCCCCCGGCACACCCACCAAAGGGGGCGTGCTGTCAATCACCATCGACAGCACGCCCCCTTTGGTGCGAGACCCGGAGCGACAGCTTGGCTGTCGATATGCGGGTCTCGCGCATGCGCACAACGGAGCTCCCTCCGTCGTGCGCATGCGCATTTGGGTACCATCGACCCGCTTGCGAGCGTCCTGCGCTCGTGAGCGGGTCTGAATGAGACCCAGTGTTCAGAACGTGGCATTTTTTTTTTCATGCAATCCATCGTGTGGCAATACAGTCATTTCAATGACTGTTTGTCCCTATTCCCTAATGAGCGCGTGAGGCACAGGATTGATCTTACGATAGATCCTGTGCTAAGAAAAAAAAGAAATGGTGACGACGGGACTGCAGGGTTAGCCGATGTGAATCGAATCGGATGCTGATCGCGTAGGTGTATGGGCCCTATAACTTTTTTCCTTCAATAAATGAAATGACCTTTCAAAAACTATATTGTGTTTACTCAGGGTGCCTTTGTCTTATATTCAATTTAGTTTGAAGATCTGAAACAAGTAATACCGCTTTTATACCAAAATTCCGGGTCTGACACGGAGGTGGGAACACGGTTCCAAACCGGATCAGACCCGGAATTTAGCCAGGGCCGAGAGAGGATATTCCCGAGTTGGCGCTGTTCACACCGGAGCCGGGTCTGCAGTGACCTGGCTCTTCTGGCGGGGAAGTGGACGATTGGAGATCTCTACCGTCACTGAAGCCGGCCAACCAGCTGGCATGTGGTGCGCTCCAGGTCATCGTGACCCGAATTGCGCCGATTACACTGCAGGGTTTCACGGGTCATTCCCATGTTAAACCCTGCAAGTTATCTGGGTTGGATTGCCGGGTCACTCGACCTAGGAATCCAACCCTGTCCCCTTTTATCCCAAGGAGCTACCTGGGTTAACCCTGCAAAAACCCTGGTTTTAGCTCTGGTGTAAAAGGGGTATAAGTGTGATAAATATGCAAAATAGAAAAAAATCAGGAAGGGCGCAGATACTTTTCATGCTACTGGTTATTTATGAAGGCATTTTCTTCCCAGCTGAGACATCTTGCAGTACTAGCAGCAATGATCATGTGGTTGGTTGTTTCACTGTCTTAATTAACAGGAACAAATGGCATGTATAATTATATATACTAACACTAGGGGGCAGATTCTGAGTCACACACTGCAGCGTCCGTGTCTGCATCTTTGCCAGTCTCGCATCTGCAACTTTATGCTAATGCCACTACAAGCCCTTCCCCGGTGTACATCTGGGAGTCTGCATGTGCAAGGACACATACGGCATATTGCTTGGTATGGTCTCCATAGTACAGGATTGTGCATCTGCAAAACGCCCACGACACTCCCATTACACGCCCATAAGAAGGACCATCTCTGTTCGTGTGAATAGCCGCCTCCCAGTCACAGCCCAGGAACGACCATTACATTTTCAAACCATTTCTGAGCCGGTGCGTCTCAATCAATACTGCGACTTTGCACGCACACTCTATTTGACACATGACCAGTGCCACTCTTTTACGACTTTGATGACTGTGCAGTACAATACATCGACCATTTGCGTGAATAATGGAATACCGTCTGACTCTGAATTGAGCCCTATAACAGTAATGGTGCGGTAATGTATTATATTTTAGCACGTGTGAATTTTGTTTTACTTTTGAGTGACTGTAGGGCTATGGTATTGCTGTGCTGTGCAAAGATTTAATGAATAAACTTATTTCGCTAAATTCTTGTGAGCAACAGCAGCCCAGCCATGCCTCGTTCTTGGATGCTGTGAAAGCCAAGCAGTGCCCAGCATATGTAGAAGTGCCGCAGAACTCGGCTGCCTGACCTAGAGTCTACTTACCTGCTCTCATCATGTCTGGACTGTCTGTCTTCTTAGCAGGGGATAGTGAAGCATTCTGATCTGAAGAGAGAAAGTAATACAACAATGTGGAAGCCATGTGACCTATAGCAAAACTTCAATCAAACAAATATTTTTCCTTATATTCATTAACTCTATGACGAAACACTCTTCCAAACCATAAAAAGCAGCACATTGAACTTACCTCTGGCTGTATTCACTACGGTCTGAAATTAAACAGAAGGGAATTGGTACATTTTTACATACTGAAGACAAACAAAAGTTACCTGTACATTTGCAGAAAAATAAATTATATATTTGTGTACATTTTACAAATGTATGCAGAACTATGGGGGTCATTCAGACCCGGTCGCAAGCACCGATGTGCTCGCAACCGGGTCGATGGGTAGCCCTGCGCACACGCAGCAGGCGCACTGCGCGTGCGCTCACTCCGGAGATCACTACAAAAGGGGCGGCTGTCGATGTTGATCGACAGCTCGCCCCTTTTTGTAGGCGGGCCGGGGGGGTGGTTTCCAAAACGGAGGCGTTCCTTAAGGAACGCCTACCGTTTTGTGGGCGGCCGCACTGACATCATCAGTGATGTCAGTGGGGAGCTTCCTGCTCCATCAGAGCAGAAAGCTCCCTGGGGCTTGCGAGTGCCCAGACCCAACCTTAGGGTCTGGTCGTAAGCCCCGATGGTTGCGATGGTGATCACCATCGCGACCATCACCCTGGTCGCTAACTAAGCTGTGGGTGGTAACCCACAGCTTAGCTTGCAACCAGGAGGCGGTACCAAAAAAAAAAGAAGCGCCCGCCCTCATTCAGAGAGAGCGATCGCTTCTTGCGACTGCCTCTGAATGAGGTCCTATGTGAGAGCCAACTTCTTTATATTGATCATATTTATTATTTTCTATTCCGTATGATATAATAGTTTGTGGAATGTTTTTAGTATTTCTGTAAAGTGAATCTTGAAGAACAGATATGCTAGGTTGATTATTATTCTACTCTATACATTTAGTTTTATTTAATGTAACATCATATGTGTTGAAAGAACAGAGTTTAGCTGATTTCAACTAACTGGCGGGACACAAACTGAGGTTCTTTTCATGCTGATTTTACTTTTATTTCCCATGTTTTACAATAAGCCTCATCTGACCTATTGTGTGCCTCAATGTGCGCAGGTTTGTGAATATCAGTTTTCATAGGTGTTGCACTGCTGCACGCTGTGGAGGCAGATTCCTCCATGGCGTGCAACATAAACAATAGCATTGTCTGAAAAAGAGGTATGACACTATGGGGGGGGGGGGATTTATTAAAGCTTGGAGAGAGATAAAGTACCAACCAATCAGCTCCTGTCATTTTTCAAACACAACCTGTAAAGTGAGTTAGGAGCTGCATGGTCAGTACTTTATTTCCCCCTACTGTATCTCTCTCCAAGCTTTGATAAATTTCCCCCTATGTGAATTGTGCCGCAGTATAGGACTGGCATGCTAGTGCATATTTTTGCTGCAGAATTTGTACTGTCTAGCAATGGAAATAATTACTGAGTATATATGAAATATGACAGCCTTAAAAGGAATTTCACCTTTAAAAAAACTTGGAATTAAGAATTTTACTTAATACACTTCCTAATAATAATACTTTGGTGGATGTTGCTCCCTTGGAACCACAACAATTTCCTGTTACTTAGCAGGGTCCCACTACTTACATATACTAAGGACTGTTGTGATCATCCTTGGTGCTGGTCGTCTCTCTGCTGGAGTATACCCAGGCATGTAACAAAAGACAGCCTGTTTAACTTTATTAACAGGCATGTATTATCTGGTATACATGACACTTGCTAGACAATAACACCACTGTAAGCAAAATTGTATTGCTATATTAATAACACCTCTCTCATAGTTCAAACACAAAACACTAGTAATGGTCATAGGGAAACAGTATATATAATATAATAAATTGATAGATCAATACAACAGTAGTATAAATAGGTTATACTGAGGCACTGTTATACGGGAAATGTAAAATCAGGGCCATGTACATATTGTATTGTATATACTCATACATATGAGGATGCAACTTATCAGTACCCCTATGAAGTGCAGTGTACTTGGTAATTAGGGGATGCAGTCAGGAAGCCGACTGTCTAATCCCGGCAGGGGTCTAATGATAGGCATTGAAATCCTGACGCCTATCATTATCCCTACGCCGGGAGCCCGACGCCCGGCACACAGAACGAAGGAAAGCAGGGCGGCGGGGGCGTGGACAGCTGCGGGACGGTTTAGGCTAGGGGCTCCCGAGGGGGGGGGGGAGGGGGACTTAGGGTCAGGCCCCCCCAGGGAGGGTTAGGCTAGGGAAAGGAGGGGGTTAGAGTTAGGCACCCCCGGGGGGAGGTTGGGGTTAGGCAGAGCCGTAACTAAACTTTTTGGTGTCCTGTGCCAGAGAGAGCATTGGCGCCCCCCTCATTTTTCAAAGGGACATAATGCACCCAAAAAAGGGCCATGGCTTCATGGGGAAGGGCCAGGGAAGAGATATGGGAGGCCAGGAGATGCTGGGGATGAAATAAGAGGAAGCTACAAGCAAGAATGATAATAAACAGAATTTTGACAGGCCCAAACAGCGCCCCCTGACCTGTGGTGCCCTGTGCGATGGAACCGGCCGCACTACCCTAGCTACGGCCCTGGGGTTAGGCCCCCACCCGGGAGACTTAGGTTTAGGCTGCGGGGATGGGGGGATTAGGGTTAGGCACTAGGGGGGAGGTTAGTGTTAGGCACCCCTAAGGGAGGGTTAGGGGGGGACAGGGTTGGTTTAACTTACCTAAATCACCTGTTGGGATCTTCACTGATGCCGGTCTTCCGGCGTCGGGATTTGAACCGCCGGTCATGCATACTGATTCCAGTAATTAGCCTCAGTATGATATTAAGGAAAGTACAGCTACTGTACCGCTTACTCAGTGGTGCATACAGGATTTTACTATGCATGTGGAATACAACTTGTTCTGCAAGATAGAATGGTCCCGTGACCAATCATGTAGGCCAACACACATCATTTGCTACTCTTAGAATAGCATTATGGGTTTTGCACACTAATGTCATTGTTTACGTTGTTATTTTTTTCTTTTTATAGGTGAGATGCATCAAAGCTTGAAGAGAAATAAACTGGAGATAAAGTACCAACCAATCAGCTTCTAACTGCCATGTTACAGGCTGTGTTTAAAAAATGACAGTTAGAAAATGATTTATTGGTACTTTATCTTTCTCGACTTTATCTCTCTCCAAGATTTGATACATCTCCCCGATGTTTGAAAACAAAAAGATCATTTGCAATTTAATAGCATTATGGAATATGCTTGACAGGATGGCGGGACAGTGGTGACAATCCTGTCTCATAGGACTTGGGCCCTGTGGTCTAATACAATCATGGGACTCCATGTGTATAGAGCTTGTATGTTTTTCTTGCACCTGCATGATACGGATTTGGGTGCGAAAAAAATCGCACATGTGAAAACTTATTGTGAAATCGGGGCTTTTCGCGTTTCATTGAATTCCCCTATAAGTCCGTGTATTTTAGACCTCAGTCTTCATTTAGTGTTTTTACATGTTTTACTGTAGTGCTATTATGGTTGCAAAACCTACAGCAGCATAAAAAGTAAAATATATATCATCAATATGATGAAATCCCTAAATAACAGAGGCTGACCGTTATGCTGCATCTACTATGGTTTGATAAATTTTGTTATCTTCTCTGAAAAGACTGTAATAATTTCAGCCTGTATACTAATAACATATTGCACAACTATTTTGTGGGCAGAAGCTTGAACCCACAGAGAATCTCACCTTGTGGATCCTGACCATGTCTTTGTTCTCAGACTCTGAGTTTGCCAATTCCTCTGCTAGGCTCTCTTTGGTGGATGTGCTGGACAACCCACTCTCCAGTAGCTCAAGTTCTGTCTCCAGTCTTGGGAATCAGAGAGACAAGAGTAGTGTTAGAAGTGGGCAAAGTACCATGAATGGACTGCTAATGATTGTAATGTTTGTCACAGAGGCACGTAGAAGTGTCACATAATACTACAGTAATATATGATTATAGAAAGAAATCAGCCATAACTGGTTGGGAAGTTACGTTCTCCTGCTGGAAAGACATATTCATACTAGCTGTCTCACAGGACCAGGTGTGCCAATAGGGGCTGTTTGAAGCGACTGCAGCAAAGACGAGTGAGGACACATCTGTATGTTCTCTACACTTTCACTGCACCATTGTGGGATTTAAGTACAGGCTTGTTAATCCCTACTTAGAGCACTAAGGCTAGCAATGAACAAAAAATTGGTCCAGAGGTATTTCATAGGGGTGTGGTATATTTTGTCAACATTTATAATGTCGACAGGAGAATATCAACATGGTCGTAATGTCGCTGTTCAACATTTATTACGTCAACATTGGTGACTTACCTAGTATGGCGGCTCCAGCGGTGTCTTCCTGGTCTGGAGGTAACATCCCGATGACTTCTGGCTCATAGAGAGGCACTTCCACAGTGAGTAGGTGTCTAACTGCTAACCCTCCCACTAGTACCTAATTCTAACCCTCCTCTCTCGTAGCCTAACCCTAACCTTCCCTCCCACAGCCTAACCCTCCCGTCCCGCACCTTAACCCTTTGGTTCCTGCATAATGTCGACATAGTGAATATGTTGATATTCTGCAGATGCCAACATGATCAATGTTGACATTTCAACAATGCGGACATCATAACTGTTAACATTACAGTGTCAATCTATTTACTGCATCTCTTTCCTAGGAAGCGCTAGCCATTTATAAAATTAATTATTAGTTATACATTTTGTTACCAGGTGGACGTTTGGCCATACAAATAAATTGAAGAGTGCTACAACTGTTCAATGTGTCCTCCATTGTGGTCAACAACAGTTTCCATTCAAAGAACAGCATTCATTATAGCAGAACATAACATATAAGGTAGAATAGCCAGCATATGATATCTATTGCTGTCTTTCAGATCTGACAAGGAATGACATCCTTCCTAATTAGGGGCAGACTTGCCACCTGGCAAATGCCAGAAGGGCCAATGGCCTGATGGGCAGGTCTGGCCATCTGAAGAACAAACAAAAGCATATAGGAAATGCTGTTTGCCCAGATATATTTGAATAGATAATACAATTAAAAATAACATATATACTTAAAACCAATAAAAAAAAAAACATTTAAATTATGTAACTACTAAGTTGACATAGTCACAATCACAATTTAAATAACAATTGTGTAAGTCACTTAAAACTTGTGACCTTAGATATTAGTTGTTAAGTTGTTAGAATCCAGTAGATATAAAAATAAACAGTACAAAAAAACTTGTAGTTGTATATCATATCTTCATCAGATTAATTATGTATCGGACATAGGCCCTCATTCAGAGCCGTTCGCTATTTGCGGTCGTTCGTTCAAAAACAAGGGGTGGCTATTCAAATGATCCGTTTGCAAATTGCGGTCTGTTCACGCCTCTAAGTCTGAACGAGCGTGCAAAACATACGCTCGTTTATTTGTTAAAAACGCCCCCTGGCCGCTCGCACCATACGTCATGTCCGCTATTTATTAGATTAATCGAGTACATCGACCAGCGTATGAACTGCTCGCTATTCTTGTGGTTGGTGTTTGCTACCACAAATTTGCGAGCAGTTCTGGCTATAAAATAACCCAGTGACGTGGTCAATGACGCTGCTGTATTAATTATGCACACCCATAATACGCCCGTTTTGACCTTTAAGCACGCCTGCGTTCGGATCTCCACTCCCCATTTTCAAGCACCTTCCCCTGTTACCACCCACATACGCCTCATTCTGTCACTCAAAATAGCAGGCACTCGCTATATAGCGTACAAACGATTTTTGGCCGCACTGACTGGTTCGCGCATGCGTACTAAAAACCGTACGCATGCGCAGATGTGCAAACATCGCTCGGAACGAGCGTACTGCCGCTAACGAGCGGCTCTGAATGAGGGCCATAGTCCAGGTGATTATTAGTTGTTAATACTTTTAATTAGTGTATAATATCCATCTAATCCAAGCATTAGATTATGTTTCAGATAACTGCATATAGTCGATTCAGCATCACCTAAATTGCAAAAAGTCACTGTCCTGTGGCCTTAAAATGATGTAGATTATTAGAGTCCAATAATTAGAAACAGCACTTCAAAACCTGTACTGATATAACCAACTGTCAATAGATTAGTTATGTATTAGAAATAGTCCAAGACTCCAAGTACGGTAATTATTAGTTGTTAGTACTTTCAATTGATAACTAACATCCATACAAACCAAGCTGTTAGTGGTTTCAATTGCTGGATGCTAGTCCATAAACCTTGGGAATATGCTTCAAATCACTGCAGTAAGCCAATTCAGCTCCACATGAAAAACATTGTGATATGCTCAAAGTGCTGTATGTACATTATACCTCTTTCAGATCAGCAGCTAAAACCCGAGTTATTGCCGGGTTAACCCGGCTTGCTGCTAGGTGTGAAAGGGACAGGGTTGGATTCACGGGTCGAGTAACCCGGCAATCCAACCCAGGTAGCTTGCAGGGTTTAACATGGGAACGACTCGTGTAACACAAGAGTGTATATTGGTAACCCGGGTCATCCGACCTAGTCCCGTTTACAGCATTGATAGTTCTGGATTTTCCGGTTCTTGGAGATGACATCATCTCTAAGCGCAGGCAGACCATTTCCATTGCACTCGAGAATAACCTGGGTCGGCGCCGCGGTCTGAAGGGGGTGGTCTGACCTTGTTTGGAACCTTGTTCCAAATACCGGGTCAGACCCAGGAATTTAGTCTAAATGGGGTATTACCCAATTCAGCTCCATATATATTGGGTTAGTACAAGTCCTCTTATCTTACCAGAAGACAGCCTTAGATATAAATTACCTCAATAAAGTACAATATTGTGTATGAATAGTGTACTATAACTTTAGCATTTACTGCTAACAATATCAAGCCACATCTCCTGGCATAAACCAGGTACATACACCAGTAATCTCTCATGCAGTAAATCTGGAGCATTCGCTACATTTGCAGAGCTGAATGCCTCTTGCAGTCCTGAAAGATGTGCAAATTGCTCCTTTTGCAGGTGCATTTTACGGCTGTGTCCAATTCTGCATGACCCTGTACTATTTTCTGTGCACTTTTCCTTCCTAAACCTTTATTTTCTTGTATTACTTTGATAGTTGATTTCATAAAATGTAAAAAAAAATAATATTAAGGGCGGTATTCAATTAGTTTCACTTACGCAATAAAGTTTCGCCTGCCGGACTTTTGGCCTACATCGCGAATTTAACCGTGGAAACTTATCGTGCGCGTATCGGATATTCGACCTATTTAATTCCAAAATTGCAAAAACAGCGTCACGTGAAATCAGAACAGGCAGAAAGTGGTGTCAGAATCTGAGAAATCAGCCTGAACCCCCCAAAATTATGCAGAAAATGAGTGCAACCATATTTTAAAGTCGCTAAAGTGAAGTTTTAAAAAACGCAACTGAAGCAAGCACCTGCAATAAAAAAAAACACCTCACCCATACATGCAGACCGCCAAAAAGTCTATTTTGCTACTTTTTATGCTTGTACTCCCACTTTGTACTTTTTCGCCCCAAAATTCAAACTACTTTTAGGGGTGTTCTTTACTTTTTTTTAGGGATTGTTTTGACACAGTAATCCTTTGGGGGCTGTCCCAAGGGTTCGGAGTGGTTTCCCCACCTCTGCACCCCAAAATAAAAAAAATATGCACTTTTCTCCTGCTATTCAGAGGCGAATCTTTTTCGCCTATTACATTGCATTGACTTTTCCGCGTATGCGAAAAGCAGATGGAATTGAATACGGAGATAAGTTTCCAACAGGCAAAAAGTCACAATCGGCGATACTTTTTCACGGAACTCGGCTTTTCCCTTCTAATTGAATACGGGCCTAAAGTTGAAATGATATTTAATGAGGCTTAATAACTTATCAACAAAGGAGTATATTAATATCATTTTCCCTGTCATCGCTCTCTTGATAAACATATTGGCAGCTGACTTTTTTTTTTAGATGCAGTATATGCTACAAAAGACACCAATTTTCCCTCTGTGCAGCTCAGGGGCGTTTTAAGAGAGGAGAGGGCCCATGTGCACTCCTCGTACGGGCCCCCTCCTCTTTACCTAGTAGCTGGCAGCCGACTGACACGGCTGGCCAGCCACCGGAGCATTAGTAGACTCCGGGCACTAGAGTGTGCCCGGAGTCTACTGTGCTAGCGCAGAACGCTGGAAAAATGGGCGCGGCGGCCATTTTCCAGCATTCTGTGCATGAGCAGTAGACTCCGGGCACACTCTATTGCCCGGAGTTTACTAATGCTCCGGTGGCTGGCCAGCCGTGTCAGTCGGCTGCCAGCCACCAGGGAGAGAGGATGGGGCCCTGTACGAGGATGCGCAGGAGACCGGAAAATGGCCGCTGCGGCCATTTTTCCGGTGTTCTGAGCAGCAGTGACACCAGACGCGAGACCTTGGACAGGTAAGTTTGAAAAAAATATGGGTGCAGTGTGTGCGGTGCGGGGCCACCCTGGACCCGGGGGCCCGTGTGCCCCGCACACACTGCACCTATTATAGATACGCCACTGGTGAACTCCTACATACACGTATGGTATATGTCTGACCAGGCTAGAACTTTGTGAGCTCCATAGCAAAATCTTGCAAGTCCCCCTCCCCCACATGATAAAAACACATTGGCCCCCACATGACAATAAAAACATACCCAGCACTGCAGACAGATATGTATACACACACACATATATATGTGCATGAGCAGTAGACTCCGGGCACACTCTATTGCCCGGAGTTTACTAATGCTCCGGTGGCTGGCCAGCCGTGTCAGTCGGCTGCCAGCCACCAGGGAGAGAGGATGGGGCCCTGTACGAGGATGCGCAGGAGACCGGAAAATGGCCGCGGCGGACACGGGGGCCCGTGTGCCCCGCACACACTGCACCTATTATAGATACGCCACTGGTGAACTCCTACATACACGTATGGTATATGTCTGACCAGGCTAGAACTTTGTGAGCTCCATAGCAAAATCTTGCAAGTCCCCCTCCCCCACATGATAAAAACACATTGGCCCCCACATGACAATATAAACATACCCAGCACTGCAGACAGATATGTATACACACACACATGTATATATAAATATATATATATATATATTGTGACACAGTTAGGTTAGGGGGTCCCTCTCCTGGGTAGAGGACTCCTTCCTTACACACACACACAGCAGCAGGGAAGCAGCACACCAGTCTGGATGCAAGTACAAGCTGGTCGGCGCCAGTCTTTATTGTACAATGACAGAAATATAAAGAAAACATAAATATAAATCCTAGCCCTGTCGGGGCACTAACTTCACAGGTAGTTCCCTCACTACCAGAACCTGGCAGGGCCTAATGCCCTCACCAGCAACAAAAGCACAGCACAACACTTACAGTTCGGTTTTCTCTGAGCAAACTCCCTGTCTGCTCTCCCAGGTGAGACAATCAGCCCTAAACACACTAGGCTTATATTGGCCACTCTCAGGTGGAAAACTAACAAGCCTGTTACCAGGCTGCGAGAACCAAAACCTGGAGTGGCCGTGGGTGGAGCCCTCCCTCTCCTCTCACCCACAACCCCCAGGTCCCAAACCGGCTTTTCAAAAAGCCGAAACTTAAGCCTGCTACACTGCAGACTTTCTCCTGGGGGTTTAAAACACAAAAGACAGGAATCTGGGACAAATGTACCTGCCACAGACCACTTTACCAGTGATCCTATCACATATCCCCCCCTTTTGTTTCGACCTGTGGGGCGGAACAACTGAAGCCCCCAAACAATGAACGCGTGACAACGCGTCAGCATTGGCCAGCTGACTTCCTGGCCTGTGTTCCACTGAAAATTTTAAAGTTTGTAACGCCAAGAACCATCTTGTAATTCTCGCATTACTGTCCTTATTTTCAGACATCCACTTCAGAGGGGCATGGTCAGTGATCAATTTGGACTTTCTTCCGACCAAGTAGTACCTGAGAGCCTCTAACGCCCACTTTATGGCCAACGCCTCCTTCTCCACTGTGGCATAGTTTCTCTCATGTACATTCAACTTTCTGCTAAGATAGAAAATAGGGTGTTCCTCACCCTCCTTGTTCTGGGACAGGACCGCTCCTATACCTACTTCTGATGCATCGGTTTGTACTATGAATTCCCTTTCAAAATTAGGAGTGGTTGGGAACACAACGCTACTTTCAACTCCTGAAAAGCTTTCTCTGCCTCAGGACTCCATTCTATCATGACTTTTTGTTTGCCTTTGGTCAGGTCAGTCAGTGGGACTGCCATGGTGGCAAAGTTGGGTATAAACCTCCTGTAGTACCCCGTAATTCCCAAGAAGGCTCTCACCTGCTTCTTATTCAGAGGCCGTGGCCAGTTTTGTATGGCATCAACTTTATTGAGCTGAGGCTTTATCAGGCCTCTGCCAATGGTGTATCCCAGATATTTTACTTCCTCCATGCCTAGACAACACTTTTTTGGGGTTGGCTGTCAAACCTGCCTTATAGATGGAGTCCAACACTGCTTGTACCCCGGATAAGTGAGACTGCCAATCAGGACTATGAACGACCACGTCATCCAGATGAGCAGCCGCATACCATCTATGGGGCCTTAGAATCCTGTCCATCATTCTTTGGAAGGTAGCAGGTGCCCCATGTAGCCCGAAGGGCAACATCTTGTACTGAAACAAGCCCTCTGGCGCTGAAAAAGCTGTCTTTTGTTTGGCGCTCTCGGTTAACGGTACTTGCCAATACCCTTTGGTTAGGTCAAGAGTGGTTAAATACCTTGCCGTCCCTAGTCTCTCAATCAGTTTATCCACTCTTGGCATCGGGTAGGCATCGAATTTTGAAACACTGTTCAACTTTCGGAAGTCATTGCAGAAACGCACACTCCCGTCGGGCTTTGGAATCAACACAATGGGACTTGACCATTCACTATGTGATTATTCAATAACCCCTAACTCTAGCATATTTTTAATTTCTTTCGACACCGATTCTCTTTGTGCTTCTGGTAACCTATAGGGCTTTAGATTAACTTTAACCCCTGGGTCAGTGATGATGTCATGTTTAATGACCGAGGTTTTCCCAGGTACGTCAGAGAACAGCACCCTATTTCTAATCAGAAACTCCTTGACCTCTTGTTGTTGAATTGCCGACAGGGTTTTTGCCACTTTCACTTCGGGAACTAAGGGCCCTGGACTTACTGGAGGGTCTCGGACGGCCGACAGTACCGTTCTATCTTTCCAGGGCTTTAACAGATTTATATGGTATAGCTGTTCCGGCTTTCTTTTCCCCGGCTGGTAAACTTTGTAATTGACGTGCCCCACTCTTTCTAAGATTTCAAAGGGCCCTTGCCATTTAGCCAAAAGTTTATTTTCCACAGTGGGAACCAATACTAACACTCTGTCCCCAGGAGCAAAGCTGCGTAACCGAGCATTGCGGTTGTATACCCTCTGCTGTGCCTGTTGAGCCTGTTCCAGGTGCTCTCTCACTATCGGCACTACCGCAGCAATTCTCTCCTGCATTTGAGAAACATACTCAATCACCGTTTTGTAAGGACTAGACTGCCCCTCCCATGTCTCTTTGGCAATGTCTAGTAACCCCCTTGGGTGTCTCCCATACAACAAGTCGAATGGTGAAAACCCGGTGGAGGACTGGGGAACTTCTCTTATGGCCAACAATAAATACGGCAATAAGTAGTCCCAATCCCTACCGTCCTTGTCGACCACTTTCCTAAGCATGTGTTTTAACGTCTTGTTAAACCTCTCGACCAGCCCATCGGTTTGGGGGTGATAAACCGAAGTTCTTAACTGTTCGATTTTGAACAGGCGGCATAACTCTTTCATGACTTTGGACATAAACGGTGTACCCTGGTCAGTTAGTATCTCCTTAGGTATACCCAGCCTGCTAAAGACATGAACTAGCTCTCTGGCAATGGTCTTGGTTGACGTATTGCGCATCGGGATCGCTTCCGGGTACCTGGTAGCGTCATCCATTATGACCAGAATATACTGGTGTCCCCTGGCAGACTTCATTAAGGGTCCAACCAAATCCATCACTATTCTTTCAAACGGCACCTCTATGATAGGCAATGGAACTAGTGAACCCTTAAAATGTGGTCTGGGAGCATGATAGTGACACTCAGGGCAGGATGCGCAAAAGTCAGATACCTCTTTATGAAGCCCGGGCCAGAAAAACCTCTGCATTATTCGCTCAGTGGTTTTCTCTACCCCTAGATGGCCTGCCGTTATATGACCATGGGCCAGATCCAACACTGTTCTTCTGTAGGCTTTGGGAACTATTAGTGGTTCCACAACATCTTCCCCCTTCTTAGTCACCTGATATAACAAATCCTGACACATTGCCATGTGGGGATAGGACAAAGGACTATCAGGGTCTACGGGTTTACCATCAACTACTTTTACATTCTCCCTGGCTTTTACCAAAGTAGGGTCATTCAACTGCTCCACGGCAAAGACCTCTCTTCTGACCTCTAAATCAGGCAGACGATCACCTGGCCCAACAACACTTCCCACCTCAATGGGAGGCACATCAGTTGGCGGGCCACCGTCACCTTCCGCATTCTCTAGTTCGCCAACCATAGTAGAAAAAGGGAATAACTCTGACTCAGAAGAAACTCCCTCCTCCACTACATCGACAACCTTCTCAAATGGATCGGGGTTGTTCACCTCTGGAACAAAATGGCTTTCCCACAACTTCCAGAAGTGAGCAAAGTCTCTCCCCAATATTGCATCGTACACCAGACCATGCACCAAACCCACAGAAACTATAGCAGAGCCACATGGTGTCTCGATGTTCACCTCGGCCGTAACATAATATCGAGTATCCCCATGTATGCAGGTCACACCAACAGTTTTCCCTGTATGCCTCAAGGGGTTCACCAGCTCAGCTTTTATAAGTGTCACCAAGCTACCAAAGTCTAACAGTGCCTCTACTCGGTTGCCATCTACAGTGAGTACACACATGTGCTTATCAGTCTCAGCCTGCCGGTCAGCCGTACAGTCTATCTGTGCAAAGAAAGACCCCCTGCGGTAGACATGAGCAGTATCACATTGCATAGGTTCAGTTGTAAGAGCACAATTAGCGGCAATATGGCCGAAGCCACATCGGAAACACTGAGTCATATTAATGTCTAGTCATTTACGGGGCAAGAACCTTCCCGGCCTGGCAGGCCTGTCTCCAGGTTCTACACCCTCAGTCTTAGGTACATTCCACCGCCCAGCACCCTTCTCCCCTGGAACAGTCTTACCATTGTCTCTGGGAGTTAGCCGGTGCGCCATCGGGGCTCGGTGGGGCATACTCATCAGCTCCTCAGCCGCCACGTACCTCTCCACCAGCTCGACCAACTGGTCCGCGGACTTAGGGTCTGCATGGCTCACCCACTTGCGCAGAGTCACAGGTAATGATCGCAGGTACCGGTCCATCACGACCCTTTCCACGATCTGTGGTCCCGTCAGCGTCTCGGGCTGTAGCCATTTTGAGGACAGATGGACGAGGTCATGCATCTGTGAACGTGGAGGCTTGTCCTTATGGAACTCCCAGCGGTGGACCCGTTGGGCACGAACAAAGGTGGTGACTCCCAAGCGAGTTAGGATCTCCTGTTTTAGTTTTTTATAGTCCTTGGCATCAGCCAGGCATAAGTCGAAATATGCTTTTTGTGGCTCCCCAGACAAAAAAGGTGCCACCAGACTTGCCCACTGCTCCTTGGGCCAACTCTCCCTCTCGGCCATTCTTTCAAATGCGGCGAGATAGGCCTCCACATCATCGCCCGAAGTCATCTTTTGGAGGAAGTGACTGGCTCGTACGGAGTGAGTGGTGGTGGGAGGACCAGTATTAACATCTCTGGGCCGGGCGACCAGGTGCTGTACCACCTCTTTTATGGCCTGGCTGTTTTCCGCTAAGGCCTTGCGGTTTTCCGCTAAGGCCTGGCGGGTTTCCTCAATGGCGACCTGTTGAGGTCTGTTAGATTCCTGCTGAATTTTGTTTGTCTCCTGCTGAGCTGCTGTAGCTTGAAGCAAGGCCTTAATAATGTCCTCCATTTTGTCCTGGGGTGTATGTTGGAAGCTGAACCTTGCCTCTCTGAGCATTGGCTGACGCCTTCTCTATGGGACTCCAAGGACACAGTGTTATTTCCACACTCACAAATTGGGTGTCTGTCCCTTTAATTTTTAAACGGAAAGTTTTCCTCTCGCTGCAACTTCAGTGTGTGTGGGTGCCCGCATTCTCCACCATATTGTGACACAGTTAGGTTAGGGGGTCCCTCTCCTGGGTAGAGGACTCCTTCCTTACACACACACACAGCAGCAGGGAAGCAGCACACCAGTCTGGATGCAAGTTCAAGCTGGTCGGCGCCAGTCTTTATTGTACAATGACAGAAATATAAAGAAAACATAAATATAAATCCTAGCCCTGTCAGGGCACTAACTTCACAGGTAGTTCCCTCACTACCAGAACCTGGCAGGGCCTAATGCCCTCACCAGCAACAAAAGCACAGCACAACACTTACAGTTCGGTTTTCAAGTGTCTCTGAGCAAACTCCCTGTCTGCTCTCCCAGGTGAGACAATCAGCCCTAAACACACTAGGCTTATATTGGCCACTTTCAGGTGGAAAACTAACAAGCCTGTTACCAGGCTGCGAGAACCAAAACCTGGAGTGGCCGTGGGTGGAGCCCTCCCTCTCCTCTCACCCACCACCCCCAGGTCCCAAACCGGCTTTTCAAAAAGCCGAAACTTAAGCCTGCTACACTGCAGACTTTCTCCTGGGGGTTTAAAACACAAAAGACAGGAATCTGGGACAAATGTACCTGCCACAGACCACTTTACCAGTGATCCTATCACATATCCCCCCTTTTGTTTCGACCTGTGGGGCGGAACAACTGAAGCCCCCAAACAATGAACGCGTGACAATGCGTCAGCATTGGCCAGCTGGCTTCCTGGCCTGTGTTCCACTGAAAATTTTAAAGTTTGTAACGCCAAGAACCATCTTGTAATTCTCGCATTACTGTCCTTATTTTCAGACATCCACTTCAGAGGGGCATGGTCAGTGATCAATTTGGACTTTCTTCCGACCAAGTAGTACCTGAGAGCCTCTAACGCCCACTTTATGGCCAACGCCTCCTTCTCCACTGTGGCATAGTTTCTCTCATTTACATTCAACTTTCTGCTAAGATAGAAAATAGGGTGTTCCTCACCCTCCTTGTTCTGGGACAGGACCGCTCCTATACCTACTTCTGATGCATCGGTTTGTACTATGAATTCCCTTTCAAAATTAGGAGTCATCAGGACTGGTTGGGAACACAACGCTACTTTCAACTCCTGAAAAGCTTTCTCTGCCTCAGGACTCCATTCTATAATGACTTTTTGTTTGCCTTTGGTCAGGTCAGTCAGTGGGACTGCCATGGTGGCAAAGTTGGGTATAAACCTCCTGTAGTACCCCGAAATTCCCAAGAAGGCTCTCACCTGCTTCTTATTCAGAGGCCGTGGCCAGTTTTGTATGGCATCAACTTTATTGAGCTTAGGCTTTATCAGGCCTCTGCCAATGGTGTATCCCAGATATTTTACTTCCTCCATGCCTAGACAACACTTTTTTGGGGTTGGCTGTCAAACCTGCCTTATAGATGGAGTCCAACACTGCTTGTACCCTGGATAAGTGAGACTGCCAATCAGGACTATGAACAACCACGTCATCCAGATAAGCAGCCGCATACCGTCTATGGGGCCTTAGAATCCTGTCCATCATTCTTTGGAAGGTAGCAGGTGCCCCATATAGCCCGAAGGGCAACATCTTGTACTGAAACAAGCCCTCTGGCGCTGAAAAAGCTGTCTTTTGTTTGGCGCTCTCAGTTAACGGTACTTGCCAATACCCTTTGGTTAGGTCAAGAGTGGTTAAATACCTTGCCGTCCCTAGTCTCTCAATCAGTTCATCCACTCTTGGCATCGGGTAGGCATCGAATTTTGAAACACTGTTCAACTTTCGGAAGTCATTGCAGAAACGCACACTCCCGTCAGGCTTTGGAATCAACACAATGGGACTTGACCATTCACTATGTGATTCTTCAATAACCCCTAACTCTAGCATATTTTTAATTTCTTTCGACACCGATTCTCTTTGTGCTTCTGGTAACCTATAGGGCTTTAGATTAACTTTAACCCCTGGGTCAGTGATGATGTCATGTTTAATGACCGAGGTTTTCCCAGGTACGTCAGAGAACAGCACCCTATTTCTAATCAGAAACTCCTTGACCTCTTGTTGTTGAATTGCCGACAGGGTTTTTGCCACTGTCACTTCGGGAACTAAGGGCCCTGGACTTACTGGAGGGTCTCGGATGGCCGACAGTACCGTTCTATCTTTCCAGGGCTTTAACAGATTTATATGGTATATCTGTTCCGGCTTTCTTTTCCCCGGCTGGTAAACTTTGTAATTGACCTGCCCCACTCTTTCTAAGATTTCAAAGGGCCCTTGCCATTTAGCCAAAAGTTTATTTTCCACAGTGGAAACCAATACTAACACTCTGTCCCCAGGAGCAAAGCTGCGTAACCGAGCATTGCGGTTGTATACCCTCTGCTGTGCCTGTTGAGCCTGTTCCAGGTGCTCTCTCACTATCGGCACTACCGCAGCAATTCTCTCCTGCATTTGAGAAACATACTCAATCACCGTTTTGTAAGGACTAGACTGCCCCTCCCATGTCTCTTTGGCAATGTCTAGTAACCCCCTTGGGTGTCTCCCATACAACAAGTCGAAGGGTGAAAACCCAGTGGAGGACTGGGGAACTTCTCTTATGGCCAACAATAAATACGGCAATAAGTAGTCCCAATCCCTACCGTCCTTGTCGACCACTTTCCTAAGCATGTGTTTTAACGTCTTGTTAAACCTCTCGACCAGCCCATCGGTTTGGGGGTGATAAACCGAAGTTCTTAACTGTTCGATTTTGAACAGGCGGCATAACTCTTTCATGACTTTGGACATAAACGGTGTACCCTGGTCAGTTAGTATCTCCTTAGGTATACCCAGCCTGCTAAAGACATGAACTAGCTCTCTGGCAATGGTCTTGGTTGATGTATTGCGCAACGGGATCGCTTCCGGGTACCTGGTAGCGTCATCCATTATGACCAGAATATACTGGTGTCCCCTGGCAGACTTCATTAAGGGTCCAACCAAATCCATCGCTATTCTTTCAAACGGCACCTCTATGATAGGCAATGGAACTAGTGGACCCTTAAAATGTGGCCTGGCGCATGATACTGACACTCAGGGCAGGATGTGCAAAAGTCAGATACCTCTTTATGAAGCCCGGGCCAGAAAAACCTCTGCATTATTCGCTCAGTGGTTTTCTCTACCCCTAGATGGCCTGCCGTTATATGACCATGGGCCAGATCCAACACTGTTCTTCTGTAGGCTTTGGGAACTATTAGTGGTTCCACAACATCTTCCCCCTTCTTAGTCACCTGATATAACAAATCCTGACACATTGCCATGTGGGGATAGGACAAAGGACTATCAGGGTCTACGGGTTTACCATCAACTACTTTTACATTCTCCCTGGCTTTTACCAAAGTAGGGTCATTCAACTGCTCCACGGCAAAGACCTCTCTTCTGACCTCTAAATCAGGCAGACGATCACCTGGCCCAACAACACTTCCCACCTCAATGGGAGGCACATCAGTTGGCGGGCCACCGTCACGTTCCGCATTCTCTAGTTCGCCAACCATAGTAGAAAAAGGGAATAACTCTGACTCAGAAGAAACTCCCTCCTCCACTACATCGACAACCTTCTCAAATGGATCGGGGTTGTTCACCTCTGGAACAAAATGGCTTTCCCACAACTTCCAGAAGTGAGCAAAGTCTCTCCCCAATATTGCATCGTACACCAGACCATGCACCAAACCCACAGAAACTATAGCAGAGCCACATGGTGTCTCGATGTTCACCTCGGCCGTAACATAATATCGAGTATCCCCATGTATGCAGGTCACACCAACAGTTTTCCCTGTATGCCTCAAGGGGTTCACCAGCTCAGCTTTTATAAGTGTCACCAAGCTACCAAAGTCTAACAGTGCCTCTACTCGGTTGCCATCTACAGTGAGTACACACATGTGCTTATCAGTCTCAGCCTGCCGGTCAGCCGTACAGGCTATCTGTGCAAAGAAAGACCCCCTGCGGTAGACATGAGCAGTATCACATTGCATAGGTTCAGTTGTAAGAGCACAATTAGCGGCAATATGGCCGAAGCCACCACATCGGAAACACTGAGTCATATTAATGTCTAGTCGTTTACGGGGCAAGAACCTTCCCGGCCTGGCAGGCCTGTCTCCAGGTTCTACACCCTCAGTCTTAGGTACATTCCACCGCCCAGCACCCTTCTCCCCTGGAACAGTCTTACCAGTGTCTCTGGGAGTTCGCCGGTGCGCCATCGGGGCTCGGTGGGGCATACTCATCAGCTCCTCAGCCGCCACGTACCTCTCCACCAGCTCGACCAACTGGTCCGCGGACTTAGGGTCTGCATGGCTCACCCACTTGCGCAGAGTCACAGGTAATGATCGCAGGTACCGGTCCATCACGACCCTTTCCACGATCTGTGGTCCCGTCAGCGTCTCGGGCTGTAGCCATTTTGAGGACAGATGGACGAGGTCATGCATCTGTGAACGTGGAGGCTTGTCCTTATGGAACTCCCAGCGGTGGACCCGTTGGGCACGAACAAAGGTGGTGACTCCCAAGCGAGTTAGGATCTCCTGTTTTAGTTTTTTATAGTCCTTGGCATCAGCCAGGCATAAGTCGAAATATGCTTTTTGTGGCTCCCCAGACAAAAAAGGTGCCACCAGACTTGCCCACTGCTCCTTGGGCCAACTCTCCCTCTCGGCCATTCTTTCAAATGCGGCGAGATAGGCCTCCACATCATCGCCCGAAGTCATCTTTTGGAGGAAGTGACTGGCTCGTACGGAGTGAGTGGTGGTGGGAGGACCAGTATTAACATCTCTGGGCCGGGCGACCAGGTGCTGTACCACCTCTTTTATGGCCTGGCTGCTTTCCGCTAAGGCCTTGCGGTTTTCCGCTAAGGCCTGGCGGGTTTCCTCAATGGCGACCTGTTGAGGTCTGTTAGATTCCTGCTGAATTTTGTTTGTCTCCTGCTGAGCTGCTGTAGCTTGAAGCAAGGCCTTAATAATGTCCTCCATTTTGTCCTGGGGTGTATGTTGGAAGCTGAACCTTGCCTCTCTGAGCATTGGCTGACGCCTTCTCTATGGGACTCCAAGGACACAGTGTTATTTCCACACTCACAAATTGGGTGTCTGTCCCTTTAATTTTTAAACGGAAAGTTTTCCTCTCGCTGCAACTTCAGTGTGTGTGGGTGCCCGCATTCTCCACCATATTGTGACACAGTTAGGTTAGGGGGTCCCTCTCCTGGGTAGAGGACTCCTTCCTTACACACACACACAGCAGCAGGGAAGCAGCACACCAGTCTGGATGCAAGTTCAAGCTGGTCGGCGCCAGTCTTTATTGTACAATGACAGAAATATAAAGAAAACATAAATATAAATCCTAGCCCTGTCAGGGCACTAACTTCACAGGTAGTTCCCTCACTACCAGAACCTGGCAGGGCCTAATGCCCTCACCAGCAACAAAAGCACAGCACAACACTTACAGTTCGGTTTTCAAGTGTCTCTGAGCAAACTCCCTGTCTGCTCTCCCAGGTGAGACAATCAGCCCTAAACACACTAGGCTTATATTGGCCACTTTCAGGTGGAAAACTAACAAGCCTGTTACCAGGCTGCGAGAACCAAAACCTGGAGTGGCCGTGGGTGGAGCCCTCCCTCTCCTCTCACCCACCACCCCCAGGTCCCAAACCGGCTTTTCAAAAAGCCGAAACTTAAGCCTGCTACACTGCAGACTTTCTCCTGGGGGTTTAAAACACAAAAGACAGGAATCTGGGACAAATGTACCTGCCACAGACCACTTTACCAGTGATCCTATCACATATCCCCCCTTTTGTTTCGACCTGTGGGGCGGAACAACTGAAGCCCCCAAACAATGAACGCGTGACAATGCGTCAGCATTGGCCAGCTGGCTTCCTGGCCTGTGTTCCACTGAAAATTTTAAAGTTTGTAACGCCAAGAACCATCTTGTAATTCTCGCATTACTGTCCTTATTTTCAGACATCCACTTCAGAGGGGCATGGTCAGTGATCAATTTGGACTTTCTTCCGACCAAGTAGTACCTGAGAGCCTCTAACGCCCACTTTATGGCCAACGCCTCCTTCTCCACTGTGGCATAGTTTCTCTCATTTACATTCAACTTTCTGCTAAGATAGAAAATAGGGTGTTCCTCACCCTCCTTGTTCTGGGACAGGACCGCTCCTATACCTACTTCTGATGCATCGGTTTGTACTATGAATTCCCTTTCAAAATTAGGAGTCATCAGGACTGGTTGGGAACACAACGCTACTTTCAACTCCTGAAAAGCTTTCTCTGCCTCAGGACTCCATTCTATAATGACTTTTTGTTTGCCTTTGGTCAGGTCAGTCAGTGGGACTGCCATGGTGGCAAAGTTGGGTATAAACCTCCTGTAGTACCCCGAAATTCCCAAGAAGGCTCTCACCTGCTTCTTATTCAGAGGCCGTGGCCAGTTTTGTATGGCATCAACTTTATTGAGCTTAGGCTTTATCAGGCCTCTGCCAATGGTGTATCCCAGATATTTTACTTCCTCCATGCCTAGACAACACTTTTTTGGGGTTGGCTGTCAAACCTGCCTTATAGATGGAGTCCAACACTGCTTGTACCCTGGATAAGTGAGACTGCCAATCAGGACTATGAACAACCACGTCATCCAGATAAGCAGCCGCATACCGTCTATGGGGCCTTAGAATCCTGTCCATCATTCTTTGGAAGGTAGCAGGTGCCCCATATAGCCCGAAGGGCAACATCTTGTACTGAAACAAGCCCTCTGGCGCTGAAAAAGCTGTCTTTTGTTTGGCGCTCTCAGTTAACGGTACTTGCCAATACCCTTTGGTTAGGTCAAGAGTGGTTAAATACCTTGCCGTCCCTAGTCTCTCAATCAGTTCATCCACTCTTGGCATCGGGTAGGCATCGAATTTTGAAACACTGTTCAACTTTCGGAAGTCATTGCAGAAACGCACACTCCCGTCAGGCTTTGGAATCAACACAATGGGACTTGACCATTCACTATGTGATTCTTCAATAACCCCTAACTCTAGCATATTTTTAATTTCTTTCGACACCGATTCTCTTTGTGCTTCTGGTAACCTATAGGGCTTTAGATTAACTTTAACCCCTGGGTCAGTGATGATGTCATGTTTAATGACCGAGGTTTTCCCAGGTACGTCAGAGAACAGCACCCTATTTCTAATCAGAAACTCCTTGACCTCTTGTTGTTGAATTGCCGACAGGGTTTTTGCCACTGTCACTTCGGGAACTAAGGGCCCTGGACTTACTGGAGGGTCTCGGATGGCCAACAGTACCGTTCTATCTTTCCAGGGCTTTAACAGATTTATATGGTATATCTGTTCCGGCTTTCTTTTCCCCGGCTGGTAAACTTTGTAATTGACCTGCCCCACTCTTTCTAAGATTTCAAAGGGCCCTTGCCATTTAGCCAAAAGTTTATTTTCCACAGTGGAAACCAATACTAACACTCTGTCCCCAGGAGCAAAGCTGCGTAACCGAGCATTGCGGTTGTATACCCTCTGCTGTGCCTGTTGAGCCTGTTCCAGGTGCTCTCTCACTATCGGCACTACCGCAGCAATTCTCTCCTGCATTTGAGAAACATACTCAATCACCGTTTTGTAAGGACTAGACTGCCCCTCCCATGTCTCTTTGGCAATGTCTAGTAACCCCCTTGGGTGTCTCCCATACAACAAGTCGAAGGGTGAAAACCCAGTGGAGGACTGGGGAACTTCTCTTATGGCCAACAATAAATACGGCAATAAGTAGTCCCAATCCCTACCGTCCTTGTCGACCACTTTCCTAAGCATGTGTTTTAACGTCTTGTTAAACCTCTCGACCAGCCCATCGGTTTGGGGGTGATAAACCGAAGTTCTTAACTGTTCGATTTTGAACAGGCGGCATAACTCTTTCATGACTTTGGACATAAACGGTGTACCCTGGTCAGTTAGTATCTCCTTAGGTATACCCAGCCTGCTAAAGACATGAACTAGCTCTCTGGCAATGGTCTTGGTTGACGTATTGCGCAACGGGATCGCTTCCGGGTACCTGGTAGCGTCATCCATTATGACCAGAATATACTGGTGTCCCCTGGCAGACTTCATTAAGGGTCCAACCAAATCCATCGCTATTCTTTCAAACGGCACCTCTATGATAGGCAATGGAACTAGTGGACCCTTAAAATGTGGCCTGGCGCATGATACTGACACTCAGGGCAGGATGTGCAAAAGTCAGATACCTCTTTATGAAGCCCGGGCCAGAAAAACCTCTGCATTATTCGCTCAGTGGTTTTCTCTACCCCTAGATGGCCTGCCGTTATATGACCATGGGCCAGATCCAACACTGTTCTTCTGTAGGCTTTGGGAACTATTAGTGGTTCCACAACATCTTCCCCCTTCTTAGTCACCTGATATAACAAATCCTGACACATTGCCATGTGGGGATAGGACAAAGGACTATCAGGGTCTACGGGTTTACCATCAACTACTTTTACATTCTCCCTGGCTTTTACCAAAGTAGGGTCATTCAACTGCTCCACGGCAAAGACCTCTCTTCTGACCTCTAAATCAGGCAGACGATCACCTGGCCCAACAACACTTCCCACCTCAATGGGAGGCACATCAGTTGGCGGGCCACCGTCACGTTCCGCATTCTCTAGTTCGCCAACCATAGTAGAAAAAGGGAATAACTCTGACTCAGAAGAAACTCCCTCCTCCACTACATCGACAACCTTCTCAAATGGATCGGGGTTGTTCACCTCTGGAACAAAATGGCTTTCCCACAACTTCCAGAAGTGAGCAAAGTCTCTCCCCAATATTGCATCGTACACCAGACCATGCACCAAACCCACAGAAACTATAGCAGAGCCACATGGTGTCTCGATGTTCACCTCGGCCGTAACATAATATCGAGTATCCCCATGTATGCAGGTCACACCAACAGTTTTCCCTGTATGCCTCAAGGGGTTCACCAGCTCAGCTTTTATAAGTGTCACCAAGCTACCAAAGTCTAACAGTGCCTCTACTCGGTTGCCATCTACAGTGAGTACACACATGTGCTTATCAGTCTCAGCCTGCCGGTCAGCCGTACAGGCTATCTGTGCAAAGAAAGACCCCCTGCGGTAGACATGAGCAGTATCACATTGCATAGGTTCAGTTGTAAGAGCACAATTAGCGGCAATATGGCCGAAGCCACCACATCGGAAACACTGAGTCATATTAATGTCTAGTCGTTTACGGGGCAAGAACCTTCCCGGCCTGGCAGGCCTGTCTCCAGGTTCTACACCCTCAGTCTTAGGTACATTCCACCGCCCAGCACCCTTCTCCCCTGGAACAGTCTTACCAGTGTCTCTGGGAGTTCGCCGGTGCGCCATCGGGGCTCGGTGGGGCATACTCATCAGCTCCTCAGCCGCCACGTACCTCTCCACCAGCTCGACCAACTGGTCCGCGGACTTAGGGTCTGCATGGCTCACCCACTTGCGCAGAGTCACAGGTAATGATCGCAGGTACCGGTCCATCACGACCCTTTCCACGATCTGTGGTCCCGTCAGCGTCTCGGGCTGTAGCCATTTTGAGGACAGATGGACGAGGTCATGCATCTGTGAACGTGGAGGCTTGTCCTTATGGAACTCCCAGCGGTGGACCCGTTGGGCACGAACAAAGGTGGTGACTCCCAAGCGAGTTAGGATCTCCTGTTTTAGTTTTTTATAGTCCTTGGCATCAGCCAGGCATAAGTCGAAATATGCTTTTTGTGGCTCCCCAGACAAAAAAGGTGCCACCAGACTTGCCCACTGCTCCTTGGGCCAACTCTCCCTCTCGGCCGTTCTTTCAAATGCGGCGAGATAGGCCTCCACATCATCGCCCGAAGTCATCTTTTGGAGGAAGTGACTGCCTCGTACGGAGTGAGTGGTGGTGGGAGGACCAGTATTAACATCTCTGGGCCGGGCGACCAGGTGCTGTACCACTTCTTTTATGGCCTGGCTGTTTTCCGCTAAGGCCTTGCGGTTTTCCGCTAAGGCCTGGCGGGTTTCCTCAATGGCGACCTGTTGAAGTCTGTTAGATTCCTGCTGAATTTTGTTTGTCTCCTGCTGAGCTGCTGTAGCTTGAAGCAAGGCCTTAATAATGTCCTCCATTTTGTCCTGGGGTGTAGGTTGGAAGCTGAACCTTGCCTCTCTGAGCATTGGCTGACGCCTTCTCTATGGGACTCCAAGGACACAGTGTTATTTCCACACTCACAAATTGGGTGTCTGTCCCTTTAATTTTTAAACGGAAAGTTTTCCTCTCGCTGCAACTTCAGTGTGTGTGGGTGCCCGCATTCTCCACCATACTGTGACACAGTTAGGTTAGGGGGTCCCTCTCCTGGGTAGAGGACTCCTTCCTTACACACACACACAGCAGCAGGGAAGCAGCACACCAGTCTGGATGCAAGTTCAAGCTGGTCGGCGCCAGTCTTTATTGTACAATGACAGAAATATAAAGAAAACATAAATATAAATCCTAGCCCTGTCGGGGCACTAACTTCACAGGTAGTTCCCTCACTACCAGAACCTGGCAGGGCCTAATGCCCTCACCAGCAACAAAAGCACAGCACAACACTTACAGTTCGGTTTTCAAGTGTCTCTGAGCAAACTCCCTGTCTGCTCTCCCAGGTGAGACAATCAGCCCTAAACACACTAGGCTTATATTGGCCACTCTCAGGTGGAAAACTAACAAGCCTGTTACCAGGCTGCGAGAACCAAAACCTGGAGTGGCCGTGGGTGGAGCCCTCCCTCTCCTCTCACCCACAACCCCCAGGTCCCAAACCGGCTTTTCAAAAAGCCGAAACTTAAGCCTGCTACACTGCAGACTTTCTCCTGGGGGTTTAAAACACAAAAGACAGGAATCTGGGACAAATGTACCTGCCACAGACCACTTTACCAGCGATCCTATCACAATATATATATGTACAAACACACACATATACATATATATATATATATATATGGGATGTGTGATGTGTGCTGGACCATTTTTGCCGGATTTTGATTTGATTCTAATTCGTCATCGGGCTTTGGATTTGCCAAACTGCGGTGACTGGCTTTGGATTTGGATTTTTTTTTTTCAAAAATTGACAAAAAAAGCTAAAATCACATAAATTGGTCCTTTTTTTCTTCTTAGAGTATCATTAACCTCAATAACATTAATTTCCAGTCATTTACAGTCAATTTAGACCACCTCACAGCTTATAATATTGTTTTCAACATTATTGGCCAAAGGTTGCAGTGAGCTGACTGGTTACTAAGCGACAAAGCAGCGGCGCAGCGGCACAGACACCACAATTTAAAGCACATCTATGAAACATTGCCACACAGCAGTGGCAGAAATGAAAAGTAGTGCACCCATCCAGTGGGGTACGGCCAGCAGAATCACAGTACTTGTTACATAGTGGGCTACGGCCCAAGGAGTCACAGTGCACAATCTTATTCACATTACACCGCACATAGGCCCTGATTCACATTACACCATAAAGTGGTGTCCCTTACTCAATGGCCCAGTAGTGGTGCCCCCTATGCAGTCCCCTTTGTAGTAGGGCCCCCTATGCAGTGCCCCCAGTAGTAGTATGCCCCCCAGTAGTATGCCCCCCATTAGCAGGCCCCCAGTAGTAGTGCCCCTATTATCAGGCCGCCAGTAGTAGTAGTGCCCCCATTAGCAGGCCCCCAGTAGTAATATGCCCCCCACCCTTAGCAGGCCCCCAGTAGTAATATGCCCCCCACCCTTAGCAGGCCCCCAGTAGTAATATGCACCCCCCTTAGCAGGTCCCCAGTAGTAATATGCCCCCCCTTAGCAGGCTCCCAGTAGTAATATGCCCCCCCTTAGCAGGCCCCCAGTAGTAATATGCCCCCCCTTAGCAGGTCCCCAGTAGTAATATGCCCCCCATTAGCAGGCTCCCAGTAGTAATATGCCCCCCCTTGGCATGCCCCCAGTAGTAATCTGCCCCTCCTTGGCAGGCCCCCAGTAGTAATATGCCCCCCCTTAGCAGGCCCCCAGTAGTAATATGCCCCCCACTAGCAGGCCCCAGTAGTAGTAGTGCCCCCACGTAGCAGGCCCCCAGTAGTAGTATAACCCCCATTAGCAGGCCCCCACTTAGCAGGCCCCCAGTAGTAATATGCCCCCCACTAGCAGGCCCCCAGTAGTAGCATGCCCCCCAGTAATGCCTCCTTACACACACGCATAAAAAAAAAAAGAAAACTTACCTGAATCCCCGCTCCCACCGCCGTCTGCTCTGCTGTCACACGCTGAGGAGTGAGCCGGAAGACGGAGCTCATGAGTGAGCTCCAACCGGCTCCCTCCGTACAACAGCCAATGAGAGTCTGCCTGACTCTCATTGGCTGCTATTACAAACACACAGCTGCCGCTGGCGGCTGTGTGTTTGTGTCTGTGTAGGGCAGACCGCTATCACAGCGGTCTGCCCTACACTAGAGGAGCCCTCAGGGAGCTGCGGCTCGGCCTCCAACGGGGATCCGAGTCAGGCGGGGAACACCCGAACAGCGTTCGGGTGGACTCGGATCCCCAATGTTCGGAGCGGTTCGGATTCCACATGCCATCACACCCTGTGGTTAACTGCAGATTCAGCTCTCTCACAGAATGAGATTGCTGTCACTCACAAAATGGTGGAGCTGCTAATTCACAGAATTGTGTGCTCATTGGAATACACACATGCAGTCTATGCAACTGAGGTTTGAGCAGTTAAGCGGCTTCCACATCCCACTCAGTGCCCACAATCTTCCCATTTGATCACCAAAACAATCTCACTGGCTTCCAACATCCTTCTCACTGCATACATTTATCTCATTTAGAATACACGTTCAGCTCCCTTATTTTTAAAAATATCATACTTAGTCTATGCATGCACACTTCCTTCTCCTATATGCCTCCATGCTGCTATATGTTCCCCAATCCCTACTGCTGTGTGGTCTCCCAACTGTGATAGTCTGTGTTCCCTCATCCGCACCAATGTTTTCCCCAGCCGCACCGCCCCCGAATCTGTGCCTTCTCCACAGCCACGTTGCTGTCTTTCTCTCATCTGTGGCACTCTTTCTTCCTCCATCTGCACCACTCTGGTCCCCCAACCGTGCAACTCTGTCTCCCCCCACCACCCGCACCACTCTGTCTTCCTCCCATCCACACCAATCTGTCTTCCCCAATCCCTACTGCTGTGTGGTCTCCGAGCTATGGTAGTCTGTGTTCTCTCATCCACACCAATCTGTCTTTCTCCATCTGCACCGCCCTGCATCTGTGCCACTCTGTTTCCTTCTGCACCACTGCCTTCCCCTAAGTCACGCCACTGTCTTCCTTTCCTCTGTGGCACTCTTTCTTCCTCCATCTGCACCACTCTGTCCCCCCCAACTGTGTAACTCTGTCTCCTCCCCCCACCCGCACTACTCTGTCTTCCTACCCATCCACACGTATCTGTCTTCCCCAATCCCTACTGTTGTGTGTTCTCCTATTTGTGCTAGTCTGTATTCCCTTATCTGCACCAATCTGTCTTTACCCATCTGCGCTGCTCTGTCTTCCCATGTCCATGCCACTCTCTTCCTCCATCCATGTCGCTGTCCCCCCATCCGCACCACTGTTTTCCACCCATCTGCATTACTTTGGTTCCCCCCCCTCTGTACTGCTTAACCTTCCCTCCTCTACACGCTTTTGTGTCTCACCTATCCACGCTGCTGTGTCTCCTCCTCCCATCCACACCACTTTTATCCCATCTGCACAGCTCTATTTTCTGCTTTGACCTCAGTTACATAGACTGCACGTGTGTATTAGCAGCTCCACCATTTTGTGAGTGACAGCAATCTCATTCTGTGAGAGTGCTGAATCTACAGTTAACCACAGGGTGTGATAGCATACCATATCTGTATTGCTGCAAGGAACATGTCCATTAAGGCGTCAGCCTTAATGATCGTAATTTCATTGCTTTTTGAAGTTTGAGTGGCACAAAATCAATAGGTTTTGTGAATTTTCAGATCATGTTTAAGCAGCCTTAATGGTGGGACATGTGAAACCGTAAGGTTTTTTGTGAATGGAATTTCATAGCTTATTTTAAATTGATTAACTATTAGGGTTAGGATGAGCAAACCAGGCCAACTGCAGGGTAGAAGGGCAACAAAATGGTACACTAACGCAGGTGGAAAAGGGGACAGCACACAGGAGGTTGGTTTGGGAGGTGCAGAGTGCGAGACGGCTGTAGGCATATGGGGTAGTGGCAGCAGCGGTGGTGCAGAGCAGTGGCAGCAGTGCAGTGCAAAGGGGGCATCAGTGGGTGACAGAGGGTTCACTGGTAGTGCGTATGCACCTGAGAAAATCAAATCAATAAGTCACAGATGCATGAATGCAGCAGTGAGATCCATCTACGCATCTGTTAAAAATTGAATGTGTAAAAAAAAAAAAAAAAAAAAGTGTAGCCCCGCCCCCTAGAGGACAACCGGCAGCGGGCTTTGGAGCCCCAGTACTGGTTGTGCTAAATACAGGGGACAAACGACATAGAGATCCCCCGTATTAAGCACAACCAGCACCAGGCTTTTCAGAACCAGTCCTGGTTGCCAAAATACAGGGGGCAAATGACGTAGAGGTCCCCCATATTTAGCATAACCAGCACAGGGCTCCGAGCTGGCCCTGGTTCTGGAAATACAGGGGGGAAAAATGCGTAGGGTCCCCCTGTATTTTCCAGAACCAGCACCGGGCTCCTTCTATCGGGGGGGTGATGCCACAGTCAGGGGAGTCCTTTCACCGGGCCCCCCAGCCGCAGCAACACCCCTGACCGTTAGTCAAACCAGACCGGGGGGTCCCTGGAGAGCTGGGCCCCCCTCCAATAAAGGGGTCCCCCTCTCCAGGGCACCACAGGCTGATAGCCTGGGGCTATCCCCAGCACCCCTGGGTTGATTATGTAGTGTGGTGCATATGAAAATGTAAATATTGTCTTTTGCAGTAGTACTACAGGTCCCAGCAGGCATCCCCACATACTGGTACTTGGAGAACCACAAGTACCAGCAGGCGGGGCATTAAGGGCCTGCTGGCACCTACAGTACCCCTGCAAATAAATATTACAATAAAACAAACAGACACCATTTTTTAAAGTATTTTATTATGCCGCACCTTGACCTATGGGGCGGCAGACTGTCGCCTGCCACTCCCCCAGGACTTCTACGGCGTCTTCACCTGGAGCGCGGCGGCCATTAAGCTCTTTTGCGTGGCCGCCGCCCATCCAGGGCTTCCACGGCGTCTTCATGCTTCAGCTGGTCTCTACAGCTCCCCGGCCTTCGACTGAATGGACGGGGCCTCGCGCTGGGTATATTTAAGCCACCCGAGGGGGCGTGGTGGCCATCTTTGAATTTCTAAAATGGTGCTGAGGTGTCATTTTTGTAAAGGGCATGCTCGGTTCTCACCATTGAAGTCAAAGGTGAGAACAGCTCATTGGTTGAGAGGCAGAAGGCTCCCTCTCTCAGCCAATGAGCGCTCTGCATCGGGATTTCTGTACTGAAATCCCGGGCGAAGCTGTCATTCGGGTAGTAGTGTTCTTAGAGAACACTACTAATGTGCGAGGGCCCGGGTAACTCGTTTTTTTTTTGCCAAGACTGTGGATTATGTGAAGAGTACATGATCCACACATAGGAGGGGGTGAGTATGAATTTTTTATTACAGGTACCCCCCATTGGATTACCTACTGGAGAAGAGAACAGATTGGCTTCAGGGATACTAGGTGAGTATGTGAGATAAGTGTGTGCATGTATGAGTACATGTGTGTTTTAATAAAATTGTACTTTTCTAAGGTGTGTTGTGTGTTTATTTTAATATTGCTTTTGCTGTGGAATTAAAAGTACCAGCAAGCCTGTAATGCCCCGCATGCTGATACTTGTGGTTCTCCAAGTACCAGCATGCGGGGGAGGCTTGCTGGGAACTGTAGGTCCACAGCGAAAGACAATATTTATATTTTATATGCACCACACTTTACATAATCAACCCAGCACCCACCGCCCAGGGGTGCTGGGGATAGCCCCGGCTATCAGCATGGGGTGCCCTGAGGAGGGGGACCCCTTTATTGGGGAGGTCCCCAACTCCCCAGGGATTCCCGGCCTGGGCTGACTAGCAGTCAGGGGTGATGCTGCAGCTGGGGGGCCCGGTGAAAGGGCTCCTCTGGCTGTGGCATCAACCCCCCCCCCCGCTAGAAGGAGTCCGGTGCTGGTTCTGGTACCCTACGTATTTTTCCCACTGTATTTCCAGAACCAGGACCGGCCCATAGCCCTGTGCTGGTTGCGCTAAATACGGGGGACACCTACGCCATTTGTCCCCTGTATTTTGGCAACCAGGACCGGTTCTGAAAAGCCTGGTGCTGGTTGTACTTAATACGGGGGACCCCTACGTCGTTTGTCCCCTGTATTTTGCACAACCAGTACTGGGGCTCCAAAGCCCGATGCTGGTTGTTTTCTGGGGGGGTGGGGCCACGCCATTTTTTTTCAAATTAAACACAGAAGCAGGTATTATGGATCTACCAGATCCGAGCCTGCATTCTGTGTGCTGTTACCTCCCCTGGGTCCTAACGCTTGCCCCACCGAAGTCTGTACTGCACCGCCGCCGCTAAAGCCCGCTACTGTCCCCGGGTTCTGGCCACAGCTGACGCTTGCTACCCCCCCGCGCCATTCTGCCGGCTCCCACTGCAGCTAACGCCAGCTTCTTTCCCCCGTGGCCACCACCGCTAAAGCCCGCAAACGACGGCCATCTTGTGCACCTAAGTGAAGCCACAGTTATTACACCTGCTGGAGGCTCCTATTGCGGCTGCGCAACAAGTTGAAAAGTCCTATCTCTACAATAACGCATTCTTGAGGTAATAGTTTAAATACTGTAACTTTCTAATTTACCTGAACCCCAAAAGCACGTACCCTGGCACAATAGCTACCTAATAAAACAAACCTCAAGTCTAAATTCCACCCCTACCCTGAGTTTTGACTTCCCAAAAAAAACCCATAGACTACAGCAGAAAAGTGGTCCCAATTGAGAATGTCAGAAAAAAGTGACAGTTGGAGCTTTAGATTACTCCCAAATCCTCATTTTTTATGTTTATGCCCTGAAATTTGGCATGCAGCACCGAGTGACAGTTCTACCCGGCCATACCAAATTTCAGATCCGTAATTCTAATAGCATTTGAGGTGTAGCCCTGTGAACACCCTGACCCCCCTCCAGATTTCTCTATGGAGAAATCCGTTTTTTTAGATGAAGCCTTAATATAAGGGCACGACTGTGCCCTTATAATATATATATATATATATATATATATGAAAGTGGAATTGGGAAAAAGCATGCGCCTAATAGTGTAGTATTTAAAAACAGTGATGGACGTGCTCAAAATGAAATGTGCGTATCAAATAATAAATCTTTAAAACTTATCTGTGATTTCTTTACTGGGGTTCCATATGGTGGGGTGTGTATGGTCCTCAAAAAATCAGGAAAACCTTAATAGGAAAGGCTCAACCAGAGCCAGATAGAACACAAATATAGTGTAGTATTTTTGTTTAAATATAGCACATATAATTAAATATATATTGCGTACCAGAAAGATACTTGGACATCTGCATGTAATACTCTGATATTCCTCTAGGATCCCATGGACAACCTCATGGTCTGCGCACTGGTGGATAAGGTTTAGCCTCAAATAAGCAAAAAATGACCCTTATCACAGGTGTGCTTTTCCACAGAAAGGGGAGTTTTAATCACATTTACAGGGATACAGAGTAAACAGGGGTTAACACAACATAAGTAATAGGAAAAATAAAATTGCTTATCTGCAATAAATTCAGCAGAGTGTAGAGATGCTGGAGCAAGGATCTCTCCACTCTGCTGAATTTATTGCAGATAAATTCAGATCTTATCTATCCTGATCGCCGCTCAGGAACCTGGGAAGAATGCTGCCACCTCCATCAGAGGGACTAAAAGTGTCTTATGTGCCAACACTATATGGACTGTACTTTGTCTTGAAACACACCTATAGCACAAACAGTGCAACACATTTATAAAGACTTTAACCAGTGCGCCGGTCTATACACTCCTTACAAACATATATATATATACACATACACATATATATATATACATACATATATCTAAAGGCACTATATACATATATATTGTGTATATATATATATATATATATATACACTGTATATAGTTATACATACATGATATTTTATGTAATAACAAGAGATATGGTAAGAACTTATCTTTGTTATCTCTGTTTCTACGAAGTCCATAGGGTCCACAGGGTTGACCTTGGGGTATAGCTGGATCTGGATCCACGGGCACCACGCAGTTAAAGCTTTGCTGCTCCCAGGATGCACTTGGGTCCGTCCTCCTCTATACCCCGCCCCCGACCACAGGCACCTCAGTTGGTAAGCAGCTAAGGCCGGAGGAGGAGACTAAACAGAGAGAAGGAAGACTGGAACACACAAGAAACCATACTCACAGAAATGGGAGACGGAAAACCGGTGACCAGCCACACAGCCCATTTGAAGCCAGGTGCGTCAGGGCGGGCACCCTGTGGACCCTATGGACTTCGTAGAAACAGAGATAACAAAGGTAAGTTCTTACCATATCTCTTGTTTTCTACTTCAGGGTCCATAGGGGGTCCACAGGGTTGACCTTGGGGATGTCCCAAAGCAGTTCAACTAAGGGCAGGGACGCTCCTGTGCTGAAAGGAGCACCCGGCGCCCGAAGGATGCATCCTGAGAGGCGAAGGTGTCAAACGCATAGAACCTCAAAAACGTTTGAATTGAAGACCAAGTGGCCGCCTTACACAGCTGAACAGCAGAGGCGCCACGTCTAGCAGCCCAAGAGGGACCCACAGAACGAGTGGAATGAGCCTTAACAGAGGCTGGCACAGGTAAACCCTCCTGTGCATAAGCCTCACAAATAACGGAACGAAGCCAATGGGCTAACGTTTGCTTGTTGGCAGGCCAATCCCTCTTGTGAAAACCGAAGAGGACAAACAAAGAATCCGACTTCCTAACCGAAGCAGTCCGGTCCACATAGATTCTAAGTGCCCGGACTACATCTAAGGAAGCCTCACCAGCAGAAAGATCAGGTGACTGAAAAGCTGGCACAACAAGTTCCTGATTAATGTGGAACTTTGAGACCACTTTGGGCAAAAACTCAGGACGTGTGCGGAGCACCGCCCTGTCCTGGTGAAAAATCAGAAAAGGAGGGCGACAGGAAAGCGCCCCCAATTCTGACACCTCCTGGCAGAAGCAATTGCCAGGAGAAAAATGGTCTTAAACGTCAGCCACTTGAGCTCCACCGACTCAAGTGGCTCAAAAGGAGGACCCTGCAAGACTCGCAGTACCACCGCCAAGTCCCAAGGAGCCACCAGAGGCACAAAGGGAGGCTGGATCCTGAGAACACCTTGGAAAAAGGTGTGAACATCTGGCAGTGTAGCAATCCGTCGCTGAAACCACACGGACAAAGCAGACACATGAACCTTCAGAGAGGCCAGGCGTAAGCCGAGGTCCAAACCCGATTGAAGAAACTCCAAGATTCTGGAAACCCGGAACACCTGCGGATCATAGTTTCTGGATTCACACCACTGAAAATAAGTGCGCCACACCCTGTGGTAAATCCGCGCGGAATCAGGCTTGCGTGCCCTAAGCATGGTACCAATGACCGAACTGGAGAAACCCCTAGACCTCAAGACGGCTGTCTCAAGAGCCACGCCGTTAAAGACAGCCGACCCAGATCCGGGTAAAGGCAGGGCCCTTGAGACAACAGGTCCCGACGCTGAGGGAGAAGATACGGAGCGTCGATGGAGAGGCACCTCAGATCGGAGTACCAAGGACGTCCGGGCCACGCCGGAGCTACCAGCACGAGCATGCCGCCATCCTGCTTGAATTTCCGCAGAACTCGAGGAAGCAGGGATATCGGAGGAAACAGATACGCCAGGTGAAACGTCCATTTCACCGACAGTGCGTCTACCAGACAGGCGCCTGCGTCTCTTGTCCTTGACCCGTAAACGGGCAACTTGTGATTGTGACGGGAGGCCATCAAGTCCAGCTCCGGCAGCCCCCATCTGTCCACGAGTAGCTGAAACACCTCTGGGTGAAGCGACCATTCCCCGGGATGCACGTCGTGACAGCTGAGGAAGTCCGCCTCCCAATTGAGGACTCCGGGAATGAAGACTGCCGAGATCGCTGGAATGTGACACTCCGCCCAAGCAAGAATGTGAGACACCTCCGACATTGCTGCCCGACTGCGAGTTCCCCCTTGGTGGTTGATGTACGCCACCGTGGTGGCGTTGTCGGACTGCACCTGAACCGCCCTTCCGTGAAGAGCGGGGCCGGACGACTGCAGGGCCCTGTATACCGCCCGCAGTTCCAGGATGTTGATGGGGAGAAGTGCTTCTTCCGCGGACCAACGACCCTGAAGCGATAATGAGCCGGTCACTGCCCCCCAACCCTGGAGACTGGCATCCGTCGTGAGCAGGACCCAGTCCGGGATCCAAAAGGGGCGCCCCTCGACCAGATGCGCTGTCTGAAGCCACCAAGCCAAAGACTGCCGAACCTCCGGGGACAACACCAGCATCTGAGAGCGGATCCGGTGAGGTAACCCGTTCCATTCCGATAGAATCAGCCCCTGCAGGGGCCGGGAATGGAACTGGGCAAATTCCACCATGTCGAATGTCGACACCATGGACCCCAGAACTCTCATAGCCGAATGGACCGACAGGCGGCAACTGCTCAGGCAACTGTGTATCTGCAGCTGCAGGGAGGAGACCTTCTCCGGAGTCAGGAAAATCTGTTGCAGACGAGAATCCAGCAGGGCTCCCAAATGAACCATCCGCTGTGCTGGAATCAGGGAGGACTTCTTCCAATTTATCAACCACCCGTGTGCTTGAAGACAAGCAATGGTCAGGTGGAGATGTCGAAGAAGCACCTACGGGGAGCTCGCCAGCAGCAGAAGATCGTCCAGGTACGGCAACAGACGTAGACCCTGACCCCGAAGGTGGGCAGCCATAACTGCCATCACCTTGGTGAACACACTCGGATCCGTGGAAAGGCCGAAAGGCAACGCCCGAAATTGGTAGTGATGGTTCAGGATAGCAAACCTCAGATACCGCTGATGTGCCGGTGCTATGGGCACATGGAGATAGGCGTCCTGGATATCGAGGGAGACCATATAATCCCCGGGTTCCATCGCCAGAATGATGGAACGTAACGTTTCCATCCTGAACTTGGGAACTCTGAGGTATCTGTTCAGAGACTTCAAATTCAGGATTGGGTTTCTGTACCAGAAACAGAGTAGAATAGTACCCCGTCCCGCGCTGAGACTGCGGAACGGGAACAATGACCCCTGCTTGTAGCAAGGATTCTATAGCTACCTGAATCTGGCCAGCTTTGGTCTTGTCCAGAGAAGGACTCGTGCAGAAAAACTGGTGGGGCGGCCTGAACCGAAAAGACAGGGCGTACCCCTGAGAGACTACTTCTCGAACCCAGGCATCCGTGGTGGTATTGTGCCAACACTGGGCGAATTGGAGAAGTCGGCCTCCCACTCTGGGGTCCCCCAGAGAGAGGCCCGTCCCATCAGGTAGCAGGCTTATCCTCCTGCTTGGAAGAAGGGCGCCGAGCACTCCATGCCTGCTTCTTGGGCTTGGGTGCGGCCTTGGTCGCCGAATGTCTCGGGAAGGACTGGCCCTTGGCCTTACCCTGAACCCGAAAGTACCGAAAGGCAGAGCTCCTCACTTTAGCCGGCGCAGAGGCCGAAGGGAGGAAAGCCGACTTGGACTTAGCCAAAGTATCCACTATTTTGTCCAAATCCGGACCAAATAGTAAATCACCATTAAAAGGCAAGGCCTCCAGACCCTTTTTTGAATCTGCATCAGCCCTCCAGCACCTCAGCCACAGGGAGCGCCGAGCAGACACCGCTGCAGCCGACACCCTAGAAGTGAGCAGGCTGGCATCCAAAGACGCTTCCCCGATATAGGAAGCTGCATCCCGCATCTGTCCCACTAACGCTCTCTGGATATCCGGAGCCTCATCAGGAAAGGTATCCTCCAAGGCATTGGCCCAGGCCTCAATGGCTTTAGCCACCCAGGAGATAGCCATGGACGGGCGAGCCACCGCCCCGGAAAGAGAATAAATGGACTTTAAACAAGTCTCCACCTTCCTGTCCGTGGGATCCTTCAAAGAGGAGATAGACGGCAATGGCAGCGTCGCGCTTTTGATCAAGCGGGTAACGTGGGAATCCACCGCCGGCGGAGTCTCCCATTTCCTGCAATGAGCTTCAGGAAAAGGATAGTTCGCCGCCAACCTCTTCTGTGGATGGAACCTCTTACTGGGTAATTGCCAGGCCGCCGCCATATGATCCGTTAATTGATCAGACAGGGGGAACACAGTTGAAGTCACCTTGGCCTTTTTAAAATTAGGAAACTTCGACCTAGGAGCCGGCGCATCATCCTCAACATGTAGGATAGCCCGCACCGCCCTAACTAAGGCTGGAACATTAATGGAGGACTTAGCTTCCACCTCCTGCCCCATGGCATCAGAGTCAGAGTCCTCATGGATTTCTCCATCATCTGAGGACACTTCCGAGTCCGACAACTGCGCAGCTAGTGAACTCACAACCGGACGTTTAGACGCCCTTGGTGGCACATCACTTTGCAACATCGACTGAAACGCCGAGGATGAAGCCGCAAGACTCTGTACGGAGCTGGAGAGAACATCCACCCAAGGCGGAGGAGCCGTCGGAGCAAAACTCTGCAAAGGCACTACAGACTGACGCGTCACTGGGGGAGACTGCACATACACAGGCAGTCCCGAGTAAGGACCCACAGTCTGGGCCCCGGGGGGAGACAGCAAGGAGAATAAGTCACAGACAGGCAGCACTAGCAATAGTCACATACAATGCAGAAAAGTTAGTACTCACTGCACCTTCCGCTACAATCAACCGCCCAGATTCAGTGTCTGGGAGGGCTATAGCGCTGTGTACACTGTCCTTTAGCAGGGGAGAGGTACACAGGGGGACCGGTCCACTTGATACCGCCTGGGAGTCTGCGATGCCTGCCAGTAAAGATGGCCGCCGGAGACCTCAGAGGAGGAGTGGCCGAGAGATAAGAGCAGCTCAGCGACGCCAGACTGCTAGTTGAAAGGCGCGCTGAGCTGAGGGGAGGAGCCGCTAGACAGGGAAGGCTGCCTCCCCTGGCTAGCAATTAACCCCGGGTTGCCGGTCCCGCTACCAGCCTGTTACCCTGGTGGTCTAGCGGACACGCGGGGTATTCCTCTATAGAGGGGGAGCCCGCCGCCGCCGCTAGCGCCTCCGGTCTGTCCCCAGAGACCGGAGGCTTCTGACTGCATATAAAGTATCCGCGGGCCGCCGCACGCGGCGACCCGCGGCTTACCTGATCCCCGTCGCGTCCGGTAGCAGTCAAGGGAGTCACCAGAGCCCGGCTAGTACAGGCTCTGGGGTCCCGCCGCGATCCCCAGAGCTGTACTGGCGTCGCGGCTCCAGCGGGGAGAAGGAGTGGCAGCGTGGACGTCCTAAAGGACAGTCTGATGCTGCCGCTCTAAAAGTGTAAAAAAAGTAGTAAAAAATAAAAAATTTCTCTTTTAAAATAAAGCTTAGGGGCTGCTCCTGCAGCCCCACTGCGACAGGGTGACCCGACTCCGGCCGGGCACCAACTAAAACTGAGGTGCCTGTGGTCGGGGTATAGAGGAGGACGGACCCAAGTGCATCCTGGGAGCAGCAAAGCTTTAACTGCGTGGTGCCCGTGGATCCAGATCCAGCTATACCCCAAGGTCAACCCTGTGGACCCCCTATGGACCCTGAAGTAGAAATATATATTACATTAATGGTCATATTATATTTATAAAGAGCAGGCTGTCGGCAGCACAGTTTGTGTCACTCACAGACAGTAACTCCTTTAAACACGGCGCCACTCCGAAGCTGCTGCCTGCTGTGCCACACAACCCTCCCACTACCAGTCCTTGCCTGTCACCCAAGAAGAGAGTCGCGAGATGATGATGTCATGATGATGTCATCATCTAGCGAGATCAGTAGTTCTATGAGTCGTGTGGAAGCCGGACAGTGTTAGTGAGTGATACACAGACCCCCCCTCCCCTGTCTGGCGTTTGCCTGCAGTCAGTGGAGTTTAAATAAACACAGTGGGAAATTAAAAAAAAGTCTGCAGGGTGCAGTAGGTTGCTTGCTGGGCCGGCGGGCCCCTAAGCCTTCGGGCCCCATAGCAAGCGCACCCCCTATAGTTACGCAACTGTGTCTGACACTACTAAAAGTAAAATGTGTCTATTACGGCATCAAAATACAGTATTTCAATTCAGCTGCTACAAATCTATATCAAAAATATTATTAATGATTAGAAAAAAAATCTCCTTTCAATCTTACCCACGTCCTGGTACCCAGGTGCCACAGTTTAGGAATGCACCCAGGCATGAAAAAAAACAAACTGTTAAAATGTATGAGGCAAATTAATATTTTTCGGTATGGACACTAAGGGGAGGATTTACGAAGCAGCGGCTTCTGCAAGCCGTTGCTTCCCAGCGGCTTGGAGCTACGTTTTTAAAACGGCACCCGATGTCAGTGTATAGCATGCGAAACTTTACACTAACTCCGGGTGTTGTTTTAAATAAGGAGCTTCAACCCGCTGGGAAGCAATGGCTTGCAGAAGCCGGTGCTTCGTAAATCCTCCCCAATATCTGTGTGTGTTTGCCATTTCTCACCATCTCACAGAAATTTTACATTATTTTTGAATTTTATAATCCCCCCAGCCACCACTAATCCCCTTTTCCCTGTAGAATTAGCCAGCAGGTATACCCATTGTAACCAGGCCCGGCGACAGGGGGGGCCATGGGGCACAAATGTACCGGGCCCCAAGGTCCTAGAGGGCCTCAGAGTGCAGGGGTGAGCTGGCCGGGGGCACCCGCTGTGAATGCTTTTGGGCTGGTATCCATCCAGTCCATTACTGCTTGAAGCGGCCGTGGCGCTGACTGCCGAGAGGGGAAGCGGATACTTTCACCAATCAGGACTCAGGAGTACTGCAGATGCGGAGCAGAGTTGCTCTGACAGGCTCAGCATGTGTTCGTCAGTGCGACTCTGCCTCCACCGCCCACAGAAAGCCTCCTGGCAAGTTCTGATCACTCCTCCGTGCAGCTGCTGCCTGATGAAGCCCTCCCTCCTTGGTTATGAGGGATGGGCCCTCTCCAGTTCTGTTTAACCTGTTCTGACTGCTCTCCAATCCGATTCCTGCTGCAATGAACAATCTCTCACTGGTGCCGTGTTGGGAACTGATTGTATAGTTCCCCGGACCTTCCGTTGCCCCTCACTCTCTCTTGATTTGCTTCTGGCAGAAACTGCGGCAATTACTGTGGGAGACACAGGGTGGCGACACCTCCTATTCAAGTTTCTCCTGAGCCTGGTTCCTGTGGCTTATTGTAGGTGATGTATTTAGCTGTGACCTGTCGCTGGGATACTCCCTGCTCTTGTGTTATGGATGAGTCTGCCATGTTTTCCAATCTCTCCTGGTTGTCCCCTTTTAGATTGTTTTACTGCTGTGCCATATGCTCCCCCTATTACCTGGCCTGTTCTCCTGCTCTCTAAATGGGGTTTCACTGCACGAGTGTTATAAAAAGGATGTAAATATTTGCTTGTCTATCACCAATATACTGCATTCAAATATGTTCAATAAATGTTTAACTCTAAGTACAATGTTTATGGCTAACATGTTTCTGAGTTGAGAGATTCTAAATATTGCAAGCTGCTCCCCTTTTAGACTTTTTTTTAAGTTCTTCTTAATTCTTGCATTTTTTTATACCAAGTATGGAAAATTGTTTTGTTATATGCTACCTCCTCTCCCATGCTATGTTCCTTAATCCTAAAGCAATGAAGAATTTGGTAATACATTTAGCAATGTATAGTAATGTTTGTAAATTCAAATCCCTGACCCCGCGGCCACCACCATCAAAAGTTTTCCGACACACACCATAGAAAACGTGCAATGTCAGCACTACCATAATTGACAAAATGTGTGCAGCTGGGCATCGCCACAGCACATTGCACTGTGTTTGCCGCCCAAGTTGCCAGTCAACCCCTGCCGGAGTGTAACCGCTGCCTGTGCTGCTGCAGTGATCAACAGGGTGCAGGCATGTACAGGGCCCCTGCTGATCACTGCAGCAGCAACTCAGGCAGCGGTTCAAGGTCCATACAGCGTGGAGTTGCTGTATTGTACCTGCAGTGGGCAGTGCAATAAAGTTTTCTTTGTTTGTTGCGGCGCAGCACACGTGACGTCATGACATCATGCTTGCCGCACCACTGAAAGACCGAGGTCTTCGGATGGGGAAAACTGAAGGGGGGCTAGGGCTGGAGAGAGACAGGGGGACTGGACAGACACAAGGGGGATGAGGCTTGGAGACTTGTACCTGCCAGGGACCCGGGAATGGAGGCCCCTAAAAAACTGGGTGTACAGGGCCCCATGATTTCTGTTGCCGGCCCTGATTGTAACTCATGAACTTTTTCATCAAACATGACAGTTCCAGATTTGTGATCCATATACCTCTGAATACTGTCTTCTAGCTCCCGGGTTTTCAGCTCATCTTCCTGCATTTGTCTTCTGGTTGCCTCATCTTCCTCAGGAGTGGAAGCTGGAGCTCCCTCAAGAAGCCAGCGTTCCCGGAGAGCCTTGGACTGTATAAGGAGAGATAATAAGAAATACTTAATGGGCACTTAATCTGCAGGTGCGTACACCCGCTATGTCTATGTATGATGTCATTCACAGACATATCAGGACAGCCCTGCAGCAAAGCCGATGCCATTATGTCATCAAGATATATATCGGTATGTCTGGCTGTGTGTACGGGTAACCCACTGATTACCTGAACACTGGCCACAGGTACCGATGATACTGACATCACAACTGGATGGGCTAATTTAAATGCACGTCTAGTTGTATTTTCTGGCCAGACATATTGAGCAGCCGATTGGTAAGTGTGTATAGCTTACCAAATTGTCCAATTCGTCGGTGTGATGGCCGCTTAGCCGCTGGGTCACTCAAGTGTGTAACCAGCTCTAGTGTCACTCAACTTTTGATTTGCACTTGTAGTAAGGCAAGTTTCCATTGTCAGGAGAAATTGGCAAGAATTGCACACTTTAGTTGCATAGGTTACTTTCCAAATGGGAATGTGATGTTACATGTCAAATATACTCATGCCAGTCTTTGGATTCAAAAATGAGCTTTAAAAAACAAATGTTTGCTATGTGCAAGCCAAGCATCTGTCTAATCCCTCCATCAGGGTTGTCACCCACACAGACACTATTTTAGCTGACATTTCAGCATATGTACTGAGAACTGACTTTCACTTGTGCTTTATTAGACATATGGGGCCTGATTCAGAAGTGCGCACAAATGCTATTGCGGCTACGTATTTTGCCGGAGTCACGGGAGCGATAATATGCAAAAGTTAGTCTCAGCCATCCCCTTGCGTATTAGCGTGCGCCGGAATGTGCAAGCTCTGAGATGCCCACTTTCATGCCCGTGCATGCTGCAACACTGCTGGTGGTTCTGGACAATACACCATCGCATGTACCATCGACACTTGCACCAGCCCTATGGCAGGTGCAGCGTCTCTTCTGAACATGGCCTCTGTGGCTGCAGCTCTGCAACTGAGAACGTAGCCGCTTTCACTGACACACCCGCGACAGTCTCTTAAAACGGGAGGTAGTTGAAATCCCGACTGTGGGGTTAGGCGGAGGGTTACCGGTTAGGGTTAAGCACTAGGGGGAGGGTTAAGCACCATGGGGAGGGTTAGGCACTAGGGGGGGAGGTTAGGTTTAGGCACTGGGGGAGGTTAGGTTTAGGCACTAGGGGGGAGGGTTAAGGACTAGGGGGAGGGTTAGGCACTGGGGGGGTTAGGCACTAGGGAGAGGTTAGGTTTAGGCACTGGGGTGGAGGGTTAGGCACTGGGGGGAGGCTAGGTTTAGGCACTAGGGGGCGGGTTAGGCACTGGGGGGGTTAGGTTTAGGCACTAGGGGGGAGGATTAGGCACTGGGGTGGGAGGTTAGGTTTAGGCACTAGGGGGGAGGGTTAGGCACTGGGGTGGGAGGTTTAGGTACTAGGGGGGAGGATTAGGCACTGGGGTGGGAGGTTAGGTTTAGGCACTAGGGGGGAGGATTAGGCACTGGGGTGGGAGGTTAGGTTTAGGCACTAGGGGGGAGGGATAGGCACTGGGGTGGGAGGTTAAGTTTAGGCACTAGGGGGGAGGGTTAGGCACTGGGGTGGGAGGTTAGGTTTAAGCACTAGGGGGGGAAGGTTAGGCACTGGGGTGGGAGGATAGGTTTAGGCACTAGGGGGAGGGTTAAGCACTGGGGTGGGAGGCTAGGTTTAGGCACTAGGGGGGAGGGATAGGCACTGGGGTGGGAGGTTAGGTTTAGGCACTAGGGGGGAGGGTTAGGCACTGGGTGGGAGGATAGGTTTAGGCACTAGGGGGGAGGGATAGGCACTGGGGTGGGAGGTTAGGTTTAGGCACTAGGGGGGAGGGTTAGGCACTGGGGTGGGAGGTTAGGTTTAGGCACTAGGGGGGAGGGTTAAGCACTGGGGTGGAAGGTCACGTTTAGGCACTAGGGGGGAGGGTTAGGCACTTGGGTGGGAGGTTAGGTTTAGGCACTAGGGGGGAGGGTTAGGCACTGGGGAGGGAGGTTAGGTTTAGGCACTAGGGGGGAGGGTTAGGCACTGGGGTGGGAGGTTAGGTTTAGGCACTAGGGGGGGTGGTTAGGCACTGGGGTGGGAGGTTAGGTTTAGGGTGTGGGAAGTGAGGGTTAGGATACTTACTGACAGGTGTTGGTATCCTAAACCTGTCAGGATTCTGACCGCTGGAAACCCGAGCGCCGGCAACCCTTACCCAACCCCTTAAAACACAACAGATTTTTTTGCGTTCACTTCAGGCCACCTCCCAATCACCGCCAAGGAATGCCCCTCGCTTTGCCACTCTGTTCCTAATACCATCTCTCGTGTACGTAACAGCGTCTTTGTGCATATACACAGGGTAACACGTACTGTAGTGCTTTACAATTTTGCGCATGCGCAATAGCAAACAATCACTCAACTATTAGAGCATCAGCATTGCATGAGGTTTGCGTGCACCTCTGAGGCCCTTGATTTATTAGGTTAACATGATAGGTGAAAGCAAGCAACTTTAACAATCTTACTCCATATGCGACCCAAACTATACTTTAACATGGCTAGGGCCTGCCATCCAGCTTGTGACATTGACACAATGTAAAGTGAATGTTAGTACGTGAGTGAATCTGTGCACAGTACTGGTTTTAATTCAACCAACATTAGTTTCTTTCCTCCTAGCATTGGTTTCAGGACCTGATTCAGACCCACTCGCGAGCGCTGATTTTGGCCCAGTGCGCATGCGCATGACGGACCCGGCTCCCTCGTGCGCATGCGCGAGTCCCGGATAGCGACAGGCCAGCCGTCGCTATGGGTCTCGTTACAAAGGGGGCGTGCTGTCGATGGTGATTGACAGCACGCCCCCTTTGGTGGGCGTGCCGGGGGCGTGGCTGCCCAGACGGAGGCGTTCCCATGGGAATGCCTACCGTCTGGGGCCGGCCCCACTGACATCACTAGTGATGTCAGTGGGAGTGCTTTCGGCTCTGATAGAGCCAAAAGCACTCCTGCCAGGAGGCCGCTCCAAAAAGGAGCAGGGACGGCCCTGATTCAGAGCGAGCGCTCTGTCAGAGCGTCCGGCTATGAATCAGGGCCTCAGTTTTGTTGCATTAGCCAGAGGCTGTCAGCAAGACCAGAAAGATATAATTGGACTCTATAGAGACAGCCTGTGTACATGAGCTTTAGGACATGAACTAAAAAAATTAAAATAAAGAACAAAAATCAAGGAATATCAAACATATTGCTACATAGTAAAACAATGTAACAGAACATAAATAATCAAAGACTCACTTTGAGATGCTGCAATTGTCTGCGGTCATCTTCAAGTTGGCGTCTTTTGTTTTCAGTTTCAACCTGACGTCGTCTTTTTTCCTAAGGGAAAAGTAAATATATGGTAGTAGCTATTAAGTCTAAGGGGTAAATTTACTAACATTCGTATTTGATCCGCGTTTGTCCGCGATTAAACACGGGCAGGAACAATCATACACAGGAGTATTTTTTTTAAAGAAATTTGGGAATTGACTAAGTTCCCGTGTTTGTCCGGATCGTGTTTTTCGATGGTGTATGTGATTGTTCCTACCTGTGTTTCATCCCTGTTTCCCTAGCCAAACACTCCCGAACAAGCAGCCTGCACATATCAGTGAAATACATGCAGGCTGCTTGTGTGTACTAATGTATAAAATATAGGGTTAATACAAAGAAAAAAAAAATTGATGTGGGGTTCCCCCCCAAAGCATAACCAGCCCTAGGCTCCTGAGCCAGTCCCGGTTCTAAAAATATGGGGTACAAGTAGGGTCCCCCCGTATTTATGAACCAGCACTGGGCTCTGTGAGCCAGTCATGGTTTTAAAAATACAGGGAAAATGGCGTGGGGGTAAATGTATTCCTTAGTATGGACTAGAGAATTTTTATATTATAAATTATTTAAACAGGGGTGGTTACAAAGTAATGTGAGGATTTATATCTCACATGTGTTCTTCACTCTGTATTTACTTTGCAAGTAAAAGTAGCAATAAAAGCCATGTGCCCAGTGTTTTTGAGTCTTACAAAATTATGTTTCTTTATGCTCTTTAGGCCACATTATTTATAATTTCAGTGCATACAGAATGATGTGTTGGGTACATTACTGGTTCTCCACTGTCCAAGCAGCTGTTTCACTACAAAGCTTCAAAAGAGCAGAGGAGGGAAATAGTCACATCCTGTAGGAGTTGCTGCCTATCTTCACATAATAATCTATTTTTATAAAACTGTGTTGCTGTTGTTGTGGTCTCATGTACTAGTGCTGTATTTACTATTTACTTACCTTTGTCCTCCTAATCATACCAAAAGTCTTTAGCTCTCCGCTGAGTGAGAACATTAATCTTGCATAGAATAAATGTATTGACAACTATTGTATATGCAGCATGTCACTTTACACTGTGTATAGTCAACACATAAAATATATATATATATATATGTATATAACAGCCTTATAATATATATATATACACTGTGTGTATAGATATATATAAATATATATATATATATATATTATATAATATATATATATATATATATATATATATATATATATATATATATACGATGCAGGAATACCCGGCTCTCCAAGTCCGTAAAGTAACTGGCCCCGGTGCCCGCACAAGTAATGCAGAGGTAGTCCAAAGGAGCGGCACTCAGGGTCTGAAGAAAATGGCTTTAATGTGGACAAGACAAACAGCAACGTTTCAGTGCTCAAGAGGCACCGTCATCAGGCTGCTCCTTTTTTGCTGATTCTGATCTACACCTATGCAAAGCACACATCTGACTGCTCAGGTAATAGCAGCCGTTTCTGCTTCCCTGGTTCTGTTCCTGATTATTCTACAGCTACCATCCATTCAGGTGTTCGGTCTCTGGCCCTGATTTAGAGCCGGACGCTCTGACAGAGCGCTCGCTCTGAATCAGGGCCGTCCTTCTTAATTTTAGAGCGGCCTCCTGGCCGCTCGTATAGCTGTGGGTGACCACCCACAGCTATAGCGAGCGGCCAGGAAGATGGTCGCGATGGTCAAGACCATCGCGACCATCGGGCTTGCAACGAGACCCTTGTGGTAGGGTCTCGTTGCCGCAAGCCATGGAGTGCTTTTGGCTCTATCAGAGCCGAAAGGACTCCCACTGACATCACTTGTGATGTCAGTGGGGCCGGTACCAGACGGTAGGCGTTCCCATGGGAACGCCTCCGTCTGGCCAGCCACGCCCCCGGCACGCCCACCAAAGGGGGCATGCTGTCACTCTCCATCGACAGCACGCCCCCTTTGTAACGAGACCCATAGCGACGGCTGGCCTGTCGCTATCCGGGACTCGCGCATGCGCACGAGGGAGCCGGGTACGTCATGCGCATGCGCACTGGGCCAAAATCGACCCGCTTGCGAGCGCTCAGCGCTCGCGAGCGGGTCTGAATCAGTCCCACTGTCCGGTCCTGTCGCCATCAGAATGCTCCCAGACTACAGAGGAAACCCGGTTCGAGTCTGGTAAATACTTCTGCCAAGATCTGACACTCAAGTGTCCTGGACCAAGAAAGAAGAGTGCTTTTTATTATATCAAGTAACAACCCAGTACAGCCTGGTTAATCTACTGCTACACTCTTCTCTGCTACATACATCATCCCATCAACAACCCTGGTGGTCTAGTGGGTACGATCCGGCATCTCTCTGCCGAGACCCGGGTTCGATTCCGGCCAGGGAAGCATCTACACACGTTAAGAGGTCTCCTCAAGCCTGCCAGCTTTACCTACACATCTCCCACTGCTCATTCAGACATTTACTTGTCCATGGTTCCACAAGCGTGACAGATACTAGGCCAGGCACTCTCATCTACAGCAGTAGACAACTTACTGGGGTGCTCCTCAGGCGACATATATATATGACAAAATCCAATATAGAAGGAGGTCACTCACCAGAATTCTCATGTCTTCACATATTTATTGACAAAATGTGTCAATAAATCTTGCGATCAAGTCATGCCATCTCGCTGACAATTCAATACACCTTTTTCAAGGCAGCATTATTGTCAAATATTGCAAGTCTAATTCAACATGGTATTGTCTGTTTACTGCCTTGAAAAAGATTCTGCGGGGGAATCAAAATGTCGTCCTGATGTCAAGTTTTTTTGATGCATTTTCTCAATGAATATGTAAAGATTTGAGAATTATGGTGAGTACCCTTCTTCCATATTGGATTACAGCATATATCATATACAGTATATGTATATAGTATATATATGTGCCGCGCAGTAGGAGTCGGGGCGCATGCCCCAATGTCTCCCACTGCTAGGGAGATGGGACAGACCCTAGCCTAGTAGGAGAGGAGTAGGAAAGCGCCATCGGGTACGTGGCAAGTACGGGGGGCAGGATGGAGTGGGTTCGGGACAGCGCAAGGGGTGGGGTAGGAGAGGGGGAAGGGGGCAGAATGAGAGAGCTCAGACATAAATGGACAGGCCAAATAGTGCTGACACTGAAGTGTCCTTTATATACAATACTGTGCAAAATTTTTAGGCAGGTGTGGAAAACATGCTGCAAAGTAAGAATGCTTTCATAACTAGAAGTGTTCATAGTTTATTGTCATCAATTAATAAAATGCAAATTGAATGAACAGATGAAAAATCTAAATCAAATCAATATTTGGTGTGACCACTCTTTACCTTCTTACCTTCAAAACAGCATCAATTATTCTAGGTACACTTGCACAAAGTCAGGGATTTTGTAGGATTATAGTCAGGTGTCTGATTAACCAATCATACCAAACAGGTGATAAAGATCATCATTTTCATATGTAGGTATAAACACAGTCATTAACTGAAACAGAAACAGCTGTGTAGGAGACTTAAAACTGGGTGAGGAACAGCCAAACTTTGCTACAAAGATGAGGTTGTGGACAGTTTCATCTCACAGGTCATACACCATGGCAAGACTGAGCACAGCAACAAGACACAAGGTAGTTATAATGCATCAGCAAGGTCTCTCCCAGGCAAAGATTTCAAAGCAGACTGGGGTTTCGAGATGTGCTGTTCAAGCTATTTTGAAGAAGCACAGAGAAACAGGCAACGTTGAGGATCGTAGACGCAGTGGTCAACCAAGGAAACTTAGTGCTTAAGATGAAAGACACATCATGCTTACGTCCTTTCAGAATTGGAAGATGTCCAGCAGTGCCATCAGCTCAGAACTGGCAGAAACCAGTGGGACCCAGGTACACCCATCTACTGTTCAGAGAAGTCTGGCCAGAAGTGGTCTTCATGTAAGAATTGTGGGCAAAAAGCCCTACTTTCGACGTGGAAACAAGGCCAAGCGCTCAACTATGCACGAAAACATAGGAACTGGAGTGAAGAAAAATGGCAGCAGGTGCTCTGGACTTACGAGTCAAATTCTGAAATAACTGGCTGTAACAGAAGGGAATTTGTTTGCCAAAGTGCTGGAGAGCAGTATAATAATGAGTGTCTGCTGGCAACAGAGAAGCATGGTGGTGGTTCCTTGCAAGTTTGGTGCTGCATTTCAGCAAATGGAGTTGGGGATTTGGTCAGGATTAAGGGTGTCCTCAATGCTGAGAAATACAGGTAAGTACTTATCCATCATGTAATACCATCAGAGAGGCGTCTGATCGGCTCCAAATTTATTCTGCAGCAGGACAACAACCCCAAACATACAGCCAATGCCATTAAAAACTATCGTCAGTGTAAAGAAGAACAAGGAGCCCTGGAAGTCATATGGCCCCCACTGATCCCTGATCTCAACATCATCGAGTCTGTATGGTTTTACATGAAGAGAAAGAAGGATTTGAGCAAGCCTACATCCACAGAAGAGCTGTGGTTAGTTCTCCAATTTGTTTCTAACAACCTCCCTGCAGAGTTCCTTCAAAAACGGTGTGCAAGTGTACCTAGAAGAATTGATGCTGTTTTGAAGGCAAAGGGTGGTCACACCAAATATTGATTTAATTTAGATTTCTCTTCTGTTCATTCACTTTGCATTTTGTTAATCATGAAAATAAACTATTAACATATACATATAATATATATATATATATATATATATATATATAGGCAGACAGTGAAAGATTGAGAGAAGAGAGAGAGATGTATATACAGTATACAGTATATATACAGACATAGGCCCCCATTTATTAATGATCACATTTGCAATGCAATCAGGGCATGACAGTACCGACCATGATCACATTGCAAAATTCAATCATAGCGGCCGGATGTATCAACCAGGACATGCAGGGACACAGGTTCCGAAAGGAGCCCATCCCTGTGATGTCTCCGGAGAGCTGCCGGCCAGTGCTGGGGCTGCTGCGCATGCGCAGTCCCGGCGACTTGCGCCCATTGCCGGGGGAGGGTTCCGTGGGAACCCTCCGTCGGCTACTTATGTGGTGGTAGCCCATAGGCTACAGCGGCTAACGTAAGCTGCAGGGGCCAATATCGGGAATGCACCACATTCCGGATATTGGTAAATCTGGCAGCATCACAACCCCCATAGCAACCTATGGGGGATGCAGCTGCCTGCAGGAACGGAGGGAACACAGCAGGTATCGGAGACTGCTGCGGTCCCTCCTTGATACATCTGGGGGAAACTTGATATTTGAGGTAGCCCTCCATATCCACGATAAATGGGCCCCAGAGAGAGTGAGTGAGTGAGAAAAGAGAGAGATGCATTGAGATTTTATATATATATATATATATATATATATATATATATATATATATATATATCTAGCAACAGTGGCATCTGCAGGCTGCATGGTGACATTGCGGTTCTTTACCATCTCGATAACTTTGCACGTATAGACATAGCCCTTTGCACTCACCGCTATGATCTGCAGTCTGTCCTGCTGATTTTGGGATTCATTTATCCTGGAAACAATAAAAAAAAAATCAAAATTTCAAATCAGTGTACTTAATATATGATTGTCATTATAAATATAACTGTTTTCATATTGATCAAGCTTGTGTATAAAGTAATAATACATATATTTGGCCTATAAGAACCTGATAACCCAAAAAATAATTTGACATATGCCAAAGGGACAAGGACATTTTAGAGCAGCCATATGACAAGTCTCACTATTATATGCACAAATCGAACCAGGAAATGAAGATTACCAACTTGTGTGAGTATAAAAATATTGACAATACAGTAATAATTAATGCCAATGCCTAATACCCTGATTAATTTGTGCTTTTAGAAAATAATGAAATAACAGATTAACAATGCTATAACTAAGCATTAAAAAACTCTCAAAAGCTTATTTAATGAAGTGATGCTAATGCAAAACACATGCAAAACTATTTTGCACCAATATCATTATCCAATAAAGGGTCCATTGTGCTGATGAAAAAAAAACTCCTATTCATTATGTGAAAGATTGTGACAGAGTGGGCGGCATCAGTGATGTAGTATCATGGGTCATGGCAGTGACATGGCCATGACATATTGCCTTCTTGCCCTCCTGTAATATAGTCTTTCTGTGCCTGCCAGTAACAAGAACTGCTATATAGAGTCTACGCTTCAATAGTGTCCTTTTTCTTTTCTGCAGGTACTGAATAAAGCTTGCTAAAAAACTAAAAATTAGTTATCCAATCCTTAACCTAACTTCTATAATTCAGACTTCTGATGCACCCATATTTATATGTATTTATACATTCACATACATGCACTGGCTTATAAAAAACATATTTCCTTGAAGTTATTTTGACATATTGGATACTATATAATGGGCCTAGTGATAGGCTCATGGGAGTATATTTACTAAAGTGCGGGTTTTCAAAAGTGGAGATGTTGTCCATAGCAACCAATCAGATTCTAGCTATCATTTTCTAGAAGGTAGTATTAAAATCTGATTGGTTTCTATAGGCAACATCTCCACTTTCGTAAACCTGCACTTTAGTAAATATATCCCATGAAGTCTATTGCCCCATTGTTACAACATTAGTGCATTAGATCCCATGTATATGTGTGTAATACCCCTTTTCCACTGCTGCAATAACCTAGGTTATTGCTTGGTCTTCCCGGATAGCGGCTTAGTGGAAAAGGGTCCCTGAAAAATAACTCTGGTCAAGTGACCTGGGAATCCAACCCAGGTAGCTACCAGGGTGGACCTGGGAAATTTAATTTGTTATCCAACCTGGGTCATGCCTAAAATGAGCTGATTGGTGGCTGTGTAGCAGTCACCTCCCACTTTTTATGGCCTCACAAGTTTAGCAGGGTAGACCTGGATTCATTGTGTGAACTGGGCTGACCCAGGAACAACCCGGATCGAATGTGCAGTGTAAACGGGGTCTAACCTGGGTTGGAACCATGTCCGAAAACCCAGGTCAGACTCGGGTTTTTGGTGGAAAATGGGTATAAGTGAGATTGTGTAGTTGGACCTGCTGTCCAGCTGTAATGCTTCAGCTATGGGAGTAAAGATACTCTGCAGTGTCTGCAATGCCATGTTCTAGTTCCTGCCACTATATGCAATTCCAAGCAGGAGCCTAACGTTCAAATTAAAGCCACTAGATTATTTTGGGCATACTTATCGAATTTTTAATTCTCCTCTCCAGGAGAATCTCAGAGAGGAAAAGATGGTGACCATTCTGAGGGTGGGGCTTTGCTCTTTAGCCATTAGGCTCTGCCCCCTTTCAACACTAGCCACAAGTTCCGTTCACAGAAACCACGGGTTACATTACTGCACACTTTGCAGGTTATTTTTATCAAGTGCGCTACTGCGAGTCGCACATTTCGATGGTAAAAGCCTTACTAATTCTCTGCACCCATGGCAATGTCACACGCAGAAGGACAGGGTATGCACACAGGCCCCCTCTTCTCTCTCCGGCAGCAGGCCATGTCACCACAGCAGTAAACTCTGGGCAACCATTTTCCATGTGTTCTTTGCAGCGCTGCAGCCAGCGCGGGACTTCAGAGGGGTAAATACTACAAAATATGGGTGCAGGGTATGTGGTGTGGGCCCCCAGGGGCCTGTGTGCACCGCACACCCTGCACTCATTATAAATACGCCCCTGGTCACACAGTAATCCTACAGTGCACAACCTGGGGGAAGTGCATAAAAAAGTGGGAAAATCACTCTGAACCCCCAAAAAGTGGCAAATAACTTTGAATACTAGTATAGAAGGTTATTAGTGGCATAAGCAAAGCATTAAAGGTTCTTAAAAGGTGTAAAGTGGTTAATATTTATATTGTTTTTTAACAGTGGAATTTTCCATCAAATTAAAGCCTCTAGATTATTTTGGGCCTCAGGGAGGGGGCCCCGTCTCTTCCATACGTGCCTGCAATTCGGATAATACTGAGTCTCACCATCCTACCCACTTCACTATGAAGCGGACGGGAAGCAAGATATCCACTAACTCCTCTGAGGGTCCAGAGATTCTCTGAAAAATCTGGTCTCTTGCATCTTCTGGGAAAGTAGGTAAGTATAATTTTGGGTTGCAAACAAATGTCTGTAATGTGACTTTCAATAGTTTTTAAGCACGGTTCAAAAATATTGGAAAAAAGCACTTCCCATCTGCAAGTTCAGTAACTCATTTCCCATGTATACAACACTCAATCATCTGGAAAATGACATCATCATTGGCCAAATTATGTTATTTAAATGAGATGAGCGGTTCGGTGTTGCTGAAACCAGAACACACCTGAACATTGGGGTTTCGAATTGAAACGAGTCCTGGCTCGGATCATTTTGGGGTACCGAGTAGAAACAAGTCCTGACTCCAGTCTTCTCGCCAAATTCGGAACTCGGATCTAAAATCTGATTTTAGGATTGCATGTAAATCCATCCCTCGTGATTTCAGGTCCAGGTTCATGATTTTAGTTATTTTTATAAATTTTTAAAGAAATCCCAAACCAAAAACAAACCAAAACACTTGAGGGTGGTTTTGCCAAACCAAAAACAAGATGATGATTTAGCACCAAAACCGAAACATGGGGATCTGTGCACATCTATAATTTAAATGCCTCCAAGTGCATGATTGTTCATTGGGAGGAGTGTGCCAGGGGTCCTGACATTTTTACCTTAAAATAATGATTTTTCCCTACTTTTCATCTACTCAGGGGCTGCAAACTAAAATCCACTTTAATTACCATTCAGACCCTAACTTAACGTGGATTTGTAACTGAATAGGAAACAGTCGGAGCCGCAGGTTTTTGACCCACAATAACTTGCGTTAATGGAAGGAACCTATGGTTAATTAAATTCAGACCTAAGGGAGAGAAACTGCTAGCAGCGAAGCCCCGTTGGAACCTTGCACTCAATTATAACACTGGCAGGCTGGATAACCGTGCTCATTTCTCCTTGCGCCACCTAGAGGTGCGAGCAAACACTAGAAAGGGTTTCCCTCCCTCAATTTCCTGCAATGTGCGCAGTGACACATCACTCGAGTTTAAATGAATCTCCCCTTATGTGCAGTCAGAGAATAAACTGCACACTGTTGTGTGCCTATTTTAAATGGGATAGCACAATACCAAAAACATACTAAAATAAGAGACCTTAAAGGCTGAGTGTGAGATTTGTTAAATTGCGGTCTAACCAGACTGCAGGTCTTCATTCAATTTGAAGTGCAGTTTGTAAACTGTGTAATAATTTACTAAAGTCTAAACCACAAGATTTTAAAATGGCATTTGGAGTCTGGATAGCTCTCTGGGATACAAACCATCCCATTTACCAAGTGGCAGTGTGCCAAACTGTATAGGAAACTGCCACTAAATAGATGTGGATGTGAGAGGTAAAATAGCTTAAATTACATATTATAAAATGATCAGACTGGATTATTATTGAGGAAGGAGATTTCTGCACAGGACTTAAAATTATGAATGGAATAGCCAATACCAACAACAAGGGGTAGATTACAATAATAATATTATCGCTACATAACTATGTTGGTGGTCCTCACCAGAGACAAAGGGCCTGATTCAGAGCCGGACGCTCTGACCAGAGCGCTCGCTCTGAATCAGGGCCCTCCAAAAAGATGGTCGCGATGGTCAAGACCATCGCAACCATCGGGCTTGCGACGAGACCCTGCGGTAGGGTCTCGGTGACAGCAAGCCCTGGAGTGATTTTGGCTCTATCAGAGCCAAAATCACGCCCACTGACATCACTAGTGATGTCAGTGGGGCCGGACCCAGACGGTAGGCGTTCCCATGGGAACGCCTCCGTCTGGCAGTCACGCCCCCGGCACGCCCACCAAAGGGGGCGTGCTGTCAATCAACATCGACAGCACGCCCCCTTTGGTGCGAGACCCGGAGCGACGGCTTCCCCGTCGCTAGCCGGGTCTCGCGCATGCGGACGACGGAGCACTAGGGCACCATCGACCCGCTTGCGAGCGGGTCTGAATCAGGCCCAAAATTCAATAATCACGTAGATTTTCAGTTCTCTGCAGAGTGCAGAGGTAAGGGAAGACTCTTTTTTGAGGGCACACTTCTGAAATAATCACATTAAAATGTAACTTTTACTCAAATGTTTAAGTAAAATATATTAGTAGCAGCATGTACTTCAAAGTATGTGTATACAACATATGTGTCTTAAGGGGCACATCCGCTAGCATACTGTCAAACGACTGCACGATTATGACATTGTGATCGCGCAGTCGTTTCACAGTCTGTGCTGTGCCTACACTGAACGATCAGTCGTTCAGTGTAGGCACCCTCCATCATCCCAGAACATGGTCAATCTGTTGTTATCGGCAGATTGACCAGCATGTTGGGGCGATGACTGATGTCGGAAACGACCAGTGGGAGCGCGCATCGCTGGTCTTTTCGACATTAATGTGAATGATATGTGCCAGATTACTGAGTGATTGCACGATTATGATGTTGTAATCGTGCAATTGCTCAGCAATGTCGCATAGTGGATACGCGGCATTAGATTCCTAAAAAATGCACTTTGGTTTTATAATGTTAAACTGGCCATACATGGTGCGATATGCACCGTGCGACGTGATTGGGGGTTCCGACGTCTGACATATCGGGCAGTCCGCAAACATGGTGCAATTGGGTGGCCGACCACCCGATATGCCGGTTCCCCCCTCCCCCATAGCGCTGCATGGGATCGCACATCACATCCCCAGATCAACTGAACCTGCAGTAAGATCTGGGGGTGCGATGTACAACCCCATGGGTGCGCGCTCTGTCCAATATCATGCCCATACACGGTACGATAGAGCAGCCAAATCATACCAATCCGTTGGATCAGCTGCTTTACCGCACTGTGTATGGGGGCCTTTAGTGTCCAATTTGGAATATGCTAATTTTTAGGAAGTATTTAAAAGCAATCACTTTATAGTTAGGGCGACAATCTTGGTGGCATCAGAAATTAAGCTAATAATTCTTCCAAGAATATTCCATTATTCAATAAGGAGAGCTGAACTATACCTTCAAAGTACATATTCTATAAGTTATAATACTTAGGTGGTATCAGGTAAATTCTAGAACAAAAATTATATAGCTGGAAGACCTTGAGGCCTAAAATACCAGGTGGATATAAAAACACAATTTTTTTCAGATTTTGTTAGGTAATTAACTAATTATGTATATTCTGGTTATAATTAGCTATCCATGTCTTTGTCTGTCTACACATTGTATACCCAAGTAACCCTGTATGTTATTGGTCTATATTGTTTGCCTATGCTACACCATATGAATAAAAGCTATTAATACATTAGTAAAATGGAACCAAATATGCATTAGCTACCAATCAGCACCTTCACCACCTTATTATAAGTTAGGGGTCTATAAATCTGCAATTATTGCAACCCAAAAATACCAGAATCTGCAAATGTGGGATTTTTAACATTAAGTTATTGTAGAGGCATTTATTATAAGCTACAGGTAAATGGTTCATTTACTGAAAGTTACCTGGATAAATGGAGAAGAAAAAAAATGAAAGGTGGGGGAGATTAGGGAAAAAAAATCATATGGACTGCACTCCAGTGCAACCACTGCCCTCTAGTGGCCATGTCCAGTGATGCTACTCTGCTTGTATTTATAATTATATATATAAAGTCCTGGCTAGTTAAAATTACTTTTAACTTAGATAATTATTTGTAAATATAATTATATTTGGGCCTTTTCGGATCCTTTTGTGCTGTAACTGTTTCACCTACATTACTGTTTCTTACTCCCCTCAAATTCATTAACTTCAGTATGGTACAATTCTCCCATCTTATTCATCTTTTACATTCTTAAAGTGTGTGTGGTTTCCCAAACGCATGTTTTTTGCCAGTTAGTTTTATGTATGGATTCTAAGCGGTGAGATTTACTAAAGCCAAGCCACACAACAAGTGCTGTAACATTTTTCAAAGCAACAATTATGAAACCATTTTTTTGCTCTTCAAGAACAGAAGGGAAATAATAACACATTAATTAGGGCAATAATTATTTATAAAGGAGAATACAATATTTTATATTATTTATGAAGGAAGCAATATTCATTTAATATAGGCATTATTAATATATGATTTTCTTAAGGGGATAATATATATTGTTACATTAAGGGTGAAAAAATTTATTTCATTGGTCCAACATGGCCCACAACTTGGTCTGGGACTCTGGACATAAACTAGCAATCCCAGGTGAGTAAGAATCTTCGAAAATCCATCACAGTACTTTACAGGTACACAATATGTTGTCAGCTTTTCTACTCCCTTTCTACGTGAAAAAAATCCCACAGTCACAGATATAGGCAACAATCCAGCTCACTGTTCCAACTGGCAAACAACAGTTGGGGAAATGGTGCAAGACTGACCAAGCTGTGTTTTCATCATTTTTGGAACTTGACAGCAAGAACCTATGTCATTTTCAGATGGGCTAATTCTTGGGGCACCGTTCCTCCTTATGGTTGTAAAAAGGGATCCTTTAAGATCTCTCCACGACTGTTTGGATCCCTCTGCAGGACACCGGTTTCTTCGTACCCAGTGTACGAATGAGCACTAAGGGGCCAATCCTATTAGGTGTGAATTGCGAGTTGCTATTTTCACTTCGAATTCGTATAGCGAATTCATTTTGCAATCCAATTAGCAACTCGCACTGAATCAGTCAGACTGAGTTCGCAACTTCCCACTCGCATCTCCCTGAGGGTGAGAGATGGAAAGGAAAATCTTTATTTTAAGGTTAAAATGTGGAGACATCACACTGAACATTTGGAAGTTTTCAATTAGCTTAATTAGTCCAATAATTACATGTCATTTATTGGGTTAAAAAAAAATAATGTCCTCAAAATCAACTTTTTCTTTAGTTTAGGCACCCCAAATTTAATTACAATATTTTTTTAAATTGAAAAATAATTATTTTTTTGTATAATTTTTTTTACAATTTTTCAAAGTGCCCTCAAAGTACTCCAAAATCACCCTTTTTCCTATTTTTTTTTTTGCATTTTTTGTTTAATTGGTTTGAGATGAAACAAAAAAAGTTAGTTTTTTTTATCATTTTCTTGCATTTTAAAAATAAACACAAATCAGCCATTTGACAAACTCGATATTCGCCATTCCCTCCTAATTGGATTGAGCCCTAAGTACCGAAGTAGCAGTGTTAGAGATCACAGGGACAGCGGATTTTCGGATCAGCTGTCCCCACACCAGAGCAATGTTGAATATGTTTTAGTACCCAGCTCACTTAAATTAGCACTGCCGAGCTTAATGAATTGACCCCTTTGCACCTAGTGGTTCATATGCTCTAATAATATAAACTATGTATTTATTTTTCGTTTTTTATATACACAGAGACAAAAGTACTAATATCTATGCCTTATAACAAGGGTTCACCTACCATAACCCTCTACTTAAAATGTTTTACTATAAAGGTTGTGGCCTGTGAACATTTCGTCTGCATAACGTCACTGTGTTATGCAGTTATTGTTTGGTGTTAATTTTGGCTAAAAGAGGCTAGGTACATATACAATGTGTAGTCACGTAATATAGCTCTACAACTGAGGAACTGTTAATGCACTAGAAACTGTTCTTAAGCCTACCTTGTATATTTGCACAGTACATTCTGCTCTGGGCCGCCATCAGGGAGGGGGGGGGGGAAGGGGGCTGCCGGGCCTAGAATGAGAGGGGGCCCGGATGTGACAACGATGTGGATTGCACTTGCACCAGGGAGAAATAACAATACACTCTGCTCTGGGCCGCCATCGGGCGGGGGGGATAGCAGGGGCAGGCTCCTGGGCCTGGAATGAGAGGGGGCCCGGATGGCAGCGATGTGGATTGCACCAGCAGCCAGGGAGAAAAACAGTGCCGGTGGTATTCCAAATAAGGTGCTGGTTGCGAGCCAATCAGAACTCGCGAAACAGCAGCAAATCTGTGGCCGCTCCAGATTGGATGCCAGTCGGCGAGCTTTGATTGGCTCGTGGCTTGCTCCATATTCTCTATGCCTGACAGTGGCAGGTAAGTAGTTCCTGACCTTTCCCTGTACTTCCCTTAGTCCAGCCAGCCTTCCCTGCGCCCCCCCCCCAGTCCAGCCAGCCTTCTCTGCCCTGCCCCCCTGTCCAGCCAGCCATCCCTGTGCCCCCGCAGTCCAGCCAGTCTTCCCTGTCCTGTGCCTCCCACTAGTCCAGTGAGCTTTCCCTACCCTGTGCCCCTCACCTAGTCCAGTCAGCCATCCCTGCCCTGTGCCTCCCTCCGTTCAGCTTTCCCAGCCCTGTGCCCCCCCCCCATGTCCAGCCTTCCCCTGCCCTGTGCCACCCCGTGTCCCCAATAGGTCCAGCCCCCCGTTCTGCACTTCCTTCTGGCTTTTTATGTGGATGTGGCTTTTCCAATGTATTTTATGTGGATCTGGCAATTTCAATGTATTTTATGTGGATCCGGCATTTTCAATGCATTTTATGTGGACCTGGCTATTTCCGCGTATTATATGTGGATCTGGCTTTTCTTACATATGAATGTATGTAGAATCGACGTTGCTTTTCCTATGTATTTAGTAAAGATTGTTTTTCTGTGTGTGTGAATTTACAGCAGTTTTCTCTTCTATATTTCTGTATTTGTATAGTTTCATATATTATGATAGATTGTCAGTTTATAATCAACTACAGCCCAAACTTTGAGAAGTTTTAAACAGGTTTACGCACCAATTGATGCCCCATCCCCAATGTAGCTCCACCCACATTATGCACAGCTCTGCCTACCTCTGCTCCATCTTCCCGGGGAGGAGAGGGCAATGTCTATTTAGTCAGTACCGGACCCCACCAGTGCCAGATTAAGGCCCACATGGGCCTGGAGCTGAAATTTATAAAGGGCCTATTGTGTGCACCGTAAGTGGTGTGTCCAGTGCTTGGGTTGTTGACTAGTGATGTGGGGGTGTTGTCTGCACGGAATTGGATTGAAATGCCAGCGGCATCAGCCCGACGGAGGAGATCCCAACATCGCCAGGGAAGTAAACCCTTCCCCCCTAAAACTCCCTTAGGGGTGCCTAACCTCCCCCCGTTAGTGCCTAAAGCTAACCCCCTGCCCCTAATCCTTACCCACCAGGAGGGGTGCCTAACCCTATCCCCCCCTAATGGTGCCTAACCTTGACCCCTTTCCCCTACCCTAACCCTCCCGGGGAGGTGCCTAACATTAAGTCCCCCCGGGAGCCCTAAACCTAAATCTCCCCCCACCCACGGCTATCCGCTGCCGACGCCCGGCTTACCTACTATCGGTAAGCCGGGTGTTGGGATTCTGTAGTGGGGCTAAAGATAGGCTAAAGATATCTTTAGTCCCATTTCGGGATGTCGTGTCGGGATATTGGCGGGCGGGATAGCGCCAGCAGGTATCCTGACTACATCCCGTCTGCACAGCAGTTGTGGCCAGTGCTGTGTGGTGTGACTAGTCCCTACCTTTAAAAGCCTAAGGGATCTATTTACTAAGCAGTGTTATGAGACAGAGTGAAAAGTGATAAGTATGTGATAAAGTGCCAGCCAATCATTTCCCAACTGTCATTTTTCAAACACAGATGACAGTTGGGAGCTGATTGGCTGGGACCTTATCACTTTTCACTCTGTCTCCTAACACTGCTTAGTAACTACACCCCAGAATCTCTCTTCCGTTTTTTCTTACATTAGTAGTGTAATGCGTGAGTCTACAAAGAAGAACACTCCTTGTTAAAATGGCACATAGTGATGACATACTGTAAATCTGAAAATGTCTCTATTAAAGAGCACACGGGTCACTTAGTGATGTAATGAATGTGACATCTTTCTCTATAAAAATACCTTATCCTATTAATAGTTATACTGAGAAGTTGTTAGATCTAGACACCATAGTGAGATCCAAAACAAAGTCACATAGGGTCTGATACCGCATGCAGTTGGCCAATGTTTTTAATTCTGTGCATGAGTCCCAGTGGCACAGTGCGTGCGCTCCCATTGTTAGCGCTTAGAGATGCAGAACAGTATCGGATGCATCCATTGGTGCACAGATGGTCTAAAGACGCACAGAGATCGCACTGCAACGCCGCAAGACGCTGCAAGTGGGCGTCTCACTATTAATGAAATTGGCCGCAGCATTAGCATAAGGATGCAGCTGCGTCAAAAGACTCTAAAATACACAGATATATATCAAAACCAACACGATGAGCCCAAATGGTGTAATATTTTCTGATTCCACTTCTGTGTGCTCAAACTTAATAATATGATGTACAATAAGGCGTCATACCAGAGATAAAATAAATGGGCTTATGCCTTGCATGATATTATTAATTTTGAGCACACAGGTGGAATCAGAAAGTACTGCACCATTGGGGTGCGTCTTGTTGGTTTTTTTAACACTCCGGACAAGTAGAGCCTCAGTCCTGTGCAACGCTATCTTTGAATTTTGGGCCTGATTCAGAGCCGGACGCTATTTGCGCTCGCTCGTTCAGAAAAAGGGGCCGGATATTTAAATTGAGCGCTCGCTCTTTGCGGTCTGTTGACGCCTCTATGTCTGAGCGAGCGAGCGAAACATGCGCTCGCTATTTTGTAAAGACGCCCCCTGGCCGCTCGCATCCTACGTCATCTACACTATTTATTAGATTAATCGAGTACATCGAAAGGCGTCTGAACTGCTCGCAGTGCTTGTGGTAGGATTTTCCTACCGCAATCATGCGAACAGTTCAGGCTAAGAGACAACCAAGTGACGTGGCATATGACGCTGCTTTGTTAATTATGCACACCCTTAAAACGCCCGTTTTGACCGTTTGGCGCGCCTGCGTTCGGATCACCACTCCCCGTTTTCAAGCACCTTCCCCTGTTACCATCCACAAACGCCTCATCCTGTCACTCAAATTAGCAGGCACTCGCTATTTTGCGAGTGCTTGATTTCCGACCACACTGATTGGTTGGTGCATGCGCATTACGACCCATATGCATGCACAGTTGTGCGAACATCGCTCGGAACGAACGAGCGGCCGCTTACGAGCGGCTCTGAATCAGGCCCTTTGAGTTATTTATTTCACTGGTATTGTTATTTTTAAGTGCCTGCGGCTTCGTTCTTTGAAGGTCATTCAGAACCGATCGATAAGCTGCGCTCGCTCGTTCTTGCCGATAATCGCACATATGCGCATGCGTATGGTTTGCAATGCGCGTGCGCAAGCCAGTCTTAGCGATCGGGAAACGAGCGCTCATTCTACACAGCCTGGCCGCTACTTTGAGTGACAGATTGCGCCATTTGTGGGTGGTAACAGGGGAAGGCGCTTGTGAACAGGGGTGTGGATGTGCGAACGCAGGCGTGTCTGGGTGCCAAAACGGAGTTTAATGGGTGTGTATAATTAGCAAAGTAGCGTCATCGAACAAGTCACTTGGTTGTTTTTTATCCTGAACTGCTCGCAGTGTTTGCGGGAGGGTATGGTCTACCTCAAGCGCTGCGAGCAGCTCCGATAGCCCTCGATGTTCCCAATTAAACACACACTTCCTGGAGATGACGTGTGCAGCAAGTGACAGGTGGGAGGTTTTATAGTCCTGCGTACGCTAACTGCCATCACTCACTAAGATACAGAGGCATCCTTACACCGCAAAGAGCGATCACTTGATTTGCATACCCGGCCCCTTTTGCGAGCGTCCGCAGCTTAGCGATCGGGTCTGAATCAGGTCCTTTGTTTGATATATATATAAAATTAAAATCTTGTCAGTGCCTGCATACCAGTGCAGTGATCATTGGGCCTGATTCAGAGCCGTTCGTAAGCGGCAGTACGCTCGTTCCGAGCGATGTTCGCCCATCTGCGCATGCGTACGGTTTTTAATACGCATGCGCAAACCAGTCAGTGCGGCCGAAAATCATTTGTTCGCTATATAGCGAATGCCTGCTATTTTGAATGACATGAGGAGGCGTATGTGGGTGGTAACAGGGGAAGGTGCTTGAAAACGGGGAGTGGAGATCAGAACGCAGGCGTGCTTAAAGGTCAAAACAGGCGTTTTATGTGTGTGTATAATTAATACAGCAGCATCACTGACCACGTCACTGAGTTATTTTATAGCCAGAACTGCTCGCAAATTTGTGGTAGCAAAAAACAACCACAAGAATAGCGAGCAGTTCATACGCTGGGCGATGTACTCGATTAATCTAATAAATAGCGGACATGACGTAGGAAGCGAGTGGCCAGGGGGCGTATTTTTCCAAAAAACGACCGCAAGTTTGGTTCGCTCGTTCAGACCTAGAGGCGTGAACAGACCGCAAAGAGCGAACGGTTCATTTGAATAGCCACCCCTATTTTCTGGACGAGCGAGCGGTAATTGCATCCGGCTCTGAATCAGGCCCATTGTTAGCAGCAGCCAGCAGGTAACAACACTGTGGGCCTGTTCAATCAGCAGAAGCCAGGCAGCCAGCAAGAGAGTATCAGCCGGGCCACCTTCACAGATCAGTGGCTGTGCTCACTGGTCGGGCACAGCTGCTTCAGAGAGTGGTGGTACCTATGTGACATCACATACAGAGGCCTATCAACAGTTAATGGAGCACAAGGCAAAGAAAAATTATGGTGCGCCTCCAATTAGGAACAATATTCTATTATCTTTAATATCTAAAATCAGTGAAATAAAATACATATTGGTGCACAAACAAAACAAAATGAGAATAAAAAATATGTTTACTTTCCGGCACTGTACATAAGTGTGATGGAAAAGCTTGTGTGTTTGGGGTTACCTGTCTCAATGATTTAAATTGTTTTTCTTTTTGTTTGTTTCTCACAGGACTCTTTGCAGGACATTCTACTGTATGGGGGAGTGTAAGGAGGGAGCTGTCAGCAGGGGTCATGCTTGGGTTGTGGCAACACTCACACACACATATACAGATGCCAGCATTACACCCACCTCTGGTTAGTGCCCGGCTGCAGTACTGATGGAGGGGTGAGTGGGTGGAACTTTAGAAGACCTGGGTGCTCAGTTTCAGTTATCCCAGCAATAGCGCTTTGGGGGCGGAGCCTAGCGCAAATTAGGGGCGGGGCTTAGCGCTAATCAGGACAGTCTGAAGGCAGAGTCTTGAACAGTCTGGGGGAGGAGTTTTGAGCAGAGTTGACTCAGTAGGCGGGGCTTCAGGCGGCAGGAGACAGGGTATAATGAGCAATGATTCTGGTGGCCGTTAGGTTAGATAGGAAGGACAGGGCTTCGGAATGCTGGGGTGGTGACAGGAAATATTTTTTTTTCCTGTCACCACTACCTGCACTGCAGTTGGTCCTGTGGGCCTATTTTCATGGGGTGGCCTGGAGCTGTAGCTCCACCCGCCCCATTGTTAATCCGGCCCTGGACCCCACAACTTCTGATGGCAGCCATGATTAGGCTTATCACTATCTCCACCATTTAAACAAATCTATAATAATTGATGAAGATAGAATACAGCCATACTCATGGAGACTTTGGAACATTTCACAATAGATTCAAATATATAATAAACAGCTGCTTAATTTATTGGTGCTGGCCACCAAATACCTAATGCTTCTGTAATAGGACTATTAAATATTCAGATGGCCAGTAAAGTAGCATCTAGCCAGCAACTGTTTTGCACAACACCAGTGTGCTGTATTAAGTCTATAGTTGACCAGAGCCAGGGGCATAACTACTACCAAAGAGGCACATGCAACTGCTCTGCAACCCAGAATATGTGTTCATCTGCTCTGGAAGCCCCTGCTCTACTGTTCTCTGCATGCTTGGGCCCAGCAAATGTGTTACTGTGACTATGAGATATATCATAAATCAACATTCACTGTTATATTGAGGCTGCTATTAATATTCTGCACTGGACACAATAGGCCTGATTCTGAGTTTCATGAAGCTCTAGTGAGTTTTAGCAAACTATGTGTATGCTCAGTAGCGAGCATACACTTATTCACATTGTATATCTCCAGGTGATTCTGAGTTGGATGGATCTTGGCTGTTTCTCTCTGTCTGTAAACTTGGAATTTCTGGAGTCTATTGGGCATTGTCACATAAATAAATTGTTTTGTGGGAGTGTCGCAGGAGCGTTCTGGGCATGATTTACACCATATTCTCAGCTCTGTGTATGCCGACGGGTTGACTTTTTCAGACTCTTCTATTGCACTCAGCAAAGGGTAGGTGTAGTTTTATATTTGTAATCCATCCTCATTGTAAATGCAACTCGGGTCCAATAAAAGCAGTGGTGTAGGTTGGTACCACATACCATTTAGAAATCGGTAACCAGTACGTCATACCTGCACATACCACCATTTCGCCCAGAGCCTGCCCTAGCCAAATTAGGGATTTTGGGTGGTGTCCCCCCCGTGGAATTCTGAAAAGGGGTGTGGTGTCACTGTGCTGTGGCCCCTTCCCCCATTGTGCTGTGCTCCCAGCACCCCTCACCTAGCACAGCACCTCTCACCAAGCACCCCACTCCCAACACAGCACAGATCACAGCACCCCTATCCCATCACAGCAGAGATCACAGCACCCTTCACGCCTCTCCCAGCACAGATCACAACACAGCACCCCTCACACCTCTCCCACAGCACTCATCACTCAAAACAGCACATCATCTGTCACCCCTCTCCCAACCCAGCACCCCTCTTCCAGCACACCACAGATCACAGCACCCATTACCCCGGCCCTCACCCAGCACAGCATTGTGTCAGCACCCCTCACCTGCCCTAGGTGGGCTTGGATGCCCCTAGGCATTTGCTTAGTTTGCCTATGCCTAGGGCCGCCTCTGATTTCGCCACAACTAGCTGTGCTGCGGAGCGCTCGGCGGCAATCCGGACCCCAGTACCTGGGCCGACTTGTGTGACTGGGGCCCTTGGGGCAGCCCAGCAGCTCCCAGAAGGCTGGGCATGACCATAGATTGCCAAGAAACGGAGGCATGTTGAACGGACACGCCCTGTGACGCATGGCCATGCCGCTCGTGATGTATGGCCACACCCGCATGTGCGCACACAGAGTACCTCTAAAAGAACTAATTTCTGGCACCACTGAATAAGAGCTGCAGTCTTTCTATACAGGCCACATTGGGAGGGGCTACATTCAATACATGACAATATTATTAGCAATGATCAGCACATTGAGCCCACAATGCACTAGATTATTATGTGTGTAGTATGTATTTGCTGAAGATAATAGAGAAAGCACATCCTAAATTAAACACTTCAAACTGGTTTCAGTGTCAACATATATCGGCTCATCCTTTATGCTGCAGTATATAATGCTGTAATTCCTCCAGCAAACCTGATGCCCTTTGAAAACATTTTTACGTTCCAATTCACACTGATCAATAAAGTCTATTCTGGAAAGTCTTCGCACAAGCTGGCTCTGCTCCAATGACGTGACGATAGTCACTACCACACACTGGTCACAGCAGCTCATTAATGGGCCTCTGACATATTTGGTGGGATGGACTTACACATCTAAAAGCACATTCAGAGTGTAATATGATAAATAAAATATTAATTTAAATACTTGTGCTGACTGCACCATCCGCATTGAGGATGACAGAGAGATAGAATATCTTATGCGTAAAAAAGATCTCAAACTAATTGACTCAATTTATTAATCCCCTGGAAGTGATGTCAAAGGAAGTGACAGGATATTTATACAGAACTTACCACTAAGGAGATTCTATTTAAGGAAACAATGTTAAAAATATATGTTATGTATAATTAGAGTAAGGTATGTGTCGCCTGTGTCATTGATAGCTCAAAGACACCAACAAGGCACATATTTAGCAGACAGAGCAAATAACCACAATAGCCTACTGCTCTGCATTCACATCCGCACCCTTGGGCATAGCTTAATGTTGGCCTGCAACCTTGCACACAGGAACTCGTCTTTGTAGGTCTGATTGATAAGCATCTGACTGCACTTAAGAAGGTTTAGTCAGATTGATATAATGCTGTGGAGGGGAAAAAGTGTAGTTTCATTGTCGAACTTACCTACTGTACAAAGTGCTGGGCAGCTACATTAAGAAAATTGTCATTTGCTCTTAACCTGATTTAAACTCTCTCTGATCCCTCACCATTAGGAGATAGCTTCCTTAGATTGTCTCATTATAGCCAAACCCCTGACAATGCATGCATACAGACTTCTCCGGCTTTGTCTGTGACCAGAAAAACACATTGTGCTAAGTAATGCAATTATGGCTCAGGGGTTAATGCCTCAGTCTGGGAGGTGTTAGGTCATGCTGCACTCATAACACATACTGAAACCTAGTGCCTCAGGCTCAGAAGGTCCATGTGATGTGATCATGCGATTCAGCAGGAGACATGGCCTGGAATACTGTGTCATTAAAATGGGCAGAGTGTAGAGAGTACAGGATCACTAGCAAATATGCTTAATGATGGATTTCAGGGAATAAAGTTAGGCATTAGAGAAATGTGCTGCCCACAGCAATGAGGTCTTGGGTTCAATAGGTCTTAACTGTTTGGAGTTTGAATATTCTACCCGAGGGTTTCCTCCATTTCCTCTGGCCTCTTCCTACATTCCAAATATACACTGGTAGATTCATTGGCTACTGATCAAAAAATGATCCCTAGTGTGTGCCCTAGTGTGTGTGTGTGTGTGTGTGTGTGTGTGTGTGTGAGTACATGTCCCCACGACACATACACACATATATATATATATATATATATATCTGATTGGAGTGCAGGGTGTGAACAGGATTGATGGAGCATGGAAGAGAAAGAATTGAAGGAGAGGGGCAGAAGGAAGCAGAGGGCAGTGGGGGAGGAGAGATAAGAGGCTCCATTATCTGTATTCTGATAAAAGCAAATTCATTGATGTGGAAGTGAAGGGCACGCACAAGAATTGCACATGAGCCATTTAAACCGGACACACAAGGAAGATCCAGTCTGCAGGGCTGCATGAGAATCAAACTGACTGCATTCAGCACTCAGTCATGCAGTAGATCATCATGTCAGAAAGGAATACACATCAGACAGACAGTGGATACATTTAACATGTGTCTGGGTAAAGTGTCATCCCTAACGTACATACTTTGGTTATGATAAGCCTTTAATATTTAAAAGTATTTCTTAAAATATGTTCTAGCTGTACTTGGACAGATGTAATTATTTGACTGGCTAAATCCCTAACTGTACTATTGTGCATTATTTCAATATTCTATATACCTTAATGGTGAAACAGGTTCCATCTGTAATCTGTCCGTAGCTGTTAACTAAACAGTCTTGGACCACACATGTAATTTATTATCAGTAGCACATCATATAGTGGTACATAGGCCATTTACTTCTCTAGGCCTGGGCACAGATTTCACTTTTTTCCTCAATTTAAGGGTGAGAGTTATCAAGGCTTGGAGAGAGATAATGTGGAGAGAGATAAAGTACCGCCCACCATACACTTTCTGCAGCAATTTTAACCCATTCCCGGGTTGCTGCTGCTAATAACACCATCTCTGAACATGTTGCTACTGATCTGTTTCCAACAATGCTATTAATGCGGCCCCAATCCCATTGCTTCATTCTCCTAATAAGTGTGCTTGCTCCTCCTTGTATCGCTTACTGAGTCCGATGCATAAGATTGTGTCTCCTGATGTCAGCAGGCATCGGATTTAAAAGTCAGCAAGCAAAAAGATCCCGTGCCATTCTTGTCACTTTGTGATTTTAACACTGGTACACACAATTACATTAAATCTCTGCAGGACTTACACATTTTATGTTTACAGGACTCCTCTAGACCTGAATCCTTTAGTGTTTAATGAAGCAGCCCTTGTAATGAGGTGTTTGGCACAGAAGGGGCTCCAGGTGCTGTTTGGTAACAGCGGAGGCAAACCGTGGGTATTAATACGAGTCGGTTCCCCTTTTGTGCAATAATAGCATTCACTCTTCTTGGAAGGCTTTCCACTATATTTGGAGTATGGCTGCTGGGATTCACAACCATTCAGCAGCAAGAGCATTAATGAGGTCAGACACTGATGCTGGAGGATAAGGTACAGGCCACATTGCAATTCATCTTAAAGGTGTTTGACTGAGTTGAGGTCAGTGCTCGGCTTGCAGGCCAGCCGAGTTCTTTAACACCAAACTCAGCAAGTCATTATTTAAAGGTCTTGCTTTGTACACAGACATTGTCCTACTGAAACAGGGAAAGCTTTCCCCAAACTGTAGACAAAAAATAGGAAACAAAAAATTCTAAAGAAAGTTATTGTATACTGTAGCATTAAGATTTTCCTCCACCGACACAAAACCAGGCCAAACTAATCACTACCCCTAATCCTCTTTATAGCGCCTAACCCTAACCACCCTCCATCCCCCAATGCCTAACCCTTACCTCTCCCCCCCAGTGCCTAACCCTAACCACCCTCCATCCCCCAATGCCTAACCCTTACCCCTCCCCCTAGTGCCTAACCCTATCCACCCTCCATTCCCCCAATGCCTAACCCTTACCCCTCCCCCTAGTGCCTAACCCTAACCACCCTCCACCCCAATGCCTAACCCTTACCCCTCTCCCCATAGTGCCTAACCCTAACCACCCTCCATCCCCCCAATGCCTAACCCTTACCCCTCCCCCCTAGTGCCTAACCCTAACCACCCTCCATCCCCCCAATGCCTAACCCTTACCCCTCCCCCCCAGTGCCTAACCCTAACCACCCTCCATCCCCCCAATACCTAACCCTTACCCCTCCCCCCAGTGTCTAACCCTAACCACCCTCCATCCCCCCCAATGCCTAACCCTTACCTCTCCCCCCCAGTGTCTAACCCTAACCACCCCCCATCCCCCCAATGCCTAACACTTACCCCTCCCCCCATAGTGCATAACCCTGTGATTTCTCATTTCAATATTTCAGATGTTGACATTTTGAACATATCAACATTCTGAAAATGTCGGTATGTTGCCTGTCGACATTTTAACGTTAACATCATAAAGGACAGCATCCCAGATTCTATCACTTCCTAGACTGTACTAGATATATGAAAGGTACAAGCTGATTGGATGATATGGACAACACCTCCAATTACCTTTTTAGAAGTGTTAGCAAATATACCCATAATGTGATGGTATTATTTTGCTGGAATAGAGCTTGGAAATTAAATTTTTACAATTTTGTTTTTGTTAGTGGAGATCCTACTGGGCACAAAGCACACCATGGGGCTGATCTGAGTCGTGCGCTGCTGCCACCGCTTTAGCATCATTTGCCATAACTGCATCTGCGACAGGGGTGTATTTATAATGGGTGTAGGGTGTACGGTGCACACGGGCCCCTGGGTCCAGGGGAGCCCACACCGCACACCCTGCAGCCATATTTAGTTATACTAACAGTACATTTCCGCAAACTCCAGTGTAAAAGGTGTATAAACCCCACACACCACCACCTGAAGCACCGGGACTGAGAGGACCAGCAGGAGGAACATAACACTATCCGGGTAAGTAAATTTTCACTTACCTAAACTGCATCAATAGTGTCCTTATAAGTTCCTGATACTGTGCATAATATTACATTTTAGGTGGAGAGAAAAGGTGAAGAGGGCTGAGACTAAAGCTGGCCACACACTGACCAACTTACATCCAGCCAGCAAACTAGTTGATTGGTTGGAATGAAAATCTGGTAAGGTATGAAAGTAAATGATAATCAGCAATTTGCTCCCAAACGCCAGAAAATGGAGAAAAACTGATGTTTGAACAAATTGTTTAGATCAAACATTTAACAAACTTGTCTGACGACCATTTTCATCTGTTTTCTGGCATTTAGGAGCAAATTGCTGATCATCATTTACTCCCATTCCTTACCAGATTTTCATTCCAACCAATCAACTAGTTGGCTGGTTGGATGAAAGTTGGTCCAGTGTGTGGCCAGCTTTAATAAGAACACCCATCCAACAGACCACGTGAACCAAAGATAAAAGTTACATCAGTTTGTTCTGGGATTTATATGACTAAGGACTAATATTCTACTACAGTCAATTTCTGGACTTTATGCGGATAATTTGTGGATATATATTATTATTACCAGTTATTTATATAGCGCACACATATTCCGCAGCGCTTTACAGAAAATATTTGTCCATTCACATCAGTCCCTGCCCCAGTGGAGCTTACACTCTATATTCCCTATCACATGCTCACACACACGGGTTAATTTGTGTTGGGAGCCAATTAACCTACCAGTATATTTTTGGGGTGTGGGAGGAAACCGGAGTACCCGGAGGAAACCCACGCAAGCACAGGGAGAATATACAAACTCCGCACAGGTAGGGCCGTGGTGGGAATCGAACCCACGACCTCACGCTAACCATTACACCATCTGTGCTGCCCATATATGAGACTGTAACACCTTTACACACTGATAAAGTAATCAAAGATACCGCATATAGTTAAATCATCAGATAACTTAGTGCCCCAGAGCGCACCACGTTATATTTATTTATATAATGTTCTCAGTATAACAAATGAAATAATTAGCACCACATGTGTCAGCCAGTAATGAATACACCTGTGCACCAACTGGGAGATCTGGAAAAAATGCACTGTTAGGGGTGCACTGTTATAGACCATCTATAGGTCCTGGTCCTCTGTATATGTTGAAATTATGACATACAATACACTTTTAATTATGCATATTAAAGCTGGATACAGTAGTTGCTAATTATGCCCTCTTTATGGACTGGCCACACTCATTCTAAAATCAAGCATTTGGAAACCCCACTATAGAAATCCTCTATTTGCCCCTGATGTAGACACTAAGGGGCATTGTTTTACTGGAGTCGACAGAGGTTACTTTAGTTTACTATTAGATATACATTGTCATCTACTGATCATGTTAATAACTGGATATATGTATAGACATTTAGCAGATAGCAGAATAAATTGTGGATATTTTTATTAAAACAATTATATTTTTGCTAAATTAAAAAAAATGTAAACTTTGTAATGGCAGCAGCATATTCACATGTGCACGGAAATGTAAGATACAATGACTCTGTCTTCAGGACAGTATGTTTTATAAAACCATTTATTATTATTTTGCATTCATTTGTAGAAAGAATTGTTATTACGGAAAGTGCAGAGAAATATATTCCACTGTATTTTCCAGGATTTATCAGTGAAAGTGCAGAAAGATACATTCCACTAACTTTTCCAGGATGCACTGTGATGACATGTTCCCTAGTACTATTAGTACATAAGCACTGCTGATCTTATTATCTGGGTAAGTGGCCAATCAGAACCATGAGTCCCAGGGGAAAGGGTGGGTGCAGTATGAGCTCATCCTATAATAACAAGGAAGGAGCCACCCGCCTATCCTTCTATTGCTGGTGAAGACAGAGTTGGGGTTTGAGTGATTTATGTCTATTTAGCAATGGAAAGGTGCATAAAATAAGATACATAGCTCCTTTCTGAGATTGGGTATATAAATATACACACTTTTTGCTGTAGTTCATACATTGCAGTTTGTTGTCTGCGTCCTTGATTTATAGAAGAAGAATACAGTGAGGAGGCACCTAGAAATCTATGCTATGTATACAGTAGGTCCTTAACTTGTCACATGCATACAACCTCCACAATAGAGCTAATAAGTGCTTTTCTGCACCAATAAAGCTGCCTACACATGGGCATGTCAAGTTATGTCAGCGAGTGGGTGTGGAGGACTAATTTGTACTGTTCAGGTCACACAATATGATAATGTGCTACAGGTTGAGTCTCCCATATCCAAATATTCCGAAATACAGATTTTTTTTTTTAGCATAACTGAGATAGTGAAAACTTCGCTTTTTGATGGATCAATGTACACAAACTTTATTAAGATACAAAGGCCGGGATGTACTAAAGGAAAAATATGGTAATGCATTTCCATATGTACTAAGCCCCGGTCACACTTTTATCGGTGCAGAGGGTAACGCCAGAAAAACCTCGCATTACCCTATAGAAGCCTATGGGCTTCTTACCGCACCTCGCTCCCGACGCTTCGCCGCCGCCCCACTGTCGCCCAGCGCTATCCCCACTCACCTGCTCTCCATGGTCGCCAGCACACGTTCCTTCTGGGTCCTCCTCCTCCTCCTCATCTTCCGGGTGCAGGGAGTAGGAGCCCGGGGCTTCCTGTGCTGGTGACGAGCAGGAAGTTCCCGGGGCTCGGATGGGGCGGGGTCCCACAGATACCCCGGTGTTGGCTGCTTTGCAAAGGGCAGCTCTTATCGCATAGTACATATGCGATTAGTAAGGTTGCGGTGACTGGCGGAATGGTTACCGCAACCTTAGTACATCCAGGCCAAAATTATTAAAAATATTGTATAAAATCACCTTCAGGCTGTGTGTATAAGGTGTATATGAAACATAAATGAATTCCATGTATGTACACAAACTTTGTTTGAGCCACAAAATTATTGAAAATATTGTATAAAATGACCTGCAGGCTTTGTATAAGGTGTATATAAAACATAAATGCATTCTGTGTTTAGACTTGGGTCCCAGTCCCAAGACACTGTATCCCATTATGCACATATTCCAAAATACAGAATATTCTGATATCCAATATACCCCTGGTCCCAAGCATTTTGGATATGGGAGACTTAACCTGTAGATACAAAGCATTTGGCTAATGGATAAATACAAGCTGATGACTGTCTCCCACTGGCCAGATTTGCTCACTTCTAGGAATAATGTTTGCATGTACAGTATCTGGATTTCATATGGCAGAACAATCTTTTTTGGCCCACTTGTAGAATAAATACATACTCTGCACAAGCTCCTAAAGAACACTATAGAGATCCCAGTAAAGCCGGAGATTGTGCTCTATGGATTCAATCCAATTAGGTGTGAGTTGGGTCCTATGAGCCATTCTCATGGCAAACTCGCACTGTGATTTCCATTTGCAATACAATTTCAAACTCAAATTGGTTTTCCAGAGGAAATTATTATTATAATTTTTTTTGTGTGTACCCCCCTTAGCAGGTGAAAGGTAGGGAACATCTTCATTTTAAGGTAACAATGTCGGGGTACAGGGCCTGATTCAGAGATGTACGCTAATGCGATCGCAACTGTTTTCGTACACAACGCAGCTGCGAAAATATGTAAATGTCAGCAAAGTTCACCTGAGCATAAAGACGCCCACTGCTGCCTTCTTACCTGCGTGCAACAACGCATACCTACGTAGTCATCGGAAACATCGAAGCACATTGGTGGCCATCTTACTCTTGCGGCAGGTCTGACCTGTCGCAGCTTTGGTTGCTCTTCTGACATGCAGAGCTGCTTTTGCAATCGCAGTGGCTAATTTATGCACGCCCATGTAAAAAACGGACAGACACGCCTGCGTTTTTGTGGACCACTCCCCATCACCACGCCAAAACGCTGGCAGTCTGTCACTCACTTGGCAATGGATTCCTCTGTGCGTGCATAATAGCAATGCGATCACAGCACACACACAGTGGCAAACAATCACTCGATCTGCGTGAAAATTGCCTTAGCGTCCATCTCTGAATCAGGCCCACAGTGCGGAACCTCTAGTACACCTCTCCCAATGAATAAAAATGCACTTAGGGCCTCATCTGAACGTGCACAGGACCTATTCTGCACATGTGGCCCCCATATGCCTCTGCCTGATTGACAGGCAGAAGTGTTTACGGGGTGGGGACAGCCTGCGTTCCCAGAAATGGGAGCGTCGTCCCCGTTTTCCAGGAGTGGCAAGGCCAGGATCCTTGTCCATGGAAGCCGATTCCTGGCTTCGCATGCCGGCCAGCCTGTGTAAGCTGAGGTTTACTCAGCTAGCCGGCGCTGTCCAACAGCATGACTGATGGTGATCCCAGGTGTCACGCACCTGCTGCATTTGCATTTTATCAAAAACAGAATTGCAAAGCCTCCTGTGTGTGGCTTTGCAATTCTGTCCTCTGCTGAATCAGGCCCGTAGAGAGGATTAAATAGCAGCCAATAAAGACATGTCAGTTTTCAGGTGATTTTCTCTAAAAAGCTTAATAATGGGCTAAATTTATTTTTATTTATTTATTTATTACCAGTTATTTATATAGCGCACACATATTCCGCAGCGCTTTACAGAGAATATTTGGCCACTTACTTCAGTCCCTGCTTACAGTCTATGTTCCCTATCACATACACACTAGGGTTAATTTTTGTTGGGAGCCAATTAACTTACCAGTATATTTTTGGCGTGTGGGAGGAAACCGGAGTTCCCGGAGGAAACCCACGCAAGCACAGGGAGAATATACAAACTCCACACAGGTAGGGCCATGGTGGGAATCGAACCCATGACCTCAGTGCTGTGAGGCAGTAATGCTAACCATTACACCATCTGTCCTGATATGGGACAGGTATGTGGATGTGTAAATGATATGGGACAGGTATGTGGAGGTGTAAATTATATGGGACAGGTATGTGGAGGTGTAAATTATATGGGACAGGTGCGTGGAGCTGTTAATGATGTGGGACAGGTATATGGAGGTGTAAATGATGTGGGACAGGTATGTGGAAGTGTAAATGATGTGTGACAGGTATATGGAGGTGTAAATGATATGGGACAGGTATGTGGATGTGTAAATGATATGGGACAGGTATGTGGAGGTGTAAATTATATGGGACAGGTGCGTGGAGCTGTTAATGATGTGGGACAGGTATATGGAGGTGTAAATGATATGGGACAGGTATGTGGAAGTGTAAATGATGTGTGACAGGTATATGGAGGTGTAAATGATGTGGGACAGGTATGTGGAGGTGTAAAAGATGTGGGACAGGTGTGTAGAGGTGTAAATGATGTGGGACAGGTATATGGAGGTGTAAATGATGTGGGATAGGTATGTGGAGGTGTAAATGATGTGGGACAGGTATGTGGAGGTGTAAATGATGTAGGATAGGTATGTGGAGGTGTAAATGATGTGGGACAGGTATGTAGAGGTGTAAATGATGTGGGATGGGTATGTGGAGGTGTAAATGATGTGGGACAGGTATGTGGAGGTGTAAATGATGTGGGACAGGTATATGGAGGTGTAAATGATGTGGGGCAGGTATGTGGAGGTGTAAATGATGTGGGACAGGTATGTGGAGGTGTAAATGATGTGGGATAGGTGTGTGGAGGTGTAAATAATGTGGGACAGGTATGTGGAGGTGTAAATGATGTGAGACAGGTATGTGGAGGTGTAAATGATGTGGGATAGGTATGTGGAGGTGTAAATGATGGACAGGTATGTGGAGGTGTAAATGATGTGGGACAGGTAGGTGGAGGTGTAAATGGTTTCCCCACTTTTTCATACACTTCTTTCAGGTCACATTTTGTAGAAATGAAGACTACCATGAATTGGCATTTCTAATTGGATCTCGCATTTGTCGAGTGCACAGATTTGTGCGATGTATGTGAGTTTCATTAGACAAACCTGCTTTTGCTAATTGGATTGACCACTATAAGTATATAGTATCCCCGTGGTGTCATTTCAGCCCACTATGCTAAGCAGGGCCATAGGAAGGGCGGTGCGGCCGGTGCCTCCGCACAGGCATCCTCGAAGGTCCCCGGCTGCAGACTGTCTGGCTCCAGAGGTCTCAAAGAGACCTCCTGTAACCCTGCTCGGCAGTGTTGAGGAAAATCCCCGCCCTCTACCCAACCCCAGGTGGAAATAGTATGAACTCAGGTGGAGGGGGGGGGCGCGAGAGGGGCGGCCGCATCAATCCAGCACAGGGTGCACTGTCGTCATGACACGGCACTGATGCTAAGCTCTACTACACTTTTGCTGTATGCATCCATGACTGTGTATACATCTGTACAGCTGCATTTTTTACTCTCTATGATCTATTTTCCACACCTATCAGCCCCCACTGATGACATCTGCTCTTCCCACATGCTTCTGACTTCTGAGTGACTGAGAGTAATACCTACTAATATTTAGGAATCCAGAACTGGGACTGGGGACATGGCGGTGGCATCTCAGTGGGCATGAGCCAAAAACTGGAGATCATAAGAGAATACCTCCCACCCGCTCCTCTTTCCACTCGCAAATCAAGACAAATTTCCTGATGGTGAGATAGTTCCCTCAAATCTGGATGGTTGGTATATGCATGGGGCCCTATTTATTAAGGGGAGAAAAGACCTAACTCCTTTACAATGGGTATATTTGTTTATCTATGAAAGGGTCACCACCAGGAAAAGAGATGCTATTACCAGCAGCAGCTTCACAAAAGGATTTATCAAGTACCACTGCAATCCTTCTTCTCTTATCAACATCTCAGGATGGTGAAAGCAGAATAAACTCAATGAAAAAATGCTTTAAACTAAAGCAATTTTCACTTCGGAATAATAGTTAAATATTTTGTCTAACCATTTTTTAACATTTTTAAACTTTTTTATTAGTTCATTTACATTTACAGGGATTAACTGCAGCCAAAGCACTTCCGGGCTTTCCGCTACAGTGCGCGTGTGAGCTGGCTACCGAGACACCTATACACATATCCCTACAACTGGTCTGGCGAGGCAGCAAGTTACCTCTTATCACTGCTGGCCAGTATCACAGAGTATTGGCTATAGGGGTGTTCCTATTGCTGCAGTAACTGTAAATGTTAACAGAAAACCAGCCCTATCATCTATCAGTTAGTAAATGATAAATACCTCTAAAAGTTTAATCATCCACAATGTGGGAATTTAACATGCACCAAATACATGTAGTAACTATAAAATATTGCAGATTCCTGTGTAGGGTTTGCCAAGTGAGCCACTGAAAACTCTACACTTACTGAACATAGGCCCTGATTCAGAGGCGCTCGCAAAAAATGAGCGCTCACTCTGAATCAGGGCGGGCGCTTGTTTTTTTTAGTTGTGGCCTCTTTGCCGCTCGCATAGCTGTGGGTTACCACCCACAGCTTATGCGAGCGGCCAGGTGATGGTCAAGACCATCGCAACCATCGGGCTTGCGACAAGACCCTTGCGGTAGGGTCTCGTTGCCGCAAGCCCCAGTGGACTTCCTGCTCTAATAGAGCAAGAAGTCCACCTGCTGACGTCACGAGGGTTGGGGTTAGGTTAGATTAGTATATACTTATTTCATCCGTTCTAATGTCAGGTTTTAAATATTTGCCCATGAAAATGTCCCTGTTTTTCAATATAACCCAACTGATATATTACATATAATATACTCATTAAAATACTTGCTTCTTTTTGTTTAACAGAAAACTAGTGATTAAATAGTGATTTCATATAAGACTACCCTATATAACATTAAACACAAACCTTTACATTCACTCCTAAAATATTGTCCACTTTGTAGAGAATTTTAACTTATTTCATACATACTTACCTACTCTCCAAAACGTCCAAGAGACTCACGACTTGTCGGTAAGTTCCTCAGACCCCCGAAAGGGGATGCGGTGAGGATCCCGACAAGCGGGATGCCATCTGCCGGAGCCCCCGGCATCAGAATCCTGAACGCCGAGACAACGCTGGCGCCGAAATCCCGACATGACTCCGGATACCATAGTCGGGATTCCGACAGACGGCATCCCGATCGTAGGACTACCGCGTAAAGGTATCAGCCGCTGGGGACGACGACTTAGGTTTAGGTGCCCCGGGGGGGGGTTTAGTTAGGCTTCGGGCAGGGGGGTTAGGGTTAGGCACTAAGGGGGGAGGGTTAGGCTTAGGCACTAAGGGGGGAGTGTTAGGTTTAGGCACTAAGGGGGGAGGGTTAGGTTTAGGCACTTACCGGGAGGGTTAGGGTGCGGGGTAGGGAGGGTTAGTATTAGGGTACAGGAAAGGAGGGTTAGGGGGTAAATGGGACAGGGGAACATTACTTACCGTTCCCGTCGGGATTTGAACCATCGGGATGCCACTGTCAGTGTGCTGACAGCCGGCATCTGTCCATCGGTATTTCATACCGATTCCCCCAGAAGAGTGGGTGGTTCTCCTGCATCTCGCCCACTTCCTAGTGATAAGGGTGGGACAGGGAGGATAATGTTGTGAGACACAGATCCATGAGGGCAAATATAATGCGTTCCCATGAGAATTGCATTATTTTGTCCCCTCTCCTCATGATAGACCTGCAATTCTAAATATTATGCCCCCATCAGCGATTATCTCCATCTCCTCTCCAGGCTTCTCCGAGAGGGAAGAAATTAAAAGTTGGTTAATATGATATATCGCATGGGTAATAGCACAGTTGAACATACAACTGTTGGTGGGGGATGCGGTTAAGATACCGTCGCCCTGAATGCCGTCCGTCAGAATCCCGACGCTGGAAGCTCGACCAGAGACTAAAGATAGGAGTCTAAATCCCGAGAAGACTTGAAGAGGCCATAGCGTCTCAAAACGCATCGGCAGTCTGCACCTGTGCCATTTGGAACAACTATTATTCATCACCAGGATTCCCCCTCTGGGTAAAGCTTAGGAGCCGTTGCAGGGTATACCGAGGTACTCCGAGGCAATTTTGGCACGCCTGTGGCTCCTCTTCACCAGTCGGGTAGGTGGTTAAGGTTAGGCACCCCCCCGGGAGGGTTAGGTTTAGGGTGTGGGAAGGGGGGGTTCGGGTTAGGCACCCCCGGGAAGGTTAGGGTTAGGCACCACTAAGGGAGGGTTAGGGGGAGGGGGAGGTTTAGGGTACATACCAGCCGTAGGCGGGATCTTCACTGTTCAGGCTTCAGTATTTCATCCGCTGGGAATAGATACGGCGACATTGCATACCGATTCCGTTGGCGGAGCCTGCATCACAAACACCAGATCCTCCAACATGACCCCTTCCACCAGGTACATTTTTGTCAGTGTAAAAGGATCCACACGGGTCCAGGGACCCATGTATCCAACTCGGGTATTTTGCAGGGATGGCCACGGGTCATTCCCATGCCAACCTGCAGTGTAAACGGCACGATCCTCGTCATCGTGCCACATACCGTCTGATTGGCCGGCTTCAGTTCACTGCAATGCTGGAAGAGCCGGTGTGAACGGCGCCAACTCGGGAATATTCTGGGTTGGCGCCGCAATACGAAAGGGTTCTGTGCCGGGTCTGATCCGGATTGGAACAGTTGGCCTGATTCAGAGCCAGACGCTCTTTGACAGCGCTCGCTCTGAATCAGGGCAACTCTGTTTTTGTTTAAAGACAGCCACCTGGCCGCTCGCTAAGCTATGGGTGACCACCCACAGCTTTAGCGAGCGGCCAGGTGATGGTCGCGTCCATCGCGACCATCGGGGCTTGCGACGAGAACCTTGTGGTAGGGTCTCCTTCCCGCAAGTCCCAGTAAGCTTTCGGCTCTAATAGAGCCGGAAGCTCACCCACTGACATCACTCATGATGTCAGCAGGGCCGCCCCCAAATGGCAGTCGTTCCTTCGGGAACGCCTCCGTTTGGCCAGCCACCCCCCCTGCCCGCCTCCAAAACGGGGCAAGCTGTCAATCACAATCGACAGCTGCCCCGCTTTGGTGCAAGACCTGTAGAGACGGAGCGCTCGTCGCTGGCCGGGTCTCGCACAGTGGGGGATTATCGACCCGCTTGCGAGCGCTGTGCGCTCGCGAGTGGGTCTGAATCAGGCCCAGTGTTCCAACTCCCGGATCAGACCCGGCACTTTTGTGTAAAAGAAGTATAACCTTTACATACCCAACCATTTTTAGATCTAAAGCATATTGTACTGCCTTGGCCTTTCAACTTTCATATATAATTGCAAATGCTCTATACAGTGACAACTCATTTGGGGAGAATAATGGAAGAACTCTATTCTAAAATATATTCTGATCTTTAGGGATTGTAGAGCAGCATTATACATTACAACTTATTCTCCTCTTACATTGTCACCTTATTTTCCATCTGCTCAAGTTCTTATTGTATGTTATGACACTTCTTACATATATATCAATACACGTGGTGTCGTTCCTTTCTCTGTACACAGTTGGACAAATTGGTTTTCCTCTGTTTGTGTTTTAACATGTTACCTACAAAGTCCTCCCATCGTGTTCCAGACAGGCCCTGAGGGAGAAAGGGGATGTGTGGGATTAATGGCTAACACTGCAGGGAGGCGGGCGCCGTGGCAACGTCACCATGGAAACCGGGAAGAGAAGGCATCAGGGACCAGAGAGATGCACTAGAGGAAGCGGACATTGTGTATGTGTCATAGATACTCAATAACTGCACTTTACCCATGTGCTAAACCTGAAAATGATAATATAACTGCAAACACACATGCAAACACATACCGGGGAAAATATAGACATAACATATATGTGTCTTAAACTTATAATAATCTAAATCACACACAATGCCTACAGCATTAAAGGGATGGCCATAGAATAAATAAAATTGGTTGATGTTTTTCATTTCACATTGATTAGGATGTGCTGTGTCAGTGAGGAGAGGGAGTACAGTCTGAGTGCAATAGGAAAGAGGATACAGTCTAGCCTGAGTGCTGGGAGGAGGCACTGAGTGAGTACTAGCATGGTCTGGGTAGGGGGCTCCTGTATATTTAATGACATTTGAAAAGAAGAGGCACTCAAACCCCTGTTGGATTACTAACTCCCCCTGAACTTTAAATGCACTAAGGTACTTAGGGAGATGTTTCTAAGAAATCTGAAGCACTTATCTTCAGGCATCCATCACATAGAAGACATCTCCACCCTGCAAAACTAGACTGGATAGTGGTGCTCACATAGGGGTTAATTAATCCATAAATACTCGGAATCTCATTGTACACATGCTACATTCTCCTGATGTTTCACATTCCCTCACTGTTTAAAAGACACATCATGGATAGATGGTGTTTAAAGACAATTAGACACAGCTTAAAACTGTACTGACTATTCTAACACCCTGATATATTGCCATTAACATGTTTCCTTACAACACAGTGGGGCTGAGTCTGAGGTGGACGTAGACGCAGGCCTGTCTTTTTCCGCATGTTAATGTCGCGGCCAGTTTGAGCATACTGAGACTCCAACTTGCAGTAGCGCTAATCGTTCGCGGGGGGTCAGGAAAGGAGGGCTGCATTCGTGAAAACTGGCGTAGAAATAAGTTTCAAAATGTTTTAAATCTTATAGCAAACAATCATTTGTTTTAATGTTACTGTAGTAGAAGAAAATGACAGATGAGGGAATATTCTATGAAATAGAGAAAGAAGAAAGTGCAAGTACATTTTCCTTATGTAGTTCATTATTACTGCATTAAGTAGTTCATTGTTATTGTGATGTTTTACATTCTCATATATGTTATATAGATGACTGTAATCTATTGTTTTCACATGTGTGCCATTTTCTATTTAATCTGGGTAAACAAAAGACTGGCACGGGAAAACTGATGGGCATAGGAAATAAAATGAAATTATGATCAAAGCTTTATTTCAAACATTTTAATAGCATATTGAGTTATTTTACTATCATTTACAGAATCATTTACCTGAACTTCAACTATTTAAAAAAAAGTCTCTCTTTGAATTAGACTGGTTTATAGATAGAAGTATAGACTTTAAAGAAAGTCTGTCTTAGGGGCCTATTTATCAGCATGTTTTATCATACGCAACAAGTGATAAAACTTGTTTAGTATGACAAATGGTGCTCCAGCCAATCAGCTCCTGTCATCTGTTTGATCTGTCATCTGGCCCCTTAATCTGGCCATGCACTGCACGTGCAGGAGAGGAGACCACTGCCTGATACTTGGAGAGCCTCCATGCACTGCACGATGTAGGAGTGGAATCTCCATTCACAGCCTGAAGTTGGCAGAACAACGGTCGGCTGGATCTTACAGGTTTGAAAGCCAAACTGAAGGAATCAGACCGAATTTCATTCGTTTTTAGGCAGTGCTTAATAATTGTTCAGTACCATACACTGAATGATAGTCGTTCAAGCCAGTAATTTGTTGGTCTGGTTTATATATTTATTACATCTATTTATTCTTTAATATGATGTTCACTACAAAGAGTTTGTTATTCTATACTCAAAATGTGTTTGGTAAAGGCTAATTCCATTAAAATAAAAAGACACTTTGGGGTGGAAATTTGTATTACAACATGATCTTTTAATTTGCATGAATGGGAAGGTGAAGGAAGAGGGGCTTTGATAATTTGAACAAAGCCTGAGCAGAAGATCCTAGAGGGAGGCCTAAGATGGGTTGGGTACGCGATCCCAACACTGATAATGCCAGCGGCCAGAATCCCGGCAGCAGAATCCCGACGATGGAAATCCAGGAAACTATTCTAAACCTTTCCCTAACCCACCCCTCCCGCAGCCTATCCCTAACCCTCCAATCCAGCAGCCTAACCCTCCCCCAAGTGCCTAAACCTCTCACTTACCCTAATCCTCACTGTCGGGATCGCAACTCACTGTCAGGATTCTGGAGCAGGGATTCTGAGTGCTGGCGGGATTCCAGCACCGTGATTTTGACCACCGGTATTGTGAACGCCGGGATGCTGACTACATCCCGCAAAAGGTATGGGAAAGCTTGATAATGCCATCATGGTCCCACCTCCTGCCTCATTATTACTTTTTCATTATGTTGCGAGGGCTACGGTGACATGATTTACAGAGAATTGCATCATCAAGGTCCTGACACATTTCTATAGAAATAGAAGTGAGATCCAGGCAGGTGGGCATTTTGTGAGTCTCTCGGACATTCCAGGAGAATAGGCAAGTATATATTAGAATTATCAGGATTGACGGATTATACCAAGTGGGCACTGAGGGGCCTATATTAGTCTAACCAATTCATAAAACATTAGAGGGGAAAAATTGGCCCTGATCATTGTCCACAGAAGGACATACTTCATGCCTCAGTGACAGGGCCATAGCTAGGGCTGTGTGTCCTGTTGCGCTGTAATGTACGTAAGACTATGGGGGGCGGCACCATCACTCCCCCATAAAATCACCTTAGACAGCGCTCCGTGCTTGGCTCTCTGGTCCCAACCCCCTCTTTCATGACATCATGATGTCACATGCGCTGAGGTAGGGGGTTCAGCCCAGGGAGCATGGGTGCGCTGTCACAGGAATAGTCAGTGATACCACTAATTCCAGTTGATTTTTATACTGAATGTTGCTTCAATCCCCTGAGGGTGAGGGGTCAACTGTAAGTTTCATGACCATTTTTTTTACTGACACCTACTCCCTCAGAATTCTCAATTGTAACAACTGACTACTTAGACAGATGATAAATCAAATCCCATTTGTCATATTGAGTCTTCAAAAGAGTCACGAAACTCTACATGAGAGCGGTGTTCGGGGTCTAGTAGAGGACTATGCAGACCCCCATTCACCAGGAAGACTAAAAACCGCAGCCTGTTTTGCTGTCTTGCTCTCTTCTACTCAACTAGAAATGGGTACTCAATGGCAGCTCGAGTGAACCTGCCAGGTTCACTCGAGACCATTTATTATGGTCCCAAATAAGGGTCACACCTCCACTAATTTACACATATTTATTATCCCTGTAATGCAAAGTATAGCAAAGTAAGGAGTGTATTTCTAAATTAATTTAATGGCTGTAGCTAATGGAAGAGGAATGAAAAACAAATACATTTTTTTTTTCTCTCCAAAACTACCTGACTACAGCACCATGGGGCTGATTCAGCAAGGAATGTAATTGTGCGCACGCACGCGTCTGCTGCGAATGTATGCTAATCAATGCATACGCACGGCAACCGCAGCATAAGATGCAGACGCCCAGCACTACACAATGCGCCCCACTTCCCTTTACTCAAAGCCTGAGTAGTCCACAAGACAGCGGAAACATCGAGAACCATCGGAACTATACGTGCAATAGAGGTTGACCTGATCTCATGCAGGATTTAGGCCACTTCCTGCGTGCATCGGGTCGTCTAGATGCGTATGTTGCCGCACTGCCTTAATTATGCACGCCCCTATAAAGGAGTCTCAACACACAGGCATGCCTGCGTTCGCCTGACCACCCCCTGTCACCATCCACAAATGGCACTTCCTGTCAATCAATATCGGAAAGGTCTGCATACACACTGCGTGTAGCCTGCGTACCCTTACCCGCTCGCACTGGCTAGTTTGCGCTGTGCGATGCATACGCATGCGCAGTGCTTAAACCGGGCCGCGTGTGTGCAAATTCTCATCTGCGTTCCTTGGTGAAGCATCCCCCAAGAAAGCCACATCTGTCTCTAAAATACTACATACAGAAATGACAAACTCAGTGAGTTTTTAAGAGGTACAGAACATAGGGCCTGATTCAGAGGTGGATGCAAATCATGACGCGACTGTCATTCCGTATGCAGTTCTGCGAAAATGCTGCAGCTGCTGGGATTTTTGCAGAGATGCCCATTGGCTGTGCCTGAGACACTCCCATAACACGCCCACCGGACAGACCATTCTTGCGTGCATTTCTAGCCACCTCCCAGGAATGCTATCACTTTTCCACAGCATTTCTGATTTTGGGAGTCACGATCGCAACAGCGCCTTTGTGAGTACTCCGTGTATCTCATGAGCCGTAGGAGTTTTGCACAGTTGCAAAAAATAGCTAATCTTCATGAACATAGGCTATGTGCGCTGCTCTGAATCAGACCCACTATGTTTTAGTGGGCTTAAGCACTTTTACTAAACCTCCCATCCGTACCCACTTAGGCAGGACAGCCGATTTGAGGGTACTGTCCTACTAGTTGTTATATTTGTTTCAACAATAGTGACTGATCCCCGGTGGTGAGTGCTGGCCCCACTATGCTGATGCGTGGATAACATCTGCACATGCGCTCAGGTAAACCATCAATGGTTTCTTCCCAAAGGTGGAAAACCATTGGCCATTGATGGCAGAGCGGTCCATGGTCATCCCTAGATGGGTGCGCTCTGCTCCGCAGCACAACTCTGCACCTCACTTCCTGCTCAGAGAGGAAGGAAACATCAGCTTTCCCATCTCCTCTGTGTAGAATTTCATTTTATAGTCCCACAATGCCAGCTGGCGTGCATGGTTTCTTGCCACATTGACTAATGTTCAATGCTGGCAGTAAGAAAACAAGGAGCTCATTAAGTTCCCCGCTGTCCATGGATACTGTGGAGGGGAGCAGGTCCCTGGAAAAGTTCAGCTACATGGGGCCTAGCAGCTGAGAATACCGATGGGGTATTTAAGCCACTGGGCCCCAGGGCAGCTGCTGCCCCTGTTACCCCAGTAATTATGCTCTTCCTCTTAGTTCAGAGTGGTGCCAAATTGAAGAGGCGGCTTCGCACCACACACACACATGCACACAAACACGCACGCATGCCCGCCGGCCACTGGTATGCAGTCAAAAAGTCAACATTCAGAATATCGACATGTTCTAAATGTTGATATTAAGAAAGTTGACTTGGACAAAATATCGACATTGTCAGAATGTTGACACTGTGAATGTCAACAGCAGAATTTATGGTTAGGGTTAAGCTGCAGTTAGATTTAGGGCTAGGATCCAGGGGTTAGGGCTACTAGGGTTATGTTTAAGGTTACATTCAAATTGAATGCAGAATGCATTGTCGACATACTGAAGGTTGACATTCACAATATCAACATTCTGTCAGTGCTGACATCTGACATATCAACATTCAGACCATGTCGACATTCTGGTGTCTACACTATGAATGTCAACTTTTTATAACAAAACCTCACTCTTGCCATGACAATGCATGGATAGGAGGGACGACACACACAACCTGCCACTGGGCGTGATGTAAACCGAAAATAAAGTTCGAGGCTGATTCCCCATGACTGAAAAAGGATCAAACTGGATTAGTTAAAGGGTCAAGGGCCTGGATTACTCCCTGCCACCACCCATATGTAAAACTGTATATAATGGGCTAAACTGTGTAACATTTGCATGACCATTAAATGTTGGCTAGTGTAACAGCCTTTTAAAAGTCCTTTCAGAGCAATAAATAACAAGGCAACTGAAGATCCTGCTCTGTTCTTGTGAGATGCCTATGCCTGCTGTATTCATGTGACCTACAGATAAGAGCTAATCACTCTAATGTGGGGTAGACAACAAACCGTTAGATCGGCCAATCCGCCAATCAATCTAACAATTTGGCAAACGACCTTGTGCATACACATTATCAATTGGTCGCCAATATGTCTGGCCAGAAGAACTAGCTGTGATGTCTCCTGTGGCTAGCATATGGGTCAGTCAGTCGTGTGTACACAGAAGCAGATGTGAAAGATATATCTTTTAGATATATTGAATAATTTGTATTGCCTTGCAGCATGCCCACTGCACTAAATCTGTGAAAGACGTCTTTCACAGATATATTTTGTATACACTCTGCAAGATGGACTAAACGATAAGACTGTACAAATGATGTATTGCCATAGTATGTACCTAGCATAATCCTACCTCTAGCTGTCCTGTATTGAGCCCAGCATTCTGACTAAACTCTTAGACCACTTCCCAGCTGCCTTGATCCAAAGTAAATGGTCCAGAGAATCCCGCCAGGATGAACAGCAAAAAATTTACATTTCACAAAGGAGCAGTTTAATTTGTAAGGCAACGAGTAACATCCTACAAGCGAGGGCTCCACTTTGGAGCGCAGATGACACTTGCAGTTAGTGAGAGGCGGGTTTGGCTGAGCGACCCCCTGATATGGTGTTAAATTAAGACTATCATGCCGGATTATAGGCCTAATTTGGAGTAGCGCATAATGCTGATGTACACACAAAGGCGCTGCTGCAATTGAGATTAACGGTAACAGAAATGACTTGGAAACGTGCTGGCCGTTCCTGGGTGGAGGCTAAACTGATGCAGGGAGATGGGCATATTATGGGATGTCGCTGAATAGTTTGCGCACACAGACGCTCAATTCTTTACATTGAAGGGCATACTCAGATGGAAACCCTGCCACCACAAAAGTCGCAGACGCTACTGCAACTCAGTCCACCTGAATCAGACCCTATATTATAAAGTGCAAACCCATGAACTTAATCAAGTTCTCCTATTAAAATATTTAAAGGCTCTACCCCCTTAGTCCTAATAAAGGAATTAAAGATATTTACTCATATTCAATGTGGTGCACATAATAAAATGATCACTGTCAATTCCATCCAATACCTGTTTTGCAAAACCGATTACAAACAATACCATGGTCCCCGCCCTAGCACTTTAAGAGTTAACGAGAGATACAGAATCAGATTGACCCAAGATATTCCTGACATCTGGTTCCCAGATATAACCTTTAGAGTAGGGTCTTCCTGCCCTGAGCCCCCCTACCTCTGAGACTTCCTATGGAATTCCATTGATGTGCAGGGTCACATTACCTGAAGGGTAAACACATTTGTTAAGCATGTGAAATGTATGTAAATACACTTTACACCACTGCAATATTGTGTTCTGCTTATTTATATAAAAGGAGAAAAAACAGGTTGCACTCCAGGAAAATATTCACACAACAGTCACAGAACAATGATACAATACCTATTTCAAGCTTGAATATAACAGCTCTCAACCACTGTTGCTTCTGTTGTTATGTGAATATAAGAATGGGTATGAAACACCGGCTGGAAGGAGAAGCTCGACAGGAGGAAATCCTGACGCCAGCTGGTAAGTACCCTAACCCTCCCCTCTCCCCCCCTAACCATAACCCTCCCTTAGGGGTGCCTAACTCTAAAACTCCCGGGGTGGTGCCTAACCCTAAGTCCCCCCCGGGGTGACTAAACCTAACCCCCCCTGCCGCACCCTAAACTAACCCTCCGGGGGGGGGGGGTGCCAAACCCCAACCCTCCCGCCTAGGGGTGCCTACCCTAACCTCTCCCCCAAAACCTAATCCCATTACACTCCCTAACCCCGGGGCGAAACTAGAAGCTTTGTCAGCCGGGGCAATGCAGTAATTTAGAGCCCCCCCTCTGTGTCTCTGATGCACAGCCCCGCCCCCTCGTGAGCACATTTTGGGGCTGGGGCTGTGCATCATGGGCCTGATTCATCAGTGTTCGGGAATCTGCGCAGGTGCCAGACCCGTTCTGTGCATGTGCAGAACTGGTCTGCAAGCCCGCACGTAAACTGGCAGCAGACTGTCAGTGATTGACAGTCTGCTGCCATTTGGGGGCGGTGACAGCCTCCGCTATCCGAAACGGAGGCGTGACGCCGCCGTTGGGGGGGAAGGAAGAGGCCAGGATCTCCGCCAGCAAATGGAGATTTCCTGGCCTCTTCCTCTAAACTGCGGTGGCAGGCTGAGGGATCCCATTGGTCACCTTAGCCGGCCGATGTTACGCAGTTTATCCGATGCTGCGTTGGACAATGCAGCTCGGATAAGTTATGCACAGAAGGCGTGATGCCTCCTGCTGCATTACCATATCTGCAAGGATCACAATTGCAAAGTTGCCTGCGTGCATATATCATATATCTATAGCCTGCGTGCAGCTTTCCTTGCTGAATCAGGCTCCATGACTCCATTCTTGTCATGCTGGGGGCTTGGCCAGAGCTCCGGGAGCTGTTGGGCAGCTCAGTCACAAAGCGGATGACAGGCACATGCGGTGGCCTGCTGGTGGTACAATGTCCAAAAAGTCGGACTGTCCTGCTGAAATGGGGACAGTTAGAAGGTATGCAATATATATATATTATACATACAGTCAGGTGTATAAATATTGGGACAGTGACAGAATTTTCATATTTTGGCCTCTATTCACCACAATGGCTTTGAAATAAAACAAGATGTGCTTTAACTGCAGACTTTCAGATTTAATTTGAGGGTAATTACATCCAAATCAGGTGAACTGTGTAGGAATTACAACGGTTTCTATATGTGCCTCCCACTTTTTAATGGGCCAAAAGTAATGGGACTATCAACTCAAAAGCTATTTCATGGACAGGTGTGGGCTATTCCCTCGTCATTTCATTATCAATTAAGCAGGTAAAAGGTCTGGAGTTGATTCTAGGTGTGACATTTGCATTTGGAATCAGTTGCTGTCGACTCTCAATATGAGATCCAAAGAGCTGTCACTATCAGTGAAGCAAGTCGTCATTAGGCTGAAGAATCAAAACAAACCCATCAGAGAGATAGCAAAAACATTAGGTGTGGCCAAATCAACTGTTTGGAACATTCTTAAAAAGAAAGAACGCACCAGAGAGCTCAGCAACACCAAAAGACCCGGAAGACCGCGGAAAACAACTGTGGTGGATGACAGAAGAATTAGTTCCCTGGTGAAGAAAAACCCCTTTACAATAGTTGGCCAAATCAAGAACACTCTCCAGGAGGTAGGTGTATATGTGTCAAAGTCAACAATCAAGAGAAGACTTCACAAGAGTGAATATAGAGGGTTCACCACAAGATATAAACCATTGGTGAGCCACAAAAACAGGAAGACCAGATTAGAGTTTGCCAAACAACATCTAAACAACATCTAAAAAGCCTCACATTACATTTACATGATTACAGGCCCTGATTCAGAGCCGGACGCTCTAACAGAGTGCTCACACTGAATCAGGGCCAGGCTATATTTTTTTTAGAGCGGCCTCCCGGCCACTCGCATAGCTATGGTTAACCACCCACAGCTATAGCGAGCGGCCAGGAAGATGGTCGCAATGGTCAAGACCATCGTGACCATCGGGCTTGCGATGAGACCCTTGTGGTAGGGTCTCGTTGCCGCAAACCCAAGAGAGATTTCGGCTCTAACAGAGCCGAAATCTCTCCCACTGACATCATCTCATGGGAACGCCTCCGTTTGGGCAGCCACTCCCCCAGCCCGCCCACCAAAGGGGGCGTGCTGTCACTCAACATCGACAGCATGCCCCCTTTGGTACGAGACCCGGAGCAACGGAGTGCCCGTCACTATCCGGGTCTCGCGCATGCGTGCGCATGAGCTCTGGGCCACCATCGACCCGGTTGCGAGCGCTCAGCGCTTGAGACCGGGTCTGAATCAGGCCCTAAATACACATTAATCATATTTATGGAAATCACATATTACTGTCATGCCCATTAATCACTTATCAAACATACCCTAAATACACACACTAAGTAAACATCACTCTTATATGCATCAACAGTCACTCTTCTCATACACACTTTATTCATATATGTCAATAAAAGGGATGGGTACTAGATGACGGCGCTCGGGATCTTGTCGGTCAAAATCCTGACGCCGCCACCCTGACAGGGTTAGGATACCGACACCTGTCGGTAGGTATTCTAACCCTTCTCCTACCCCTAATTTTCCCTTCCCGGTGCCTAAATCTAACTTTCCCCCCAGTGCCTAAACCTAACCTCCTCCTCCCCACACCTAAAACCTAACCCTCCCCCCGTAGTTCTTAACCCTAACCCTCTCCCTAGTGCCTAACCCCGCTACTTACCGGCGGTTGGAATGCCGGCGCCAGGATTCTGACAGGTGTCGGGATTCTGGCACCGGTATTCTAAGCGCTGGCATCCCCTTTGCCATGATATTGACCACATCCCCCAATAAACACACATAAAATACAATGGGTCCAGTCCCATATATAAGCACCATTACCCCTCCATTAGTAGAACCCATGACAAGTAAAACCACTTGTGAGCAGCTTGGAGCTTTTAAATGTCAAATCTAACAGGTTGTGGTCATGGTGGCAGGGGACTTCAGATCTGGGGTCAAATTTGTAAAGGGGTATGGTGGTTGAGGAAAATTCAAATCTAGTTTCTGCTTTTTATGTAGGGATGATGTGGTCAGATCTGAGGTTGAATTTTTTAATTAGGTGAGGGGGAGCGTTTCAGATCTGGGATATGATTTGATGGAGTGGTATATATTTGGAGTATGAACTTAAAGGAGATAAGGGGGTCATATCTGGAGTATGATTTTAATAACTGGGTCTGATTTTAAAGGGGGGGTGATAAGATCTGGGGATTGTATTATACATGTAATAAAAGAAAACAATTGGGACTGATAATGTATTATTTGTTTTAAGAATATTATTATATGCTCTCAAATTGTTGGTGTATATGTAGTATATTTTGATTTTAATGTGTAAATATATGTATTTTTTATGCCAATCCAGTAATATTATTTTCTTACATAGAGGGCTAAGTGGTCTATTTACTGAGCAGTGTTAGGAGACAGGGTGAAAAGTGATAAGATAGTGATAAGGTGCCAGCCAAACAGCTCCCAACTGTGATTTTTCAAACACAGCCTGTGAGATAACCGTTGGGACCTGATTGGCTGGCACCTTATCACTTTTCACTCTGTCTCCTAACACTGCTTAGTAAATAGATCCCTAAATGTAATAGCCTGCGAGCTGGCGCCGCTGTGGGAATACATGCGAGTATGCCCGTATTTTGAAAGCAGCAAGCATGTTAAAGGATAAACCAGCTTGATTTATTCTTTAACATGCTTGCTGCTTTAAAAATAAGGTGCTTGCTGCTTTAAAAATAAGGGCATACTGGCATGTATTCCCACAGCGGCGCCAGCGCGCAGACTATTACATTTAGCCCATAGTGTGGGACTTTATTAAGTACATTTATTAATGATATTTTTTAAGATTTGCCACGGTCTTTGACAAGTGTCATCCTTGGTAATTGAAAACCATTTTGTCTGATGAGAAAATTACCATTTAAACCATGAGTGGAAAGCTGCAAGAATGCATTCTATGGGCCTGATTCAGAGATGGATGCAATGGCGATTTTTACGCAGATCGAGCGATTGTTTAGTAATGCGCATGTGCGAACGCCTCACAGCAGAGCGCAGCAATTGCATTGCGATGACGCCCACACCAAGGACCCACTCGCAAAGTGAGTGACAGATAGTCAGCATTTGGGGGTGGTAACAGGGGGGTGGTTACAAAAATGCAGACGTGCCTGACCATTTAAACGCTGTTTCATGGGCGTGCATAAATAAGGCATTGTGATCTCTTTAGCAGCACGAGAGCTCTCTGAGTGTCAGGAGAGCTGCCGAGTCTGTGGATGGTCAGACTTGCCACATATGAATCATGGCTGCGTGCTGTGCGTCAATGGTACCGATGTTTGCGCTGTAGCACATCGTTGTATGGCTATGAGAAGGCAGCAGTGGGCGTCCCTATGCTCTGGTGCGCTTTGGAAGGCATTAGCATATTTTAGCAACTGCGATCTTTGACAGCATGCAGTGGCGTTTGCATTACCGTCCGTGTCTGAATCAGGCCCTATGTCATTAGACAGCTTTCAACTGCACAGAGGTAATTTTGAAACTCACTCTATTGTATATTGGGCCTGATTCAGAGATAGACACAAATCCCATCCCCCCAACTGCGAATAGCTTCTGCTGATTAAAATGATATGCAGCATGCCTATATTCTGTGTGCTACTTCGGCCATATCTGCATGCTAAATGCTAAGTTACAGTGTCAGCGACTGTAACACTGTAATGTAGTGTTTTCCATGCAGATACAACTGCAGTAGCATATAGGATATAGGCATGCTGCATATAATTTTAATCAGCAGAAGTTGCTTGTGCATCCTATTCACATTGCTTTGTGAATAAGATGCATTTTAAGGGAAAAAGTCACACAAATAGACGCTGATCACTACGAGCCCCGCCACGTGCAAGGAAGCTAGATGTATGTGGACACATCTGTATATGGGGGCCTGATTCAGAGTTGTACGCTATTGCATTCTCAACTGCATTCTCGAGCGCAATGTATATGGGAAAATATGCTAATGTTTGCTAACAGACTCCCCACCTGAAATAGTGTGCGATGGACTGTGCAAATGTTGCTACACCCACTTCCCTTATCTGCGTTGTGTGCGGATCCGCCGGGAGTTTAGGACACACCACCATCGATGTGTAAGCTTGCGAGCAGGGCCCTCTTACCTTTATGTCTGTCTGTTACTACCCAGTTCTGTCCTATTAATGTTGTTTCCAATTGTAAAGCGCAACGGTAGAAACTGTTAATAAGTAAATAAAACATCAGACGAACATCGACACCTCGAGTAAGTCCTGGGCTGCGCTGGTTCCGTGTCCAACTGTTTCTCTGAAACTGGCCTCTGAGACTGAGGTTCTGCAATTGGGAATGCAGCCATGAGCGCAGGCACAACCTTGGAGTTCTCATAACTCGCCCACTGATCTGCCTCCTTTTGTGAACACTTTCGGACACCTCCCCGACCTACGAATGCCCATGGATCGCAGTGGTCTCCTCAGTACCTTGCGTTCACTGATACATTGCGAATGCCATCTCAAACTTTAGTTCCACTGCGTTTTGCTTATGCCCAGTAGCAAAAAAAAATTGCTAAACTGCATGACCATTGGCATAGTGTACAACACTAGGCACCTAGTTCACGGTAATGCTAGGAATTGAACAGAGCTCACTAGAATAGTCTCTGCTTTGTCAAATGGCACTGGTAGGTGTTGTATTTATTTACAGCCCCATATATTCTATTGCCTATTTAAACCTCTCCTGTATTTTTCCATCACAGTCTGCTGGTAGATAAGCCCAGGGCCATCGAGAGTTGTGACGGACCCGGGTACTGGTGCCCGGGTACACTTCTCCTCTCTGCTCACTAGCGCTGGCCGTGCCTGTATAGCTGCGCAGCCTCAGCAGCATATCGGTAGTGAGAGGAGACTGCTGCAGCATCAGTCTCCGCTCTCTCACTGCCCAAAGTGCCAACTCAACTGTGCTGCTATACAGGCGCGGTCAGCGGTAGTGGGCAGAGCAGTGGGAGCAGTTGCTGACCCAGGTACACTGGCCCAGGTAAGTAGTACCAACTAACCCACACTCGCTGCACCTGGATAAGTCAGGGCCTCTTGCTTGTGTTTGCCCCCAAGGCTGATCTTGCCAGCCGGCCCTTGGGATAGCCTGACAGTTAATGACTATTTGATAGGACCTTGCTTGTTGCATAGAGGACAAATCCTTTTACAAGTAGAGTAAAATAATGAGTGATATTTTAAATTACATTCTCTTAAATATTTGAAAAATTTCAAGAGATTAACTCATATAGGATATTGAGGGGCCCATTTATCATTACATATTTGCGTAATATTCACAAATATTTAGATGTATTAGGAATGGTTCCTTCATTTCCAACAGCAGCCGCAACCCCTATAGATTCCTAGGCGGATACGATGCTGTTGGATTTACCTTCGCATTCAGGAGCTTGGTTCCCGGAGCTAATGCCATCTACACGTCGCAAAAATTACCAAGCTCCCCAGCAATGGCTGCCGCGCATGCGCCAGTAGACTGCACATGCGCAGGAGTCGCGGCACAGGAGTGAAGAGACTGTCCTTGCAGGTGTTAGATAGTACATCCCGGCGCTATGATTGTATACTGCAATGCGATCATGGGCGCTGATATCTCGCCCAGATCACATTGAATATGTGATCAATGATAAATGGGCCCCTGAGACATAAACCTTTGTGCTAGGCAAAGAATATCACACAGCACATGCTGATTTCTATGTTAGCTGCTTCAAAAATAATGTCAGAAGACATTTTTTTTTTGGGGGGGGGGGGAATTATTTGCTGTTACCTAACATTTAGCAGGTACCTCCACCAATGAGAAAATTAGATTAAAAATAAATCAGGTTCCACTAATAATTTAAATTTTGACAAATCATTGTTCTCATTTCCAAATAAAAGCATATTAAATAAAAAAAGAAAATATGCTTGGCAAAAACCAGCTGTAGGGAGAGATTAAAAAAAACACAGTAAAACACAGGACTGAGAGGGGTGCTATTAGCAAATTCATTGCAGTCGGCAAAAAAAATAAAATATCACATTAGACATATCAAATAATAATACATATAAACAATAAAAATACTACACGCTATGGCAAAATCCCAGGAGGAATAGCAATCTCTCTACTTGTCCTCCTATGCACACTACCATGATGAGAGCCCTGCTCATTAATACCCCTTTCACACATAAAAGCAAATTGATGGGTCAAGCATTTGGACCATACATGCCTACTATCCCGATTTGGCCGGGAGCCTCCTGAAAATCGGGTGCCGCTCCCGGCCTCCCGGAAAAGTAGGCAGGTCTCCCGACTTCTCCAGTCCCCCCCGCAATATAGCGCTAAACCCCCGCTGTGGAGGGGCTGATGACGCGATTCGGAAATATCGGCATTGTGTAGCGGAGGCTGAGCCTAGATGACGCGATCGGGTGGCTCCGCCCCCAAACTCCACCCCTAAACACTGGTAATGTGTCTTGGCACGCCCCTCTATACAGGCCCCGCCCCCCTGCTAAACCGACCTGGCTGCTTCCTCCCGGAGGAAGCAGCCAGAATGTAGGCAAGTATGATTTGGACCCAGTAATTTGCGCACAAACACAGGTCCTTTTTCTGTGTGAAGGGCTCAACCCGGGTCAAAATCCTGGGACTTCGACCCTGGTTTTTACCAGGGTCGAAGTCCCAGGAATTGAGACCAGGGTTGACCCTTTCACACAGCAGAAATACCCGGGTTGATCGGCAAATTATCGGGTCCAAATTCCTGGCCCGGCAATTTACTTTTCTGTGTGAAGGTTAGTATGGCTGGAACTGGCAAAAAATGTCGAGTAAAAGCCAGGTTTTTCAAGTTTGTCTGTGTGAAAGTGGTATTAGTAACATGTAATAAGACCTCCTTTATTAATTCCAAGGGTATAACTCTAAAAAAGAATACAATAATAAGTCCACGATACTGCATGGAGTTTCTATATATTCTCCCTGTGCTTTCGTGGGTTTTCTCGGCTCCATCCACCAGGTTCTCTGGTTTCCTCCCACACTCCAAAAATATATTGGTAGGTTAGTTGGCTCCCAACAAAAATTAACCCTAGTGTGTATGTGTGTGAGCATGTGATAGGGAATATAGAGTGTAAGCTCCACTGGGGCAGGGACTGATATGAATGGCCAAATATTTTCTGCAAAGCGCTGTGGAATATGTGTGTGCTATATAAATAACTGGTAATAAACGCCGATCTGCAACTTTTACTAAAGAAACTGGTTTTCCAGCTTCCTTCTGTGCATTGTAACCATGCATTAATATCATAAGGAGGAGTTGTTTCTACCTGTTACGATAGGATATCTTCTTGTATCTAGATTCTGTTCTATGAAATTGACAGGAAATGCTGTATCTTCCACAGCATTCAGTGCCTTCTAAGTAAAGTTATCTCTCTGATTGACTTATCTTCCTCAATTCCCCATCCAGCAGAATGGCATTAGTGGCATGACCTAGTGCTTTGGATAGGAACCTTCAGCTCCAATACAATGCACCAGATCAATATACTTGACAAATAGATATCTTCTGTATTATCTTGTCATATGGATGTTAGAAAATAATGAAAGTTCTGGATAGTATTTGGAGTCCTTTCCCTGAGACTCCCTCTGTTGCTGAGATAATCGCCCTTGGCACTCCCCAGCTAATTGGACAAGCTATGATTCTACTATTAGGGGGGTGAGGGTTGTTATCTGAGTAATAGAGATTGATGTTCTGCTTTAATTGAGAATTATTGTTAAATTTTAATTTGTTATACTGTGTAAAATTAACACGATTAAAAAAAAAAGAATACAAAATGAATAAAAATAATACAAAACATTCATACTACTTTTTTTTCTAATGCCCTCATTTTTCATTATGTTAGATTGTTATCTTTTAATAGCCTGCAGGTTTATTTTGGCATTGTACTGCTGTCTATGACGATAGTTCATCACTGACTAAAAGCTCTCCATAGCAACGTACTAAAGAGGAGGTGAATAGTAATTACGCCATTAATATAATCAAAACTATCTATTTTTAAAAAGAAATTTGCTATTTATTTTTTCAGTGTACACAAAATAAAAAAGAGATTTGGTAAGTGTCATCCTTTAATCTCAATCTGAAATCTGTAATAAGAAATCCTTTTAAAAGCTATATAAATACAAAATTAAAATGTTTGTATATGCAGCAAAAAGATCAAATACTGTAATTCATTTTACCATGAGTCCTCACTGCAGCTCTGTTTACAAGCAATGTTTAATTTTGTATCCTTCACATAATAACAACTTCCATAGCTACCCCCATATATCTTAAGCTCGGTACACACTAGACAAGAGGTTTATTTAGTCTTCTCACTAGACTGTTTTAGCAGGACGCCGTGCTGTGCTCGATTTTAAAACTGCAAAATGCACCATGCCCACCTTCCGGTGACCCATGTGCCGTCCCCATCTGTGGGCTGCAGCGTCCTGCAGGGGAAAGGAAAATTGCGGTACAGCGATCACCGCCAGTCAACACATCTATTCACAGTGAGGGGAAAGCTGGGGGGGCAGCCCAGCATGTCTGTAAGTGCTGGGCACGCCCCCAAGAGTGACAAAAAGGGGGCACGTCTTAATGATATGCCCCTTTTTCTCATGACCAGACCTCCTTTTTGGGTGCGCAACAGTGCCCTTTTTATGGCCCGGTGCCCTGCCCAGCACTGGACCTAGAATCTAGTGGAGAGGTTTCCAAACTCGGTCCTCAAGGCACCCTAACGGCCAAGGTTTTAAGGATAACCATGCTTGGGCACAGGTGACTTACTTAGTACCTGAGCTCAGTCTTTTGATTTAACCGCCATTTGTGCTCAACCATGAATATCCTTAAAACCTGGAGCGTTAGGGTGCCTTGAGGACAGAGTTTGAGAACCTCTCCAAAAGACGATATGTTGCCAGCGGATCGGGCTGACATATTGTCCACATTGACCAGTGTGTACCCACTATACACGACCATGCACGCTCCCGCGGGTCGGCACTGCTTGTAGGGCCGATTGAACAACCCAGATGCCGACATCGGCATAGTAGATGGAGCCGGTGCCCGACGTATCGGGAGATCAGTCACTGCATCGTGCAGTGTGTACTGACCGCCCAATATATCATGCGGTTGGGCGTTGCATCGTTGGGTACAAACATCGTTAAGCTGTGTGTACCCAGCTTAAATCACAGTCCAAAGTGGTGCTGGCATAGGACAAAAAGCTGAAATGATGAATGTTATACTTGTTGTGACATCTCTGGGACTGCACAAGTGTCTCCGCCAATCTGCAGTTTTACAGAGCATTTCTGCTTTCCAGGAAATTATCTAGCAATCACATGTGCTTTTACTTTGAACAACCACACCATTATTACAGATAACACTGCCCTTCTAAGCCAGTATTTCTCTAACTTGTTCCTCATGGAACCCTAACAGTGCTTGTTTTTAAGGTATCCTCAAGAATACTTAGTACCACAAGTAGATCTATTGTGTTAGTGAATTAACACACCTGTGCTCCAGCTAGATGAGAAAACATGCACTGTTATGTAGGGTATACACTAAATGATAGGCTGACTGATCCAACGATTTGTTAAGTGTTCTGCACAAAGGATATGTGCATATACACACACTTACCAATCGGCAACTTGATATGTCAGTCCACAGGAAGCAGTTGTGATGTCATTGTCGCTGTTTCCTGCAGCCAGTATATGGCCGCAGAAACCAGTGAAAAGGACGTCAAAACTGGTTCCTGTGGCCAGACATATCGGACGGCCGATTGGTAACTGTGTGTATATGCACATATCCTTTTTGCAGAACACCTACCAAATCCATCGTTCGGGTGTGTGCCCCACATTACAGTTTCATGATTGCCAGGTTTGAGAAACACTGGTCTAACGACAGAACAAAGAGCATGCTGGACTCATCAGTTATATGAGATTGATTTGTTAGCTCAGCTCAGTAATATACTGTCACTGTCTCTGATATAGATATGTGCTGAAAAATGGTTTTACTTGACCTTTAAGAGTTCATACACACAAACATCATCACCATTAGTGCGGGAGAACCTATGTTATGCAGTGTGAAATTACTAGAAATGCAGATTACAGAATTTGTCTTGTGTTGTTACTAGTAATAAAAACCTCGCTGGTTGGCTGCTGCAGCACAACGGTCTTCTATTGGCTGAAGCTCAGCTAGCCATACACATCAACTATACAGGAGGTTACAATTTCCTAGAATTTAAGAGCAAGCCAAACCAGGCCCGACACTTACTGAACTAGAATTTGAATGTATTTATTCACCAAAACATGATAATCAGCTGTAAACTGTAAGGTGTCATTTCTCCCTTGGAAATTGTCAAGCTTGAAGAATCTTTGGTTTTAAAATAGAAGCCAAAACAGAATATATTTTTTTAATGTATTATTAATTTTTTTTGCCACTGCAGTTATGGAGGAATGACATATATATACGTCTGAACGACAACGTATACAAGTATAACAACAGCCAATGGCAGAAGACTTTGGAATATACAATTTTATTCTGGATATTTTTTTTTCTTATATAGATAAGCAGTAATTTAACTAAGTTAAATAGCCACTCTAATAATAAAGCTTCAAATGAGCTGAAAAGTGTAGATTTCTTTCGCTGTAGGCTACTTCTATTATTGCATTTATGTGCCATTAAATTGCTGTTATTATATGATCAAATATGTTATTATATAATTCTGTTTGTTGGTGATTAAATCCCTGTGCATTATTGTATGGCTCTGCATGATAATGTGCCACTTGACAAGCATTAGCTATTACTGTATTTTCTATGTTGTTAACATGATGTAGTGTTATATTTCACTTCATGTTGTTAGATCTCACTATGATATTTGATTGCTTCTTGTAGGAGTATTTTGCTAGGAAGTGAATTGTTGGCTGTGCTAGGAATTTGAACCTTGTTTTGGAATGTGGCTCTTGTTCCTACTGAGGCCACTCACTCCCTGTTCCCTTTCCTGCTCATTCTGTCTACACTCATGATGTCTCCCTCCTTCTCTTCTCCCCCACAGCCTCTGCTCTCTGCATGCTTTCATCTCCCTCTCTGACTGTGTCTCCCTACAGTCTTCCAGGGCACCTTGCAGCAGTCTCCATTCTGCAAAAGACATCATCTACAGTGCTGCTCAGGTGTGATTTCAGGTCTTACAGGTACTGACAGGCATCACACAACAGCAAGGACAACAGGTGGCAAAAAGTCGGAAGGTAGCAAAGGATCAGAGAGATCTCAGCTACCTGCACACGCTGCAGCTGTATTGACAGGAACCTGGGACCAGAGGGAGACTCCCTATCTATGCTGGCAGAAATCTCACACCAAGGACACTAACAGCAGCGCATCAACAACATAATATCCATAAGTGCAACAGAGGAGATATAGTAACTGGGAAAGATGGAGGCAGGGAATTTCAGGACTGGCAAATGGATACAACTATTGACATTATAACAGCAGGAGGATGTAGAGGACAATCAGAGGGAGGAGCGGCCGGGCAGCAGCAGCAGGGATGCAGGGAGTAGATGTGATTACAGGAAGATCAGGAATTTGAGAAACCAGCACAGGGTTCAAAAATGCAGGGAGATATGGGGAGATGGGGGTGGTGCGCACAGATAGGAGACACAGGCAGATGCACAGGGGCCTAGGTGCAGCCAGGAGAATGCACAAGGAAGGATGGGGTTACACAGGAATATACATGGGGCACAGGAGGGTGTGTGCTGGATAGGGGTAGGTGTATAGAGAAAGCATGTAGGAATAAAAGCAAAGACAATCTATCGGAGCATGGCAATGTTTAAGGATGGTGACGCTTCGATGTAGGCACTCCGTTATACAAATGTAGGTGCTCAGCTAGGAAGACCAACACATACGAGAAATGTGCAGAAAACAAGTGTGGAAGCTGACAGAGGAAGAGTGATGGTCAGATAGGTGTGCTAGAGACAGGGCAGACAGAAAGCAAGGGATGCAGGGCAGAGGTGCTGTGACATGTAGGTGGGTGTGGGTGATGCAGGGAGAGTGTGAGTGATACAGGAGGTGCGCTGGATGGACAGCATGCAGAAAGCAGTAGTGATTAGGGAATGGGCAGGGTTTAACATTGCGAGTTCTCTTGTACTCACTCCATGGTGCAAGCTCCTGCAACAGCTCGGGGTGATGTGCAGGCGACAGAGCCTGGTCTGGCCCTGAGTGTGTATGTGTGTTGGTGTGAATGTGAAAGGAGGGAGGCACCAGCAGGGCAGTAGCTACTCTATATTATCTATATGTATTCAGCGCCCTCTGATGGAAATAAAGGAAACCGCATGTTGTATACAACTTCATAGCGCCTTCTACAAGTGACGTGAAACGTCATACATATATGCATTTGGCTCCTGACTATTGCCCGTGCTTTGGGCAGTGATATAGTGCTGGTCGGTCCTTCTCTTCCAAACTTTTTATCAGTTACACCACTTCAAAGGTTTCCAGAAGTCCCTCGGACTTCTACAATTACCAGAATCACATTCACTCAGCATTGTAATTATAATTGTGAACCTCTGCGCAATAGTTGTTTGAGTTCAGAGTATTAATGGTTCCTCAAAATATGTAATGTTCTGATGACATGGAGCTAAAAGCAGCTCACAAAGAAGGGATGGCTAACCCCTGTAAAGACTGGTGCAAAAATACAGAAAGAACTGGGAGTGCTAAAAGTCACTGTAAGTATATTTAATACCTCAATTAGAAATATCTAAAATAAAGTGCATATAAATGGTATAAACATATAAAAATAAGTATGCATGCTACATCGAACACGTTGGGAAATAACAAATAAGAAAGGGATATCCCAAAGAGAGAAGGCCACAGGATAGAACCAAAAAAATATCCTCTGAGGAAACAGCCGGTCATTGCAGGCTGAGAAACGCGTCAGTTTTTGTTACCCCCGCAAGCTGATGTACCCAGGACTATACTACTGCATCCATTCAGTCGACTCTGGTATTATCATCACACTACGGGATCGTTTTTCAGTCATCAGGAACATCTCTTGCTACAGCCCTTATTTTTATATGTTTATACCATTTATATGCACTTTACTTTAGTTATTTCTTATTGAGGTATTAAATATACTTACAGTGACTTTTAGCGCTCCCAGTTCTTTTTGTATTTTTGGGCCAATTAGGGAGCCTACAGAATATCAGTCTTTTCGATTTTTATTTTTTATCAAATAGCTAATTGACTGAAGTGGTTTTATTAAAATCAAGGTGTCAAAAAAGAAAATATTTTTTTCAATTAGTTTTTTTTTTTTAATCACTTTCAGTGAAGGAAAAATATGATGCATCTCTCCTACACTTTTAGTTCTAGTATTATCTTTCTCTAATAGTAGCTGATATACACGTTACACTGTATCTAATAGGGCTTTTGTCAGGGTTTATGTGACCTGGAGCTTTGCAAACATGTATAAAGGATTATCCACATCTAAATGAATCATGCCTACTCCCCAGACCCTTGGGCTGCCATCATTGTACATTGTAATTTTTGTTAGCTTACATTATCAGTACCACAAAGTAATGCTGGGTACACACTGGCCGATATATTGGCCGATCAATTGATCGGCCAATATATCGTGCCCCCATCGGCCAGTGTGTACAGACGATATGTCTGTGAATGACGTCATTCACAGACATGTCGCATTGGCTGTGCTGCACAGCCGATGAACAGATATATCTGCAGACATATCTGTCCATTGGCAAGTGTGTACGGGCGATCAGACGATCGTCCGTGCACAGGGGATCTGCGATCGGTTACTATTTACCCAGGTCCGGCACCGCTCCCCATCCCTATTAGGTCACAGCAGCCCAGCAAACACTGCTGTGTGCTGGGCTGCACTAGGAGACAGTCCGAGGCTGCTAAAGCAGCATCCAGAGAGTCTCCTATGCCAAAGGGGGGGAGCGATCACGCTGATCGCACCCCCCATTGGCTGTGCACCAAGCTGAGGGGCACACAAAGCCCCCCTCCCCAGTGTGCAGCGCTGCAACGCAAATGGGTTTTTTCTCGAAGTGTGCGTAGTGACGAGTTCCGCAACTAGGTCACGCCCCCTACCCGCCCCCAGGCCGGCCCGACCCGCTGCAGCCACTGCAACGGCATACGCAGCTTGTGTACTCACTGCATGTGACGGGGTTAGCAATGTCTGAGTAAGGTCAGACCTGCTGTAATTCTGCATGAGGGGCCAATGTTAGCTGATGTTCCCGATGTAAATGCAGGATTGCAAAATATTACGGATGTGCAAAAGCGGTAATGGACATCTCTATACTGGCTTTGGGCGTCTCTATAATAGCTTTGCGATTGCAGTCATTAGCATATTATCGCAGCATACCTGCATGTGTAAGCGCAGCTGCTATCGCAATCCTATAGATTGTAAGCTTGCGAGCAGGGCCTTCCTACCTATATATCTGTCTGTCTGTCAGTTTTGTTCTATTAATGTTCCAATTGTAAAGCGCAACGGAATATGCTGCGCTATATAAGAAAGTGTTAATAAATAAATAATAGCGATCCATAGTGAATCAGGCCCTATATGTGTAGATTCCACCAGAGCACACTGTCTCCAATCAGAGAAAATTAAAGAGAAGCTACCAAAGGATTTAGATGCACTAAAAAGTGGAAAACAAAGGATTGGGTGAATATTTAAAATAAAAAGATTTTTGATACATACATGTTGTCTCTTTTAGTTTTACAAGTGTAAGTATGTCATGTTAAATCAGCAGGGTTTTACTGTGCAGACTCCATCTTACAGTCCCTCCAGGAAAGCTTCATTCCCTGTACCATGATGGCCACCATAATTAGTACATGTGCAACACCATTTTGTGACATGATGGGAGACGGACTCCTGCTTAGCTCCTAACAAGAGACCTGCTAATTAACTGCTATTACACTGTAAAAGCATCCTGCAACCCTACACACAAGCATCATATACCCATACACTGGTGAACTGTATGAGACCCTGCTACACTTAAGCTCTGCTCCATTAACAGTGTGTGTACCGCAGTGAGTATGGCTGTACCTGCTGCAATATCCAAATAAACCAACACCACTGGTTAAGTAACTGGGCTGTTCATAGTTTGATACATCCGCTGGTGTGTGTCTATATAACTCTGAGCCTAATTCAGCAGTGCACGCTAGTGAACGCAGACTCCCAATGTTCGGGAATCTGCGCAGGTGCCAGGCCCACTCTGCACATGTGCACAATGGGTCTCCGAAGCCGCCTGTAAACTGGCAGCAGACTGCCATCAAGCTAAAAGGTATAGTAAATTATACAACCTGGAAGTTTGCTACGGAAATGCAGTTGAAATGTGAACATTTGTGGAAGATCACTATAGAACCAAATGCAGATTCAAGCCCAGATGATATAGAGAAAGCCATGGGCACCATAGACTTGAGTGTGGAGCAACATGTGTGCTCTATAATTATGGGAAAGACTCAGCAAAGGACATGTGAACAGCCCTGCAAACAGCATATCAAGATGGAGGCCTCATGAGGAGGATACATTTAAGACGTGTTGTATACCACCAAACTGAATGAATGCAGCAGTGTGAGAGATTACAAAATTATGTCTGTCTCTCAGCAACTAACATCTGTTGGAATGCAAGTGGATGATGAGGAGATTGCTACAACAATGCTGCAGAACTTGATGCCTAGGTTTGACTTCCTGGCTGTGGCATTGGAGGCAAACACAGCAACAACAGACACAGTCAGGAAAAGTTATTACAGTTAAAAGAATGAGTGCCTGGTAATTTAAGTGCTGAGGCAACTGCATTACATACAAAAAGTGAAAAAAAAAACAATTGTCACAAGATAGGTCACAATGCCATTAAATGCAAGTAAACAAATATGAATCCTATGCAAAGCAAGAAATGCAACGGTAGAGATGAAGCAGCCCTGGATGTTACAGATAACCGCAGAAAAGACTGTTGGTACATTGATTCAGGTGCAATAAGGCATATAAGCTGCAATGAGGAATGGTTAAACAAGTTAACCAAGTGTGACCCTATCATTATCACATTAACCATAGATGGTTTCATGCCATCGATGGTAATCATGAATTGAACCATCAATAATGACCTTCGATGGACTCCAATGGCCATCCTTAGCCAGAGTTGCTGTAAAAACGGATAACATGGAGGGAGGATGGTCAGCATAGTTATCCCCTGCTGCATCAATAGGCTACACATCCCCTGTCCTCCTGCCTGTTTCTGTATTGTCCCTCCTCCTCACTGACAGCAGCAGCCTCAGCAGGACTTACCTTACAGGCAGCTGCTTTATGTGGTTTATTGCTTCCTGAATGTGTATGGCTGCAACAGAAGAGGAATGGGATCTCCAACATGTAAATTAGGGTAAAAAGGGGTGAGGGGGATAGATTATAGTGGATAATAGTAAGAATAAGTAGGTTAGAGATTAATGCTTTAATGGGGTTAATTAAAATTAAGGATTTTTTTATGAGACTGAGGGAGATAATTAGGGGGTTAATGTACAAAAATGTAATTATTTGATGATGTTGAGGTTAAATAATAATGGGGATTATGTAGGTAATTATTGTAAAATGGGTAATTATATTAATTACATTGAATGGGGTTGTTACAATGATGATGAAGTAGTTAATATTTTATGAAAATGTTTAATTATTGATGAGGGAATTATATTGTAAAACAGTCAAAAATACTATTATATGGCAGTTACTGATGCTTTCTGTATTATAAGGCAGTCACTGTGATGTTCTCTGTATTATATGGTGGTTACTGTGATATTCTCTGCATTATATAAGTACTGTAGAGTGTGATAACTATCTACTGGAGTAAGGGGCACCAAGCTGAGTCTTTGCTCTGGGTAACAGAAAGTTTAGCTTCATCCGTGGCAGGGAACACTGTGTTTGAGAAATGTAATACCTGCTGGTTGGGTATGATTGGTCGATATATATCATGTTGATATTCATCGTGTCCACATGAATGAACTGTTGAAAAAGGGTCTTACCTTGTCCCGAGGCTGCAGCAGCCCCAGTGTCTTCTTTTGGTTCCTGGAGGTCATGTGAGGATCAGAGGTCTCAGCAGCAGTGTTCCGGTGAGTATTTTCTCCACTATCTATAATTATAATTCCTCAACCTAACCCTCCCCCTAGTGCCTAACCCTAACGCCCCCCCCCACCCCCCCAATTTAGTTGACTGCTTCATCTACACATTATTTCACTGCTTTATTATATGCTAAGCAACCAAGTATTAGCTGCTGTATCGAATTACGTTTAGCCTTCTAAGGTAAATTTGTTTCACTGCTAAGATCATAGCTTCGGCTTTTACTGCGTGCGATGAGGTTAGCAATATCTGAGTAAGGTCAGACCTTGTGCAAGTGTGTGTGAGGCTGCGATGGTACTCGATGTTGCAGATTTGCTAACTATTATGGATGTCTGTAAGGTAAGGTGGACGTCCTTATGTAGTGCTGCGACGACATAGCGATCGCAGACATTAGCATATATTCGTAGTGAGACTGCGTGCGCAATCGCTATTGTGATTGCAGTTGCGATCCATACTGAATCAGGCCCATTGTTCACACACAAAAGCATTTTTGACACCGCATCCATTCACAAAAAGTACCATACTTACCTAGCTGTGACATTATGCTACCCTTCCCCCTTCCAGGCATGCTGGTGGAGCTGGCAGAGCAGGGGTGCAACATTTATTAATAGCAGTATTTGCAATTTACCATTACAGAAAAGGACACCTTGATCAATGAATGCTCTTTTCACAGCCTAAATACATTTCCATAATACTACATTTATCTAATTTTGAGGAATTACATGTATGTCTCTAACATGTGTGGAATGCACAAAATAAATTCTTGAAATTGATTGTCCTTATTATATGCACCTAGCCTTATTTACTCCATAGATACAAAGAAATTTGATATATAGTATATGAATAGGAGAAACATTGTGCCTCTGTACAAATATATATATACAAAAAAGCCCGGCACTCACCAGTTCTAGGTTATAACATGCTCTATTGCCCTACTAAGGGGTATCGCTCCCCCACTATTGATCCAGAATTGCAAGAGGCGGCACTCGGAGACTCCAGTATGCAGTGAACAGAAACCCTCCAGGGTAACTTTGTTATGTCATGCAAGTCGACGTTTCGGGGAACGTGTCCCCTTTCTCAAGACAACATAATTGATGTAATGCAAACAAGATGTATAAATAAGAGAGACACCCACATACCCTCAGACAGGTGTGCCAGATAGATGGTAGTGCCCCCGCAACTAGCCTGCCCCCTTTTATCTCAACAGTTCCCTAGTGTCTCCCAAGCCAGCCCCCTTCTGTCTCTCCAGCCCCCTTCTGTCTCCCCAGCCAGCCCCCTTCTGCCACCCCAAAGAGCACCCTTCTGTCTCTCCAGCCAGCACCCTTTTGTCTCCCTAGCCAGCACCCTTCTGTCTTCCCAGCCAGCACCCTCCTGTCTCCTTAGACAGCACTCTTCTGTCTCCCCAGCCAGCACCCTTCTGTCTCCTTAGACAGCACCCTTCTGTCTCCCCAGCCACCACCATTCTGTCACTCTAGCCACCCCCCTTCTGTCTCCCCAGCCAGCCCCCCTCTATCTCCCCAGCCAAGCACCTTCTCTCTCCAGCCACCCTCCTGTCTCCCCAGCCAGCCCCCCTCTATATCCCCAGCCAGCCCCCTTCTGTCTCCTCAGCCAGCAGCCTTCTGTGTCCCCAGCCAGCCCCCGCACCCAGCCCTCTGCAACAGACACACACTTACCTTGTCTTCTGGGCGGCTGATCCTCTGTCAGCAGTGCGGCTGGCTCCTCTGTCATGATGTCATGCACACCATGTCACAAAAGAGAAAGATAAAAACTTTATTGTACTGGGCAGCCACCGGCAAGAGAAAGCGGCTGCCCGAACCCCACAGATCCAGATTTAGCCGTTGCCAGCACTGCTGCAGTGATTAGCAGGGCTCAGTCAGCATTTAGAAAAGGATTATTCTCATAGAATCGCGTCATTAGGTCACGCCCCCTATTCGCGGACCTGCCGGTCTGCAAGAAAATTCTCCTTATTCTTCCCACTTCACTAGGAAGTGGGCAGAATGCAGGAGAAGTGCCTACCCTCTCGTGGGTGCGGGGGGGGGGTTACCCAAAAAATCGGGAGCCTCCCGTGACTTCCAGGGGAGGGAGGTATGTATGCCATAGCAGATGGTGTTAACTACCGGGGCCATGCTTTGCATTCCAAACCATGCTAAATCAGACTGCATAGCAATCCCCATAGTAAGTTATGTAAGCTGCTTTGCAGTCGGAAATGGAGGAACCACTACAGATTTCAGAGATACCTGCTGCAGTCCTTCCATGGTAAATCCAGAAGATCTGTAATATGTGTTGGCAAACCTGAAAACACCTGATATCTCGCAAGTATTGTTTAATAAATATGCCCCATAATACCTGCATTGATCTGGTTTTTCCATATATTTTGTATTCATATTAAAAAAATTTAATTTATATAAATGCACACAACACTTTAAAGGCAAGGGCCCTCATTCAGAGCCGTTCGCTATTTGCGGTCGTTCGTTTAAAAACAAGGGGTGGCTATTCAAATGATCCGTACGCACATTGCAGTCTGTTCACACCTCTAAGTCTGAACGAACGAGCAAAACATACGCTCGTTTATTTGTTAAAAACGCCCCCTGGCCGCTCACACCATACGTCATGTCCGCTATTTATTAGATTAATCGAGTACATCGACCAGCGTATGAACTGCTCGCTATTCTTGTGGTTGGTGTTTGCTACCACAAATTTGCGAGCAGTTCTGGCTCTAAAATAACCCAGTGACGTGGTCATTGACGCTGCTATATTAATTATGCACACCCATAAAACGCCCGTTTTGACCTTTAAGCACGCCTGCGTTCGGATCTCCACTCCCCATTTTCAAGCACCTTCCCCTGTTACCATCCACATACGCCTCATTCTGTCACTCAAAATAGCAGGCACTCGCTATATAGCGTACAAACGATTTTCGGCCGCACTGACTGGTTCGCGCATGCGTACTAAAAAGCGTACGCATGCGCAGATGTGCAAACATCGCTCGGAACGAGCGTACTGCCGCTAACGAGCGGCTCTGAATGAGGGCCAATGTGTCTGATCCAGGGTAGGAATAGGCATAAATTACCGTTTTATAAAATTGTGTATTTCTGGGGAGGTTGGGGGAGGATTTTTTCGCCCTGGGCTCCATACTGCCTAGAAACGGCCCTGTGTAAAGTTGTGTACACATGCAGTAAAAGCTGATACTGAGAATCATACTGCCATTGCCAATGCCAGCCTTCTGTACAAATGTGATTGCCAGAGCCATTGCACAGATTACATTGCCAGTCACACTACACAGACCACACATTTTTGAGCACGAAATGCAATATCACAAAAAATGATGCCACCTGGAATCACCAAAACCCCACAAAACCAGGTCAGCCACACTTTTTAATCAGTTATTTCCACTTTTGAATAGTTCACATCTCAAGTCAAGCTTACCTTATTAGTACTACTGTCAGGAATAGTTGGCAAATGTCCCTAATTTCCAGGGACAATTACATTTTCTAAAGCTTTTCCCCTGGACATGTCTCTGTTTCTTAGGACAATAAACAATAAAATCCATATTTACTAAATGTTAATTGCAATTCTTACCAATTATTTTATTTATTCATTAAAAAGATATCCCCCAGCACAATTTAGTGTGCTAGGAGATATCTAGGAGAAACCCCTTTCTGTTTTTCTGTTTAGTATGACCCCTCCCCTTCATGCACCTGAAGTGTATTGCCAAATTAATATGAGCAACTTCCATTTTATGTCAACTCTCCCTGATTGTCAGGAAGACTACCTGAAATTGAAATAGTGGCAATATCCCTGACCAGTGGCAGATTTTACCTAGGGGCTGTGGGACTGCAGCCCCCCCTCCTCCCACAGGAACTGCCTAGGCTAGCAGAAGTGGTAGTGACTTCTCATTGGAAGCACTCCCTGCTGATCACAGCTAAACAGGCAGTCCCAGGGGGAGGTGTTTTCTCTCACTGGGACTGCCAGTCCGGACTGCAATAGCAGAGAGAAGGATTCACATGGACTCCCCTGTTATAACGGCAGCCCTATCTGGCTCATAGAGGATGTAGCTAAAAGCCAGCCTGTCTGCTAGCCTAACAGCAACTCTGGGCTTAAGCCACGTCCTTATTTGGACCACACCCCCAGCACCTGCCGGACATAAGACCCGCCTCCCAGTGACATCACCTGTCAATCACCGGGATTGCAAGGGAGGAGAGGGATAATGTGCACTGCAGACCTCCCCATGGCCAGACAGGTAAGGAGCAGTCACTGTTCCTGACTCCTAGAAGAGTCTATCAATCTCCCTGATTGCACCTTACCCCTATTATGTAGAAGTTATATACTTGAAAAAAAAAGAAAAGAAATCAGAGATACAGTATATGCATTCAAATGGTGTAATCAGGTAAAAGGACATATGCCCCTATTGTTAAGCAGGCTATTGAGGTTTGGATGGCTGCGAATAGTCTGTTTGGTCCTCAGGAATAGGACTCGGATTTACCACTGTGGGACAATGGGGGATTCACTGAACTGGGCGGCTTTGATGGCAAGACATTCTGGTCCCTTTATGGCGTGACTTCCCTAGGTCACATATATCTAGATGCCTTGCTTAAAACCTTTGATCAGATTAAATCTGAATTTTGTGTGCATAATTCTGCTTTTTTTCGTTACCTGCAGTTCCGTCATGCTTTGGGTGTCCAGTTCGGGGACTCCCCTCCCTCCATTCCTGATTCTCCTGTTAAAAAAATACTGCTCTCTGTGGGTGCCTGTAGAGTTGTGTCTGCTATTTACTCTACTTTAAATGCACATTCTTCTAATGGCCTTGAGCAGTCTCTAATACCTAGATGGGAAGCTGACTTGGGGACACTTTCAGATGAACAGTGGACACTTATGCTTGGTAGCAGGGCAGATTGGGATGGAAAACCAGCCTGGGAAATTTCTCAAGCAGCCCTAAATGGGGATTGAAGTCTGTGGAGGATGGCATATTTTAATGTGTCTGATGGCATATATGGGGCCTCAAGATTGGCTGAAGGTATATAAGAGTTTATGGAAAAGTGTGATGACATAAAAATGGGTCTTCCGGCATATAAGAGGTATATGGAAGGGACTGACAAAGAGCGGCAATCAATGTGCAGGGGCAATAATTGTGTGTCAGGAGGGTAATAAATTATAATTCATCACTAATAAAGCCAGAGCTGGTATGAGGCCTATGCCTCCTCCAGTGTTGTGTTCAACATTGTAATTATCCCACTCCCATTTTAATTACAATGATATTGTCACTCAATGTTACTTCTGGCCCCCTTCGCCCTCCACTTTTTTAAATTGCTAACAAAGATAAGTTCACTTCACTGCTATATTGTCTCCTGCTATAAGTACATAGCATAATGCTGATGTGAGAGGCTAAGAGGTAGATTTGCTAAAGTTTCTCAAAATGAAAAGTGGAGGTATTCCTAGCTATCATTACTCTCAGGCAGTGCCTCATCTGTCATACACCTCTTACTCAAGTTTTGACTATAAAAATTATTAGAATAATACAAAGAAGATATTTATAATATTTTCTTTAATTTTTTCTTATCATTTTTATAGTCAAAACTCTGCAGTATACCTAAGTATCACAGGAAAGACTCTGCCTCACGTCATCGCACATCACTGCCTTATCCTTTCCGCCATCATTCTCCTTTTCTCACACCCAGCCACATCCTCTTCTCTATCATCCACATTCCCACATACTAGAGCCACACCTTTCCTCCATTATCCTCCTACCCTCATATCCAGGCCATATCCTCTCTTCTATCATTCACATTCCCTCATATCCCGGCCACATCCTTTCCTCCATCATCCTCCTTCCATCACATCCACGCCACATGTTCTCCTCTATCTTCCTGAATATTAACATGCTGCAACACCAAAAGGACAGTGTATCATGTAATATATTTGTGATTGTCACAAAGTGTAAATAGGGCCTTTACTTACATAGTAATCTATAGGTCAGTTGCAGCAGAGCACAGTTGTCAGAGAAGAGAGGCAATGAATGTACTGGCTTGAGGTGACATTCTGTTCCTGATAGGAGATGACTAGTGTCAGAGGCGTAAAAGAGGCACATGGAGGTAAAATAGTGGCTGGTGCCCCCAACCAGCACTCACATTCATTCATTCATGACCAACAACCCAGCATTACCCAGGCACTCCCATCATTCACCATTAACTCCCCTCCTCCATCATTCACCAACGACACCCCAGCAGCACCCAGTCTCCCTCCCACATTTACCACCAATGCACAACCCAGACACACCTCTCCTCATTCGCTACCAACACTCCTGCAGCACCCACCATCATACACTATTAATAGCTCTGCTGCACCCAGACAACCCCCTTTATTCACTACCAAAACCCCAGCAGCACCCAGACACCCCATCCTACACTACCAACACCCAGACACCCCCTACTACACTACCAATACCCAGACACCCCCCTTCTACATTATCAATACCCAGACACCCCCTCCTGCACTACCAACACTCCGACACCTCCCTCCTACACTAACAGCACCCAGACTCCGCCCTCCTACACTACCAGCACCCAGACTCCCCCCTCCTAAACTACCAATACCCAGATTACCCCCTCCTACACTACCAGCACCCATACACCCCATCCTACACTACCATCACCCATACACCCAATCCTACACTACCATCACCCAGACACCCCCCCTCTTACAATACCAGCACCCAGACACCCCCCTCCTACACTACCAACACCCAGACACCCCCTCCTAAACTACCAGCACCCAGATACCCAGACACCCCTCTCCTACACTATCAGCACCCAGACACCCCCTCCTACACTACCAGCACCCAGACCCCCCTCTCTTGCACTACCAACACCCAGACACCCCCTTCTACAATACCAGCACCCAGGCATCCCCCACCCACACTACCAGAAATCAGGCACACCCCTCCCACACTACCAGCACCCAAACACCCAACCCAATACACTACCAGCACACAGACACCCCCAGGCACCCTCCTCCTATACTAATTTTTTTTTAATAAATTCTCTTTATTTGCACAACTCCAATATCAAAAGTTTCCCTCATTATTCAACATAAATCCCCATAATAAATATATCAATTGTAGTCAAAGGAAAAATAAAGATTTGCACATAACCTACATAGACATATACTTATTCATAAATATACTGGGTATAAGACAATATTTTACATAGACAATGTCTATAGAGGATATAACTCCAATACCCTTAAGACTGATAATTTGGTTCCTTACGTTACAGGACATGGCAAGATCCCTAGCCTTAATAAATAAATCACTCCCCACCCCCCCAAATGAGGAGAAGAGAAAAAAAAATTACATATATTCCTCTTTCCCCCCAACCACCTCCATTCCTCACCTCACCATCCTTCCCATACACTATCCACATATAGTAAGCTTTATCAATCCCTTAATCATTTGAGTAAATACTTAATTCCCCCTGTCCATTCCAAATAATCCCTGTGAAACATAATTGTATTCTATCCTGTATTGGTCTAGATCAGGGATGGGGGCCCAGGGGCCATATAAGGCCCACGGAATCATTTGGTCTGGCCCTCTGAACTTTTTTCTGCTAGCCTCATCTGGCTAGCAGTGTGCCTAGAAAGGCACCCTGCAGCCAGAATCTGTACAGCAGGGCTGCCTGGAGCATCCTTAGGACACCCCAGACAGTCACACCGCTGCCCTTACAGCTCCTCGTTGCTGTAATCACCGGCAGTTGTGACCCGCGCCCCCATGTTACTTCACACAGAGGGGGCGTGGCCTGCACCAGGCCCACGAATAATGTTATATATATCAAAATGGCCCTTGGTAGAAAAAGGTTCCCCACCCCTGGTCTACATAATGTTACCATATATTTTCCCCATGTATCGTAAAACCTCTGAGTACTTCTTTCCTTTTGAATTGTTGACTCTACCCAGTCCATTCGAAAAACACATAATATAACTTATCAAGGAACATAGACATAGGTTTATCTGGATGAACCCATACTTGTAGTATCGTTTTTCCGAGCCGCTGCTGAGTTCGCCATTAGTAGCTTTCGTCTCCCCAATTTATCTCTACTATCATGCGGCCTTATACCAAGTATGGCCCATTCTGCCGATAGCTGGAAACCCCCTTCCATGTATCGACCCAAAAACCTCCCTACTCCTTTCCAAAAATGTTTGATAACATGACAATCCCAAACACAGTGGAAGAGATCTGCCTTTCTAGCCCCACATTTCAAGCAGTTATTTGAAGGCGATAATCCCATCTCACTGCGTCTCTGCGGGATAGATACGCTCAATGGTAAATTTTATAGAAAATTTTACCATATGTTGGGATAGGGAGTACATTAAAAAACTTTAGATGCAAAGAGCAAGAAAAGAGAAGACAAATATGTCTTTGTGGGGGCACTCTTATAAAATTGATTTGAAAATAGATATTTGAAATGATGGGTTTGAGATAAAATTTTACATTTAATAAACTACTTCTTAAAAAAGAATTCTCACTAAGGGTGATAATGCACTTCAATTATATATACACAATTGGCAATTATCATCAAAGAATATTCAAAATACATAAAATATCAAAGATTTATACGTAACCAATCAAAAATAATATACATTAATGCACATTTTCAATGTATATTTTCGGGAAAAAATATCTCCATAGGAAACCCTGAGGAAAAAAGCAATAAATAATGTAGAAATGAATACGTAATGATCTATATCCTACAGGGAAATACAACCACTCCAAACAAAAATCATAGCCTCCAAATGTATTCAAAAGAATAATATTAACAATAATTTGGGGCTGATATAAGGTACTTCTCATGTATTGAGCTATTACAACATGGAAGGTTCATTCAGATTACAAAAATGCAGTTATTGTAATATGAATCCCTTAAACCATAGATGATATCTAGAATTAAATAAATCTTGCTGAGACAGAGCCCTTACACAGAATAATATTCTGACACCAATATGCATGAACAAATAATCAGAATGAAAAAACTATAAAGACTGATCTGATAGAGGTTAATACCTGAATGTAAAAGTTGTTATAATAAATGTATGCTGTGTAGATAATAAATCTCATAATTATGGAAAATAATGCAGTTTCACAGAATATACAATATGTTAAACCAACAATTGGGGCATGGAATGTCTCAGGATAATGGAAAGAAGTAAAGTCCAGGGTAATGAGAGAAGCAGCTGTCCAATTCTGCTTTCCCTTGTCTAAGTGTCAAACAGGGGATGAGAGAGAGGAAAAGCGCTAGCCCTGGATGAAACAACAGAAGCGCTTCTGCTGTCTGGGTAATCAGCCGTGTCTTTCTCCTGTTACAACGGTGGCATTGCAGGAGAAGTCACCGGCATCCTCCCAGATGAGAGAGTGCTGTGAGGGAGAGAAACGAGAGTATCTTACAGCCAAGGTCAGTGTGGAGGAGGCTGCTGGAGTGGTGAGTGTAATTGCTGCTGCTCGTGCAGCAAGGACACGCGTTTCACCAGGAGACTTGGTCACCTGATCATCAGTGTTGACTCTGCCTTCCTGCCTTTTACACAGCGTGCATCCAATCATGAGGCTGTGCTCTGGAGTGACTACCTACTCGACCAATAATCGGGAGAGATCAAACACCCATTCATCTTGATTATAGTGGGGAAAGGGGTGTGTCCAGATTCATACATTAGCATATGTAAACAGACTGGGAATTCCTGTCAGTGTGAGACCAATATACAGTCTCATTACCAGAGATTATAAGTGATAAATCTCTTTCAATCAACATGTCAATTTATGTTGCCTCTATAGAACCTACTAGTATTGTATAATATATGAAATATTACACAATAGTAAACAATGTGTTAGATAAATAATAATGATAAATATAAGAGAAAACAAAAATTTAAATATAATAAAAGTTGTTATATTCTTAATCTAAAACTGAGATAATTTTAAAGGGGTATTGCTATTAATATGAAAACAAAGGAAAAAGAAGAAAATTAGAACCTAGGATAAAATAGAATATGAGTGAGAAAATATGCTAAATGGAGAAAAAATAATGGAAAAATGGAAAAATAAATATATGATCGAGCAAAGAGAGTGATATATCCCAAAAAGTCCTAAAATACACGTTGAGAATGGCAAGTGGAATAATTTCACCAAAATTAGTATACAGTGGTGTAAAGATAAAAAAGTATAAAATAAAAGGGGGTAAAATAAATATTAATTAATTTAATAGTATTAATAAAACAAATGAAATGGAAAAAATATATTGATTGTATGTCGCTATAATTGAAATCTAAGAAGAAAAGACAGATATGGAGAAAATATATAGGGTAAATATATTAATAAATTAGACAGAAAAAGGGGGTGTCTAATTAGAGTGTGAAAGACAATATTTATGAAAATACATGAACTAGTGAAGGGGCTATGGATTATAATGAATCTTGAATCTGTGCATGTTGAGTGCTTGGATGTGAGATAAAGAAGAACAACAAAATTGCAAATGGCCTAAACATAATGTTGTGTCTTATTGTAGGAAAGTGAGTGAGGATATTAGGTGTTGAACAAAAACGAAGAAAAGAAAAAAGAGAGGTGGGGGGTTTAGTGTAGGTTGAGAGAGAGGGGGGAAACTATGGAGGAGGGGAGAAAAAAAGGGGAGGGGGAAAGAAGCAAGTTAATATAATGAAAATGAAGTCGATATAAAGATAATTGCTGGGAGTGGTAAGTAATAATGTGAAAGTGATACAAAATATGGACAAAGGGTAAATTGGTCTTGTGTAATATAGTGTATCAAGTGATTAGTGGACTTAGTAAATAAAATATGACCATAAAAAATAAAAAATGGAGATGAAAAAAAAAAAAGTGAGTGAAAAAAGATGTGTGCATAAAGATGAAGAATTAATAATGAAGGAATAGTGCAAGAATACAATACAACCCTACAGGACCAATGAAGAGAAAATGTTAACGAACAGGAAGAGGCAATAAAAAAAGAAGACAACACATGAAATGAATTTCATATATTCATGAGAATTTGTTATAAAGTAAACATAACTTAGAATATAAAAAAATAATAAAGGTATATGTAAAGAAGTTGTGATATATATATATATATATAAGAAGAGGGAGTTATTTGATGAATGTTGTCACTAGTGCGGCAAAATAAGTAAAGATAGATGGGACTAAAAATGTTTTTATTCTGTCAAGAAAACACTGTAATTTATATTTTCATTCAGACCATCAGGTATTAATGTTCCTAAACGGAAAATCCATTCGTTTTCTTTTCTCTGGAGGGCTTTGGTCAAATTTACAGATTTTATTATTTTTTCCTCTAAGGATTCTGAGATCTAAGAATGAAATGCTGGTACTGCTACTATCATATGTAAGTTTAAGATTGATGTCATTATTATTGAGATATTCGATGAAATTATCCAGTTGGGTCTTAGATCCATCCCATATCATTAGGATGTCATATATATAGCGCATCCAGATGATAATGTGTTGAGTGTGGGATTCATTGAGATCTTGAAACACATGTTTACATTCCAACCACCCCAAAAACAGGTTAGCATATGTTGGTGCGCATGCTGCCCCCATCGCAGTACCCCTCATTTGGATGTGAAGTGATTATTGAAGGTAAAGTAATTGTGATGTAGGACAAAATCTAGGAGTTCCAAGAGAAATTCTTGGAGGTCTCCCAGTCCTTCCATGGAGAGAAAATATTTGACTGCTTGAATCCCTAAATTATGGATGATAGAGGTATAAAAGGATTCAATGTAAAGTCTGACAAGAAGGTAGTTATCCTCAAGAGTGATGTCATGTATTTTTCTCAGAACATCAGTTGTGTCCTTGGTGTAGGATGGAAGGCTAAGGACATGTTGTCTAAGATGAACGTCAAGGAAACAACTGGCTTTTTCTAAAAAAAATTTTGGTGCCATCAATCTGTACTTATTTTGCCGCGCTAGTGACAACATTCATCAAATAAATCCCTCTTCTTATATATATTAAAACGTCTTTACATATACCTTTGTTAATTTTTTTATATTCTAAGTTATGTTTACTTTATAACATAAATTCTCATGAATATATGAAATTAATTTCATGTGTTGTCTTCTTTTTTATTGCCTCTTCCTGTTCGTTAACATTTTCTCTTCATTGGTCCTGTAGGGTTGTATTCTTGCACTATTCCTCCATTATTAATTCTTCATCTTAACGCACACATCTTTTTTCACTCACTTTTTTCTTTTTCATCTCCATTTTTTATTTTTTATGGTCATATTTTATTTACTAATTCCACTAATCACTTGATACACTATATTACACAAGACCAATTTACCCTTCTTTGTCCATATTTTGTATCACATTCACATTATTGCTTACCACTCACAGCAATTATCTTTACATCAACTTCATTTTTATTAATATAACTTGCTTCTTCCCACGTCCCCTTTTTTTCTCCCCTCCTCCATCATTTCCCCCCCTCTCTCCCAACCTACACTAACCCCCCCTCTCTTTTTTCTTTTCTTCATTTTTGTTCAACACCTAATATCCTCACTCACTTTCCTACAATAAGACATGACATCACGTTTAGGCCATTTGCAATTTCTTTGTTCTTCTTTATCTCACATCCAAGCACTCAACATGCACAGATTCAAGATTCATTATAATCCATAGCCCCTTCACAAGTTCATGTATTTTCATAAATATTGTCTTTCACACTCTAATTAGACACCCACTTTTTTTGTCTAATTTATTAATTAATATATTTACCCTATATACAGTATTTTCTCCATATCTGTCTTTTCTTCTTAGATTTCAATTATATCGACATACAATCAATATATTTTTTCCATTTCATTTGTTTTATTAATACTATTAAATTAGTTAATATTTATTTTACCCCTTTTATTTTATTTTATTTTATACTTTTTTATCTTTACACCACTGTATCCTAATTTTGGTGAAATTATTCCACTTGCCATTCTCAACGTGTATTTTAGGACTTTTTGGGATATTTCGCTCTCTTTGCTCGATCATATATTTATTTTTCCATTTTTCCATAATATTTTCTCCATTTAGCATATTTTCTCACTCATATTCTATTTTATCCTAGATTCTAATTTTCTTCTTCTTTAAAATTATCTCAGTCTTAGATTAAGAATATAACAACTTTTATTTATATTTACATTTTTGTTTTCTCTTATATTTATCATTGTTATTTTTCTAACACATTGTTTACTATTGTGTTATATTTCATATATTATACAATACTAATAGGTTCTATAGAGGCAACATAAATTGACATTGAGACTGTATATTGGTCTCATGCTGACAGGAATTCCCAGTCTGTTTACATTTGCTAATGACTGAATCTGGATACACCCCTTTCCCCACTATAATCAAGATGAATGGGTGTTTGATCTCTCCCGATTATTGGTCGAGTAGGTAGTCACTCCAGAGCACAGCCTCATGATTGGATGCACGCTGTGTAAAAGGCAGGAAGGCAGAGTCAACACTGATGATCAGGTGACCAAGTCTCCCGGTGAAACGCGTGTTCTTGCTGCACGAGCAGCAGCAATTACACTCACCACTCCAGCAGCCTCCTCCACACAGACCTTGGCTGTAAGATACTCTCGTTTTCTCTCCCTCACAGCACTCTCTCATCTGGGAGGATGCCAGTGACTTCTCCTGCAATGCCACCATTGTAACAGGAGGAAGACACGACTGATTACCCAGACAGCAGAAGCGCTTCTGTTGTTTCATCCAGGGCTAGCGCTTTTCCTCTCTCTCATCCCCTGTTTGACACTTAGACAAGGGAAAGCAGAATTGAACAGCTGCTTCTCTCATTACCCTGGACTTTACTTCTTTCCATTATCCTGAGACATTCCATGCCCCAATTGTTGGTTTAACATATTGTATATTCTGTGAAACTGCATTATTTTCCATAATTATGAGATTTATTATCTACACAGCATACATTTATTATAACAACTTTTACATTCAGGTATTAACCTCTATCAGATCAGTCTTTATAGTTTTTTCATTCTGATTATTTGTTCATGCATATTGGTGTCAGAATATTATTCTGTGTAAGGGCTCTGTCTCAGCAAGATTATCTACATTTATTTAATTCTACATATCATCTATGGTTTAAGGGATTCATATTACAATAACTGCATTTTTGTAATCTGATTGAACCTTCCATGTTGTAATAGCTCAATACATGAGAAGTACCTTATATCAGCCCCAAATTATTGTCAATATTATTCTTTTGAATACATTTGGAGGCTATGATTTTTGTTTGGATTGGTTGTATTTCCCTGTAGGATATAGATCATTACGTATTCATTTCTACATTATTTATTGCTTTTTTCCTCAGGGTTTCCTATGGAGATATTTTTTCCCGAAAATATACATTGAAAATGTGCATTAATGTATATTATTTTTGATTGGTTACGTATAAATCTTTGATATTTTATGTATTTTGAATATTCTTTGATGATAATTGCCAATTGTGTATATATAATTGAAGTGCATTATCACCCTTAGTGAGAATTCTTTTTTAAGAAGTAGTTTATTAAATGTTAAGTTTTATCTCAAACCCATCATTTCAAATATTTATTTTCAAATCAATTTATAAGAGTGCCCCCACAAAGACATATTTGTCTTCTCTTTTCTTGCTCTTTGCATCTAAAGTTTTTTAATGTGTTCAGCACAAATTTTGGGGAGGCACCACCAACCTAGAGTCATCCTTCATTTTTTTGTGATGAACAAGCATGTTGGTAATCTAATTTCACCATAGTGATTTTTTCTAGAATCACTAAAATTCTATCACTAGTGCGGACTCCTTCCTTTGTTTCTACATGGGATAGGGAGTAGTCTCCACAATTGCTTTAGTGCACCTAATAGTGTATTCACTGAAAATTGGGGAAAACTTTCCCTCCATGTAATTAGTCCCATCTTAACTTCCTTATAATCTAACTGTGGATGAATATACTGTATGCATAATGTAGTGATATCGCCTTTCGTTTCGGAACCCCTTGGACCAAAAATCTGTCTAATTTATTATCCCAATCACTCTCATTTAGCTCTCGTGTTACCCTGCTTGTATAATACTGGGCCTGGATGAATCATATTCAGGGGCTTTCTGGTTTCTGTATTAATAAGTTGCCCAACCCTGGATAAGCCCCGCCTTTTCACCCTCCTACACTATGAACACCCAGACACCCCAACATCCAGTCACCCACCTCCTACACTATGAACACCCAGACACCCCCTCATACAACAAGACCCAGACATCCAGCCCCTTGAACTCCCACTAACCACCTGTTGCTGAACTTGATCTTCTGGCTACAGTGCGCTGCTATCCTGCTTCATGGTGCTTACTGGTCACTGCTCCCAGCCTCCCACCTCCTCCCTTGTGTGTGTAAGGCGGGCGGAGGATAAGCCGATTGGGTAGGGACATCCACTTCAGCTTGTCCACACAGTGTCCCAGCTGCTGCTCCTAATATGCCCGTGGCCCACCCCATCTTCCCATACAGCCTGCGCGGCCGGTCAGTGTGCATGTAATAATACTGGCGCACCAGGCGCATCCGCAGACTGCTTGGTGCCACTGACCGCGGTGCACGCATGCTCAACTAATCTCACGCTGCACTAAGCGCGGCCATGGCTCTGACAGAGAGGGCCACCGCTGATTGGATCTCTGCAGTCACTAACTGACAGTCCAATCGGTGGCGGGCAGCCTCGTCAGAGAGGTTTCTCCCCTTTAACCCAGTAAGAGAGGGGTCCGGCCCAGCGAGAAAGCTCCCGATGTTCCAGTGGCCCTATCCGCCCCTGCTTGGTAGTAATCGGGATGCTACTGTCCATGTTCGCTACCAGCAGATACATTTTTTATTTTCACAGAATATACTTTACTCCGTTTAGTCTCTTTAATATGGGGATTTGGGCAGATTCCAGATGTTGTAGATGTGGGTCAGCTGAGGCAACTTTTTGGCACCTCCTTTGGGAGTGCCAGGTTGTGCACCTTTTTTGGAACCAGGTGTGGGACTGCATCCGTACTACTCTATCTGCTTTGCAGCCCCTTGACCCACTTATATGTCTTTTTTGTTTCTCCCTTGAAGAATTGTTTAATGTTATAACCTATAAGTATGTTTTAAGTTGCAATCCCTGGCCAAGGTTAATATATCATGGGCATGGCTCGGGGTTGAGCCTCCTCTTTTTCACAGCTGGGTCTCCTTAGTTAATGATACTGTCAACCACAAAAGATTTTTGTATACAGCTAGAGGAACTTTGCCCAAATTTCACAAATTATGATAACCTTGGCACACATCTCACTCTGGTCGAAGGGGTAGCATCTGCTCCTCGCCTGACACTGGTTGATTTGGGGGGCTGCCGGCACTTGCTACTGTACTATGTTATTTGCTGCCACATTGTTTTAATATTTTGTTTCATACGATGTTCTGCAAATATTTATATGCTGCATAACCACATGTTAATGTGATTTTTTTTTATTGTTCATTCTGTAACCATTTAAACAATGCTTTTAGTACTGTTGTTTTTTTTTGTTTTTTATAGTTTGTTTTTGTTTTATCAAAAATCAATAAAATACACTTAATTAAAAGCAATGGTATAATCAGTGTCATTTCCTTGCATTGGCACAATAATCCCTATGGCTACAAGCATTTTCATATAAGGTTTCTCTTGGCCACTTATATGGAACACCTTGTAAAACAGAATACATGTGCAAGCCCTGAAAAGTATCAGTGTGTTTTCATCAACAAGTAGATCTTACTAACTGCTTTGGGGCTCGTTTACATTTGTATGTAAGTCAGTTTTATGACACTCCTCTCAGGTGCAGCAGTACACGTCCACTTTACCGCCATGCTCATAGGTGTTGCTTTCACAATCTCCCTGAAATGCTATTTCAAAAGTAGACAAGTATGTGTATTTTTTTTTGTGTTTTTTTCCTTGCACTAAAGACACTTTATATGTTTTCATAAGAAACTATTTGCACTAAAAACACTTTATATGCTTCCGGTTGCGGTATGACAGAGTGAGCAGCTCTGTAACTGATCTCCGCTGATAACCCGGCTTGTTCTTTCTCTTGGCTGCACCCCCAGCCTCCATACCAACTCGGCAATTGATCATTGCCTCTCGTGACAGCCATGGATAAGTACCTAGCACAGCAGCAGCCTCCAAAGCAACCCCCGGCACCGCTACACCAGAGACAGGAGAAGCGACGCGCCGATCCCAACATGGCGCCAGACGCTGAGACAACAGCTGTGTCCCCAGCAGTCAAGAAGTCGGCAGCTTCTCTGGTGGATCACGCTGACACCCCACAGGTACGAAGGGCTTTGGATTCCCCCATTACATATGGTGACCTCGTGGAGGCCATTAAAACAGCTATGGCCCCGCTCTTACATCAAGCAGTGACTGACATCACAGCACAACTTCAGCATCTCTCTGTTAAAGTAACAGAGGCTGAGGAAAAAATTGAGGCAATTTCCCATGATATTTCTCTCCTTAAACACTCTGTGCATAAACAGCAAAAGGAAAACTTCCAGTTATGGAACAAAATTGAAGACCTAGAAAACAGGTCCCGCTGCAATAACATTAGGGTGGTCAGCATTCCGGAATCTGTTAAAAACTCTTTGGGCCTGATTCAGAGCTGAACGCTCTGACCAGAGCGCTCGCTCTGAATCAGGGCCCTCCTCTATGAAAATGGAGCGGCCTCCTGGACGCTCGTATAGCTGTGGGTGACCACCCACAGCTATAGCGAGTGTCCATGATGATGGTCACGATGGTCTTGACCATTGCGACCATCGGACTTGCGACGGAGACCCTGCGGTAGGGTCTCCCTGCCACAAGCCCTGGAGTGATTTTGGCTCTATCAGAGCCAAAATCACTCCCACTGACATCACTAGTGATGTCAGTGGGGCCGGCTTCAGACGGTAGGCGTTCCCATGGGAACGCCTCCGTCTGGCAGGCACGCCCCCGGCATGCCCACCAAAGGGGGCGTGCTGTCAATCAACATCGACAGCACGCCCCCTTTGGTGCGAGACCCGGAGCGATGGAAAGCCCGTCGCTCCCCGGGTCTTGCGCATGCGCTGTCGTGCGCATGCGCAGTGGGGAACATCGATCCGCTTGCGAGCGTACTGCCGCTGTCAATCAACATCGACAGCACGCCCCCTTTGGTGCGAGACCCGGAGCAATGGAAAGCCCGTCGCTCCCCGTGTCTCGCACATGCGCACGACGGAGCTCCCTCCGTCGTGCGCATGCGCAGTGGGGAACATCGACCTGCTTGCGAGCGTACTGCCGCCCTTTGTACGCAATACTCTACCTGCATTACTGGAAATAGAAAGAGAATGCGCAGATCTGGTCATAGAGAGAGTGCATAGGGTGGGACAGGCACCTTCTAATTCATCCTCTCGTCCAAGGGTCACTATGTTTAAATGTTTAAATTATGTACACAAATCTATCATTTGGTCAGCCTCTCGCAAGAAGATTCCTCTCATTTGGGAAGGACATTGCATTTACATTTTCCAAGACTTTTCAGCTGAACTATCTAAAGCCCGGAAGGCATTTGCTCCAGCGTGCAAAGTGCTATCCCAGAACAAATTCAAGTTCACCCTTATGTACCCAGCGAAACTGCATATATTTGAAGATGGTGCATTTAAAGATTTCATTGATCCTGCTGCCGCAGATACTTACTTGAAAGAAATTTCATGAATTAAATCATGACATATCTGATCATCAGGATCAGACCACCTGAGAGTCTCCTCACGCCTTCATCTTGCACAACTATTCTGCAAAACCTCCCCGTATAGGTCCTGTTGCTTAAGTTAGACACATGTGGTTCTGTTTTGTATAATCCACCCACTGTTAATGTTACATGTTATAATCTCTTTTTTGCTAAGAGAATTGTATAAGTATTTTTTACTTCTTTATATTTTATATTCTAATGTGAACACACTTGGAATTGCCAAGATTACCCTATACATTGGTCATGATATATCATTTGACACTACCAATGGTATCTTTCCGTTAAATTTAACAAATTTGGCCGGTATGCAGTTGGTAGATCAGCTCATACCAATAGTTATGGTTTACCAAATAGGTATTCAGTTGATTTACCTGAAGTCTATATTACTTCTATTTGTTGCGCCAATTCTCGGCGCTCTCTGCTCATTTCCCCCCCTTAGAATCTAGTCTTGTTTTGTCTCTTCCCCTTTGTTCTCTCCCAACCCTATTTTTTTGAATCTAGATTCAGTAATTGCATGCTTTATATCTAACAGCTCTTTAACTTATGGATAAGGTTAAAATAGGCACGTTTAATGTCGGAGGTATTAATTCACCAGTCAAAAGACGTAAAGTCCTCATGTACCTAAACAAACAAGGTATAGATTTAGCCTTCTTACAAGAAACCCATCTTGTCCAAGATGAGATTAAGAAATTACAAATGTTAAATTAGTCTCTGGTGGCGGCCGCCCCCTATAACTCTAAGTCCAGAAGTGTAGTGATTCTGGCAAGAAAACACATTCCAATAGAAATCCTATCCATTGATGCAGACCTAGACGGCAGATATGTAATAGCGGAGGTGAAACTACAGGCCACTAAATTTACTCTATGCAATGTATATGCACCCAACATATACCAAAGGTTTTTTTTTAGATCTCTGTTGGTCAAACTAATGCTCTTTGATCCTGCCTCCTTAATAGTCTGTGGAGACCTTAATCTCATTTCCTCTCAATATCTAGATAAGTCACAAAATACATCGGGCCCATCCTCACTCCCAAAATTAGGAGTCCCTCTTTTCTCCAAGAAACTTCATATTTTAGACATATGGAGAACACTTAATCCAATTGGAAGAGAGTACACATGCCTCTCAGTGGCGCATCACACTCTATCTAGGATAGATTACACATTCATTTCAGAAGTTCTTTTCCCTAGAGTTCTTTCCTCTAACATAGAATCTGTATTCCTCTCAGACCATTCATTGGTCTGGTTTTTATTGCAATTATCAGTAGACAAGAGTACTTATAAGTCATGGCGCTTTCCCTCGCACTTAGCTCAATCGTTAAAATTTTGCAAAGCATTAGAGACTTCGTGGGAAGAATACAGGCTGAATAATATATCTTTTGCCGAATCTAATCCTGCACTCTACTGGCAAACTTCCAAAGCTGTCCTTCGGGGTAATATTATTTCTTATGTCTCATCCCTACATAAAAACTAGACAGACACCAACCTGAAGCTCCAGCAAGAGCTTACAACTACATATCAACAATTCAAGATGCGCCCTAACACTTCTACGAAATACGATTACCAAAATGCTAAGCTTCATTTCGATGAATTTCTCAAACCAAAAGATGATAGATATGTCTACAATATAAATTATAAATTTCATAAATTCGGTAACAAAACTGGCAAATTACTCACTAATCTTCTTACTGGTACCCGCCCTCCAATGGTGGTTCACCCCCTAAAACTCCCAGATGACACTTTCACACAATCCAGTAGTCAGATCACTGATGTCATGAAATCATTTTACCAATCTCTATACTCTACAGAATCACTTTCACCCATTAGCAATACTTCCATTATCACCCCTTCCACCCCCTCCCCTACCCCACCTCCTCCCATTGAGGAAGTTTGCTCCCCTCCACCCCTACTGCAGCACGTAGGCTTCCCATGGAATGACATATCCCTTCCAAATATTCCTTCTGATCTGCAAAATCTCCTGCTAATGCCAATCACTGAAGAAGAGGTCACTAAAGCAATACAACAACTTAAACCAACTAAAGCTCCAGGCCCAGATGGCCTATCAGGAGAATTCTACAAATTATTAGCCCCTAAAATAGTTCTCCCTTTAACCTCCTTATTCAATAATATTATTTAGTCTAATACTATACCTTTATATTTTAACTCGGCAATAATAAAAGTTCTCCCCAAGCCAAGGAGAGACCTCTCATCACCAAGCTCATACAGACCCATATCTCTCCTGAACGTTGATTACAAATTGTTTACAAAAATCCTATCTGAGAGATTGAAGATTATCCTACCATATGTTATTCACCCTGACAGGATTCATATGGGGTAGACATTCAGTGGTTAACGTCAGGAGAGTAATATCGGCTATCCAACATATTAATTCTCGCCCCGAATCTGAACCTAGTGCTATAATATCCCTAGACGCCGAAAAGGCTTTTGATCTTATACTATGGCCTCATCTTTTTACAACATTGCAAAAATTTGGATTCCCACTTCTTTTCATTGACCTTCTCCGTACTCTATATTCCTCCTCTCACTCCCAAGTCTCATGTAATAGATATATTTCCCCCCCTTTCCAGATATTCAGAGCTACTAGACAGGGATGCCCCTTATCCCCTCTCCTATTTGACATAGCGATAGAGCCATTAGCAATTGCAATCCGCTCATCAGAAAATATCAGGGGAATCTCAGTTGGTGATAGTGATCTTCGTATATCCCTCTTTGCAGACAATATGCTCCTATTTCTGACTGATCCTGAGCACTCTCTTACGGCAGTCATGGACAGTATTACATAATTTGGCTGTATCTCCGGATACAGGATTAATGTCACCAAGTCTGAACTCCTCTTTATAAATGGCCCTCATAATCTTTCCACTTCTATCTTAAATATTTAGGCGTTAACATAACCTCAATTTTGTCAATCCTTTACAAGGCAAATTTTACCCCTCTAATAACCAAACTATCTGATCTGATGGATAGCTGGAGATCCCTCCCATTATCACTCCTGGGCCCGCTTAGCGGTTGTTAAAAGTATAATATTTCCCAAAATTTTCTACACTATACAAATGATGCCTATTTCTCTAACAAAATTTGACATTTCCAAACTCCATAATCTTATTTCCCGCTTTGTTTGGCAGAACAAACGTCCCAGAATTGCATGGAAAAAACTAACAGCTACTCGCTCTAATGGTGGTTTAGGCGCCCCAGATCTAACATCCTACTCACTATCAGTTTTCTTCAGGTACATCGGTGACTGGCTACTGGAAAAAAATACATATACAGATCGCCAACTGGACAGAAATCTTTTTACCCCTTTTTCACCAAGTTCCCTATTACACACCAAAACATCAGACATCCCACCCCATATTCTACAACACATTATATTTCAAGACACCTATTTAGCCTGGATCTCTATTAACAAAAAGCTTAACAGACATTATCTCTCCTCTCCATATGTCCCGCTTTGGGGTAATCTTGCATTCACTCCCTCCTTATCCGATTCTAACTTTCTGCTTTGGAGAAACAGGGGTCTCACATGTGCCTTCAAGGTATTTAATCCTGGAGGCAATCTGATCTCCTTCAGCGATCTTCAACAATTATACCACATCCCAAATCAACACTTCTATATGTATTTGCAAGCTAGGCATTATATCTCCTCCCTTTCTATTGCCCCTCCCTCCTTGACAAACAGAGATCTTCTAATATCCCTATTGCAATTTCTCAGAAGTAATTCCTATAGAACTAAGTACTTATATCCTCACCTTTTAACACAGCCACTCCATAAACAATGGGATCATCTGGGAGATAGATGGAAGGATGATATCCCTCAATTAACCTCAATTTCAGACTTGACCTCACACTATGATAGCACTCTTAGAAGACTACAATCTGCATATTTGCAGGAAGTACACATACGCACTATCCATAGAGCATATATATCCCTTGCACAGTGTAAATATATGTCACCGGAAGAAACAGGTACCTGTTTAAAGTGTAAAGTGCTTTCAACTAAATTTATACATTGTATGTGGCACTGTGGTAAAATTAAAAAATTTGGAACAAGGTTGTTAATTTCATTAATTCCATATTTTCAACTAACGTGCATCCTGATTCATTAGCATGCTTATGTTCAAACTTTAGAAACTGGAGTTTAGGAACATGCGGGAAAGATATCTTACCGCTCCTCACGATTCTGGTCACCCTAGCAAAAAAATGAATACTGATCCATTGGACATCAAAATCTACCCCATCCTTGTGTGAACTCAAACAGAAAATGTTACAGTTGATTTATTTTGACAGGCGCTCCACACTCCCAGATGTTAACAAAAATGTCAGAAATTTTTATACAAAATGGGAAAGATATATAAACACTTTAGACACCTCAACTCAAAATCACATCTCTAAAATATTTGAAGATACTGATTGGTTAATAATAAAACTAATACAGATTGACAGATACCCAGTGTCGCAATTCTCTGATAGGTGGGTTGTACCCTCCAAATATCTCATATTGTATTGACTCCTAATCACCTCAGATGGTGTATGAATTCAAACCTTACTTGCAAAACTACTGAACATCCCCCCTTTACCCCTATGTGTTTTCCTTCCTTGTCACTCCCCTCTCCCCCTCTCCTCATTGTCACATTGTAGTACATACTATATATTGTTTCATTCTTTTTTGTTTTTCTTCTCTTCTTCTTTGTAATATTTTATATGTACAGTTTATATATCTTAAGAAACACCTTTATTAATGCTGTTAGCCAGGTATGTTACAATATTAATGAATGTTTATTGGATATCTAAATCCCTAGCTGGCATTATTATTATCACCACTGGCTTGCGAATATGAAGATTCTTCCTTGTAATGCTTTCTGTTTTATATTACTGTTTTAGTAATGTATCTTCTACATATGTAAGATGTATGAAATAATAATATTTTGAAAAATTAATAAAAACTATATTTAAAAAAAAAAAAAAAAAACACTTTATATGGTTGTTTCAATTGTTTCCCATTAATATTAAAACTTGTATATGAGGAGTATGGTTGAATAAGCTACTTAATATTACTGCACACATGTACTTTAAAGAGTGATCATTCTTAATGATATATTTATTTATTTTTACATGGCACTAAGCCCTTTTTAGGCGCTCTATATCAATATTATTTACTGAATTATAAGGGCACAATCATGCCCTTATATTAAGGCTACATATAAAAAAAACGGATTTCTCCTTAGAGAATTCTGATGGTGGGGCATGGTGTTTAAGGGCCTACACCTCAAAAGCTATAGGAGGTACGGATCTGAAATTTGGCATGGCCAGGTAGAACTGTCACTGGGTGCTGCGTGCCAAATTTCAGAGCAAAAACATAAAAAATGAGGATTTGGGAGTAATCTAAACCTCCAACTGTCACATTTTTCTGATATTCTCAATTAGGAACCCTTTTCTGCTATAGTCTATGGGAGATTTTTGGGAAGGCAAAACTAAGGGAGGGGTGGAATTTAGGCTTGGGGTTTGTTTTATTAGGTAGCTATTGTGTCAGGGTACGTGCTTTTGGGGTTCAGGTAAATTAGAAAGTTACAGTTTTTAAACTATTACCTCAAGAATGCACCATTATAAAGGTAGGACTTTTCAACTTGTTGCGCAGCCTCAGTAGGAGCCTCCAGCAGGTGTAGTCTTAGTGGCTTCACTTGGGTGCAGCAAGATGGCCGTTGTTTGCGGGTGATAGCGGGCTCTGGATAGCGGGCAATGGTAGCAGCGGCGGGGACACGGATGCAGCGTTGGGGACATCAGCGGCGGCGGGGACATCAGTGGCAGTGGTGTCGGCGGCGGGCCGTGGGTGTCGGCGGCGGCGAAGGGTCCGGCGGTGGTGAGGGCATTGGCGGCAGGCCTGGATTCGAGAGGATTCAGTCCCCACCAGCCATTCTGCCGAAACCAGCAGCAGTGCCCATTTCAAACGGCTCACGGCGGCCATCTTTGAATATCAAAAATGGTGCTGGCGCCGTTTTTTAAATGGGCGCCACTGCCGTACTTGGCAGAATGGCTGGCGAGGACTGGATCTAGGCCCGCCGCCGGCACTTGAACAGGCGCCGGTCCCGCAGCTGCTGGGTGCCACTGACGATGACATCACGAGCCGTGATTGGCTCACGGTGGCCATCTTTGATGGCCTGAAGAGGACCACAGAAGCCCTGGGGAGGTGGCAGCCACCCCCCAAGTGAAGACGCCAGAAGCCCTGGTGGGTTGGGGCATGCCAGGCGAAGACACCAGAAGTCCTAGTGGGAGGCAGCCATGAAAAAGAGCTCACACAGGATGCTGCCCACTAGGCGAAGACACCAAAGCCCTGGCGAGTTGGCACCCACAGGGCGAAGACGCCGGAAGTCCTAGTGGGAGGCAGCCACGAAAAAGAGCTGACAGAGGCTGCCATCCACTAGGTGAAAACGTCGAAGCCCTGGCAGGTTGGCGCCCGCCAGGTGAAGACACCAGAAGTCCTAGTGGGAGGCAGCAATGAAAAAGAGCTCACACAGGCTGCCACCCACTAGGCGAAGACACCAAAGCCCTGGCGGGTTGGCACCCACCAGGCAAAGATGCTGAAAGTCCCAGTGGGCGGCAGCCACAAAAAAGAGCTGTCAAAGGCTGCCACCCACTAGGTGAAGACTCCGAAGTCCTAGCAGGTCGGTGCCCGCCAGGTGAATACGCCGAAGCCCTGGTGGGTTGGCATCTGCCAGGCAAAGACACCGAAGCCCTGGCAGATTGGTGCCTGCCAGGCAAAGTCACTGAAGCCCTAGTGGGTTGGCGCCCGCCAGGCGAAGAGGCCTAAGCCCTGGGGTGGTGGCGGCCACGTAAAAGAGCTTAAAGGCTGCCATACCCCAGGTGAAGACCTGTAAAATAAAATATTACAATATTAAAGTGTGTTGTGTTATTTTAATATTTTTTTTTACAGGTGGACTACAGGTGGCAGTAGGCCCTAATGCCCAACATGCTGGTACTTGTGGTTTTCCAAGTACCAGAATGCAGGGAGGCATGCTGGGACCTATATTTCACCTGCAAAAGAAAACATTCTTTAAAATGCACCACATCACACAATCAACCTGACACCCACCGCCCAGGGGTGCTGGGGATAGCCCCGGGCTGTCAGCCAAGGCCTGGGGTGCCCTGAGGAGGGGGACCCTTTTATTGGGGGGGTCCCCAGCTCCTCAGGGATCCTCAGCCTGGACTGACTAGTGGTCAGGGCTGATGCTGCGGCTGAGGGGCCCAGTGAAAGGGCTCCCCTGGCTGTGGCATCATTAGAAATAGTCCAGTGCTGGTCCTGGAGAGCTATAGTGCTCTGGTGCCGATATATAGATGACATATTTTTTATCTGGAAAGGGGAGAGAAGTCTTTTAGATGATTTTTATCTTCCATTAAATTTTAATGATCGAAATATCAAACTAACGTTTGACATCCAAGTAGAACATATTAATTTTTTGGATGTGACAGTGTACTTGGAGGATGGAAAGATCCAAACTAAATCCTATCAGAAACCAACGGACTCTTTAACATAGCTACAAACGAATAGTTGCCACCAGCATCAATGGCTTGCCTCCATACCAGGGGGACAACTTAAGAGGTTAAAAAGGAACTGCTCAAAAATAGAGGATTTTAAAGAACAAGTGGATAGAATGAAAGAAGCATTTACAGCCAGTGGATATAAAGAAGACTCTATAACAGAAAAAATGAAAACAGTAATGGAGTTGGACCGGAAGGAGTTGCTGGTGACCAAACCTAAAAAAATGAGGGAGGAAAAACTCCAGTGGGCTTTTATTTCAGACTTTAATTCCCAACATAGGGAAATTGAAAGGGTATTTAAGAAACACTGGTCCATACTCGAAAGGAACCCCGTTTTGGGTAGAGCCATCCCTCGGAGACCGGTTCACATATATAGAAAGGCGGCGAATCTTGCCACAAAATTAGTAAGGAGTGCACAGCTATCCAATGAAGCCCCAAGTACAAATAGAACTATTGGCTTCCATAGATGTGGCCTATGCTTAGGATGCAGGAATATAAAAAAACCTGGAAAGGAAAGAAAATTTACATCTGTTAATATAAATGGCCAAGATTTGAATATATTACAGTTTATAACATGTAATTCTAAAAATGTTATCTACGCCATTGAGTGCAAGTGCGGTTTGTTTAACATCGGGAGGACAACGAGAAATCTCAAAATTTGCATAGGGGAACACCTTCTAAATATTAAGAAGGGTTTGGAAACGCACTCATTATCGGCCCATTTTAAAAATGTACACCAGTGTTCCACAAATGGAATAAAATTTTTTGGGGGGCTTAAGATCATGAAATGGTCTTTACATCATAAAGATAACATGAGGGCCATCGCGAGGGAGGAGATGAGAATGATTTATAAATTTAAAACATTAAACCCTTGCGGTTTGAATCAAGATTTTGAGGTCAAATGGTTCCTTTAATAGCCCTTCTTTATTATTATAAGGTCTTATCATTCTAGTTTCTAATATGGTTCAAGAATACATGACATTTTTAATAGAATACTTGCTGCTATCTTTTTCTGCTTCCCTATCCCTATTTATTTGAATATTTTTTAATCATGTATATTGTATATTTATTCCGATTATGCATAGGATGAGAATATTTATATGTTCCTCATGTATATTATGAACATCGTTTACCAGTATGTTTTTATTTATTTATTGTATTTAATATCGGGATCACGTATTTATTTATTTATTACCCTCTTTGAAGCTATGAGGCTACAATATGGCCGCCTCGATTGTGAGACATTTCTTCTGTGCGTTGTGTCCCAGCCCGTCTGTTCCGGATGTGCGTCGCGGTCCCGTGACGCGACTTCCGGTTAGACGCTGGAGCCGGCGGGGACGTGATGCACTGCCAATCTGGGAGTGCACACGCACACCGCGTACCTTGAGGAGGGATGATGAAAAGCATACATGTGGGTAGTGGAACTCGGGGGAACATAATAGGTGATGAACGGGACTGGCCACTTCCGGAGGAAATCCGGTTGGGAGGCATTTAGTAATCACCAACCCTGGAACATGTATCTTTACTATTCTTAATATGGATTTCCATAGAAATGTTTAATTTATACATCAATTAAGCCACAATTGACACTAATTGAATACACAGAGTATTTAAGGTACCAGTGTATGTATGAATCCCTATACCTTGAAAAAGACCTGCGGGGACAGGTCGAAACGCGTTGGTTACAGGGATTTCTTTATTGCTGGATAACTTTGATTGTTACTTCTCTGATGAGACGGAGGATTATACTTTTCCATTATCAGGTCAACATATACCTTTTTTATTTTTTACCTTTTGTATGTTTGAATGTGTATTATATGTCATTAAAAAGCTTTTAGCAAACACATACCATTTCCTTTCTTATGAGGAAACATCATATGGGAATTAACCCTGAGGATACCCTGGGGATAACTGAAAAGAAACCATTATATGCAGATCGCAGTATCTATACCATGTGAGTAGGGTACGCATCACCTCACCCTTCATATTATTAATGTGTTATGATATAAAGGATCTATTTTGGAACAATAATTGGGCAGGAAGAATAAAGAAACCGTTTTGGGAATTTAACCACACTTCCTAATGTGAGTGGGGTACGCATTGATTACATGTGACCATTTGACAAGAACTACGCCATTCTGCTTATAGACATTTTTGGGAATACCATATCAGATCATTAAGACAGTTTTTTCCATTATTTATTTTTGTTACATGTACCATATGGACAAACTTCAAAGATATTGAGAACTTCATATACAAAATGATGAATACCAGGATTTTCCATCTATGATAAGGATTAAGTACTACATCTATACTCCTTGTTTTGTAATATTCTATTTTTTTATCCAGCCCTGCTGGATGACACAATAATTTGGTTTGTTGGATAGTTCCCAGCAAGCCTCCCCCGTATGCTGGTACTTGGAGAACCACAAGTACCAGCATGCATGGCATTATGGGCGTGCTGGTAGCTGTAGTTCCACAACAAAAGCAATGTTAAAAAAACACACAACACACACCATAGAAAAGTATAATTTTATTAAAACATACATGCACACACACATGTACTCACACAAACACACACTATCTCACATACTCACCTAGTATCCCTGAAGGAAATCTGTCCTCTTCTCCAGTAGGTAATCCAAAGGTGTACCTGTAATAAAATTTCCATACTCATCTCCTCCTATGCGTAGATCTGTCCTCTTCGTTACAAAGTAGGCGAATCCTGGGTCTTGGCAAAAAAAAAAAAAAGAATTACCCAAGCCCATGGACATTAATAGTGTCCTCTAAGAACACTACTACCCGAATGACAGCTCCGCTGATGGATTTCAATCCAGAAATCCCGGTGGGGAGCGCTCATTGGCTGAGAGAGGTGAGCCTTCCGCCTCCCAGCCAATGAGCGGTTCTCACCATTGAATTCAATGGTGAGAACCGAGCGTGCCCTTTTCCAAAATGGCACCTCAGAGCCATTTTTGAAATTCAAAGATGGCTGCCATGAGCAAATCACGGCTCGTGATGTCATCGCCCTGCCCCCTCCGCTGGCTTAAATACTGCCAGCGCGAGTTGCCATGCACTCAGTCAGCGGCAGGGAGGCAGCAGAGAAGAGCTGCCGAAGACAGAAGATAAAAGATGTCGCGGATGCCCTGGATGGGCGACGGCCAGGAAAAAGAGCTTAAAGGCCGTCGCCCTCCAGGTGAAGACGCCATAGAAGTCCTGGGGGAGCGGCAGCCGTGAAAAAGCCTTTAAGGCTGCCGCCTCCCCACGTGAATGTCCCGCTAAATAAAATATTTTAAAAAACGGTATCTGATTTATTTAAATTTTTTTTTTGCAGGGGTACTATAGGTACCATCAGGCCCTTAGTGCTCCGCCTGCTGGATCTTGTGGTTCTCCAAGTGCCAGTATGCGGGGAATGCCTGCTGGGACCTGTAGTACTACTGCAAAAGACAATATTTATTATTTCTATGCACCACACAAATCAACCCAGCACCTACCGCCCAGCAGTGCTGGGGATAGCCCCGGGCTATCAGCCTGGGCCTGGGGTGCCCTGAGGAGGTGGACCCCTTTATTGGGGGGTCCATAACTGCCCAGGGATCCCCAGCCTGGGCTGACTAGTGGTCAGGGGTGATGCTGCGTCTGGGGGGCCCGGTGAAAAGGCTCCCCTGGCTGTGGCATCACCCCCCCCGCTAGAAGGAGTCCAGTGCTGGTTCTGAGAAATACAGGGGGGCCCTTTGCATTGTTCCCCCTGTATTTCCAGAACCATTACCGGCTCAGAGCCCTATGCTGGTTGCGCTAAATACGTGGGACCCCTACGTCATTTGTCCCCCGTATTTTGGCAACCAGGACTGGTTCTGAAAAGCCTGTTTCTGGTTGTGCTTCATATGGGGGACCCCTCTGTCGTTTGTCCCCCTGTATTTAGCACAACCAGTACTGGGGCTCCAAAGCCCGGTGCTGGTTGTTTTCTGGGGGGGTGGGGCTATGCTTTTTTTTTTTTTACACATTCAATTTTTAACATAGATGCGTAGATGGATCTTACTGTGACTTATTGATTTGATTTTCTCAGGTACATACGCACGACCAATGAGCCCTCTGTCGCCTACTGATGCCTCCTTTGCACTGCACCGCTGACACTGCTCTGCACCACCGCTGCTGTCGCTACCCCACACGCCTACAGCCATCTCGCACTCTGCACCTCCCAAACCAACCTCCTGTATGCTGTCCCCTCTTCCACCTGCGTTAGTGTACCATTTTGTTGCCCTTCTCCCCTGCAGGTGGCCCGGTTTTCTCATCCAAACTCTGATAGTTAATACATTTTAAAAAAGCTATGAAATTCCATAGACAAAAAACCTTACGGTTTCACATGTCCCATTAAGGCTGCTTAGACATGATCTGAAAATTCACAAAACCTATTGATTTTCTGCCACTCAAACTTCAAAAAGCAATGAAATTATGATAATTAAGGCTGACGCCTTAATGGACGTGTTCCCTGTGCAATACAGACATGGTATGCCATCACAGCCTGTGGTTAACGGCAGATTCAGCACTCTCACAGAATGAGATTGCTGTCACTCACAAAATGGTGGATCTGCTGATTCACAGAATTATGTGTATGTGTGTGTGTGGTTTGGGTCCACCAAAAGGACGCCAAACTCTATATTCGCTTACCAACCAAATTCGGCTCGGGCTGGCCCTAGCAGGTATCAGTGGGTTCCTGGTGAATCTGCCTGATGTTTTAAATATACCTGGTTTTGACTTTTAAATAAGTGCTACTTTAAAACATTAGGCAGATTTGCCGTCAATGCCTCCAGACTACAGGCTATTAAATCGATCTGCTAGCTGTCTACTCGGGATCGGTATGATTTAAATCCCGACAACGGAAGCCCGGCAGTGAAGATCCTGACAGGTAAATATATTTTCTATTTACTAACCTAACCTCCCCCCCCCTAACCCTAACCCTCCCTTAGGGGTACCTAACCCTGACCTTCCCCCCCAAGTGCCTAACCCTAACCCCCCCTCTAAGTGCCTAAACCTAACCCCCCCCTTCCCCACAGCCTAACGCAAAGTTTCCTGGGGGGGGTGCCTAACTCTAACCTCCCCTCCTGGGGGTGCCTAAGCCTACCCCCCCTTCCTCTAGCCTAACCATAACCTCCTGAGGGGCTGCCTAACCCTATGTACCCCCGGGAGCCCCTAACCTAAACCCGCACAGCTGTCCGCGCCCGGCGCCCTGCTTACTTTCGATCGGTAAGCCGGGTGTCGGGCTCCTTGCGTAGGCCTAATGACAGGCGTCGGGATTTCGTCGCCTGTCATTAGACACTTGCCTGGATTAGACAGTCGGGAAGCCGACGCTCGGGATTTCGTCCGTCGGCTTCCCGACTGCTTCCAGTCTACCCTATTGTAGTTTTGCCTATAGGTGATGAGGACATCTGAAATAATGCTAAAAAAATAAGCCTTACTTAGTTTGATTGCTACATACTAAAAAAAGTACACTGTCTGCGGGACTGTGTCTCTTTTAGAAACGCATCTATAGTACCTGTTCTGTATTATTGATTATATTGATTTTTCTTTTGATGTGCAGTTCCATTAACAAATATCATTATTTGCTACCACAAGCGACTTTCTGTGTGTCGAAAATGCTGCATAATCATGTCTAGGTCAAACATTCCTGAAATTAACCCTGTGGGCTATGCCGAAGGTATGTGTTAGATTTGGGCTGTAGACCCATAGTGGCTTAGTGTTTCAATGGGGTTTGTTATATTGTAGAATCCCAGAGTTAAACACAGTGTAACAAGGTACTGTACTAGTTACGATCCAATCCTAATCTATATCTGCTGCATGTCTTCTATGCCTTTTAATTATTATAGTTAACATTTATTTAATGGACAGAATGGTTTGCATAGTGGTTAGCATTACTGCCTCACAACACTGAGGTCATGATTTCAATTCCCAATCATGGCTGATTTGTGTGGAGTTTGCATGGGTTTCCACTATGCTATTACTCTGCCTCCTGATTTGGCATCTGTGGGCTTACTGCGCTTGTGTGACTGTCAGCCGGAGCATGCATCATTGAGGATCCCTCTCCAAATAAATTCCTGATACAATACCTCATAGGCTAGCTATTGAGACAAAGCTCCAAAATACTTTGCATTCGAGCGCTTGGTAAGTCTAACTGCATAACAGCCCAAACCTACTGTATGGTGGCTGCTTTGCAGTCGGAATTGAAGGGGCCATGGAAGATGGCATTGCCAATCTGGTACAATGTCTGGAAAGTTTTGCTTCTGGAACTTAATACATATGGGACTTGCGACAAACCTCCAAATTTTGGAGGTTTGACCACATTTTACTGTTCATACATCCTGACCTGGGTGAAGTGCCAGAGGCACTTTTCGACCTGAGATCCACATGAGGTAGAATCAGCCCTGGAAATCCTAATTAAATAGTTATTCGGAAAATGAGCATACACCTATGGGATTTGGTTTTGCTGGATTATATTATTTATAAATGATAAAGTTGTTGAAAGGTGTTATTTACTAGTTGGGAACTGCTTTGTGGGTGGGCACACAGCTTTATTTTCTCTGCAACATGGGAGCTCATTCAGACCCGCTCGCAAGATGCGATCGCTCGCTGGCAAAAAGGGGCCGGATATTTAAATTAAGCGCTTGCACTGGTGGTCTGACACACCTGCGTTCGCGCATTCACTCCCCTGCTCACATGCACCTTCCCCTGTTACCACCCACAAACGGCACTATCTGTCACTCAAAGCAGCGGCCTGATAGTGGCTAACGTGCAACTAAAATCAGATCGTAGCAAATGGCTTGCGCATGCGCACTGCGAATTATACGCATGCGCAGATGCCCGAAAATCGCTCAGAGCGAGCGATCGCACATTAGCGAGCGGGTCTGAATCAGGTCCATAGTTCCAAGTGCTGGTGATTAGCCCTTGGAATTCATATAGCACAATCTAGTTGCACATCTGCAGAACACACACAAAGCTTCAAACACTATTTCCGCCAAATACATTTTCAGGTTATCTACCAACCTGTAAGGCTAGACTAGTCATAAAGTGATTATCCCGGGGCAATACCAAAACGTGTGAAATTGATGTGCATTTTTAAATGCACTAGATGCATGGACATCAGGGGCAGAACTATGGTAGACAATGGAGGCGCCCGCTGCCGGGCGCCAACACTGAAGGGGCACCTCCTCCATTGCCCACAGTATATTCACCCACTTTGGGCTGTAACAATGTGCCCGGAGTGCACCATCACGGCTGCCCAATACATGGCACTTCTTCCTGGCACCTGAGAAGCTAGTGGAGGGCTCTGTGTCAAACCATCAGGTGCCGCCTCGTCCCCTTCGTCTATAGCCCATCCCTGGTCACTGGTGTTTCCACCCTTAAGCAGCTTTTTCTGCCGGTGTGACACATCCAGTGCCCTACCCACCCTCACCCACAACTCCTGTTTGCCACCTTTTTGAACAGTGCACATAGGAAAAAAAAGAGAGGTGTCCATGTTTATTTACTGCGCTGTATGACGACAGACACTGACAGGCACTTCTAGGGCTAAACATGTAAGGAAACTCTGAAGTTCACTTCCTCTCTGAGCACAAAGTGCAAGGGCCTTACAGTTGACAAGAGGAAGCAAGCAAACCTGGCAAAGGTCACTGCTCCACCCTTGAAACTTTGTGTGGCTCTTCAAAGTGTTGTTATGGGGCCCTGAAATTTATAACCATGCCCCTGTTGAATGGACAAGTAGATACATTTTTGCACATAAAAAAAGCATGCGGGTCATAACTTTTTCTGGCTTGTAAATGACACTTAATGAACAAAATAGGAACTAGCAGAGACCCAAACTTTGGTTTAGGACTTTGTTTCTAAATATAAAAGCTACAAATATAAAAGCATTACATAAAATTTATTTTTTCATAACTGTATATTGAAATATCCTGGGTTTGTACCATACTTCTATAATCTAGTGTTAACCACTTTCTTATTTGTGTAACACGCTGAATGAGAGAAGTCATTAAATAAAATTAGTTTAGAACAAAGATGTTATTGTGCAGAAATACTTGATGCCTTATCTCATGACCAAACAGTGCTAGAGGGTTTTATGGTCTTAATGAACTGAAATGCATTGCATATTATTATGGTATCTCAGTAGAATGTGTGAATTTAGGGGAATTACATATGTATTTAGGGCCTGATTCAGAAAGGAACGCACGGATGCAGACGCACGCACCCGACCGCTGCAAGAATATGCTAATGAATGCATACGCACGGCAATCACAGCAGAATAAGCAGACGCCCAGCACTACATAATACCACCCACTTCCCTTTACTTGCATCCTCTATACCTGGCAAGACAGCGGAAACATCGGTAACATAGAGAACCATCGGACCCATACGCACAATAGTGAATGACCTGACCTTCCGCAGACATAACAAGACTTCCTGTGTGCAACTAGGCCTCAGGCTGTGTCCTCCGCCGCAAGGGCTTAATTATGCACGCCCCTGAAACACTGTCCAAACGCATAGGCACGCCTACCTGTCTTACCACTCCCCCATCACCACCCACAAACTGCACTTCCTGTCAATCACTTGTCCCTGGGGTTGCAGATTCCCTGCGTACGCATACTCCATCCCACTGGCCGGTTCGCTCACATGCACTGTGATGCATAAAACCAATGACCGATTGCGTGCGTCTACATCCGTACGTTCCTTGCTGAATCAGGCCCTTAGTTATGTGTTAAAAAGTTGTATTTCTTACTACTTGCATTCACAAAAATATTGCTTTGTTCATCAGAAATAGGCTGGAGTCATTGGTATATCTATAATGGGTGCAGATTGTGAGGTGCACACGGGCCCCTGGGCCCAGTGGGGTCCACATCGCACACCCTGCACCCATGTTTAATACTAACCTCTCCAGTGTCCCCCGTCGATGCTGCAGTAGCTGCCCAAATCACTGTGAAAACGGTGTGGCAGCCATTTTCCTGGAGATTTGCACATGTGGAGTAGAAGTGTCTAGTGACCATGGCTCGGGTGCCATGTTACCAGAGACCTGCACATGCACAGTGGACTCTGGCCCAATGACACCACACAGAGGAAGGGGCCCAAACGGAGTAGTCAAAGGAAGTACATGTGGGCCTGTGGAGGTATGGGCATCACAGGAGAACTATTACTGGATATGTATCTGTAAATCATCTTGGCCATATGAAACTATGGCATATGTCATAATTACCTTCAAAAGGGTCCAGTAGGATAAAAAAGGCTTTTGAAGTTATTCGATTAATTTGTAAATAACTGGTAGTATCATTGGTAGATTTCCTTAACACCAATACACATCTCCTTCCCTGCAGCCTTTTGTGTTTCAAATGCCTAGCGGGAGCTTAAAAGGAACATATGTCTCCAAACACAGCTGGACATCAACAGACAAAGGCCCTGATTCAGAGCCGGACGCTCTGACCAGAGCGCTCGCTCTGAATCAGGGCCCACCTCCATTAATATGGAGCGTCCTCCTGGACGCTCGTATAGCTGTGGGTCACCCACAGCATATACGAGCGTGCAGGATGATGGTCGCGATGGTCTTGACCATCGCGACCATCGAAACTGCGAGCAGAAGCCTGCGGTTGAGTTTCTCAACTGCAAGGCCAGGAGTAATTTTGGCTCTATCAGAGCCAAAATCACTCCCACTGACATCACTAGTGATGTCAGTGGGGCCGGCTTCAGACGGTAGGCGTTCCCTTGGGAACGCCTCCGTCTGGCAGGCACGCCCCCGGCACGCCCACCAAAGGGGGCTTGCTGTCAGTCAACATCGACAGCACGCCCCCTTTGATGAGACACTCCAAGCGAAGGAAAGTCCTTCGCTCGTCGCGCCTCGTGCATGCGCACGACGGAGCTCCCTCCGTCGTGCGCATGCGCAGTGCAGACCATCGACCCACTTGCGAGCGGACAGCCGCTCGCGAGTGGGTCTGAATGAGGGCCAAAGTGTTAGCAGCTGGATATTTAATTTTTTTTTAACTAAAAATAATATTTTTAAAATAGCTACAGATTTCTAAAATCCCAGGAATATATATTACGTTTATGCACTTAACTGATGCAGTGAGGAAGCCCGTCATAACAAAGCAGTCCTGTTTGATAGAATTTTACAAATTAAATGATGACAAATAACAAAAGGAAAATTGTGCCATTTTTTCGGCAACTAAGAAAGAATCTACAAGGGGAGTCCTAGCATAGAATTCAGCAAGCAGCTGGGAGATGACATCAAAATAGAGATGTGGTGTAGGTGGTAAATCCAAGGGCCACTACAATGGGAGCTGATAGCCGTGCTTCCAGTCACTCTCTCGTATAAATAAACACAGCAAGCATGTGAATGAGTATTTTCTTATCTATATTATTTCTCTGCAACAGGGAACTCTGAAGAAATTGATCTTTTCTGGACAGGCAGTGTCTTGAGTTGGTATTCATTATTTATGCAGGAGATCACATGGTCTGGAAGCCGCCTGTTGCGCAGGAATAAAGCCAATGTCATCAACATAGCATCAGCAACAGAGGTTCAACCAGATAATACATAGTAATATAAGTTTTGGTGCAGGACAAAATGGGAGTTTCCCTGATCAAACAATTTTATATTAATAAAATATATTTGCTAATTTGGTACCTTATATATCAGTTATATGTTTTTTTGTTTTTTTTTAGAATTTGTGTCTTTTTACTGAAGATTACCTGTGTCTCTCCAGCATCATCCCCCTGTGTGTCTCCAGCACCAGCCCCCCTGTGTGTCTCATTGGCACCAGCCCCAAGTGTCTCCAGTTGTGTCCCCCAATGCCATCACCTCTGTTGACCCCATCTCCATCTCCTCTGTGCCCACTCCTGGGGTATCTGTGAAGGTGGCTGTCCTAATGATGGGGTGTTAAGTGGCGGCTGCATTGTTCCACAGCAGCCTCCTGAGTACTGTAGCTCCTCAACCTCCATCTCTGCTCTGATGTAGCCACTGCTGCTTCTGTAATCTGGGAGACCTGCCCACAGGCCCTGTCTGCAGGTGTGCAGCTCCTGCCAATCATTGACTCCACCAACAGAAAAAGTGCCTCAGCTAAGACGAGAGGATCTGGAGCGACCGGGCAGCTGACAGGCGTCGGTAGGCCACCTGTCATACAAGTTGATGTGTTACTGAGGATAGGGCCATGCAACAGGCAGGCCGGCCCCAAAATCCCCTCGGCCCAGCGGGAATCTTCCCGGTAAAATAAATGGCCAATCCGCCCCTGGTTGCATACTTAGCAGGGTGTTTTGTGTCCTGGGCAGAGTGATAAATTATTAATTGTGAGTATAATATTAAGCTCTGCCCTCCCTTCGGCAGGACTTTGGGATTTACGTGACTGCAGTCCCGATCTATTTGATAAACGGTCAGAGGAATAAAGTGTTTGCGCCCTGACTGGACCATTGCCAAATTTTGCTACAGGGTCACAAAAATCTAATTAATCATCTGTTGCCTGCTAAATGGTCACAGGAGCAAATTTATCTTGCCACGGCCCCCTCTCCTAACAACCTACACCATGTCACCACAGTCTCACCACAGCACCCTGCATCTCACAACAGACTCCTGCTTTTTACTCCTACCCCTGCATCTCACTGCTTCTCACTACTGCCCCCTGCATTTCACCACAGCTTCCTATATTTCTGCTTCTCACTCCTTCTTACCACAACCCCCTGTATCACACCACAGACCTCTGCATCACACCACTACCTCTGCTTCTCACTCCTGCCCTCTGCATCTCACCAGTGTCACCACAACCCCCACTGCTGCTGCCCTGCAGCTGGCTGGGGTGCATCCTGGGCTTTCTGTTGTGCTTCCTCACTGTGGTACCCCTGTCTGACAACAGCGCTGACTTCCATGGGAGATGCCTACTGTTCACCGTAGGTGCGTGGCTGAGCGGGAACATCACACTGGAGAGGGAGCACTTCATGGTGGAGGAGTTGTGGGCAGAGTCAGTCTGCACGTTCAGCTTAGGCATGGACATTGGAATCCGATGGATACTTCCCATAAAATCAATTCTGGTGGTAGTATTTTTATCATTTGATGGTTGTGGTTCGATGTTTGCCACCTTCAAATGGAAATCACTCAATGGTGTTCTGATGGTTGTTTGGTTTTTTAATTCCTGATTGCTATGCCTCCCCAGGCACCTTTCAGGCTGCTATGTGTGAACCATCCCCTTTGAAGAATTGGAGTGAGACCAGAAGGAACTTGGAGGGACCGGACTGGGACCGGCAGGTAGGCTGACTGAGCTGGTTGGGGTACCAGTAGATGAGCTTGCAGATGGATGGTAGCACGGAAGCTACTTGGTGCAGCTAATGAGCCGTGAGGTGAGTGGACTTGGAGGAACCGGACTGGGACCGGCAGGAAGACTGACTGAGCTGTTCGGGTTACTAGTAGATGGGCTTGCAGACAGATGGTAGCATGGAAGTTACTTGTTGTGGCTTGGGAATCCGTGGGTAGACGTTGGTAGCTGGGTAGCTACGTGGAGCGGCTGGATAGCCGTGGGTAGACGCTGGTAGCTGGGTGGCTACGTGGAGCGGCTGGATAGACGTGGGTAGACGCTGGTAGCTGGATGGCTACGTGGAGCGGCTAGTTAGCTGTGGGTAGACGCTGGTAGCTGGATGGCTACGTGGAGTGGCTGGATAGCCGTGGGTGGATGTTGGTAGCTGGATGGCTACGTGGAGTGGCCGGATAGCCGTGGGTAGACGCTGGTAGCTGGATGGCTACATGGAGCGGCTGGATATCCGTGGGTGGATGCTGGTAGCTGGGTGGCTATGTGGAGTGGCCGGATAGCCGTGGGTAGACGCTGGTAGCTGGGTGGCTACGTGGAGCGGCTGGATAGCCGTGGGTGGACGCTGGTAGCTGGGTGGCTACGTGGAGTGGCTGGATAGCCGTGGGTGGATGCTGGTAGCGTGGAAGCTACTTGGAGTGGCTTGGGAGCCGTGTGGAGAAGCTGGTAGCGTGGAAGCTACTTGGAGCGGCCTGGGAGCCGTGTGGAGAAGCTGGTAGCGTGGAAGCTACTTGGAGCGGCCTGGGAGCCGTGTGGAGAAGCTGGTAGCGTGGAAGCTACTTGGAGCGGCTTGGGAGCCGTAGGTGAGAGATGGTAGTGTGGAAGCTACTTGGTGCAGCCTGCGAGCCATGTGGAGAAGCTGGTAGCATGGAAGCTACTTGGAGCGGCCTGGGAGCCGTAGGTGAGAGGCTGGTAGCATGGATAGCTGAACGCAGCAGGCTTACAGATAGCACTGGTCTAGGAACCAGCAGGAGCCTGGGACACACTGGTACTCAGAGGTACAGCTATAGCACAAGTTGTACACCACAGGATGTAATGAGATGTTCAAGCACTGGGTGCTATTAGAGGAGGATCTATATACCTAGAGTCTGGCAGCGATTGGTGGACAGGTGGACTGGCAGTGGCATTCTGAGTTGAGCAAGGCACAACATGCAGAGGGAGTAATCATCTCTGCAGCCCTTGAGAATCAGGACCACACCTGTGATTTCAATTAAGACTAGCAATGCTCACAGACAGAGCAGGGTCCAGGTGATTAATCAGTGTGGGAAGGAGAGCAGTCTGCACACACAGAGATGTCACAGCCAGCATGATTCAGCCAGAGCAGATGTCCCAGGAGAATTACAAACACAGATCCATGGAGCAGCTGGGAGAGGTAAGTCACAAAAGGTAAAAACTAGCCAGGATTGTGACACCAGCCTTTTTCTTGCCAACTGTGCTCCTCTCACTTCACTGGCTGCCTGAAAAGATGGTAAATCTAAACATGGTTCATCAATTAATTTGCTCCCTCATGGGTGTTTCGGTACAGTCTTGTCTCCCATTTTTTCTTCTACCATGGCCTATCCCTAATCTGGATTGTCTCACTCAAGCACTAATTAGACAAATTCTCAACAAGCCCCTTCAGGTAACTGAAATACAGCAAACCTCCTCTTCCTCTGCACTCCATTTGACATATTTATCACCTAGAGTACATCACCAATTGTCTTCATGAATGTCCCCACAAATGTTCTGGAATTTGGTCACTTTCGATCTCCTAACATGAGGCCCACACTTGACACTCAGTAGGCTCTCTCTAGCTGTCCTTCCTTCCAGCAGTTCCTTCCTACCCTTCCCTTACTAACAAAACCTATCCACTTACCTCCTTTCCTTTTTCTCTCTATTTTTCCTATCTACTGTACATTTAATAGCTCTTGTCACTCCCATGACTCCTCTGATGTTAAATATTTTAATTTGCCTCCATTCCCACTTACTGTTTCGCTTGTTAACCTGATTATGGGATCAATGATCAATACTTTCTCTTATTTGTGTATGTTTGTTGCTATTTCTTAGAAATATGTAATAAAACTCTATTTAAAAAACTATTTTGTAATTGTATTTCAAGATTGTTTTTTTTACATAAATGAGTCCTAAATAACAACTTCAGATTCCATACAGTATATTCCTACTTGCTCACTGTGATTCCATATGCTCCCACCTGTTCACTGTGATGCCATATACTCCCACCTACTCACTGTAATCCCATATACTCACTGATGACGAGGACTATAATATAATAATTCTTATTAACAATGACATTATCCGGAATGTTTTTACAAAGCCTACACACTAGACGATTCGCTTCATAAGCTACATCGTTTAGTGTCTCCCCAGCAGGGGTGTGCTCAATGTCGTTAACGACATTGAGTACAAACACTGAACGATATCATGCACAATATCGTTCAGTGCCAGGCACCCTTCCTCATCCCCGAACATGCAACAACCTGACAATATCGTCAGGTTGGCTTGCATGTTCAGGCGATGAACGACAAAGACCAACGACCTGCGGGAGCGCGCATCGTTGCTCGTTATTGTTCATTGTTTTTGCATACAAACTGGACGATATAGTGAAGGACCGAACAATAATGATATCGTTATCGTTCCGTTGTTTAAAATATCGCTCAGTGTGTACGCGGCTTTACTCCTGACAGTCCAGGAATCAGAAAATCTCACCAAAGCCAAATTTTACCCAATCTATTATCCCTCACCTAAACATTATGTACCGGCAAGTCTTGTTGCTCATGTGCAGCAATTAGAAGCTACAACTGACTTTCAAAGGAAAATGAAATAATGTAAGAGGAAATTATTATCCTGCTCAGGCAGGTGTTATTACAGTTTACAGTACATGAATCAGCTACATAAGGATATCTTAAAGGAAAGTAACCCAAAAAATATTCATGAACAAAACATTAGCAAACACTCTGGTTTTTTTTTTATGCTGTGACTACAGGCATGGAACTGTGACTTCTTAAAAAAGCCTATTATAAGTGAATCCCCCTGGTATTATTGCATATTCTTGTTGCTTGTGGTCTTCATTTGAGTGAGCTGAACTAATACAGTAAATTCACACACAACAGAAATAGGGAGCGTGGGAGGGTGAACCAGAACAGTGAGGTACAAAATCTGTCTAGCATTACCTAAGACTTAACAAACTTCTCCCTAACAATTCTATAGGACAGGAGAAAGCCACAACTAACATTTTCAGTCTTAAAGGGTAAACAACTCCAACACATTAAAGAGGCAATACACAGAGAAACACCTCATGGTTTAATCTCCTTCATGTTTATTTCAATTTAAAACCTTCTGTCCTACTAAGATGAGTGGAAGGATGAAAGACATAAGTTGGGTACACATTAGACAATATTTTGCCCAATCTGCCAACATATCATCAAAATTGCCTAATGTGGAAGCACTATATTGGGCCATACGCGCTCCCGTTTGGTCGTTAGTTGCATCGCTAGGTCGGCGCTAGGTCGGCTCTCAATCTGACAATGAGACTGAGGACCCCATTTCGCGGTATGCAGCTGATGCCGAGATATCGGGCGGTCGGGCACCGGATTGTGTAATGTGTACCGGCTGCCCGATGTCGGACGGTCACCCATGCAGTTGTCTATTGCATCACTGGGTACACACATTGGGCCTTATTCAGACCCGGTCGCGAGCGCTGAGTGCTCGCAACCAGGTCGATGTTTGCCCACTGGGTATGCGCACGTCAGAGCCGGCTCTGACGTGCGCATGCATGAGACCCGGCTAGCGTCGGGCGCTCCGTCGCTACGGGTCTCACACCAAAGGGGGCGAGCTGTTGATGGTGATTGATAGCTTGCCCCATTTGGGAGGCGGGCAGGGGGGGTGGCCGGCCAAACGGGGGCGTTCCCGACAGAACGCTTGCCATTTGGGGGTGGCTCCACTGACATCATTGCTGATGTCAGTGAGGAGCTTCCTGCTCGATCAGAGCAGGAAGCTCCCTGGGGCTTGCATTCGCCGAGACCCAACCCTAGGGTCTCATCGCAAGCCCCGATGGTCGCGATGGTCCTGACCATGGCGACCATCAACCTGGTCGCTCACTAGAGCTGTGGGTGGTAACCCACAGCTTAGCTAGCGACCAGGAGGCCGCACTTCACACCACAAGCAGCCGCCCTCATTCCGAGCGACCGCTTGTATCTAGTGATCGACTCTGAATGAGGGCCATTGTTTAGTGTGTACCCAGCTTTAGTCTGGCTCTCTTTTGAGGAGATAAAAAATCCTAATAAACTTTGGATTGTTAATGTTAGCAAGTATTAAAACATGGTTGATCAAGTTTTCTAATACATCGCAATGTTTGTATTAATATAATAAGCAGGATCTTTTTCTTTAAAACATTGATGCAAAAAGAAACTGGTTTAAACAAAAAAGACTGGTTTAAACCCCAAAAAATGTTTGATTTTTTAAAAAAATTTTAAAAACAGTTTTTTTTCCAATCCTGCCGCAATGTGAGGCTTATCTTTGAGGAGAATTGTTTGTTGATAGACTCCTTGTCTAATGTTTGAGGAGTTATTTTGGTCGGTAGGCCAATGCACATTTGCAAGATGAAAGCGGGCACTGTTGCAAGAAACAGTTGATGCAGTGAATTCTATTGGGAATTTATAATGCGACAATCACCAGTGTGTGAAGCATTTTTCAAACACCTGAGGCTGTGTCAAATCCAAGATGGCCCTGAAATGGCGCTCTACATGCAGCACTGGAAGAGGTTCACCTGTTGAGGTGGATTATAATGAGTATGACGAACAGGTCATGGGAATAATGCCGCAGGAACTGGTGTCAGGAGTTACCTTGCATGCCACAGTGCACCACATGCTTGTGTCTCTTTTTGTATGCATCATAATTAGGTACCTACCGACAGGATGGTATTTAGAAGATACTACCAGAGGTTTCTGCACAAGCTCCTGGCCCCTCTCCCATTATGCTGGCATCTTATGAGCTATTAAGACCTATTAAAACCACAATAGCTCCTCTGATGCACAAGCAGGCAGATAGTTTCAAGCAGGCACTGCAGGAAGCCAATGCTAATATTGTGTAGCTTATCCAAAGAGTCCATTCAGCTGAATTAAAACTTGGAGAGACTTTACAGGATGTCTGTTCTCTCAAGCAACAATATAATGATATACACAAGCAACATCTGCAGGTCCTTAACAAGCTAGATGACCTAGAGAACAGCTCCAGAAGGAACAACTTAAAGGTGTGGCTTTAACTTCCTTCCTTACTTCGACCCTTTTGGAATTACTTGGGGTTCAGGATTCCTGTGGAGGTTTGATTGTGAAGAGGGCTTACTGCATCGGCCCGCCACACACTAACACAGATGGCTGTCCTAGAATAACCATCTTCCATTGTTTAAATTTTCTTCACCGGGAAGAACTCTGGCAGGCTTCTAGATGTTGGCGCTCCATATCATGGGAAGGACATGAACTTTTCCTGTTTCAGAATTACTCTGTAGAGGTCACCATGGTTTGTAAGGCCTTTACACCAGTGTGTGCTGATCTGGTCAAGCTGGGTCATCGCTCTGCACTCCTGTTTCCAGCCAAACTGCGTCTCTTCACAGAGTATTCTTTACTGAATTTCACCAACTCGGATTACGCTACTGCTTTTTTGCGTGAAGAGGAGCTGGCTCGGCAAGCTGCATCTCAAGTTCATCTCCTGGTTCCCGAGGCCAAGAATCACCTGGGTATACTGTGAACTGAATTCCGTGATATCAGCAGGATCTCATTCCTGTGGCTCCAATGGACTTTGTATCATATACTGCTATTATGTTTGATATTATTCTGTAATTTCCCCGATGCCTGGAGACAGGCGCCCGGGATCCCGATCGAAGGGATGCCAGGCGCCGCGAGTGGACAGCCGCGTGGGGTGGAGGGTTAGGTTTAGGGCACCCTGGGGGGACTTATGGTTAGGCACCCCCCAGGAGGGTTAGGGTTAGGCTAGGGGGAGGGAGGGTTAGGCACCCCCGGGGGAACTTAGGGTTAGGCACCCCCCCCGGGAGGGTTAGGCTAGGGGGAGGGAGGGTTAGGGTTAGGCACCCCCGGGGGGGACTTAGAGCTAGGGAAGGAGGGAACTGAATGTCGGCATGTATGCTTATACCTCAAGAGTGTGTTTAAAAAATATTTTATTATTCTGTCTTTGCTTTAGGTGCTGTCAAAGTGGTCACTATATACATGAGTGGCTTTATTTATTTACATTTATGGTTGAATTAAATATCTTAATTATGCCGAGTTATGATAAATAATTTGTTTTGAATTGCCTGCTCTTTGATTCTTTTAGAGTGACTACATTCTGAGTTTCTGATATGGCCTCCTTAAAATTTGGCTCATGGAATGTAGTAGGGATTAATGCCCTCATCAAGCGGAAAAAGCTGTTTTCTTAGATATGTAAACGGAGAGCAGATATAGTTATACTACAGAAGACACATCTGTTACCACCCGAGGAACTTAAACTTAATTGTATGGGCTTTTCAGTTTTGTCTTCCGCCTCCTTTTCCTCCTGGTAACTTTAGTGAGAAAGCAGCTTTCTCTGCAGCTTCATAATTCATTCTCTGATGCATTCAGTAGGTTTACTATTTCGGTGGTTACTATAATGCACAACAAATTTGTTTTGTGCAACTTATATGCCCCTAACAACTACTCTAAGCGTTTTTTTCAGCATATTCTTGCAAAATTGAGCCCTCATAATGACGCTCACATAAGTGTAGGGGGTGATTTTAATTTGGTGTCCTCCCCTTATATGGACCTTCAGTGTCTACCACACCATACACCCACCCTCCCTTCTTTAGGTATTCTCCAGTTAGCCTTTTCTCTTCATTTAGAAAACGTTTGGAGAGTCTTCCACTCCACTGACAGGGAGTTTTCGTGCCTTTCTACTGCTCACTTTGTCTGACATTGATTAGTTTCTCCTGTCTAGTATACTACTCTCTCGAGTGGTAGACTCAGGCATTGAACCCTTTGGTTTGTCTCTCCATGCTTTTATTTGGTTCTCTATAACCCCGGTGGCTGACTGTGGCACTTACATAGCACAGAGATTCCCCTCTTACCTTGCAAGCTCTGTTAAACTTCGTAATATGCTCTAGGCAAAGTGGCGTGAATATGAGTCTAATAACTCAGTACATGCTGAAACACCTCTCCTTTACTGGCAGGCTGCTAAGTCGGTTTTGCTGGGCAAGGTCATTGCTTTTGTGTCTCAATACAAAAAAGATTGCTCGCAACTATACCAACAGGCGTAAACTGACCTCACTCAATCCTATCAAGAATTTAAATCCAGACCTTCCCCAACTACACGAGAGGAGTTTCAAAAGGTCAAATTTCTTTTTGACAGAGTATTTGATAAATTGGCATCTCAACAAGATTTAAAAAAAAAATATGTATTTTCTATAAACATGGTAACAAGTCAGGGAGACTTCTCTCCAATAACTCCTCAACCAGCATCCCCTTCCTTCAAGCTCCGAACGGTTTTCTCATTTGGGGAGGAGAGGAGATAGTTGGTTTGCTACGCTCCTTCTATTCAAAGTTATAATCCCGCCCAATGATTGACTTTTCTATGAAAATAGCCTTCTGGGAGAAAACCTCTTTGCTTTAATTTCTTCTGACCAGGCTGATGCCCTAATTGCTCCAATCTCCTTAGAAGAGGATGCCGATGCTATAAAACATTTGAAACCTCATGATGTATCCATAGGATTTACTCACATATTTTATTTATATCGATGATTTTATTTGTATGACACTCCACTATTAGCATCCATAAGGTGGTCTTGGTGATCCAGACATCTGCTTTGTCTCCTAACTCTAGCAAAAACATGTTTGTATCAATGGATGCAGAGAAGGCATTTAACCTGGTCACCTGGGATCAACAGTTTCTATCACTGCTACAGGCTCTATACTCCTCTCCAAGTACCCAGTTGTCCACTAATGGATACTTATCTTCTCTTTTCTTTGTACACAGAGGCATGCATCAAGGGTGTCCCCTGTCCCCATTACTGTTTGCGATATCCCTGGAGCCCCTGGCTGTCGCTTTGTGGGCCTTACCCAGTTTCAAAAGGATCCATGTTGGAGCAACTGGATCCTAAATCTCCCTTTTCGCAGATGACATGCTCCTCTTTGTATCCGACCCTCTCACCTCTATCCCTGCTATTTTGTCTCTGTTGTCCGCTTTTGGGGCCTTTGTAGGTTACAAGATTAATTTACATAAATCGGAACTGCTATCAATAGGAAACGCACATGGTTTTACTTCCTCACATTCTTGTTTTAGTCAATTTCATGTTACTGCACATAAATTTAAATATCTAGGTATATATATTTCAGTATCTCTCTCTTCTCTATATAATCTGAAGTTCACTCCCGTTCTTGGTCAAATACCTAATCTGCTAGAGGCTTGGAAGCTATTGGATCTGTAAATATTGGGGGTGGGGGGGGGGTGGCCCTAATTGAAATAGTTATTTTCCCTAAACTATCCTATCTTATCCAAATGCTCCCTGTTTCCCTCACTAAGGCAGACATTAAACATTGCACCCAAATGTTTACCAAATTTATATAGCGGGGCGGACGTTCCCTTGTAGCAGCCTCCAAGCTGCTATTACCTCAATCAGCCGAAGGTGTGGGATTGCCTAGTATAGCAGGTTTTACTAATGCAGTGTTTTTTAGGTACTTCAGCGATTGGCTTCTCAATAAGGAGACCTTCACCCATGCTCCTACAGAGACGGCAATGTTCTCGCCTTTCATGACAGCTGCTTTCCTCCATTCCCTGAGACATAAAATACAGCCTCACATATTCAATAATGTATTATTTCATGACACCTATCTTCCCTGGCGGCCTATCTGTTGTAAATATTCTAGGCCCTCTATGGTCTCTAAATATATCCCTTTCTGCAACAAATCCTTGTTTCCGACTTTGGAGGGAGAGGGGTATAGCAAGAATTAGAGACTTTTTTTGAGCCAGGTGGCATTATCCTCTCTTTTAGGGGCCTATTCATCATACAGTAACTTAAAATTTGATGGAGGTAATTAGGTTTAGAACTCGCATGGAGTTCTACCTAATTACCGGAGGAATTCATCAGTCCTCCTCTCCATAACTATCTATTTAGAAAAGCTGTCATTTTTGAGATGACAGCTTTTTGGGAAATATATAATTTTCCCTCTCTATACTAAGTTACCGCAGCTGGAATCTGTGCTGCGTATGCACTGTTACATTCGTAAAACCAGCACATGCGCAGCACTGCCTACAGCTGCGGTAATTTTGTGTCCCCTCCCCCACCCCCTCCACATACCACCCCCCCCGTCCCCGACTTACCTGCCCGCTGCAGCACCTCCAGCTCCGGTGTCTGCTCTGACACGTGCCCTCCCAGCAGACCACAGTACCGTTTAGTAAAAAAACAAAAACATTTTTTTATTTCTAAACTTTATTGTGTTCTGCAGGGAGAACACAGTGTCCGAGCAGCCACTGGAGCCAGAGGAGGGACCAGAGCAATGGACGAAGATGTCGGGGGACCTGCCCAAATGAAAGCAGGTAAGTGTCACCTGCTATTCGCCACCTCACAATGGTGGATAGTAACTCCATCAAATTCCGAAAATACATAATTTTCGGAATTTGCTGAATACCAGAATTTCCATATCCCCATACTAATGTACTAATGTATGGGGAGTGTGGAAATTAACGCAGGGGGACTTAACCAGGAGATATCAGTAATATCTCCTGTGTTAAGTGTCTTGATGAATACTAAAATAACGGTAATTAAAGAAAATGTCCTTAAAAACGTTATTTTAGTGTTAATGAATAGGCACCTTAGTGCTTTACAAGTTAAGTGCAAATCCCACATAATCAGTTTTTTATGTACCTCCAGACTTCTCACTTCACATGTACAATTATAGCTCCACTGCCTGCTCTCCCTACTCAAGATCCTATCCATAATTCCATACATTGCTGTCTTAGATTTTTTTACATTTATATAAAACCAGATATTTATGTGAGAACCTAGCCAGTCACTCTTCTGATAGATTATGGTGCCGCACGATGGCAGCCTGGGAGAAATATATTCATGCTATTTCCTCCCGACCCACCTAATCCAGCACTGTGAAACTACCCTTGAGCATCTACGGTGCTCCTGGTTACAGGAGATTCACTTGAAAACTATCCTGTCATGCCCACTACAAGGAATCCCCTACTGAGGGGCTGAAAGCTGCGGTCCCGTGTTGAGGGAGAAATCGGATGTGAGGGGCCTGAATGTAAGTTTTCCTCATCCACAAGTATCGGATGTTGATGAGACCTGACCAAAGGCGCAGAGTCTAACCTGCTGGAAGGTGTTCACCAGTGACCCCTCCAAGCGGGATGTGGGTTTAGCTGCTCCCGGCAAGCAGGTCGTGGCCCTTTGGTCAGGTATCCGATACGAGTGGGAAATGGAGAGAGGTACACCATTATGGCCCAGAAGAAGTACTAATACATATTCTATACCTATTGGTACAGAGTTGGCACAATAGAAATTGCTTCCAGAAGTGGTACAAGAACGACAAGGGGAAAGGTCCACTGAGGAGTAGGATACTCTGCTGGCACTGGAGGAGGGTGGTGATTGTGCTGACTGGGAAGGCGCTGACAGTACGGAGTGTGGATACTGGAACACCATTGGTACAGAAGGTGATTCAGTGGTTGTACTCGGTTGGTGTGTACAGAGTACACGATGTGCGAATCCAGATGCACTGGAGAGTGGCTCTGAAGTTGTACCCAGTTGTGTGTACTGAGTCCCCAATGTGCAATCCAGATGCACCGGAGGATGGTTCGGCAATTGTACTCAGTTGTGTATACTGAGTTCACAATGTGTGAATCCAGATGCACTAGAGGGTGATTCAGCAGTTGTACTCAGTTGTGTGTACTGAGTAGACAATGTGCAAATCCAGATGCACCGGAGGGTGGTATCAAGATGATGTTAGAAATTAACTCGAGAGTGTAGAATCAGTAACCTGTAATTGAATGATGACAAGCATACACCTGTAGTGATGTTGTTTCACAGTCAACTTCTTGGTGTCCAAAGCCCAGTTATATACCCTAAGGTAGAAGTTCATTGGAGATCAGCGTCAGCTGACCGAGACTACGCTACCATTGGTTGAAGGAACAGTCAGGTGAGAAAGAATAACATGGCGGCGCCCATTATGGCAACTTCGGAAACCAAGACACGGAGCCACACATGGAAGTCCAAGAGCACCTAAAGCTGGCCACACATCTAAAGATTATCTGTCCAACCAGCCAACTAGCTGATTGGTTGGAATGAAAATCTGGTAAGGTATGAAAGCAAATGACAATCAGCAATTTGCCCCCAAATGCCAGGAAATGGACAAAAACTGTTGTTTAAACAAATTGTTTAGATCAAACATTTAACAAACTTGTCTGACGACCATTTTCATCTGTTTTCTGGCATTGAGTAGCAAATAACTGATCATCATTTACTCCCATGAGTTACCAGATTTTCATTCCAACCAATCAACAAGTTGGCTGGTTGGATGTAAGTTGGTCTAGTGTGTGGACAGCTTAAGGCAAAATCCTCAGCGCGTCACCTGACGCCGCACCTGTCCGACCTCACAAGAAGTCAGAGGAAGCCGATGCTGGGGTGAGTAACAGCCGATCCTAGGCCACACCCTGACAGATCCATAGGACATTTATTTCTCAGGACCGAAGGAGATTTATGGTGCCTGAGGAGTCGGGCACTTGTCCCAAATGTAAACGTCCCGATGCAAACTTTTTTCATAACCTCTGGTCCTGCCCCAAAATTCTAAAGTTTTAGGATGCGTCTCATTAATAAAATTTTTCAGCTGAATGTACGTAGTGATCCTTTAGCGATGTTATGTGCTAATATTGTTAATTGGGACCTTGGTCCAGAAGCACAACAGATTATACCTTTGCTTTCAGTTATAATCACTGTAACCAAACGAGTTATATTATGTAATTGGATGTCTTCCACTCCGCCTTTCCTTGAAGCAGTTAAATCAATCCTACTAAAAATGTTATACTGTCACAGGCAGGCCGTCTTTCCAGCTTTGGAACCTGGGGTTTTATATAAAGTGGGGCAAATATATTGAATCGCTTGATTCCTACACCCAAAGTAAAATCCTTAACGTATTTGAAACAACATCTTGGTACTTGTATCGGCAATTGACATGAGGATTCTGTACATTTTTGCATGGCCTGGCAAGTTATTTGAATTGTTTTCCACCTATTTTGTATAGCCTTGCTGTGCTTCAGACCCCAGTAGCACACACAGGGGAGGTTTCTGAGTACCCAGAACCCCACTGACAGACTGAAGTGCAGGAACCATGCTTTTAAGCCCCACTCCCACGCGGGAAATTGCCCCGATTTCGTCAGGGTGTAAGTGCATGCTGCAGCGTTGGGTCATTGATTTGATGAGTATCACATTTAAGCTTATTTGCACTGTTGCACTTTACTGTGAACTGAAGCTGTATTGAGTTATGCTTTGGTGATATATAAAGACTTTTACTTTTTTTGCATCTATTTTGGTGTGCTGGTCGTCTATTTGATATGGACATTTCTATCTATCTAGCTATTTGGACCAGGCACCCATGAAAAAACCTGTTTGAGTGTGCAAGACTTGGGAACTCTGGTCTATATATATATATATATATATATATATATATATATATATATAAATCTGGAAAATCCTGTGTTTTCCCCTGGACCCAGTGAGCTCCTGAAAACTTTGCGTTCACTCTTTTGGTGAAATGCATGTTTGCATTCTCTGATGTTATATGCTCGCTTTTTCTTTTCCAATCCCCCCCCCCCATTTTATAGAATTGCAGTGATGGGATGGCAACATCTTGTGTAGGTCTGGCTTATAGTTGGTCCAAGGACCACCCAAGCCTTTCATTGTTTTGTATGCTACACAGTATGTATCAGTTGTATACTGCCTGTTGTTTCAATGCTGTTCTCTTTTTATATGTTTGATGTCTTTACAACCGACTACTTTGACTTTTTATTAGAGATGTGCGCTGACCCACATATTTTGGTTGTGGATCTGGATCTCCCCTGGTTTTGGATATGGATTGGTTTTTGCCAAAACCTCACCTCTGTGTTTTGTTTTTCGGTTCTGGTTTTGGATCTGGATTTTTTCTTTAAAAAATCATAAAAACAGCTAAAATCACATAAAATGGGCCCTTTTTTTGTTTCTACAGTATTATTAACCTCAATAACATTTATTTCCACTCGTTTCCAGTCAATTTTGACCACCTCACAGCTCACAATACTGATTTTTTCATCTAGTTAAGGGCCACAAGGTTGCATCCAGCTAGCTTGCTCAAAACTGAGTGATAAATAGAGTTGAGAACTGTACAAAGATGATGGTTGGGGTACCCCTTGAGCATTGAAGAATTGATAGTTGATAATTGATACAATCACTGGCTGAAGTAAGAATTGATAGTTGGCGCAGCCACTAGCTGAAGTAAGAATAGTTGATACTTGATAATTGGTGCAGCCCCTGGCTGAAGATTTGATAATTGGTGCAGCCACTGGCTGAAATAAAAAGAGTTGATACTTGATAAATTGGTGCAGCCCCTGGCTGAAGAATTGATAGTTGGCGCAGCCACTGGCTGAAGTAACAAGAGTTGATATTGATAATTGCTGCAGCCCCTGGCTGAAGAATTGATAATTGGTATAGCCCCTTGCTGAAGAATTGATAATTGTTGAAGCCCCTGGCTGAAGAATTGATAATTGGTGCAGCCCCTGGCTGAAGAATTGATAATTGGTGCAGCCACTGGCTGAAGAATTGATAGTTGATAGTTAATTGTTGATGCAGCTTCCGGGCTGAGTAGTAGTGGAATACAGAGCTATGATTAGGAAGGTACCAGTCCTGCAACAGCCTTGAGGGCTGGAACTCTTTTCAAGTTGCGGCCATTACAGCCTTAAGGGCTGGTGAGGAGTAACAACACGTGGCCTTTGGGCTGTGTAGCTGTTAGGTTGATACAACAAGCAGAAATTGGTTCAGAATTTTCTTTTAAAAAAAATGAAAGGGGCATGCAGGAAATGATGTCTGTGGCCATTACAATTTCTGGCCATTCATAAACCATAACATTAAAAATGTCAGGCAGCAATGCCCCAACCAGCACATAATGGAAAGGAAAAAGGTGCAAAATGGAATTGTCCTTGTGCCCTCCAACCCACCCTTATGTTGTATATATGAAACAGGACATTCACAGTTTAACAAACCAATCACTTCAGCGACAGGGACTGCCACTTGTGGCTGAAATTATTGGTTTGTTTGGACCCCCCACAAAACAAGCTGCCAGTGCGCAGTGGACATTGATGGCAATGATCCCATACACAAACTGGGTTTGCAATACATTAGATGTCGTCATCATCATATTTCACACAATATGAATTCGTCCCTGCTGGAATCCACCATTACAGACGCTTCAGTATTTTTTGGACAGAAGTGCTGGTAAAGGTCTTCCTCATGGAATTTGTAATTCATTTTGATGAACATCATCTTTTCCACATTTTGGGGAAGTAACCTCCGATCATGGACAAGGTTCCCAGCTGCGCTGAAAACTCTTTCAGAGTACACACTGGAGGGTGGGCAACTTAAGTACAGCAAAGCCAGTTTGTGTAAGGGACTCCAAATTGCCTCTTTTTCCTGCCAGTAGTGAAACAGACTGTCTGACATGCCTATTTGGATGCGATCCCTAAAATAGTCACCCACCATTCTCTGAATGGTGACCGTATCAGACAAAGTCACGGTAGACATGCCACTCATTGTAGGCAGTTCTTTCAGACCCAACCAGATGTCATTAGATTTTACTGACTGATCTGCATCACCACCAGCAGTGGGTCTCTTAGGAAAATGTTGTTTTTTCCTGGCAGCTGTAGAAACTGAAGGAGGAGATGCTGCCATGTCACGTTCCACTTGAACAGACAATTTTTTCACCACCAGCTCTTTGCATCTTTTCAGATTTATGTCCATCAGAAAGAAAGACACAAGGTATGACTTAAACCTAGGATTAAGTATGGTCGTCAAAATATAGTGATCTGATTTCAAGGGATTGACAACCCTTGGACACTGTCGAAGTGAATGAAGGGCTTAATCTTCAAGTTCCACATACTTAACGGAATCACTCCGTTTCAGCTCCTCCTTCAGTTTCTCCAGCTGCTTTTGCAAAAGTCTGATTAGGGGAATGACCTGACTCAAGCTGGCAGTGTCTGAACTAACTTCACGTGTGACAAGGTCAATAGGTTTGAGAACCTTGCACAAAATTGAAATTATTCTCCACTGCGCTTGACTAAGATGCATTCCCGCTCCTTTCCCTATTTATAGGCCATAGTGTAGCCTTGGATGGCCTTTTTCTGCTCCTCCATCTGCTGAAGCATATAGAGGGTAGAATTCCACCTAGTTACTACCTCTTGCTTCAGGCAGGGCAAATTCAACAGTTCTTGCTGGTGCTACAAACTTCAACACGCAGTTGCTGAATGTCAAAAATGTCCAGAAATCTTTTGTGCCAACGAGAGCATCTCCTGCACGCCCCTGTCGTTTTTAAAAAAATGTTGCACCACCAAATTCATTGTGTGAGCAAAACATGGGATGTGTTCAAATTCGCCCACATGCTTTGCTCGCACAATATTGCTGGCATTGTCAGAATTCACAAATCCCAAGGAGAGTCCAAGTGGGGTAAGCCATTTTGCAATTATTTCCCTGAGCTTCTCTAAGAGGTTCTCAGTGGTATGCCTCTTACTAAAACTGGTGATACACAGAGTAGCCATCTCTGAATGAGCTGGCATTTGTTAGCTGCTGCTGCTGTTTGCACTGTTGGAGGCAATACACCTACCCAGTGGGCTGTCACAGTAATGTAATCTTTAGTTTGCCCTGTCCCACTTGTCCACATATCTGTGGTTAAGTGGATAATGGGCACAACGGCATTTTGGAGGACATTAATAAGACTTTTTTTAATGTCCTTGTACAGATTGGGAATTGCTATTCTAGAGAAGTAGAATCTAGAAGGGACATGGTAGCGGGCACACACGACCTCCATTAACTGTGTAAAACCCACTGCATTAATGGCAGATACTGGATGCACATATAATACCAGCATAGCTGTTATGGCATCAGTAATTCGCTGTGCAACTGGGTGTTTGCCGTCATACCTTTTTGCCAAATCAAAGAATTGTGTGACAGTCAATTGTTTGGTTAAACTTCTTGAACTACTAAAAGTAGTCTTCTTCCTGTGGTCCCGTTCTGGGATGAAGATCCACTCATAGAAACAGCAGCAGCAGGCATAATACTCAAGGATCCTTCTGAGGAACATCGGATAGGACAGGAGTCAGTCCTTATGATATTGGATGCAGGACTACTTCCGATCACGAATGAGGATGTTGATGATGATGTAGGTGTTGGTGGTGGATATTGCAGGCGCTTTGATCCAAATAGAAGGGAGCAGCTTGGGGACACTGGACTGATTGTTGTTTGTTTTTCTGTCCCAAAAGTTTCAATTTCAATACCCTTTCCAATTTGATGAATGTGCTGCAAGTGACGTAACAGGGAAGAGGTTCCAAGATGGTTAAGGTCCTTACCTCTACTCACTGTTACATGGCAACGGTTACAAATGGCTTGGCAATGGTTGTCTGGATTTGGGTGGAAATGATTCCACACATGAGATGTCGATTGTTTGGTCCTTTGCCCAGGCATGCCAACAATGGGATTTTTCCCACCATGGGCAACAACTGTTGCCTGATTGTGATTTACAGTTTTTGCACAAACATCCTCATCATCCTTATTGTTGTTGTTGCCAACTACATAAATATCCTCCTCATCCTCCTCGTGCAATTCCACAGAAGCATCTTCGATTTCTACACCAGCATGTTAACTTGTGCTGCTCATCCCCACATTTGCAGAGGGCACACAAATGGTGGAGGTACGATCCTCTTCTAGTACAGTATTAGAAAGGTCAGACTCACTCATGGCAACCGTGGACACACTTGGACTCTCCTCAGGGATTTGTGACTTTTCGGAGACAATTTAATTGTTTTTTTGTACCTCTTCTACAAGCAGAAGGGCTTAAATCATCACATCATAAATAAAGGCCAACGGGTGTCACAGTTTTTGCTCACTTGGGTGCACGCTTGTACACCAGGGATGGGCTTTTTAGCAGTATTAAGACAGAGACACGACTGCAGCAAAAGATGCAAGAACATCCACATCTCCATCAGTCTCAGAATCAGCCCTAAATATACAGAAAGAGATGGACCCATACTAAATTCATAAAAATTCCTGTTTCTCCTGGTCTTTCCCTTTCTTATTTCATCTCTCACTTCCCGCTCTCTCATCCCCATATTTCTCTCCTCCCCAGGGGTGCAGAGAGGGGGGGAGCAGGTACTAATTACCTGGGCCTGGGCTTGCTGGAGGGCCCCTCCCTCTTATGTCACAGCAGCCCAGCACACGCTGCTGTGTGCTGGGCTGCAATGGGAGACTGCTCGTGGCTGCTAATGCAGCAGTCGGAACAGTCTCCTATGCCTATGGGGGGAGCGATCATGCTGGTTGCGCCTCCCATTGGCTGTGCGCCTTGCTGAGGGGAACACAGCGCCTCCCGTCTCAGCGCACAGTGCTGAAAAAAATATTTAATTTTTTTTCTCAAGGGGCGTGGTCACGCTTCCTACGATTAAGCCACACCCCATCACCTGGGCCCGATGCGGCTGTCAGCGGCCCTGCTCCTCCCTCCACTATTTCTCTTTCTCCCTCTCATATTCTTGCCCCTCTTTCTCTGATCCCGCACTCCTGGTAGAGAAGGCATTTCTCCCACATTCCTGCCCACTTCCTAGTAAAGAGTGCAGAATGGGGAGAATTTCAACAGCGATCAGGGTCTCCGTGTAGGGGGCGGGGCTTAATGATGCAATTCTACAAGACTTGAGTCATTTGGCTTAATGACGCGGAAAATCAGGCCATGCCCCTCAATGATGCCCACCTGCCTCTCCTCCCCAGGCTTTTCCCGAGGAGGAAAAAAAAAAGTAGTCAAGTATGGTCTAATGCGATATTTTAAAGTTGCAAGTCAGCCGCATAGGGCAGAGTATGCACTGCCACAGCCAATTTACAGACATTTCCACATATCCTATGTTCCTTCATAGGGGAGGAATGAGGTAATTTGATTGCAAATGATGTGTGTAGAGAAATTGAGGGTAACTATGAATGAATGTCATAGAGTAAGTAACTGGCATAGTAACAGTAGCACAAATATGGAGGGTGAGGGCACTCAGGGGGAGTAACAAGGAGGGAGAGGGCAGGGACACTAAGGGGGAGTGTACTGTCATGTGAGAAGGACTGTCATGGTAGTGCTTATGACGGAACCACAATACCCAAGATACAGGGCCGCCCATGTAAGTCCACCAGCGCCTAAGGCAGAATCCTCTGTGTGTTACCCACCACCACACCTGATGTCTGACCGCACGAGAAGTCAGGGGAAGTCTGTGCAGAGGTAAGCAATGGCCGATCCTAGGCTGAACCATGACAGAGGGTGAGAGCAGGGACATTGAGGGGAAATTACAGGGAGAGTGAGAGGAGGAACACTGAAGGGGAATTACAGGGAGGGTGAGGGCAGAGGCACAGGGGTGAAGTTACAGGGAGGGTGAGGGCAGAGACATGGGTGGAGATACAGGGAGGGTCAGAGCAGGGACACTGAGGGTGCAATTCAATTGTATTATTGTACCGGATCTCCCAACTAAAGTGATGGAAGATTGCAGGGCGATACTTTTAATTGATGCCGAACATGCCCAAAGAGGTCGAGTTTAGTCATGTAAAATATTGCTACACCCGACCAAAGTGCTGAGTGTTATTGCGAAAAGTGCCATTTGGGCGCCCAAACATGTAACTTTTCACACATTTCAGCTTGCCACCTCCAGGGGGTGCGAGCTGAAATGCCGGTGCTGATAGCTGATTGTGCCTGACAGGAGCAACAATTGAATAGCTCCATCGGGTGTGAAGGCGAGCTCAAACAATTGAATATTGCCATGAGAGGGAGATACAGGGGGGGGGGGTGAGGGCTGGGACACTCAGGGGAAGTTACAGGGAGGGTGAGGGCAGAGAAACTGTGGTGGAGTTACAGGGAGGGTGTACACTGAGGCATGTACACTGAGGTGAAGAGGTTGTAGGAGGTTGAGTGCTGGGGCACTGAGGGAGCCAACTGTGGCCATGTGATATATATATATATATATATAGGGAAAAAAGGGGGACAAGGACAAGTGCCTGATAGTGTAGTAATTGATTACACCGTGAAATAAGTATATGAATGCTGATATGCGCGTACCGTAAGTATACTTGTATATTAAGCATATAGGAAAACAATCCTTAGATCGCAGTCGTAGGATCCCACATCGGACGTAGTCTGCAGCTTTTGTCTCTCCACCCCACAACAGCCAGGAAGTCACCGACCAGACTACTACAACCTTATTGGAGCAGAATAATTTGCTTCCATAGTGTGGTATGTTTAGTTAATACTGAATTTTAATTCACAAAGTACACATATCACACATAATACAAATTGGTAAAATGATAGCTTATCTTATGGGTCGCAAAAGGTCTGTTCCTGTTGGGGTACGTCCAGATAATATCAGTATGTCCACTCAGTTCATATAAGGTAGGTATATATGGTGAGTAAGGATAGTGTGTCAAATCCAACGCGTTTCACCTTTCAATAGGGGTCATATATGGTGAAGTACAGGGAGGCCTTAAACACCTCTCTATTCCCTCCAAAATTTGGCCGATTTTGGCACCCTCAGAAGTCACTTCCGGTTCGCAGCTGCCCGGAACCGGAAGTGCACACCCGCTCTGATGTCCGCGACTGGAAGTGCGTGTCTCGCAGTGACTATTGCCGGAAATACACCTCACTTGCAGTTTGCGGCTGTTTCACCGGACGTGATCATAATGATCAGACCACGTTTTTATAGAGGATGGTCACAGGCTATTATTGCCCTGCACTGATATATACCATAGAGAACAGCAGTCCTACCACATAGCATCCTATTTGGCTATATACACGGATGCCATTTTGTTGGAGATCAGGGGAACCAAATATCAAGAAATTTTGCAGACCAAGGTTCAAGGCCAAAAAATGAAGTTGTTACATATATACATAATACTTCAGTTAGAAAACTATATAAAAAACTATTAAAAATTGCATATTTAAAACAGTGTAACACTATAGAAAAACATAATAGTTTACTTTTATCTTAAAAATCCAGAATAAAAATCCAAATGTATAAGAATTGATCCAGCCTACAAAATATCTAATTTAAAATTTTTAGACCAGTTTTACTTACAGATTTGCGGGATGGCTATGGGCAATGTCTTTGCACCAAGTTATGCAAATATTTTAATGGGTCAGTGGGAGGAGAAACATGTGTATAAAAATAATCCATACTTTGATAAAATAAAATTTTACAAAAGATATATCGACAATATCATCATAGTGTGGGATGGTGAAGAAAGTGATTTTAAACAATTAATTGATTTTATACATTTATATGATTTTAATTTTAAGTTCACTATCAATATTAGTAGCCATGTGGAGTTCCTTGATTTGGTACTCTCAAGTGAAGGAGACAAAGTGATTATGAAGAACGATATAAAAAATGTAGATACAAGTAGCTATCTTCATTATAAAAGTAGACATGCCAAATTGTGGAAAGAATATATATCGTACTCTCAATTTTACCGAATTAAGAGGAACTGCTGTACAGATGCCACCTATCAAGAGCAGGTAACGATATATACAGATCATTTTAGAGAGATACCCGGAAAACATCTTACAACAAGCCCTGTCCAAAAGTGAACAAAAAAACAGACAAGAACTGTTAGCTCCCAGTATTGGAGAGCCAGGAGAGAAGGAAGAGTTTATTCCCTTCATCACACAATTCAATATTGATGAGGTGATAATTAAGAAAACTATCACTAAGCATTGGAATATTCTAAAGATGGATCCAATTTTGGGAGAGATATTACCAAATAAACCTGCTATTGTATTTAGAAGAGCAAGGAACTTGAAGGAGATTTTGGCTCCCAGTAGATTAAAACAAAAAAATTAACCAAATAAACAAGTTACGCCCAAGTGTGTTGGCTCCTATAAATGTGGACACTGCAATGTATGCAGGTATGTGACCCTAATCGAAGAACCCTCTTTAATTCTGATCAAACAAAGGAATATAAACTGAAACATTTTACCAACTGTATGACTGTCAGTGATATATATAATCGAATGTGGTTGCAAACTCAAATACATTGGGAAAACAAAGAGACTTCTAAAGTTGAGGATTCAAGAACATTTGCGCAATGTTAAGAATAAAGTGGAAGTCATCCTCTATCTGGACACTTCTCTGATGACCACAACTCATCTATAGATAGCTTTTCTTTCAAAGCGATTGCGCATGTTACTCTGGGCCCAAGAGGAGGTGATCTAATGAAATTGTTGGCACAGAGAGAGAAGTTTTGGATCTATGAACTGAACACACTTGTATCCAATGGCCATAATGAAGGATATGAAATAGCCCCATTTCTTTAATATATGAATTTAGTTAATGTATCATCTGGAAGAAATTAGTCAATGTATGCTCTCAGGTTTATTCTTACTTATATATGTACATATTTATTTTTATGAGATATATATACAGTTTTTATTGTTTATGATGCTGTTAGTTTATGTGCTGGATTTATTATTTTAATATATTTTATAGGCTGGATCAATTCTTATACATTTGGATTTTTATGCTGGAGTTTTAAAATAAAAGTAATCTATTATGTTTTTCTATAGTGTTACACTGTTTTAAATATGTAATTTGTAATAGTTTTTTATATATTTTTCTAACTGAAGAAGTATTATGTATATATGTAACCAATTAAGTTTTTGGCCTTGAACCATGGCCTGCAAAATTTCCTGATATTTTGTCCGCCTGATCCCCAAAAATTGTCCTCAATAAAGTAGACCGAATTATTTAAATGGTCTCCGGAAAGATGGACACTGCAGTATCCACAAGTAGCAATTGACTTTGGAGAGTGATCTCCAACAAAATGGCGTCCGTGTAGTTTGCATGGACTCCAAGAAAATGGAGACCACAGTATATAGCCAAATAGGATGCTATGTGGTAGGACTGCTGTTCTCTATGGTACACGATATCAGTGCAGGGCAATAATAGCCTGTGACCATCCTCTATAAAAACGTGGTCTGAACATTATGATCACTTGAGGAGACAGCTGCGAACCAGAAGTGAGGTGTATTTCCGGCAAGTCACTGCGAGACACGCATTTCCGGTTGCGGACATCAGAGCGGGTGCGCACTTCCGCTTCCGGGCAGCCGCGAACCGGAAGTGACGTCTGAGGGCGCCAAAATCGGCCAAATTTTGGAGGGAATAGAGAGGTATTTAGGGCCTCCCTGTACTTCACCATATATGTCCCCTGAGGAAGCCTATTGAGAGGCAAAACACTTTGGGATTGACACACTGCCCTTACTCACCATATATACCTACCTCATATGAACTTTGAGTGGACTTATACTGATCTTATCTGGACGTACCCTAACAAGAACAGACCTTTTACGACCCATAAGATAAGCTACCTTTTTATCAATTTGTATTGTGTGTGATATGTGTACTTTGTGAATTAATATTCAGTATTTACTAAACATACCACCCTATGGAAGCAAATTATTCTGCTCCAATAAGGTTGTAATAGTCCGTTCGGTGACTTCCTGGCTGTTGTGGGGTGGAGAGACAAAAGCTGCAGGCTATGTCCAATGTGGGATCCTATGACTGCGATCTAAGGATAGTTTTCCTATATGCTTAATATACAAGTATACTTACGGTACGCGCATATCAGCATTCATATACTTATTTCACGGTGTAATCAATTACTACACTATCAGGCGCTTGTCTTTGTCCCTTTTTTTCCCCCAGATGTATCCGACTTACCAATCGCCTTTTTCAAGGATTAAGCAGCCACCTGTTTGCAAAAAGGAGTATAGTGTGACTTAACATAAGAAGGAGGAAAGAGACTTCCTGAATAGTACTACCTTCCCGTGTGATTGAACAATTTAAGGAGCAGCGCCACAGTTCCATTCTATTTGTTGTATGTATATATATATTCTCACCGGGATATAGTCAAATACAGACAGCCGGGAAGCCGTCTGATGAAAGCTCGATGACAAAATTCCAACTTGGGAATAAAGATAGGCGTCTAAATCCCGACGCACATCTTATTATAGCCTGATGACGGAACCTGACAGATGGCTTCCCGAACAAAGGTAAGCCAGATACTTTTAGCTGTTAGCCATGGGGGGGGGAGGGTTAGGTTTAGGCACACCTGGGGGGGACTTAGGGTTAGGCACTCCCCCAGGGAGGGTTCGGTTTAGGATAGGGGAAGGGTAGGGTTAGGTTTAGGGTGCGAGAGGGGGGGGTTAGTTCTAGGCACCACCCTGGGAGGGTTAGGGTTTAGGGTAGCGTTTGCTAACTTACCTGCCCCGTCAGGATTCTGTTTGTTCGGGCTTCTATCAGCCACCAGGATTTCATACCCAACCCATCTCACCAATCAGTGGGTTATGAAACATTAATAAGGAGGAACAAACTGGCACTCTCCTATCTGGAATCGTTGTGCTCCGGTGCCCTCTGGAATCAATATTTAGATCAGCAGCATAAACAAACAGTGGCACTCAGAGACTTGTGATGAAAATAAATTGTGTATTCACATATAGTGAAAAAGCAGAACCAACGTTTCGGGGCACTACTGCCCCTTTGTCAAGGTGTAATAAAATAAACATACACTAACATACATTATATAAGAGAAGAAGTCCACCAATGAAACCTGTACCGAGACTTGGGGAGTCTGCATCCGACTTCTGTCCTGTCTCCAAAGATTGACGTTGCGGTAGCGGCCGCATCCGCAAAATAAAGACAAATAGTAATAAACACTATTAGCTTGGAACACATACAATATAGATGATACTTATTCATTTACCACAGATTACTGTTATGGTGCATACACACGGTCAGATTTTCCATCAGATTTGTACAATAACGATTTTTCAATTGTTCATATCTGAAAGAAAATCTGACGTGTCCCTGCAACGATGAACGATGCGCGTTCCCGTTTGTCAGATAACGATATCTGACATCTGATGTGTTTGCAGTCAGATTTGGTCGTTTTTCATTCATTTTAATACTGTCAAAATCGTTCGTAGTTCGTAGTTCATGAAATGGTTGGTAAAATAGTTCAAATTGTTAGTTGTTTATCGTTCGTAGATCGTCGTTTGTCTGACAGATCTGACGGTGTGTATGTATGTACCATTAAAGATCTAAACAATTGTGTATGTAGATAAACATATAAAATGGCCCATATCTAAAATATTAAAAATATTAAAAACTACCCTGTGTATAATATGATATAGTGCACTGTTTATAATTAAAGTATACTGTAAATCGACAAAATTAAAATTATGTGACCTTGGTGTCATCACAGTGTCTATATACAGTAAATCTGTGACAAAAGAAACATTTTAACTGACCACATTATGTCTCCTCTGTGTATAAAAATGAATACTGTAAAAGTGTACATAAACAAAATGTTCTATATGTTCAACAAACCGCGTAGTGACGTTGTTTGTCGGCTAAATAAAAACCTCACGTGTGTCTGCTAAAACAGCACTGCAGAAATGTAGTTACATGTACATGACTAGTGCAGACCCTATGTGTAATTTAAAAATGTCCAATGCATATTAAAGAAATTAGCATGGACATGACCGTTTAACTATTATGAACTTCTTATATATAAAGACTTCCCTGACACTATATAATGATGTAAAAATATTGTGAGAAAAATAAAGCTGAACATCACTTGAAAACATTCCACTGGATCTTCTTATTAAGAACATGAGAATTAATGGTGTTTAGCTCAAAGATCCAACGGCCAGTGTCTTGATTGCTATGGTTCCGCGACATCACTCTTTGGAGACAGGGCAGAAGTCGAAACCGTACTCCCCTGGGTCTCGGTACAGGTTTCACTGGTGGGCTTCTTCTCTTATATAAGGTATGTTAGTGTTTACTCTATTACACCTTGACAAAGGGCCGGTAGTGCTGGATTTATTTTCGTTGCAAGTCTCTGAAATCTGCTGTTTGTTTATGCTGGTGATTATATATATATATATATATATATATATATCTCCATACATACATACATACACACACACACACACACACACACACACACACACACACACACACACACACACACACACACACACACACACACACATATACGAATATACAGATATATATATATATATATATATACACATATGTATATATATTAGGGGTGTGCACCGGCCACTTTTCGTGTTTTGTGTTTTGGTTTTGGATCTGGATCTTTCTTCGTGTTTTGGATCTGGATTGGTTTTCCCAAAACCACCCTTCCGTGTTTTGGGTTCTGGGTTTTGTGTTTTGGATCTGTATTTTTTTGAAAAAAAGCATAAAAACAGCTAAAATCACAGAATTTGTAGGTTTTTCTGCTCCTATGCTATTATTAACCTCAATAACCTTAATTTCCACTCATTTCCAGTCTATTCTGAACACCTCACACCTCACAATAGTGTTTTTATGTCCAAAACGTTGCACCGAGGTAGCTGGATGACTATGCTAAGCGACACGAGTGGGCGGCACAAACACGTGACCCATCTAGGCGTGAAACTGCAGTGGCAGACAGGATGGCAGTTTGAAAAACTAGGCCCCAAACTGTACATAATGCAAAGAAAAAAAAGAGGTGCAAGATGGAATTGTCCTTGGGCCCTCCCACCCACCCTTATGTTGTATAAACAGGACATGCACACTTTAACAAACCAATCATTTCAGCGCCAGGGTCTGCCACACAACTGTGGCTGAAATGATTGGTTCGTTTGGGCCCCCACAAAACAAGCTGGCAATTAATGTGTCCCTGCACAAACTGGCTCTATGGAGGCAAGATGTCATCCTCATCCTCCTCATCCACCGATTCCTCACCTTCTTCAGTGTGTACATCCTCATCCTCACAAAGTATTAACTCGTCCCCACTTGAATCCACCACCACAGGTCCCTCTGTACCTTCTGGAGGCTGGTCTCCCTGGAAGAGCTGATAATTCATTTTGATGAACATCATCTTCTCCACATTCTGTGGAAGCAACCTCCTACGCCTTTCGCTGACAAGGTTCCCGGCTGCACTAAACACTCTTTCGGAGTACACACTGGAGGGGGGGCAACTCAGGTAAAATAGAGCCAGTTTGTACAGGGGCCTCCAAATTGCCTCTTTTTCCTGCCAGTACAGGTATGGACTGTCTGCCATGCCTACTTGGATGCTGTCACCAATGTAATCCTCCACCATTCTGTCAATGGTGACAGTATCATATGCAGTGACAGTAGACATGTCAGAAATTGTTGCCAGGTCCTTCAGTCCGGACCAGATGTCCAAACTTGGTCCTGCCTGCCCTGCATCACCGCCAGCGGGTTGCTTAGGATACCTAAGTTTTTTCCTGGCAGCCCCAGTTGCAGGAGAAAATGAAGAAGGAGCCGTTGACGTGTCACGTTCCGCTTCAGCTGACAGTGTGTTCACCAGCAGGTCTTTGCACCTCTGCAGGCTTGTGTCGGCCGGAAAGAGAGACACCACATAGGCTTTAAACCTAGGATCGAGCACGGTGGCCAAAACGTAGTGGTCTGATTTCAACAGATTGACCACCCTGGAATCCTGGCAAAGCGAATGAAGGGCTTCATCCACAAGTCCCACATGCCGAGCGGAATCGCTCCGTCTTAGCTCCTCCTTCACTTTCTCCAGCTGCTTCTGCAAAAGCCTGATGAGGGGAATGACCTGACTCAAGCTGGCAGTGTCTGAACTGACTTCACGTGTGGCAAGTTCGAAGGGCTGGAGAACCTTGCACAACACGGAAATCATTCTCCACTGCGCTTGAGTCAGGTGCATACCCCCTCCTTTGCCTATGTCATAGGTGGATGTATAGGCTTGTATGACCTTTTGCTGCTCCTCCATCCTCTGAAGCATATAGAGGGTTGAGTTCCACCGCGTCACAACCTCTTGCTTCAGGTGATGGCGGGGCAGGTTCAAGAGTGTTTGCTGGCGCTCCAGTCTTCGGCATGCAGTCGCTGAATGGCGAAAGTGGCCAGAAATTTTTCGGGCCACCCAAAGCGTCTCCTGCACGCCCCTGTCGCTTTTCAGAAAATTCTGCACCACCAAGTTTATTGTGTGAGCAAAACATGGGACGTGCTGGAATTTGCCCAGATGTAATGCCCGCACAATATTGGTGGCGTTGTCAGATATCACAAATCCCCAGGAGAGTCTAAGTGGGGTAAGCCACTGGGCGATGATTTCCCTCAGTTTCTCTAAGAGGTTGTCGGCGGTGTGCCTCTTACTGAAACCGGTGATACACAGCGTAGCCTGCCTTGTAACGAGCTGGCATTTCTGAGATGCTGCTACTGGTGACGCTGCTGCTGTTGCTGCGTAAGGTGATACATCTACCCAGTGGGCTGTCACAGTCATATAGTCCTTAGTCTGCCCTGTTCCACTTGTCCACATGTCCGTGGTTAAGTGGACATTGTGTACAACGGCATTTTTCAGGACACTGAGGACACTTTTTCTGACGTTTCTGTACAGTCTCGGTATCGCCTGCCTAGTGAAGTGGAATCTAGACGGGATTTGGAACCGGGGACACACTACCTCCATCAATTGTCTAAATCCCACTGCACTAATGGCGGATACCGGACGCACGTCTAACACCAACATAGCAGTCAAGGCCTCAGTTATACGTTTTGCTTCAGGATGACTGCTGTCGTACTTCATCCTCCTCGCTAAGGACTGTTGGAGGGTCAATTGTTTAGTAAAAGTAGTGGTGTTCCTACTTCCTCTCTGGGATGATGAACGACTCCCAGCAGCAGCAACAGCAGCAGCGGCAGCAGTAGGCGTAGCAATGCAGGATCCTCTGGAGGAATCCCGGATAGGAGAGTCAGTCATGCCAGTGACATGGCCTGCAGGACTACTTCCGATCCTAACTAAGGAGGAAATTGACGAGGAGGGAGTTGACGGTGTGGTTTGCAGGCGCTTGGATACAACAGGACAACGGGATTTAGGTGTCCCTGGACTGCTTACGGTCTTAGCCAAAGTTTCTGAACTTGACAGTAACTTTTTATGAACGCGCTGCAGGTGCCGTATAAGGGAGGATGTTCCTAGGTGGTTGACGTCCCTACCCCTACTTATTTCACCTTTACATATGGTACATATGGCAAGACAGTTGTTGTCCGGATTTGGATAGAAATATTGCCAGACCAAAGAGGTGGAATGTTTGGTCTTCTGCCCAGGCATGACCGTGATGGGCTTTTTCATCCCACGGACAACAACTGTCTCCCCCGGAGCCTGATTTAAACAAACCACATCACCATCAGAATCCTCCTCGCCAACTTCCTCCTCAGCGCCAGCTACACCAGTATCCTCATCCTGTTGTACTTCAACAGTGACATCTTCAATTTGCATATCAGCAAGTGGACTGTGGGTGCTCCTTTCAGCACTTGCAGGGGGCGTTCAAATGGTGGAAAGAGCCACCTCTTCCCGTCCAGTGCTGGGAAGGTCAGGCATCGCAACCACCACCACACTTGGACTCTCCTTGGGGATTTGTGATATCTTCTTAGAAAGCACAGTTCTTCGCTGTGCTTTTGCCAGCTTAACTCTTTTGATTTTTTTAGTGGGAGGAGGGCTTCCATCATCATGTGAAGCTGAACCACTAGTCATGAACATACTAGGGATCGACCTTAGCCGTTCCTTGCCACTCCGTGTCGTAAATGGCATATTGGCAAGTTTACGTTTCTCTTCAGCTGATTTAAATGTCTTTTTCAAGGTCATTTTCCTGAACTTTGCCATTTGGGATTGTATGTGCCCTCTACTATGACATTGGGCATCGGCCTTGGCAGACGACGTTGATGGCATGTTATCGTCTATGTCATGACTAGTGGCAGCAGCTTCAGCACTAGGAGGAAGTGGTTCTTGATCTTTCTCTATTTTATTTTTATCGGAGAAAGTTTGGTCCTCCATTTATGTTATATCGATTTGATATATACGTGCGGCTAAACACAGAAAATAATTTTTTTTTTGGTTTGGACTGGAGTGTACTTTGTGGGTTACAGCACCCTTTAACGGTCAAGCCAGCCGGCCCTTTACTTATGACACAGGCGCACGCTTGGCACTACTTTGTTGATGCACGTGCGGCTACTGCGCACACAATTCACAAACACAGAAAATAATTTTTTTTTGGTTTGGACTGGAGTGTACTTTCGGGGGTTACAGCACCCTTTAACGGTCAAGCCAGCCGGCCCTTTACTTATGACACAGGCGCACGCTTGGCACTACTTTGTTGATGCACGTGCGGCTACTGCGCACACAATTCACAAACACAGAAAATAATTTTTTTTTTGGTTTGGACTGGAGTGTACTTTCGGGGGTTACAGCACCCTTAACGGTCAAGCCAGCCGGCCCTTTACTTATGACACAGGCGCACGCTTGGCACTACTTTGTTGATGCACGTGCGGCTACTGCGCACACAATTCACAAACACAGAAAATAATTTTTTTTTGGTTTGGACTGGAGTGTACTTTCGGGGGTTACAGCACCCTTAACGGTCAAGCCAGCCGACCCTTTACTTATGACACAGGCGCACGCTTGGCACTACTTTGTTGATGCACGTGCGGCTACTGCGCACACAATTCACAAACACAGAAAATAATTTTTTTTGGGTTTGGACTGGAGTGTACTTTCGGGGGTTACAGCACCCTTAACGGTCAAGCCAGCCGGCCCTTTACTTATGACACAGGCGCACGCTTGGCACTACTTTGTTGATGCACGTGCGGCTACTGCGCACACAATTCACAAACACAGAAAATAATTTTTTTTTTGGTTTGGACTGGAGTGTACTTTGGGGGTTACAGCACCCTTTAACGGTCAAGCCAGCCGGCCCTTTACTTATGACACAGGCGCACGCTTGGCACTACTTTGTTGATGCACGTGCGGCTACTGCGCACACAATTCACAAACACAGAAAATAATTTTTTTTTTGGTTTGGACTGGAGTGTACTTTCGGGGGTTACAGCACCCTTAACGGTCAAGCCAGCCGGCCCTTTACTTATGACACAGGTGCACGCTTGGCACTACTTTGTTGATGCACGTGCGGCTACTGCGCACACAATTCACAAACACAGAAAATAATTTTTTTTTTGGTTTGGACTGGAGTGTACTTTCGGGGGTTACAGCACCCTTAACGGTCAAGCCAGCCGGCCCTTTACTTATGACACAGGCGCACGCTTGGCACTACTTTGTTGATGCACGTGCGGCTACTGCGCACACAATTCACAAACACAGAAAATAATTTTTTTTTGGTTTGGACTGGAGTGTACTTTCGGGGGTTACAGCACCCTTAACGGTCAAGCCAGCCGGCCCTTTACTTATGACACAGGCGCACGCTTGGCACTACTTTGTTGATGCACGTGCGGCTACTGCGCACACAATTCACAAACACAGAAAATAATTTTTTTTTTGGTTTGGACTGGAGTGTACTTTGGGGGTTACAGCACCCTTTAACGGTCAAGCCAGCCGGCCCTTTACTTATGACACAGGCACACGCTTGGCACTACTTTGTTGATGCACGTGCGGCTACTGCGCACACAATTCACAAACACAGAAAATAATTTTTTTTTTGGTTTGGACTGGAGTGTACTTTCGGGGGTTACAGCACCCTTAACGGTCAAGCCAGCCGGCCCTTTACTTATGACACAGGTGCACGCTTGGCACTACTTTGTTGATGCACGTGCGGCTACTGCGCACACAATTCACAAACACAGAAAATAATTTTTTTTTTGGTTTGGACTGGAGTGTACTTTCGGGGGTTACAGCACCCTTAACGGTCAAGCCAGCCGGCCCTTTACTTATGACACAGGCGCACGCTTGGCACTACTTTGTTGATGCACGTGCGGCTACTGCGCACACAATTCACAAACACAGAAAATAATTTTTTTTTGGTTTGGACTGGAGTGTACTTTCGGGGGTTACAGCACCCTTTAACGGTCAAGCCAGCCGGCCCTTTACTTATGACACAGGCGCACGCTTGGCACTACTTTGTTGATGCACGTGCGGCTACTGCGCACACAATTCACAAACACAGAAAATATATTATTTTTTTAGCACTTGGGGGGAGCACCCCTGATGGACAGAGCACCCCCTGGACAACACTACAGCACTCCTTTAGGACTGGGACACTGCACAGGACTTTGGAGTGGACACAGCCCCTATGGAGAACTGACTGCACAACACAGTCCAGCCAGCCCCTATGGACTTTGAAGTAGTGGACACAGCCCCTATTAACAACAGCAGCACAGCACAACACAGCCAGCCCCTATGGACTTTGAAGTAGTGGACAACAGCAGCACTACACTACACTACACTACACTACACTACACAGCCCTAACTCCCACCCTCCCTCTTCACTGTCCACAGCCGAGTGAGAAAATGGCGCAGACGCGGGTACCTTATATAGGATCCAAAACCCGCGAGACTCGGAAGGCGGGATGATGACGTTTTGCCTCGATTTCAGATCCGAGTCAGGCGGGAAAAGTCGAGCCTGACTCGGATCGGACTCGGATCGGGGGGGCTCGGGGGGGTTCGGATTTCAGAAATCCGAACCCGCTCACCCCTAATATATATGTGACATGGAGTATAGAAATGAGGACTCCAAACAGGCAGGTACTCGGGGAAGCAGTGTTTATTTAATGGCAGCAAACACTGCACCTTAACATATGAGAGCATAGGCCTGGATAAACACAGGCACATAACAGAAAATAAGCAAATAAACATAAATGTAAATGTCCCAGCACTCCTTGTGCTAATCAGTTATCAGTAGCTTGCAGCTATAGTTGGCCATGCTATTCTAGCATAGCCCTCGGACCCTGGAACTACAACACTGTGTCCTAGAACCTGGCTGCTAATCAGCATCAGGGCAATGAGCATCAAGTGTGTGAGAGTTTTAAACCCTTCCTGTGCTCCGATGATTATTCTAGCTGGGTCTGTTCAAGTGTGAAAACCTGGAATTCCATACCTCCACTGCTAATGCAGAACGCACAGATTTCACTCACTTGGAGGGAGCCAATTCCACCAGAATGTGGGCAATTCAGGTGAGAGACAACCCCTCTCAGCACAATATTATATATATATATTATATACATACATAGAAATCCAGAGTATTTCCCAATATAGGAAAAAACAGAGGGCACTCACCAAAGTAGTAATGCTTTTTCATTTAATCATGTAGATACAATAAAAGCAGCATCCACGTTTCGGTCCCGTAAGACTATTGTCAAGATTGCAGCATATTATGCATCATATAACCAACAGCAGGACACATCCAGCAGCATATATATATATATATATATATACGCACCTAGACTTATCTGATAGCTTTCGACATGCAGCTGTCACAGTGGGTCTCCAAAAGTAACAAAGGCTCTAAGGTGATTCATTTCACCGTGGCATCGGCATCCTCCTCCACCTGTGTGTGCTAGTGTGCTGCTCCTCGTCTGCAATTCAGCTTATTCAAAGTTACACTATACAACAGGCACTTGGGCACACAGAGACCACAAGCACGACACGCGCAATGTGACATTATCACCTCACATTGCGCACACAGCCAAGGAAAAGCCATTGTTTATAGCCAAGGAAAAGGCGGAGCTATTAGGAGTCCTTGGCTTACCAGGCACAACAGCAGCACTGCAGCAGCGGCCGCAGCGTATATTAGTGAGAAAAAAAAATCTGGCAAGCTAGCTAATGGGTGGTCCGTTGCACACCCGGACCACCCATCAGTTTTGCCTATGGTACAGTATAATAATTGAGTCCTATTTCTTTTTAGATAATTTGGTCACTGAAAGGTGCTGCTCTATGGAAACCAGTTGTGATATTATATTGTTAGGGGAATCAATAATACTTATTAACATTTTAAATAGATTATCATAGCTAACAGGTCACTCCCCACCTCAGACTCTCTCCCACCTTGGGTAATAAGACCATAAATAGGTGGCGCAGATCAGGGTTGGACTGGCCTTCCGGCCTGAAAGCCTGGCCGAGCTGCTCTGTCTTGCAGTGCATTGCTCGGCCGGCATGCAGAGAGAGTGTGACAAGGGGCCATGCCCCATTTCCGCATACTCACATAGTGATCTATTAAGGCTTTTTTCAGCCACATTTTTATGTTTACGTATAGATAAGGTATATTCCTTTTATACAGTTGACTGAAGGTCGTGGGGGTGGATGTGATGATTGGCATAATTGCTCTGCATCATATACTTGATATACAGAAAGGGAGGTCATGTGCTTCTATGACTAAACAAAGCCCTTTTTAAACATCTTCACTTCCAGGATCTGCAGAAAAATTGACAACAGTAAAATATGTAATTAAAACAACTCTTTGGCTTTACACATACTTTAGCACTTAAATAGGAGTAGATGGTTACGGATATCAAATGTCCAATTAAATGAAAGATCTAAGGGCTTTGTAAAATGTGTAACTAATTTTTTTCAAAGTTCAACCTAATTTACTTTTGTTTGCACCATATTATATATCACTAAACTGCACTGAAGTTACATGAACATGGTAGGAGTTGTTATTATCTTATAATTATATAGCAACAACAGTCAATATCTTTCAGGCACATCAGTCCCTGCCACACTGGAGCTTTCAATTAGATTTTTCTACTACCAACACCAAACACACACCAGAGACAAAGAAACCCCTGGGAATATGACTTTGAATCAGGGATAGACTTATACTGTTTGTATAGGGAATTAGGGGGTACTCTGCACACAGAGAGCCTGATTCAGTGGTGGACGCCTCACCGCGATGTTTGCGCAGTTGTCCGATGTGTTTTGTACTGTGCACACGTCCGAGTCGCAATGTTCATAAGTCCCGATGGCTACTGCCGGCGGGCGCAGAATCAATTTTGTTGCAGATTTGTCGCAATTTTGGTGGGTGTTCCTGGAAGGCAGGGACATGCAGTCAGGGTAGGCACAGCCTCCCCTGTCATACTCCTGAGATTTGATATAAAAACGGTTAGAATAAGACAAAGAATATATTTATAACTTATAAACATCTTCTTTGTTTATTGTAATCATTTTTGTAGTTAACACTCACCAACTTTGTAGAGCTCCATGGGACTGCAAGGTGCCGAGAGATGAAGCAGCAACAGCTTAGCCTCACTTCTGTATGATCAGACACTGCTTGCAGAGCTGGGGGCAGTGCCACACCATGGACATTAAGCTGCACAGAAAGAGAGCTAATAGAGGCATGCCTCTGAGTATGGGGGGTGTGACTTGAGCACTGATGGACACCTTGGATGTGTCATGTGACCAAGAAGATCGTAGCTCAGCAGCAAGAGAAGACACAGTGATGCAGGTAGGAGAATCAATGGACACTGAAGCTTAGTGTAGTGAGGGGAGAGTTACAGTGGGTAGGGTGTGAGACAGGCTCCCAGCACTCAGGCCCATCTCCATGTGTGCCTCCCCCACCATTGACCTCACCACAAGTTACTGCTGGGGCATTAAAGGGGGGTGGCTAGTCAGACAGGAGTGTGTCTATTTTCGAAGTTGCACTGGCACCATAGGGCTGCTCTAATGTCCGATGGTGCGACTTGTACGGAAAGCGGCGGATTAGAGCTGCAGCCAGTTGGCATCTCTGTACAAATTCCATCAGCAGCGGCATCAGCATAAAGACACAGTTCTGGATGCATTTAGCGTCCACCTCTTAATTAAGCCTAGAGCCTTTGCTATGCTTTGTACATATGCCATCTTCCCATAAATATCACTAGAAATATGGTGACACCGGCAGAAGGTAGTGAGGTGCTTTTATGCACCTCTGCCCTGTTCCCTGTATTTAGCAACATACTGTTGCTAAACCCCAATAACCTCCCTCATTCCCTGGCTCTATCACTCATTCAAATCTCAACCAATGCCCCAACAATGCAGGAATGTTAACCACTGTAGCGCCATGGCAAATAGATGATTTTATATGCCATTAATAGTAAAAGACTGGCAGATATTTGATACAAAAAGTGCATTACCAATGAGTGAGAACGAGATTTATTAGTTAAAAACATATTTCCCTAGGTCTAAATATTGGTAACAACCTGGCAGCATTTCTTAAGACAGTAATTTATTTTGATAATTTAAATACTGAATTTTTTCTGCTTCATAAACTCCTTTATTCCTGCTTCCTCCAAAAGTGCCTTTTGAAAATAAATCTTTTTCTGGAAAATATTTTCCAGATAAATTCTTCTCCAAACAAATGTCTCTTTGAGAACATTTTTAATCTCCTTAGGTTTATAGAACCAATCCCCTCTTGTACAAGGTTTTTGCCAGGGGAACATTTATTAGTTGACACATTTGATTTATATATAAAAGATATGAACAGTTCTTTATTAATTTCCTGTAATTACATTTTTAACAATGTTTCGAACATGTAACCTGAGTAAGGGATGTTAGGGGCAATGTGAATGATACTGCTATCTATGAAATTATTCACGCATAAATATTACATTTCAGAATATGTGTCATATATATGGTGATTGACAGCACGCCCCCTTTGGTGGACGTGCCAAGGGCGTGGCTGCCCAGACGGAGGCGTTCCCATGGGAACGCCTACCATCTGGGTCCGGCCCCACTGACATCACTAGTGATGTCAGTGGGAGTGCTTTTGGCCCTGATAGAGCCAAAAGCACTCCTGGGCTTGCGGAAGCGAGACCCTACTGCAGGGTCTCGTCGCAAGCCCGATGGTCAAGACCATTGCGACCATCATTTTGGCCGCTCGCTATAGCTGTGGGTGGTCACCCACAGCTATGCGAGCGGCCAGGAGGCCGCTCCAAAAAGGAGCAGGGACGGCCCTGATTCAGAGCGAGCGCTCTGTCAGAGCGTCCGGGTCTGAATCAGGGCCTCTATTCCCAACTTTGAATCAGGCCCATAGACCAGAATAGGATCATAATGCATTTAACAATATAAGAATGTATAACTGCATATATTACTGGTATCATTAGACCAAAATGGGGCCACATAAAAATAACATTGAAAATCATTAGTGTTAGTCAACTATAGGACTCCTATATAATAAATAAAAAATTAATAACTTACTTCATTCAAAATGTAGGAACTTCCAGCCTAAACTTTAATCCTCAATCAGGATGGCAAATAATATGTCCTTTAAACAGCACCTGTTATTAACATCATTAACCTTTTTAGTTCACTGTATTGTGGTTTATTTTTAAAACATACTTTTAGGTGTGTGATACTTACTTAGACTAATGGTGCATACAGAAGGGATGATCAAGAATGATAACGATATCGTTGTTCGATCTCCCAGGTGTGCTGGACGATCGATATTGATCACCCAGCACAACATGTACTCATCAACGACTAAAACTATAGTAACCTGGTCGATATCGACCAGGTTGGCCTGCTGGCATGGTCGATTTCAATATCGACCAAACGTGCCCACGCATTGCAGGTCGTTGGTGGGTGAAAAATGCACAATATCATTATTGTTCATATCATCCATTTTAATCGTACCGTATGTACGCACTATAAGCTAACTAGCTGCTCCTAACACAGTATATATTTAGTTTTCAGGTCAAATGATGACCCTGATGTTTCTTATTGTCACTATTTAAACAATAACACCCTTAGTAAATTATCATATCAATTTAATTCAAAACAATTTAAGTTAATTCATATAACTGACCAAAATTGGAAATTTACCACTAAAAGCAATTAGTAGTACCAGGGCCGGATTAAGGTCTGTGGGGGCCCCTGGGCAACAAACATCTGGGGGCCCTTACTAAATGTGACGAACTGGGGGTGCGCGCTAGGGGGACCTCAGTTGTGTTAGTGCCCACAGTAGTGGTGCCCTTTATGCAGTGCACCCAAGAGAAGTGCCCCCTATGCAATTCTCCCATTAGTAGTGCCCCCGGTAGTAATGCCCCAAGTAGTAATGCCCCCTGTGGTAGTGTCCCAAATAGTAATGCCCCCTGTATAAATACCCCCAGTAGTAATACCACTGTAGTTGTGCCCCCAATAGTAATGCCCCCCAGTAGTCATGCCCCTTGTGTGTGCCCAATAGTAATGCCCCCTGTCTAAATGCCCTCAGTAGTAATACCCCTGTAGTTGTGCCCCTAGTAGTAATGCCCCCAGTAGTCATGGCCCCTGTGATAGTTGCCCCAGTAGTCATGCCCCCTGTAGTGGTACCCTCTGTATAAATGCCCCCAGTAGTAATGCTCACCCCCGAGTAATGCCCCAGTAGTAATGCTCCCCCCCCGAGTAATGCCCCCTGTAGTAATGCTCCCCCCGAGTAATGCCCCAGTAGTAATGCTCCTCTCCCCCGAGTAATGCCCCCAGTAGTAATGCTCCCCCCCGAGTAATGCCCCCAGTAGTAATGCTCCCCCCTCGAGTAATTCCACCAGTACGATAGCCGCTTGCACTAAAAAAAAAAAAAAAAAGAGCTATTACTTACCTTAAGCCAAGCTCACGCTGCAGTCCACGTCGCTCGGTTGCTGCTCTGCACCATGGGAGAGACATCGACGTCTCTCCCATAGTGCACTGCGTGAGCCTGAGCCCTCCAGTCCAGTCTCCGGCTGCTGCTGCGGGGAGTGAGCCGGGCTCCCAAATGGTGCCTTCCTGCGGCTCCGGAGTTAGGTTGGCCAGAGGAGGCGGAACTGGTTCCGTCTCCTCTGGTTCACTTTAACCCCTTGAGGTGTGGGGGCCCTTCAGGTGTGGGGGCCCAGGGACGATCGCCCCTGTCGCCCCCCCGTTAATCCGGCCCTGAGTAGTACTTACTCAGCTAGAGATATCCAATGGAGGGCAGCTCCCTGCAACAGTGTACAGCTCACAGGTCAGGTAGTGAGTGACCTGCTGAGCAAGGGATTTTCCTTTCATGCCCAAAGCTTCATTACTTAACTTCCTATCTGGCCCTTAACACTAAAGTGGTTATTTTCTTAATATAATAAAGGACTTCATTTTACATTTTGCTGTATTTCAACCCAGTGGCGTAACTATAAATTTTGCTCCCCCCTGCCAAAAATTTTTCTGTCGACCCCCCCATTGGCATTTTGTTTTGGTAACATAATTCCAGGGCCATTTATACGCATTTTGGCCCCCAGTGCAAAAGTAAAAAAAGTGCTCCCACCCCCCGTAGACAGTTTACAGTAGTGCCCCTTATACAGTGCCCCCAGAAGTGGTCCCCCTATGCAGTGCCCCAGGTAGTCATCCCCCTATGCAGTGCCCCTTATATAATGCCCTCAGTAGTAGACCCCCTTTAATAGTGACCCCAGTACTAACCCCCCCAGCAGCGCCCCCAGTAGTAGTCCTCCCCCAGCAATGCCCCCAGTAGTAGTCCCCCCACTAGCAATGTCCCCAGTAGTATTCCCCCCACTAGCAATGTCCCCAGTAGTAGTTCCATCCCAGCAATGCCCCCAGTAGTAGTCCCCCCAGCAATGCCCCCAGTAGTAGTCCTCCCTCCCAGCAATGCCCCCAGTAGTAGTAAACAACCCCCCCAGCAATGCTCCCAGTAGTAGGCCCTCCCAGCAATGCCCCCAGTAGTAGTAAACAACCCCCCCAGCAATGCCCCCAGTAGTAGTCCCCTCTCCCAGCAATGCCCCAGCAGTAGTAGTAGTAGTAGTAAACAACCCCCCGAGCAATGCCCCAGTAGTAGTAAACAACCCCCCCAGCAATGCCCCCAGTAGTAGTCCCCCCTCCCAGCAATGCCCCCAGTAGTAGTAGTAGTAGTAAACAACCCCCCCAGCAATGCCCCCAGTAGTAGTCCCCCCTCCCAGAAATGCCCCCAGTAGTAGTAGTAGTAAACAACCCCCCCAGCAATGCCCCCAGTAGTAGTAGTAAACAACCCCCGCCAGACAGACAGACACACAAAATCCACTTACCTTGATCAACGCTCCGGCATCGGCTCCTCCGTCCAGCGTCCTCCCGGGCAGGACCGCTCTGCATGATGGGAGAGACGTCATGACATCTCTCCCATCATCACCCACTGCGGGAGCCGGAAGAGCCCGGCTCCGGCAGTGGGCGCAAGACAAGCAGCCGATGAGAGTCTGTCTGACTCTCATCAGCTGCTAAAACAAACACACATCTGCCGGCGCTGGCAGCTGTGTGTTTGTTATACTAGTGTAGTGCGGACGGCACTTATGTGCGGTCCGCACTACCGCCCTGCCTGCATGACTAACAGATGCTAGAGGTAGGACCTCTAGCATCTGTCTCCTCTTAGGCGACGGCCATTTTGTGGAGGGACGTTTCTGCAGATTCCATGCGGACGACTAGTCCGCATGGAATCTGCAGCCACCTCGCCCCACAAGCCCCCGCGCTCTCAAGCCACCACGGGGTCTGCGGGGGCTGTAGTTACGCCACTGTTTCAACCCCTATAAGACACTCTATCAGCCAATGTGGTTTTTATTTGCAGCCACTGCCTCCTTTAGTGAATTTTTTATTTTATTTTAAATGTTTTTTTTCCCCCTCTCATAATTGAACACCTGGTGTGTGTTCCAGGAAAGGTAAACCTCACTTCCCGGATGCATTTCAAGCCTCCTTGTGGTTCTGCTTTTTTTTGTGTGTGTGTTTAGCATATTTATTAGAGTGCATGTAATAAATGAATGCATCTCATAATGTATGTGATAACTCTGGTGTGTGTATTTGTCCTAATCAATTATTATGTGAATTTTTAAAGATTAATTATACATACATGCACATATATGCGTGCACACACATACATATACATAAGCACGCATAACTAGTGACCAAATTAGTGAATAGTGTAATTTTCTTTTAAACTAACATATACATATAAACTACACACATGCACATACAGTATATGTATATATATATATATATATATATATATATATATATATATACACACACATAAATAAATAAATAAATACAAAATAATTACACATTGCTTTATAGTTCAATAACTGGACTGTAGGACCAAATTTCATAAGGGACATGATTAGTGACATCTTATTACCACATATACTCCCCTCCAAAAAAAAATAAAAACTTGAATGGGTTTCTGTCACAAGCCGCCACGCTGCCAATGCTGTGTGGGGTGAACACCAGGAAAGCGTTCGCTGAAGACTCCTCCTTCCTCCTGTTTGGAACTGCAAACAATATGCTGCAACCACAGATCCTGCCTTACTTGCTACTAAGGCTCTGCACTAATTACTGCCTGTCTGTGTGCCATATCAGGTACACACTAATTGATTCTCCTGTCTGTGCACAGCCCAACTGCACACTAGTCTGTCATTAGGGAGGCATGCTCTCGTTGGGCCCTGTTTATGTTAAATTCCAGCCAGCCCTTCACTCCATGCCGGTGATAGCGTTTCTCGAGTTTCCAGTTGTGCTCAGTCTCCTGTTCGCCAGTCGAGTTCCAGAATCCTGTTTTGCTGTGTTTACCCACTGCCGTTTGTTCCATCCAGGCGGCCTGGCTCGCATGCTGTCTGCTAGTGCTGCTTGTGTCATCTAGGTGGCACTGCATGCATTCTCATACTGGGGCGCATGGCAGCGTCCGGCGGCTAGTCTCAACCCGGCGACATTGGCCGCACCTCGGCATCCAAAGTGCGCAGTCTGGCGCACCATCACTGACTACAGAGAGTGCAGGGCAGGTTTGTGTCGAGGGGTAGGTGGGGGGAGGTTCGAGGGGTCATATCATAACTACTTTCCTGTCTGTCATGTATCTGAATTCAGTGGAACATGCAGGCAGTGTGGTGCCACCTCTTCCTTCTCCTAACCTGGGAGTTCCAGCCTGTCAATCACAAAAGGAGCTCTGCCCACTCCAGACTACACGAGGAGCTGCTGTCACATTACTTGGTGAGGAAAATGTATATATATGTATGTATGTGTGTGTGTCTGTCTATGTATGTGTGTGTATCAGGCTTGCCTACCCTCCCAATTTGGTTGGGAGCCTCCTGAATATCGGGTGCTGCTCCCGACCCCCGGAAAGGCAGGCAAGCCTCACGGCTGCCGCCTAACCCCCCCCCCAACTACTACAAGAAACCCCCGCAGCGGGGGGCCCGATGACGTGATTCGCGCTGAATCGCATCATCGTGGCTCCTCCCCCAGCTTCACAATGCCAATATTTTCGGCATTGTGAAGAGGGGGCGGAGCCACGATAACGCGATCGCATGGCCCCACCCTCGGCTCCACCCCTAAAACCGCGTCATTGCACAGCCACGTCCCCCACTGTGCATAGACATTCAGTTCCCTCCGGGAAGGAGGGAACTGAATGTCGGCATGTATGGTGTGTATAGGTGTGTGTATGTATATAGGTGTGTGTCCCTGTATGTGTGTGTGTGTGTATATAGGTTAGGGGTGAGTGGGTTCGGATTTCTGAAATCCGAACCCCCCCGAGCCCCCCCGATCCGAGTCCGATCCGAATCAGGCTCGACTTTTCCCGCCTGACTCGGATCTGAAATCGAGGCAAAACGTCATCATCCCGCCTTCCGAGTCTCGCGGGTTTTGGATCCTATATAAGGTACCCACGTCGGCGCCATTTTCTCACTCGGCTGTGGACAGTGAAGAGGGAGGGTGGGAGTTAGGGCTGTGTAGTGTAGTGTAGTGTAGTGCTGCTGTTGTCCACTACTTCAAAGTCCATAGGGGCTGGCTGTGTTGTGCTGCTGTTGTTAATAGGGGCTGTGTCCACTACTTCAAAGTCCATAGGGGCTGGCTGGACTGTGTTGTGCAGTCAGTTCTCCATAGGGGCTGTGTCCACTCCAAAGTCCTGTGCAGTGTCCCAGTCCTAAAGGAGTGCTGCAGTGTTGTCCAGGGGGTGCTCTGTCCATCAGGGGTGCTCCCCCCAAGTGCTAAAAAAATAATATATTTTCTGTGTTTGTGAATTGTGTGCGCAGTAGCCGCACGTGCATCAACAAAGTAGTGCCAAGCGTGCGCCTGTGTCATAAGTAAAGGGCCGGCTGGCTTGACCGTTAAGGGTGCTGTAACCCCCGAAAGTACACTCCAGTCCAAACCAAAAAAAAATTATTTTCTGTGTTTGTGAATTGTGTGCGCAGTAGCCGCACGTGCATCAACAAAGTAGTGCCAAGCGTGCGCCTGTGTCATAAGTAAAGGGCCGGCTGGCTTGACCGTTAAGGGTGCTGTAACCCCCGAAAGTACACTCCAGTCCAAACCAAAAAAAAAATTATTTTCTGTGTTTGTGAATTGTGTGCGCAGTAGCCGCACGTGCATCAACAAAGTAGTGCCAAGCGTGCGCCTGTGTCATAAGTAAAGGGCCGGCTGGCTTGACCGTTAAGGGTGCTGTAACCCCCGAAAGTACACTCCAGTCCAAACCAAAAAAAAAATTATTTTCTGTGTTTGTGAATTGTGTGCGCAGTAGCCGCACGTGCATCAACAAAGTAGTGCCAAGCGTGCGCCTGTGTCATAAGTAAAGGGCCGGCTGGCTTGACCGTTAAGGGTGCTGTAACCCCCGAAAGTACACTCCAGTCCAAACCAAAAAAAAAATTATTTTCTGTGTTTGTGAATTGTGTGCGCAGTAGCCGCACGTGCATCAACAAAGTAGTGCCAAGCGTGCGCCTGTGTCATAAGTAAAGGGCCGGCTGGCTTGACCGTTAAGGGTGCTGTAACCCCCGAAAGTACACTCCAGTCCAAACCAAAAAAAAAATTATTTTCTGTGTTTGTGAATTGTGTGCGCAGTAGCCGCACGTGCATCAACAAAGTAGTGCCAAGCGTGCGCCTGTGTCATAAGTAAAGGGCCAGCTGGCTTGACCGTTAAAGGGTGCTGTAACCCCCGAAAGTACACTCCAGTCCAAACCTAAAAAAAAAATATTTTCTGTGTTTGTGAATTGTGTGCGCAGTAGCCGCACGTGCATCAACAAAGTAGTGCCAAGCGTGCGCCTGTGTCATAAGTAAAGGGCCGGCTGGCTTGACCGTTAAGGGTGCTGTAACCCCCGAAAGTACACTCCAGTCCAAACCAAAAAAATAATTATTTTCTGTGTTTGTGAATTGTGTGCGCAGTAGCCGCACGTGCATCAACAAAGTAGTGCCAAGCGTGCGCCTGTGTCATAAGTAAAGGGCCGGCTGGCTTGACCGTTAAGGGTGCTGTAACCCCCGAAAGTACACTCCAGTCCAAACCAAAAAAAAAATTACTTTCTGTGTTTGTGAATTGTGTGCGCAGTAGCCGCACGTGCATCAACAAAGTAGTGCCAAGCGTGCGCCTGTGTCATAAGTAAAGGGCCGGCTGGCTTGACCGTTAAGGGTGCTGTAACCCCCGAAAGTACACTCCAGTCCAAACCAAAAAAAAAATTATTTTCTGTGTTTGTGAATTGTGTGCGCAGTAGCCGCACGTGCATCAACAAAGTAGTGCCAAGCGTGCGCCTGTGTCATAAGTAAAGGGCCGGCTGGCTTGACCGTTAAGGGTGCTGTAACCCCCGAAAGTACACTCCAGTCCAAACCAAAAAAATAATTATTTTCTGTGTTTGTGAATTGTGTGCACTGTGGCTGCACGTGCATCAACAAAGGAGCAGCGCCAAGCGTGCGCCTGTGTCCCATAAGTAAAGAGCCGGCTGGCTCATTTCTTAAAGGGTGGTGTAACCCACAAAGTGCACTACTCTCCAGCAAAAATAAAATAATATTTTCTGTGTTTGTGTGCGCTTTAGCCGCACGTATATATATCAATATAACATAAATGGAGGACCAAACTTTCTCCGATAAAAATAAAATAGGGAAAGATCAAGAACCTCTTCCTCCTAGTGCTGTTGCTGCTGCTGGGAGTTGTTCATCATCCCAGAGAGGAAGTAGGAACATCACTACTTTTACTAAACAATTGACCCTCCAACAGTCCCTAGCGATGAGGATGAAGTACGACAGCAGTCATCCTGAAGCAAAACGTATAACTGAGGCCTTGACTGCTATGTTGGTGTTAGACGTGCGTCCGGTATCCGACATTAGTGCAGTGGGATTTAGACAATTGATGGAGTTAGTGTGTCCTCGGTTCCAAATCCCGTCTAGATTCCACCTGCATCCTCAAAGCAGCAGCGACAAGCGTGCGTCTGTCTGTTAAAGGGTGGTGACACCCTCAAAGTGTGCTACACAAACAATTAAAATATTGTTCTTTTTTCTGTCTTTGTGAATTGTGTGGGCTGTAGCCGCACCTGCATCCTTAAAGCAGCAGCGACAAGCATGCGTCTGTCTGTTAAAGGGTGGTGACACCCTCAAAGTGTGCTACACAAACAATTAAAATATTGTTCTTTTTTCTGTCTTTGTGAATTGTGTGGGCTGTAGCCGCACCTGCATCCTCAAAGCAGCAGCGACAAGCGTGCGTCTGTCTGTTAAAGGGTGGTGACACCCTCAAAGTGTGCTACACAAACAATTAAAATATTGTTCTTTTTTCTGTCTTTGTGAATTGTGTGGGCTGTAGCCGCACCTGCATCCTTAAAGCAGCAGCGACAAGCGTGCGTCTGTCTGTTAAAGGGTGGTGACACCCTCAAAGTGTGCTACACAAACAATTAAAATATTGTTCTTTTATTTTTGGTCTTTGTGAAATGTGTGGGCTGTAGCCGCACCTGCATCCTTAAAGCAGCAGCGACAAGCGTGCGTCTGTCTGTTAAAGGGTGGTGACACCCTCAAAGTGTTCTACACAAACAATTAAAATATTGTTCTTTTTTTTTCGGTCTTTGTGAAATGTGTGGGCTGTAGCCGCACCTGCATCCTTAAAGCAGCAGCGACAAGCGTGCGTCTGTCTGTTAAAGGGTGGTGTAACTCTCAAAGTGTTCCAAAAAATAAAAAACTATTTTTTTAATGTGTTTGTGACTTGTGTGCGATGTAGCCACACTTGCATCCTCAAAGCAGCAGCGACAAGCGTGCGTCTGTCTGTTAAAGGGTGGTGACACCCTCAAAGTGTGCTACACAAACAATTAAAATATTGTTATTTTTTTTTTGGTCTTTGTGAAATGTGTGGGCTGTAGCCGCACCTGCATCCTTAAAGCAGCAGCGACAAGCGTGCGTCTGTCTGTTAAAGGGTGGTGACACCCTCAAAGTGTTCTACACAAACAATTAAAATATTGTTCTTTTTTTTTCGGTCTTTGTGAAATGTGTGGGCTGTAGCCGCACCTGCATCCTTAAAGCAGCAGCGACAAGCGTGCGTCTGTCTGTTAAAGGGTGGTGTAACTCTCAAAGTGTTCCAAAAAATAAAAAACTATTTTTTTAATGTGTTTGTGACTTGTGTGCGATGTAGCCACACTTGCATCCTCAAAGCAGCAGCGACAAGCGTGCGTCTGTCTGTTAAAGGGTGGTGACACCCTCAAAGTGTGCTACAGAAACAATTAAAATATTGTTCTTTTTTTTTCTGTCTATGTGAATTGTGTGGGCTGTAGCCGCACCTGCATCCTTAAAGCAGCAGCGACAAGCGTGCGTCTGTCTGTTAAAGGGTGATGACACCTCAAAGTGTTCTACACAAACAATTAAAATATTGTTCTTTTTTTTTCCGGTCTTTGTGAAATGTGTGGGCTGTAGCCGCACCTGCATCCTTAAAGCAGCAGCGACAAGCGTGCGTCTGTCTGTTAAAGGGTGGTGACACCTCAAAGTGTTCTACACAAACAATTAAAATATTCTTCTTCTTTTTTCTGTCTTTGTGAATTGTGTGGGCTGTAGCCGCACCTGCATCCTTAAAGCAGCAGCGACAAGCGTGCGTCTGTCTGTTAAAGGGTGGTGTAACCCTCAAAGTGCGCTCCACAAACAATAAAAATATTCTTATTTTTTTTTCTGTCTTTGTGAAATGTGTGGGCTGTAGCCGCACCTGTATCCTTAAAGCAGCAGCGACAAGCGTGCGTCTGTCTGTTAAAGGATTACATCGGTGACAGCATCCAAGTAGGCATGTCAGACAGTCCGTACCTGTACTGGCAGGAAAACGAAGACATTTTGAGGTCCCTGTACAAACTGGCTCTATTTTACCTGAGTTGCCCCCCCTCCAGTGTGTACTCCGAAAGAATGTTTAGTGCAGCCGGGAACCTTGTCAGCAAAAGGCGTAGGAGGTTGCTTCCACAAAATGTGGAGAAGATGATGTTCATAAAATGAATTATCAACTCTTCCAGGGAGCCCAGACTCCAGAACGTACAGAGGGACCTGTGGTTGTGGATTCCAGCGGGGACGAATTAATACTCTGTGAGGATGAGGATGTACATAACACTGAAGAGGGTGAGGAATCGGAGGATGAGGACGACATCTTGCCTCCGTAGAGCCAGTTTGTGCAGGGACAGATTAATTGCCAGCTTGTTTTGTGGGGGCCCAAACGAACCAATCATTTCAGCCACAGTCGTGTGGCAGACCCTGGCGCTGAAATGTTTGGTTTGTTAAAGTGTGCATGTCCTGTTTATACAACATAAGGGTGGGTGGGAGGACAATTCCATCTTGCACCTCTTTTTTTTCTTTGAATTATGTACTGTTTGGGGCCTAGTTTTTCAAACTGCCATCCTGTCTGCCACTGCAGTGTCACTCCTAGATGGACCACGTGTTTGTGCCGCCCACTCGTATATCTCTTAGCATAGTCATCCAGCTACCTCGGTGCAACCTTTTGGATATAAAAACACTATTGTGAGGTGTGAGGTGTTCAGAATAGACTGGAAATGAGTGGAAATTAAGGTTATTGAGGTTAATAATAGTATAGGAGCAGAAAAACACACAAATTCTGTGATTTTAGCTGTTTTTATGCTTTTTAAAAAAAAAATACAGATCCAAAACACAAAACCCAGAACCCAAAACACGGAAGGGTGGTTTTGGCAAAACCAATCCAGATCCAAAACACGAAGAAAGATCCAGATCCAAAACCAAAACACGAAAAGTGGCCGGTGCACATCCCTAGTATATAGGTGTGTGTATGTATTTATGTATGTATGTGTGTGTGTATATAGGTGTGTGTCCCTGTGTATGTATGTATATAGGTGTGAGTGTATGTATGTATGTATGTGTGTGTATATAGGTGTGAGTCTATGTATGTGTATATAGGTGTGACTCTGTGTATGTATGTGTGTGTATATAGGTGTGAGTCTGTGTATGTATGTATGGAATGGGATTCAAATACCGGCTGCTGTTTAGCCAAATTCCAACTGCGGAATCCTGAAGGCTGAAGATACCGACAGGGAAGGTAAGTACCCTAACCCTTTCCCCCCCAACCTTCCCTCAGTGGTACCTAACCCTAAAACCACCCAGGGTGGTGCCTATCCATAATTCCCCCCGGGGGTGCCTAAACCTAACCCCCGTCCCCACACCCTAAACCTAACCCTCCTGGGGGGGTGCCTATCCCTAACATCCCCCCAGTGGTGCCTAACGCTAACCCCCCCTCTCCCACCCTTAGCCCTAACCTTCCCTGGGGGGTCCTAGCCCTAAGTCCCCGCAGGACAAGTCTAAACCTAACCCCCTGCGCGCGATTGCTGTGGGGAGCAGGGGTGGTAAGGTCAATCTTTGCCTAGGACGCCCAGACACCTTGCACCGGCCCTGATTAAGGGCAGAGGGTAAGTGCATGATCTTTATTTATCCAACACTTCAGCATAATAATAAACACTATTGACCAAAGGTAATAGGGTGCTGAGGGCCTGATTCAGACCCGCTCGTGAGCGCAGGACGCTCGCAAGCGGGTCAATGGTGCCCTACTGCGCATGCGCACCACGGAGGGGTAGCCGTCGCTCCGGGTCTTGCACCAAAGGGGGAATGCTGTCGATGTTGATTGACAGCACGCCCCCTTTGGTGGGCGTGCCGGGGGCGTGGCTGCCAGACGGAGGCGTTCCCATGGGAACGCCTACCATCTGAAGCCGGCCCCACTGACATCAGTAGTGATGGCCAAAATCACTCCAGGGCTTGCGGGAGCGAGACCCTACCGCAGGGTCTCCGTCGCAAGCCCGATGGTCGCGATGGTCTAGACCATCGCAACCATCATCATGGACGCTCGCTATAGCTGTGGGTTGTCACCAACAGCTATGCGAGCGTCCAAGAGGCCGCTCCATTTTCATGTAGGAGGGCCCTGATTCAGAGCGAGCGCTCTGGTCAGAGCGTCCAGCTCTGGATCAGGCCCTCTGTTCTTAATTTGACCCTGCAATTTAAAAAGGCAAAACCAGGTTTACTAAAATTGCCACTTTAAATTTGACTTCTAACTCGCCAAAATCTTGTCTGTTTCATAATCGAGCCCTATATAATTCGTCTGTATATGTTTATTTTCTTTTTTCCATTGGTTCTTTTTTACCTAAATTTCTTCTTTCCAATGAATGAGATTCCAACATTCTCCAGATTCTGGTCACTTAAAACCACCTTTTTCCTCTCCGGTGTCTGTCCAGGCTTGCGCTGAGGTCCGCTCGTGCTGTGCATCACTCCCGTATATCACAGAGGTCCGCTCATGCTGCACATCGCTCCCAGCTGGTGCTGAGGTCTACTCCTGCCCCTTCTGCTCAGTGTCCCTGTCACTGAGCATGGAGATGGCTCTCCGCAGTCACTTGCTCTCATCGTGCTTCCATAGCATGATGGTATACAAGCTTCACGCCAGAGTTCCCTCCAGAACAACAGTATGGGCATAGCCATGTTGGACTCTGTCACCTGACTCTCCTCCACCACTCAGTGTGCTGCTCCCAGACCAGCTGATGACAGCATCCAATCCCTGGGGATCCTCCCCTATAAATTCTATTTCCTGACTGGCCTCTGGGTCTGATTCAGAGCCGCTCGTAAGCGGCCGCTCGTTCGTTCCGAGCAATGCTTGCACAACTGCGCATGCGTACGGATCGTAATACGCATGCGCGAACCAGTCAGTGCGGCCGAAAATCGTTTGTTCGCTAAATAGCGAATGCCTGCTATTTTGAGTGACATGAGGAGGCGTATGTGGGTGGTAACAGGGGAAGGTGCTTGAAAACGGGGAGTGGAGATCAGAACGCAGGCGTGCTTAAAGGTCAAAACGGGCGTTTTATGGGTGTGCATAATTAATACAGCAGCGTCATTGACCACGTCACTGGGTTATTTTATAGTCAGAACTGCTCGCAAGATTGTGGTAGGAAAAACCAACCACAAGAATAGCGAGCAGCTCATACGCTGGTCGATGTACTCGATTAATCTAATAAATAGCGGACATGACGTAGGATGCAAGTGGCCAGGGGGCGTAGTTTTCCAAAAAACGACCGCAAGTTTTGTTCGCTCGTTCAAACCTAGAGGCGTGAACAGACCGCAAAGAGCGAACGGTTCATTTGAATAGCCACCCCTTTTTTCTGAACGAGCGAGCGCAAATAGCGTCCGGCTCTGAATCAGGCCCTCTGTTGCTATTACAACATCACTTCTTGCTGAAGTTACAGCTCAGTGCTGAGCTCTCAGGTACTCTGGCCTTCATTCAGAGGCGGTCGGAGGATGCAAGCGGTCGCTCAGAAACTGGGCGGCCGCTTGCATCCTGACCGCCCACCTCTGTTTCGGTCGTTAGGCTGTGGGTTGACCATCGCGACCATCGGGGCTTATGACGAGACCCTAGGGTAGGGTCTCACTTGTCGTAAGCCCCAGAGAGCTTCTGGCTCTGTCAGAGCCGGAAGCTCTCCACTGACATCACTAGTGATGTCAGTGGGGCCTCCCCCAAACGGCAGGCGTTCCCATGGGAACGCCTCCGTTTGGACTGCCACCCACCCTGGTCCGCCTTCCAAACGGGGCGAGCTGTCAATCAACATCGACAGCTCGCCCCCTTTGGAAAGAGACCCGCTACAACCGGCGCTGTCAGTCGTAGCGGGTCTCATGCATGCGCACGAAAGAGCTGGCTCCCTCATGCGCATGCGCACTGGACAAACATCGAGGCGGCCGTGCAGTCGTAGACCGTACAGCCGCCTTTGAATAAAGGCCCTCATTCAGACCCGGACGCAAGTGGCCGTTCGTATGTTCGGCGTATGTAATAAAATATGTAAATTCAAGCACTCCCTCGTATTTTCGAACGCAGCCAAACATCCTCCCCAAACTCTACCAACCCCTCCTCTAACTAACGAGCGTGCCAAATAGCGAGCGTACATCCCCGAAATGGCTTGAAGGGAACGCACGCACAAGTACAAACCGGAAGTGGGACTGTCAGATTTCGATTAACTGCGCGTTTATTCTGCCTACCTCCCTCAATCGTATCATGCCAATCAATATATCAATTAGCTTAATTGTTTTTTTTTTTTTTTTTCACAGTGCAATAAACTTTAATCTTGTCCGTGTTTGTGTTTACCCGCAGAATATGTACGGCTTAAACATTCGCTTTTATTTGTCAAAATACATGTTAGAGCCAATTAAACAATTGTTTTATTTGTTTTTAACCACGCATATTTTCCGGGGTTCATTTCTTTATTTAAATTTGCTTACGCATGTCACTGCATCAAGCCTATCATAACTCTCAAGAGATTTCTGGCCCTGTCGAACACATGACTCATACACTAACCAATAGAATTGGTCCTGTTAATTACCCAAATACATTAGCAAATCAAAATTATTTTCGGGTCTTTATTAAAAATGATTTTTAACAAATACACCATTGCCATCATGAGAGCCTCGGCATTCACCAGGCGCGAGCTGCTGGTGTTAACCGAGGTGATGGATAGGCGGATCACCGGCCAGCCTCCACCCATCACAAATCGCGAGAAGCGTTCCGCATATGCGGAGGTACGTGGCCGCCTGCGTTCCTTCGGCTCACGCCGCCAGATCGGCCAGCTAGAGCGCAGGTGGTCGGACCTGCAACGGCGGACGCCCCGCTTGCTGGCATGCTTTCGCATGCAGATCGCTGAAAGTAAGTTTTTGGGACTGTGGTTTTCATGTTTATCTTTGTGGCCCTAACTGCGTGTGCATGTTTTCATGTATGTCCTATTTATTCATTGTACTCATATCTGCATGGCCATGTTTTCATGTATGTCCTATTTATTCATTGAACTCATATCTGCATGGCCATGTTTTCATGTATGTCCTATTTATTCATTGAACTCATATCTGCATGGCCATGTTTTCATGTATGTCCTATTTATTCATTGAACTCATATCTGCATGGCCATGTTTTCATGTATGTCCTATTTATTCATTGAACTCATATCTGCATGGCCATGTTTTCATGTATGTCCTATGCATTCATTGAACTCATATCTGCATGGCCATGTTTTCAGATTTGTGTTGTCATAAATTAGTGTTTTACTCGGTTTTTGTTGAAACTAACCACAATTTGTTTCACATCTTTTAGGGGCACAGCGAAGACTACGGCGTCATCGCCATCCAAGACGGCGCTCTCGCCCACTCTCCCCAACCCCAAGCCAACCCTCCACAACCCCAAATTCCCCTATTTCCCCCTCCTCCCCAGACCCTGTGGAGGATATTTCGGGGCTCCTTCCCCTCCATCCCAATTCCCCCTCTCCTCCAACCACCCCTCTTCTAACTACCCCCTCCCTGGAATCCCAAATCACCCCGCCAAGATCTTTGGAGAATGGAGGCACCTCCGAGGAGGACGAGGGAGTGGCTTCAGGAGCGGCCGTTATTTTGAACGGTATGTTTTTTTTTTTGTTTTTTTTTTCGCCACAAACTGTTTGGATGTAATCATGTGTCGTTCCCTTTTTTTGTGTTTTTTTGTCGACTTTTTGGGAGTTTTCGGGTTGTCTTTACCTGTTACTGCTGATTTCACCATACACATATCACACCTGTCTGAATCTGATTTTTGGACTTGTAATTTTGGGGTAGACCATTTTGGGGGGCTTGGGTTTTTCGGTGTAATTCTGCTTTGGGCCACAATATTTTCATTTTTGGTTAGCTTGGTTTGGCTTGTTTTTTAATGTGGTTTCATTATTGATGTATTAATCCCCACACTTTTCTAACCCACAGAGGAACAGAGGCGTATGGCTGAATTAGCCGGCTGTGTGGGCCGTATGCGGGAACACGTCATCGGGCTGCTGGTGGTCCTTGACCATATGTCGGTCCTCCTTAGGAACCAGTTTTAGTTTTTTTTTTTGTAAAAATATAAATAAATTAATATTTTAAACTTAACGTTCTGTCTCATTCCTTGTTTCAAAATCAGAGATTGTTTACACTGACATAAGTAGACTCTTCCAGCAAGGATTTGCAATTATTGTCACTAAGATTGTGTGTTGTATTTTTTAGGAAAACAGGCACAAGAAACACCTAACAGTAACAATCTGATTGGCCTTTTTTGGTGTTGTCAAAATTATATATTACTACATTTGACATGTTCCTATTTGGGGGGCAAGCTGCTTAGGCCGATATTACGAAGCCAACTGATTGTACAGGATTCCTTTGGGTGTTGGTTTGGACCCAGAAAACATCTTACATTTTAGCTCAACTTGCGTCATTACTGGATTACCCCTTAGGCAAATGTAACGTGTGTGAACCTGGTTACACTTGCTTGTAATGGGCAAAAAAAGGAACAAAATTACACTCTCCAGACATTTATTCACAACATAACTAAAATAACAAAGTGGTCACTCACAAACAAAACACACAGTGATGATCATAAATACAACACATACAAAAATTAAAAAAAAATCACACAAAAAATCAAGAACTGGTTGACGAAGGACCATGCCAACATGATTCCACAAATGTGGCGTTGCAATATGGGTTCCATAATATATTCCCAAAGTTTCCACATGAAGGTTTTTTAAGGGTAGCAGGAAGTAGTCATCGCTGGAGTCCCAAAGATTATGAAAACAAACAGAAGATGGAGAAAAAAAAATAATAATAATTAGATGTTCTCAAACAAACCGTACCACATTGGGTCTAAACACTGTTGTTTTGACAATAATTACCTAAAATATCTGGCCACCACATCATCGCGTATGGCCCCCCCACATACTGACCTCCGACCAACCTCGGGGGGGCCATCCTCAGGTAAGGCATCCTCTGTTCTTTTGAAAGCTTTTCATCTTATATTTCATCTATTTTTCCTCTCTATTCTACCATCTTAACCTTCATTTTCTTTTTCCTATCTATTCTGTCTTTTCTGCCTTTTCTCTGTGGTCTGCTCCAGCTATGTCTCGCCCCCAGCGTGCTCGCTCTGTTCCTGCCCAGGTGGCTGATGCTGCCGGACTGGGGCTCATCCCACTAGTTAGCAGCTTGCTCCCCTGATCCCCATTAGTCAGCCCTGCTGGTCCTCCCGTCGATCCGGGGTGCTGGCGGGGAAGGCACCGGCTAGGCCGCACAGACCCGCGTGTGCCCCTCTCGCGGGCGCGCGCAGTTTTTTGTTCTCTAAATGCCTCCCCAGTGGTCACCGTTCTCACCCCGCCCAGCTGGCTGATGCTGCCGGGTTGGGGTTATAGCCTCCCCGTTGCCCACATCGCTCCCGCTCCCTGGATACTCGGGGGAGGCAGGCGCGATGGATGCTATAGCAGCAGTGCGTCTCCGCACCCTCCCTCCCCTGCTCTCGCGGTCGCGTGTGTCGTGCCCTTAACACGGCTCCAGTTAACGTCTCCCGGCTGGGTCCCGTACTGGGAAGCTGCACGGCCGGGGGACTAGAAAGTGCAGAAATGCGCTAGGGGGCCGGGAGCCTGTAATGGCGCCGGCTCGATCCATATCGTGGGGGGCGGAGCCACCGGCCATCTTATGGATGGGGAGGAGGGGCCTGCGGCCATCTTCTCTGTCCTCTAAGAGGGTTTCAATCGTGGCAGGGTCTACCTGCTGCCGTGGGGTTACCCATGGCAGCCCTGTACCCCTCACAGCGCAGCAGGGTATGCTTGCTGCCATGGGGCCCCCTATGGCGGCCACTGTGCCCCTTCACTGTTATGCCTCCCTGCATGCTGACTGTTGCCGTTCTGCTGGTGGCAGTGGGGGTGCTTTCACACCCCTAAGGTCTCTGCAGTCTGGGGGTGTGGAGTAGCCTTGAGCATCCCCAGCCGCGCCTGCGGTATACGTCCCAAGAGCTTGGCAGTTAGAGAGATGTGGCAGCCTCTCCCTCCGCATTTTTCTTTCTGCAGAGCAAACAGTTATTAGTAGTACATGCACATTCAAGTACAACAGGCTGCATGATACGCATAGTGGTAGGGCACTATTAATTTGGTCCTTTCTGATATTAATTAGGTATATATGATTACGCCCGTGGTAAGTTATGTGTTGTTATTTTCATGTCTGTTGGCAGTCTAATAGCAGTTCTCCAGCGCTCATGCCAGCCGCAGCTCCTGGGTTGGGCTGTGGGAATATGTAATATGCAGTGCTGGGAGGGTTTTTTCCTCGCTTCTCTGCGGCAGGGGACGGCATCCTGAGCCCGCTTGTCAGGTTGGGCATTGTGTGGGTTCATTTCATACGTAATTCAAGACGACAAGGGCGTGGAATATATCGTTTCTCGGCCACGTGCCTTTTGTCATCAGTTGCTAAATAGCCCACCTACAGTATGCACATCCTTTATTGGTCTATTCACAGCCGGTTGGTCATTGTCACCACACCAGTTTTATTATTCAATACTATTGGCAGAGCATTTATTTAATAAATTATGCAATGACTTTTTATACACGTAAAAGGTGTTGTAACACGCTATCATAGGCCAGCATGTCGGAAACCACGGGCCTTTGGCACTTTGCACTGCGGTTCATCTGCACGGTCCTTTATTAGATATATCGCGTTATAGATTTTGTCACGTGACATTCATTTATTACAGCAAACATTCATGTTATAGTCGGGCACATTGTTGACATTCGGAAATTATAAGTCAGTACACGCAATAGGTATATTGTTTTTAATATTAATACAGTCAATTGTTCAATCTGAATAAGACAGTATCGTACATCAAACTCATTTATTACAGCAGAAACATTCATGTTACTGGTGCACATAGCTGAGAAAATAAGTACGACAGAACTGTGGATAAGGAAAATATGTATCGTGGTATATTCGCGGGTAATCTATCACAAATGTGTCCTCGCGGCATATTTCTAATATCACGCTAACATATACTTTCTATTTCATACATGTACAAAATTAGGTTCACATGGGTATCCCTAAGTTGATTAGAGTTTGGAAATGCATTATGACCCCACGAACACGTAGGGACTTGTAGCGAGTTGGAGTCAGTTTGTGAATGGTATCACGAGCTCATGGTCCAAAATTCCCAGTGTACCTGGAATTATTTGCACGTGGTTGAGCTCTATAATGTCCTTGATACCATTGGGGGCCGGGGTATTTTTTATCTAATTATACAAGCTGCTTCTAAGATTGGAACCTATCACCTCCTCTTTTGAACCACCTTTTGGTCATAAACGTACATACATAGGAGCACTACGTGGTTGTGGATTAATTTTCTCTTGTCCATATGATTTCCCCTGATACTTTCCGTAGCGGAATTGTATGGTTCCCCATACAGTAATTTATGCTCTTTACCTGTAGACGGTGCTCCTGCATGCATACTAACACTTTGTGAGGGTCATTTTCATTTGCCCATATGAATTTTCCCTGATACTTCTGGTAGTTGTACTGCATTATTACCGCACGGTATTCTGACCCCTTTTTTCCCTATAGACGGTGCCCGCGGTTTGTTTGTTTTTTCTTACCCATGAGAGGGTGTCTTTCCATACTGGTTTTATTAGCGAGCCTTGTCTAATTCATTGTGAGGTCATACATAGGTATGTTGATGCGGTGACTGCAGGGATGATTTTAAATATCCCCTCAGGAGTCCAGTTACTCCTAAGCGCAGGATCTGGCCTTTGGGAGTATTGTTTTATATTTTACATTTTGGTGTGGACATTTTTATATTACAAATTTTGTGCATGGGAATTAGGCGAGCTACACAATTTTTACTTGTAGTCTCATCCCTATTCCAATGGAGACCTAATCATATATATTTATCTTACATACAGGTACAGGTTAGGCCGGGGTTCATCCCCATATACAACGCTCTTCAAAATACAACATACCTCATATACACCCCCTTTTATTTTACAAATATATGTTCATTGAATTTAGGGAGCTACATAACTTAAATTGCATTCTCATCCCCGTCCATATATGCATAATCATATATATATATATATATATATATATATATCTTACATAGGGAAACAGGTTTGACCCGAGTCCACCACCCCCACATACAACGCTCTTCAAATCACCATATTTTATACACAGCCCTCAGTAATATTGGGACACGCCTCTGGCTTGGGTTCCCGGGGCAGTGGGTTGTGGTCTCCTAATATCTTGGTGTAGCACGGTCAGTGTTTACGCGGGTTTGCCAATACGGGGAATACTACTTTCCTCGATTCAGGAGCCATTGTTGCGCTGCTTGTGTCAATGGGGGTGCTTTGAGGCCCCTGCTGTCACAACAGTCGGGGGGGCTCTGTTTACAACAAGGGTTGGCATTGTTAGCTCCCACAGCATCCGCCATGTCGGCCCTCTGGGTCCACTCATTCAGCAGTTAGGTTGGCTTTGCAGCTGTTGCTCCCTGTGTCTCATTTGCGCCTGCGCTTACTGTTCATGGACTGAATGCAAGGGACCCTGGAGTTCGATACTGCCCCTGTTTTTTCTTTTGTTTCAGACATTGATGTGGCCGAATCCCCTCCTTCCACTGCTCAAGGGATCACTTTTGTTGCTTCTGTTGTCAGGAACGGAATTGCCAGCACAGATGATACCCCGTGCAATTCTCAAGACGTCATGGAGAGTTTTTGCATGTCGCTCCTTGGTTCCTCAGTCTTTTGATTGCCTATCAGACTTTGTGGCAACAGTGAGAGACTTTCTTGCAGTCACAGCTCAGCAGGGGATACAGGCTCTGTGATGATGGAAGTCCTACGCCTATATTCATGTGGACTACTGATGTGTAATTTTGTTTGTGGACTTGAGTGCTCCGGCCAACTTGCCACCTTTCCGGTGGGGATTTCGAGGGATTTTGCCCTATTTTTTGCCCTGCTTAGGACAACGTTTGGCTAATAAAACAACAGAATATAGAATGACATTACTAACGAAAATAAAAGATCCAGCAGGTTTTTTGTAGGTTTTTACCTCGGGTCAAGTCCTCCTTCCCCCCCTTCCCCCCCCCCCCATCACCTCCCTCTGCAATATGTCATAGTCACCATACTCATGTGTATTTCATGTATTGCAGGTGGTTTACAGGATTATAGCTCATTTGTTTATCGGACACTTGTTTATATTTTTGTGGCAGGTCATCCCGCTTTGCTAGTATGGGTTGGGAGGCATTAGTGCCCTGTATTCAGATGTCAGTTGAGGACTTTGGTTCTTTTTTGGTCTTAGCAATTCACCTGGGAGAGAATGAGTTGTGCCAGCAGCTGTCGCTTTACTTGCGACACACTATTTGTTCATGATTTCGGTGGGTTGCTTAGCTTTGGCCAGATGTCGTGATATTTTGTCCGATATTGTGCTAGCCTTTCCTGTTGATGTAGGTGCATGGTTGGGGGGGTAGATTTGTGGAGCATCACCCTTTAATGGGGTACAAGATGCCTAGCAGGGACAAATTTCATTTATAGAGTGTTTTTTGTTCGGTGTGGGGAGGTTTTTAGAGAGTAGGTTGTATGGTGGCGGGCACGTTCCATCATTGGGAACATGCGTGGCGGGAAAGAACGGCAGTATCTATAAAGCGTCCACCTTGCTGCGCCCCCTTCTATGCATTGGTTAGGCTGATTTTACCCTACTGAGGTCAGCGGCACCTCTCGTCGGAGAGGGCTAAAATAGTGCATTGGGATGGGGCTGGATACCGTCTCACTTGCCAGAGAGGGATATCGGCCCTTGCAAGTTTTATATCACTATTACACTTGAATTGGGATTTGGCCTGTTCAGTGAGTGTTTTTACATCCTTGCATAAGTCAAGGGTGGGGCGTCAGGTTACTGGCCGTTCTTTCTTATGCCACCATACTCTGATTGTAAAATAAATAAAGCTGACCATATATTTTTGATCGCATATATACGTGGTCTGTTTCTTTATTATATTTAAGTTGGTTACATAACTTTAAGTTTGCACGCATTATCTGCCGATGGGGATTTTAAGACAACCGAGGTTCGGATAGAACAGAGGGCACATAAAACCCTAGGCAGGGATGCGTGGGGTTAATAAAGTTAGGTAGGGGAGTGTTAGTTTTTTATGGTCAGACTGACATGAGGTTAGGATTGGTGAAGTGTTGTGTTAGGGGTGTGGTTAATAGGAGTGTGGGTAGGTCAGCAATGTTACACTGCCTCTTGGGAATCTGATCTCCCACCCTCCCTCCCACTTTTTTCCTCTTGTGTCTTGTGTCGGCTTTATTTCAAGGGCGGGAAAGAATGGCAGTATCTATAAAGCGTCCACCTTGCTGCAGTATGAGCGGTGCGCCCCCTTCTATGCACTGGTTAGGCTGATTTTACCCTACTGGGGTCAGCGGCACCTCTCGTCGGAGAGGGCTAAAATAGTGCATTGGGATGGGGCTGGATACCGTCTCACTTGCCAGAGAGGGATATCAGCCCTTGCAAGTTTTATATCACTATTACACTTGAATTGGGATATTGGCCCGTTCAGTGAGTGTTTTTACATCCTTGCATAAGTCAAGGGTGGGGCGTCAGGTTACTGGCCGTTCTTTCTTATGCCACCATACTCTGATTGTAAAATAAATAAAGCTGACCATATATTTTTGATCGCATATATACGTGGTCTGTCTCTTTATTATATTTAAGTTGGTTACATAACTTTAAGGTTGCACGCATTATCTACCGATGGGGATTTTATATAGTGCAAGTTGTGAAGTTTACAATTCTCAACATTTAAACAAATAGGTGAGGAGGATGACATGGAAGAGGCTGCTGGGCCCAGTATTCCGGCCAAAGCTGGCAAAAAGAAAAGTCAGCCACAATTCACAAGAAAGGAGATGGAGGTTTTGGTTCAGAAGTGTGTGGACATCCTGCCACAGGAATATGAGTGCAAGCCAGAAGTGGAGAATGTGGGAGGAGGTTGCTGTCAATAGGGTGGGTGATTATGTCCGTCTAGCCCGGGATGTCAAACGGCGGTAAGTAAACACTTGACCCCCCTAAAACCAAAACCCATTTAAAACAAAAGGATAATGGTTCCAATTTCACCCACAGGTGGGCCGACTTCAAATATCGCCTGAAGCAAAAACTGGCGGACAGGGCTAGGCATGCAAGGGGGACAGGTGGGGGTCCCACCCCTGTGTCAATGATTTAGAAGAGCTGGCACAGGGGTGTGTGCAGGCTGTGGAGGTGTTTGGTGTGTCCAACATGGATACGGACATGCCAGACTTTGCGGCTCCTCATGTTGTCCAAGGTAAATATTGTGATGTCACCAACTCTGAAATGTTATTGTGCCAATATGTAGATTCTAATGTGACTCTTTTCTCATTTTTCCAACAGAGACACAGGCGGATGAGTCTGCGGATGAGTCTGCTCCTTGGCCGCAGAATTTCTGCTGGCTCTGCAGGGGAGGAACCAGTACATCCGGCTGAGGACCCTGCAGAAGCCAGTCCAGGGCAATCCCCCTCGCAGGCAGTGTCCCTCCTCACAGAACTCAATTTTAAATCGGATTTCCATACGGAGATTCTGCAGAGGATGGACGCCAGTCTGGTACGGGTGGCTGAGGCCCTGGAGCAAAATGCTGCGGCCAACGTGACCTGGCGGAAAATACCAGGGCCAACATCCGCATCGCCAATGCCCTGGAGCAGTTCGTTCGCCAGCACATGGGAGCCGACCTCCCTTCCTGCCGGAACATCAGGATCCTCCACCTCTGGCACAACATCAGCCAATCCTCCAAATGTGCCTAGCCCTGTGCCTAGTCCAGAGGCCACAACATCTGCCTCTGGACAGGCCAGCCCGATGACATCCCGGACCCGGTCTGGCGCCCTCCCTCCCCCAGCCAAACGGGGGAAAAAACGTTGACAGCACTGGCTACTTTTCCCACACTCCTTCTGTGCTTGCCCCATATTCCTTTCTGGCCAAAACTTCCCTCTCCTTTCTTGTGAATTGTTTTTAATTTTTAGCTTTACGTTTCCAAAAACTTTTATGTTTGCACAATTATTAAAATTTTTGGAATGAACACTGCAAAAAATGTTTGTGTAAAATATGTGCATGAAATTGTTTTTTTATAGCAATAAATTTGCAAAAAATGTACGACTTTGTATTCTGACATTATTGTAAAAATGGTTTACATTTAATCCTGGCCCACAAGGGAAAAACGCGCAACAACAACATTTTACATGAGAAAAAAAAGGGCTCTTTAAGGATCGTTTGAAAATTTACATAAGGATGCAAAATCACCAGGCAAAAGCAAAATGGCCAAAAAAACACAAACATGATGACATTATTGTTACATTAGGCCAAAAAGAATAAATTAACCCCAAAATAAACCCCCACAAATGTACGCAAATTGATTGTGTAATCCTGACATTAGCAGCTATGATTTCCACCTGCGTACGGTTTTGTGCTAACCCAAAAAACTGATTTCAAAACACATACCAAGCCGGTTTTCAATCCAACACTAATTGTTTTTCTGACAAGCCGTGATTAATCGTTGCAACATCGTGGAGTGCTGGGACGGAGGAGAAGGCCATCGCCAATGTGGTCGAGTAATCCAGACCCTAAGCTGGGCGAGCATTTTGAAGGGAAAGAGGATCATCCAGTGACGTATAAGTTGGTACGAACACATTTGACGTTCGCATCTGATAATATATGTACGCCCCAAAAACGCCTCGCCACGCCTGCGTTTTTCCATCTCCACCCCCGTCAACGCCCCAAAACGCCCTGTTCTGTCAATTACATTTGACATGTCACTTCCTGTACGCTATTTGACGAACGAGACAAAAAAAGATCGCAATCTGCCGTACGCACATGCGCAGTGTTACACCGACGCATGCGCGGTTACTCAACATCGGAACGTAACGAGAGTACTGCTGTTAACGAACAGCTCTGAATCAGGCTCAAAGCCCACTGTATCTGAATGGTCCACTCCATTATATCCAGTTCCTAGATCTGGTAAAAAAGTCTCCTATACCATCTTGCACACCAGTCTACTTTATACCACTGAGACTTGTCCTTACAGTCACCATCGGTTCCAGCCGATACCTCCAACCATCGGTCTGACCCGTTGCTTCCAACATCAGACTCTTTTCAATTAAGTTCCTCAATTCATCAGCATCAGTTACAACCAATTAAGTTCATCAATTCATCAACATCGGACTCTTATAAATTAAGGGGGTCATTCAGACCCACTCGCAAGCGGCAGTACGCTCGCAAGTGGGTCGATGTTCCCCACTGCGCATGCGCACGTTGTGCGCATGCGCGAGACCCGCACTGCGACAGCCAAGCTGTCGCTCCGGGTCTCGCACCAAAGGGGACGTGCTGTTGATGGTGACTGACAGCACGCCCCCTTTGGTGGGCGTGCCGGGGGCGTGCCTGCCAGACGGAGGCGTTCCCATGGGAACGCCTACCGTCTGAAGCCGGCCCCACTGACATCACTAGTGATGTCAGTGGGAGTGATTTTGGCTCTGATAGAGCCAAAATCACTCCAGGGCTTGTGGCAGGGAGACCCTACCGCAGGGTCTCCGTCGCAAGTCCGATGGTCGTGATGGTCAAGACGCTCCATTTTAATGGAGGAGGGCCCTGAGTCAGAGCGTTCGGCTCTGAATCAGGCCCTAAGTTCCTCAATTCATCAACGGTTCCAAATGATAAAGTTAATCAATTCATCAACATCGAACTCATATCAATGAAGTTCTTCAATTCATCAACATCGGTCCCGACCGATCAAGTTCATCAATTCATCAACTTCGAACTCATATCAATTAGGGGTGTGGACCGGCCACTTTTCGTGTTTTGTGTTTTGGTTTTGGATCTGGATCTTTCTTCGTGTTTTGGATCTGGATTGGTTTTGCCAAAACCACCCTTCCGTGTTTTGGGTTCTGGGTTTTGTGTTTTGGATCTGTATTTTTTTGAAAAAAAAGCATAAAAACAGCTAAAATCACAGAATTTGTAGGTTTTTCTGCTCCTATGCTATTATTAAACTCACTAACCTTAATCTCCACTCATTTTCAGTCTATTCTGAACACCTCACACCTCACAATAGTGTTTTTATGTCCAAAAGGTTGCACCGAGGTAGCTGGATGACTATGCTAAGCGACACGAGTGGGCGGCACAAACACGTGACCCATCTAGGCGTGATACTGCAGTGGCAGACAGGATGGCAGTTTGAAAAACTAGGCCCCAAACTGTACATAATGCAAAGAAAAAAAAGAGGTGCAAGATGGAATTGTCCTTGGGCCCTCCCACCCACCCTTATGTTGTATAAACAGGACATGCACACTTTAACAAACCAATCATTTCAGCGCCAGGGTCTGCCACACAACTGTGGCTGAAATGATTGGTTCGTTTGGGCCCCCACAAAACAAGCTGGCAATTAATCTGTCCCTGCACAAACTGGCTCTACGGAGGCAAGATGTCATCCTCATCCTCCTCATCCACCGATTCCTCACCCTCTTCAGTGTGTACATCCTCATCCTCACAGAGTATTAACTCGTCCCCACTGGAATCCACCACCACAGGTCCCTCTGTACGTTCTGGAGGCTGGTCTCCCTGGAAGAGCTGATAATTCATTTTGATGAACATCATCTTCTCCACATTCTGTGGAAGCAACCTCCTACGCCTTTCGCTGACAAGGTTCCCGGCTGCACTAAACACTCTTTCGGAGTACACACTGGAGGGGGGGCAACTCAGATAAAATAGAGCCAGTTTGTACAGGGGCCTCCAAATTGCCTCTTTTTCCTGCCAGTACAGGTATGGACTGTCTGACATGCCTACTTGGATGCTGTCACCGATGTAATCCTCCACCATTCTGTCAATGGTGACAGTATCATATGCAGTGACAGTAGACATGTCAGAAATTGTTGCCAGGTCCTTCAGTCTGGACCAGATGTCCAAACTTGGTCCTGCCTGCCCTGCATCACCGCCAGCGGGTTGCTTAGGATACCTAAGTTTTTTCCTGGCAGCCCCTGTTGCGGGAGAAAATGAAGAAGGAGCTGTTGACGTGTCACGTTCCGCTTCAGCTGACAGTGTGTTCACCAGCAGGTCTTGCACCTCTGCAGGCTTGTGTCGGCCAGAAAGAGAGACACCACATAGGCTTTAAACCTAGGATCGAGCACGGTGGCCAAAATGTAGTGGTCTGATTTCAACAGATTGACCACCCTGGAATCCTGGCAAAGCGAATGAAGGGCTTCATCCACAAGTCCCACATGCCGAGCGGAATCGCTCCATCTTAGCTCCTCCTTCACTTTCTCCAGCTGCTTCTGCAAAAGCCTGATGAGGGGAATGACCTGACTCAAGCTGGCAGTGTCTGAACTGACTTCACGTGTGGCAAGTTCGAAGGGCTGGAGAACCTTGCACAACACGGAAATCATTCTCCACTGCGCTTGAGTCAGGTGCATATCCCCTCCTTTGCCTATGTCATAGGTGGATGTATAGGCTTGAATGGCCTTTTGCTGCTCCTCCATCCTCTGAAGCATATAGAGGGTTGAGTTCCACCGCGTCACAACCTCTTGCTTCAGGTGATGGCGGGGCAGGTTCAAGAGTGTTTGCTGGCGCTCCAGTCTTCGGCACACAGTCGCTGAATGGCAAAAGTGGCCAGAAATTTTTCGGGCCACCCAAAGCGTCTCCTGCACGCCCCTGTCGCTTTTCAGAAAATTCTGCACCACCAAGTTTATTGTGTGAGCAAAACATGGGACGTGCTGGAATTTGCCCAGATGTAATGCCCGCACAATATTGGTGGCGTTGTCAGATATCACAAATCCCCAGGAGAGTCTAAGTGGGGTAAGCCACTGGGCGATGATTTCCCTCAGTTTCTCTAAGAGGTTGTCGGCGGTGTGCCTCTTACTGAAACCGGTGATACACAGCGTAGCCTGCCTTGGAACGAGCTGGCGTTTCTGAGATGCTGCTACTGGTGACGCTGCTGCTGTTGCTGCATAAGGTGATACATCTACCCAGTGGGCTGTCACAGTCATATAGTCCTTAGTCTGCCCTGTTCCACTTGTCCACATGTCCGTGGTTAAGTGGACATTGTGTACAACGGCATTTTTCAGGACACTGAGGACACTTTTTCTGACGTTTCTGTACAGTCTCGGTATCGCCTGCCTAGTGAAGTGGAATCTAGATGGGATTTGGAACCGGGGACACACTACCTCCATCAATTGTCTAAATCCCACTGCACTAATGGCGGATACCGGACGCACGTCTAACACCAACATAGCAGTCAAGGCCTCAGTTATACGTTTTGCTTCAGGATGACTGCTGTCGTACTTCATCCTCCTCGCTAAGGACTGTTGGAGGGTCAATTGTTTAGTAAAAGTAGTGGTGTTCCTACTTCCTCTCTGGGATGATGAACGACTCCCAGCAGCAGCAATAGCAGCAGCGGCAGCAGTAGGCGTAGCAATGCAGGATCCACCGGAGGAATCCCGGATAGGAGAGTCAGTCATGCCAGTGACATGGCCTGCAGGACTACTTCCGATCCTGACTAAGGAGGAAATTGATGAGGAGGGAGTTGACGGTGTGGTTTGCAGGCGCTTGGATACAACAGGACAACGGGATTTAGGTGTCCCTGGACTGCTTACGGTCTTAGCCAAAGTTTCTGAACTTGACAGTAACTTTTTATGAACGCGCTTCAGGTGCCGTATAAGGGAGGATGTTCCTAGGTGGTTGACGTCCCTACCCCTACTTATTTCACCTTTACATATGGTACATATGGCAAGACAGTTGTTGTCCGGATTTGGATAGAAATATTGCCAGACCAAAGAGGTGGAATGTTTGGTGTTCTGCCCAGGCATGACCGTGATGGGCTTTTTCATCCCACGGACAACAACTGTCTCCCCCGGAGCCTGATTTAAACAAACCACATCACCATCAGAATCCGCCTCGCCAACTTCCTCCTCAGCGCCAGCTACACCAGTATCCTCATCCTGTTGTACTTCAACAGTGACATCTTCAATTTGCATATCAGCAAGTGGACTGTGGGTGCTACTTTCAGCACTTGCAGGGGGCATGCAAATGGTGGAAAGAGCCACCTCTTCTCGTCCAGTGCTGGGAAGGTCAGGCATCGCAACCACCACCACACTTGGACTCTCCTTGGGGATTTGTGATATCTTCTTAGAAAGCACAGTTCTGCGCTGTGCTTTTGCCAGCTTAACTCTTTTGATTTTTTTAGTGGGAGGAGGGCTTCCATCGTCATGTGAAGCTGAACCACTAGTCAAGAACATACTAGGGATCGACCTTAGCCGTTCCTTGCCACTCCGTGTCGTAAATGGCATATTGGCAAGTTTACGTTTCTCTTCAGCTGATTTAAATGTTTTTTTCAAGGCCATTTTCCTGAACTTTGTCATTTGGGATTGTATGTGCCCTCTATTATGACATTGGGCATCGGCCTTGGCAGACGACGTTGATGGCATGTTATCGTCTATGTCATGACTAGTGGCAGCAGCTTCAGCACTAGGAGGAAGTGGTTCTTGATCTTTCTCTATTTTATTTTTATCGGAGAAAGTTTGGTCCTCCATTTATGTTATATCGATTTGATATATACGTGCGGCTAAACACAGAAAATATTTTTTTATTTTTGCTGGAGAGTAGTGCACTTTGTGGGTTACACAACCCTTTAAGAAATGAGCCAGCCGGCTCTTTACTTATGGGACACAGGCGCATGCTTGGCGCTGCTCCTTTGTTGATGCACGTGCGGCTACTGCGCACACAATTCACAAACACAGAAAATATATATTTTTTTGGTTTGGAGTGTACTTTGGGGGTTACAGCACCCTTTCACGGTCAAGCCAGCCGGCCCTTTACTTATGACACAGGCGTACGCTTGGCACTACTTTGTTGATGCACGTGCGGCTACTGCGCACACAATTCACAAACACAGAAAAAATATTTTGTTATTTGGTTTGGAGTGTACTTTGGGGGTTACAGCACCCTTTAACGGTCAAGCCAGCCGGCCCTTTACTTATGACACAGGCGCACGCTTGGCACTACTTTGTTGATGCACGTGCGGCTACTGCGCACACAATTCACAAACACAGAAAATATTTTTTTTTCTGGTTTGGCATGTACTTTGGGGGTTACAGCACCCTTTAACGGTCAAGCCAGCCGGCCCTTTACTTATGACACAGGCGCACGCTTGGCACTACTTTGTTGATGCACGTGCGGCTACTGCGCACACAATTCACAAACACAGAAAATATATATTTTTTTGGTTTGGAGTGTACTTTGGGGGTTACAGCACCCTTTAACGGTCAAGCCAGCCGGCCCTTTACTTATGACACAGGCGCACGCTTGGCACTACTTTGTTGATGCACGTGCGGCTACTGCGCACACAATTCACAAACACAGAAAATATATATTTTTTTGGTTTGGAGTGTATTTTGGGGGTTACAGCACCCTTTAACGGTCAAGCCAGCCGGCCCTTTACTTATGACACAGGCGCACGCTTGGCACTACTTTGTTGATGCACGTGCGGCTACTGCGCACACAATTCACAAACACAGAAAATAATTTTTTTTTTGGTTTGGACTGGAGTGTACTTTGGGGGTTACAGCACCCTTTAACGGTCAAGCCAGCCGGCCCTTTACTTATGACACAGGCGCACGCTTGGCACTACTTTGTTGATGCACGTGCGGCTACTGCGCACACAATTCACAAACACAGAAAATATTTTTTTTTTTGGTTTGGAGTGTACTTTGGGGGTTACAGCACCCTTTAACGGTCAAGCCAGCCGACCCTTTACTTATGACACAGGTGCACGCTTGGCACTACTTTGTTGATGCACGTGCGGCTACTGCGCACACAATTCACAAACACAGAAAAAATATTTTGTTAGTTGGTTTGTAGTGTACTTTGGGGGTTACAGCACCCTTAAACGGTCAAGCCAGCCGGCCCTTTACTTATGACACAGGCGCACGCTTGGCACTACTTTGTTGATGCACGTGCGGCTACTACGCACACAATTCACAAACACAGAAAAAATATAATTTTTTTAGCATTTCAGGGGAGCACCCCTGATGGACAGAGCACCCCCTGGACAACACTACAGCACCCCTTTAGGACTGGCACACTGCACAGGACTTTGGAGTGGACACAGCCCCTATGGAGAACTGACTGCACAACACAGTCCAGCCAGCCCCTATGGACTTTGAAGTAGTGGACACAGCCCCTATTAACAGCAGCACAGCACAACACAGCCAGCCCCTATGGACTTTGAAGTAGTGGACACAGCCCCTATGGACAACAGCAGCACAGCGCAGCACAGCACAACACTACTCTGCACTACACTACACTACACTACACAGCCCAGCCAGCCCTAACTCCCACCCTCCCTCTTCACTGTCCACTGCCGAGTGAGAAAATGGCGCCGACGCGGGTACCTTATATAGGATCCAAAACCCGCGAGACCCGGAAGGCGGGATGATGACGTTTTGCCTCGATTTCAGATCCGAGTCAGGCGGGAAAAGTCGAGCCTGACTCGGATCGGCCTCGGATCGGGGGGGCTCTGGGAGGTTCGGATTTCAGAAATCCGAACCCGCTCACCCCTAATATCCATGAAGTTCTTCAATTCATTAACATCGGTCCCAACCGATCAAGTTCATCAATTCATTAATAGCTGACTCATATAAATTAAGTTCTTCAATTCTTCTACATCGGTCTTAAACCGATCAAGTTCATCAATTCTTCAACATCGTATTCAAATCCATCAAGTTCATCAAATCATCAACATCAGTCTCAATCCGGCATCATCTGCCCCAATCCGATTCTCATTCATTCAGTATTATCACCTCCAGTTCTCATCCCAACCTGCTGTTTAATGAAGACATTCAATTTCTGTCCTCACCTTCGGGCCCATCAGCCACTGCCGTACTGTGAGTCAGCAAGGATCGCAGTTGCAAAGACTGATGCAATCGGTCGATTAATTCACATTGCACATGCGTATGCATCGCAGTGTGCGTGCGCTAACTAGCAATTGCGTTGGGAAAAATATTTGCAGAGGCGACGCAGACCCCGAGCACAGTGATTGACAGGGAGTGCCGTTTGTGGGTGGTGATGGGAGGGGGGGGTCTGGCGAACGCAGGCGTGCCATTGCGTTGGGGCGGCGTTGCAGGGGCATGCATAAATTATCCACTGCAATACCATACACAGCCTGAGACCTCATAGCGTGTGCTGAAGTTAGCAATTCCTGAGTGAAGTTTGACCTGCCTTAACTGTGCGTTAAGGACTTTCCTTCGCTCGTTGTGTCTGATCAAAGGGGGCGTGCTGTCGATGTTGATTGACAGCACGCCCCCTTTGGTGGGCGTGCCGGGGGCGTGCCTACCAGACGGAGGCGTTCCCAAGGGAACGCCTACCGTCAGAAGCCGGCCCCACTGACATCACTAGTGATGTCAGTGGGAGTGATTTTTGCTCTGATAGAGCCAAAATCACTCCTGGCCTTACGGTTGAGAAACTCAACCGCAGGCTTCTGCTCGCACTGGCGATGGTCGCGATGGTCAAGACCATCGCGACCATCATCCTGCACGCTCGTATATGCTGTGGGTGGTGACCCACAGCTATACGAGCGTCCAGGAGGACGCTCCATATTTATGGAGGTGGGCCCTGATTCAGAGCGAGCGCTCTGGTAAGAGCGTCCAGCTCTGAATCAGGGCCCATATCCAGGAGTTTATTCAGCCCTTTCTGCCATTTGATTAAATATGTTATTTATGAAATATTGTTTTATGGGTCAGTAATCAGGTATATACATTTTTTTTTAGTATATTTGTAAAAATGCTAGCAGCTCATATGGATGGAAGCTCAGGATTAAACAGTCCTGTGACACCCATATACTTTTTATGAACAAGTTATTAAAGCAGATGTGAAAAGACCACAAGGAGTTAAAACCATTGTTCTGCTTTCCAATGGCTCTGTCCTTGAGCTCTGCATTCAGGGCCTTATTCAGCTACGGACGGAATTGCAAAGCTGCTCGCAAGCAACTTTGCAATTCTGTCTGTGCAGATATGGTAATGCAGCAGTAGGCATCACGCCTCCTGCTGCATTACATATCTAAGCTGCGTCGGAAACTTTGTGGAACATCGGCTGGCTAAGGTGACCAATGGGGTCATGCAGCTGGTCATCGCCAATGAGAGGAAGAAGCCAGGCAATCTCCATCAGCCGACGGAGATCCTGGCCTCTTCCCTCCCCCAACAGCAGTGACATGCCTCCGTTTCGGGAAATGGAGGCCATCCCCACCCCAGAGCCGACCCTAGCCAATTTGGTGCCCTAGGCAAGTTTTTGGCTGGGGCCCCCCTATCCAGGGCCGGACTGACCATCGGGCAGTTCTGGCAAATGCCAGAAGGGCCGATGGCCAGATGGGCCAGTCCAGGCACTGCCGCGGGGGGGGGGGGGAGGCGGACGGCGGACGGCAGCAATGTTCATGGCCACAGCACTCTGTATAGGTAGTGCTGTGGCTGCCTGACAGAATAAGTCTTCCTGCCTGCCCTGCTGCACTCCGAGCCACCCGCCGCCACGCCTCCAATATCAATATATGTGGCTGGCGTGCAGCGCTAGACACTCAGCCCGCCTCCCTCGATCCCCATTGGTCCCCCTCCCATTGTGTGGGCAGGAATGAGATGACGCGGTGATGTCATCGGGCGTTTGTCTCTCCTGCCGCATGAAGAGCCAGGAGCCACAGTGAGAGGACCGGACAGAGACCCACCCGGGCGGACGCCGAACGCCCATATCAATGACAGGGAGCAAGCTTTTGAGGAGTGATTCTGAGGACAGCATGGGGAGCGCAAGATAGAGGTAATTAGAAAGAGCTGCACGAGAGGGAAGCCACATGAGGGAATATATGCTGTGTGAGAGCCAGGGGGAGAGCTACGTCACGGGGAGTGCTGTGTCTGGGAGAGCTGTGTCGGGGACATCTGCATCAGGGGGAGAGCAGTGTTGGGGACATCACCATAAGGGGGGCATCTGCATCAGGGGGAGAGCAGTGTTGGAGACATCACCATAAGGGGGACATCTGCATCAGGGGGAGAGCAGTGTTGGGGACATCACCATAAGGGGGACATCTGCATCAGGGGGAGTGCTGTGTCTGGGAGAGCTGTGTCGGGGACATCTGCATCAGGGGGAGAGCAGTGTTGGGGACATCTCCATAAGGGGGACATCTGCATCAGGGGGAGAGCAGTGTTGGGGACATCACCATAAGGGGGACATCTGCATCAGGGGCAGAGCTGTGTCGGGGACATCTGCATCAGGGGGAGAACAGTGTTGGGGACATCACCATAAGGGGGACATCTGCATCAGGGGGAGAGCAGTGTTGGGGATATCTCCATAAGGGGGACAACTGCATCAGGGGGAGAGCTGTGTCGGGAACATCTGCATCAGGGGGAGAGCAGTGTTGGGGACATTACCATAAGGGGGGCATCTGCATCAGGGGGAGAGCAGTGTTGGGGACATCACCATAAGGGGGACATCTGCATCAGGGGGAGAGCAGTGTTGGGGACATCACCATAAGGGGGACATCTGCATCAGGGGGAGAGCTGTGTCGGGGACATCTGCATCAGGGGGAGAACAGTGTTGGGGACATCTCCATAAGGGGGACATCTGCATCAGGGGGAGAGCTGTGTCGGGGACATCTGCATCAGGGGGAGAACAGTGTTGGGGACATCTCCATAAGGGGGAGAGCTGCTTCAGGAGGAGAGCTGCGTCAGAGGGAGAGCTGCGTCAGGGGGAGTGCTGCATCAGGGGGAGAGCTGTGTGAGGGATACGGTTCAGTGGGAGTGCTGCGTCAGGGGGAGAGCTGTGTCAGTTGGAGAGCTGCGTGAGGGGTAGAGCTACATCGGGGAGAGCTTTGAGGGATACGGTTCAGTGAGAGTTCTGCGTCAGGGGGAGCACTGCATCATGGGGAATGCTGCATCCGGTGGAGTGCTGCATCAGGGGGAGTGCTGCGTCAAGGGTGTGCTGCATCCGGGGGAGTGCTGCATCATGGGAAGCTCTGCATCAGGGGGAGAGCTGCGTCAGGGGGAGAGCTGTGTGAGGGATAAGGTTCAGTGGGAGTGCTGCATCAGGGGAAGTGCTGCATCAGGGGGAGAGCTGTGTCAGTGGGAGAGCTGCGTCAGGGGGAGAGCTGCATCAGTGGGAGAGCTGCGTCAGGTGGAGTGCCGCGTCGGGAAGAGCTGTGTGAGGAATACGCTTCAGTGGGAGTGCTGTGTCAGTGGGAGAGCTGCATCGGGGGAAAGCTGTGTGAGGGATATGGTTCACAGGGAGCGCTGCATCACAGGGAGAGCTGCATCAGGGGGAGAGTTGTGTGAGGGATATGGTTAAGGTGGAGACCTGAATCAGGGGGAGAGCTGTGTGCTGGATATGGTTCAGGAGGAGAGCTGTGTGGCATATAGTGTTATAAGGGGCATTACTGTGTGGCATGTGTAAAGGGCACAACTACTGCATGGCTATAACTAAGGGGCATTACTGTGTGGCATAATTTTTATAAGGAGTTCTACTGTTAGGTGTGGCATAACGTGAATGGGCTCCTTGGCATAAAGTGAATGGGCTCTACTTTGCAGTGTAATGTGACTAAGGGACACTTCTGTGCGGTGTAATGTGACGAAGGAACACTACTGTGCAGTGTTATGTGACAAATGGACACTACTGTGCGGTGTAATGTGATGAAGGGGCATTACTGTGTAGCAAAATTTGAATTGGGGGTACTATTGTGTGGTCACGCCCCTTCCCAGCAAGACCACATCTGTCTTTTTTCGGCGCACGCCTTCACCGCGCATTCTCCCTCATTTGGTTGTGGATGACGATACCAATGCTCTTTATGTACACAGGGCACCAACATTTATAGTTATGGCTCTGCTTTGGTGTGCACAGAAGTATCCTCCTTTTTGTTCAGCTATCTATTCCTGTACAACTGCTAAGCTGGGTCTTGGTCATTTGGAAAAATGTCTTCCCTTTTCTTTGTGTGTGACCTACCCCAATGAAGTGCCAGCTTTACCTAACAGATCAACCATATACTTTTATGTTCTAATAATTATATTTGTAAGAGCATAGAGAAGTGGGAGGAGTCAGGAATAGTAAGGGGAGGAGTATATGCCAGCAGCCTGGTGCTGACGCGAGGTGTGCCTGTGTGTTTTAAATGCCAGGGCTTATTTTTAGTCCCAATCCGGCCCTGCCCCTATCTATATAGATGTACACATGCAAACGGGCGGTGGCACCGGTCTCAATAAATTAATTTACATCACACCACACTGATGCTGTAATGGAACATTTAAGTGCTTTATTGCACTTTTGTCAAGCAAAGTGCTGCGGTGAATGAGCCATGACATCACATGTAGGAGACAAGGTGGAAGTCAATGACGGACTCCCCTGGTCTTCAGCAATCACTAATGGCGGACTCCAGAGCATTTTTACAGAAACGGGAGTATGCCAGTCCGACAGAACTAAATATATATATATATATATATATGTATATATATACACACATACATACATAATATATACACACATATATATATATATATATATATTTACACATATGTACATATATACACACAAATTTAAATATGCTGTATATATGTGGTACCCCTAAAGTGTTTACCAACCAATTCATGAACTTACACTGTATTAAATAGCTATAAAAAGGTTAGTTTATATATATATATATATATATATATAATATATATATATAATGACGTGTCCCTGGTCGCGTGCCCTTTAGTGTACATAGTCTAGTGTGGGCAGACCATTTCAAGTGTCCCTCTGTGGGGGGGGGGTGAAGATATATATATATATATATATATTGTCAGCTTCACTGCTTTACTATCTGTGTATATATTATATACACAGATAGTAAAGCAGTGAAGCTGACAATATATATATATATATATATCTTCACCCCCCCCCCACAGAGGGACACTTGAAATGGTCTGCCCACACTAGACTATGTACACTAAAGGGCACGCGACCAGGGACACGTCATTACACTTGCAGTATAGGGGAAACTGTCTCCATAAGATAAGCCCAGTAGGTCAGTGGGCTAAAGTGGCGCGTGCGGGTGGCGGGAAGAGGACCCCGCACGCGACCGCTTATATATAAGGAGACACCCGTGGGGGCTGCTGGGTATTCATCGCCTGAGGAGAGCTCTGAGGGAAAGGAGTGGGACGTACCTGGAGGCACTGCGAAGAGCCGCGAGTCCGGGGAAGAGAGCTGGGTGTGGAGCTGCGTGTCCGCGGTGAGGACACAGACACTGCCGGGAAGAAGCAGTGACATCAGCCAGCCCACCCAGGATCCTCCCCCAAAGACTGAGACTGTCGGCTGGGAAGCTGAGGGGAGAGACTAGGACGCAGGTCCGGGCGGAGCTGCTGCGGAGGTGGAGACAGATCTACAGTGACAGCTGGAGGTTGTGGAGAGCTGAGGAGTGCCTTTCCCCTGATCAGAGCCAGAGGGAGGCGTGGATAGTAAAGGAGGAGCAGTGAGTACCATTATCCACCCCTAATACACCCTCTGACAGCCAGTTACACCCCCATCTCAGTTAGAACACTGCATCTGAGGCAACAGGGCTAACAGATTATAGACAGCCTGGGTCCCCACTGACTTTGAGGCACTGTAAATCTCCAGAGCAGGGAGCTAAAATTCAGTCAAAAACTCTAGCTACAGTGACAGCCTCTTGACCTCAGAGCCAAATAAATTCAGCAGGAGGCAATGCTCCCTACAGTGACAGTCTTGTTACCTCAGAATAAACTAAATTCAGCAGGAGGCAGCGCTCCCTACAGTGACAGTCTTGTTACCTCAGAATAAACTAAATTCAGCAGGAGACAGCGCTCCCTACAGTGACAGTCTTGTTACCTCAGAATAAACTAAATTCAGCAGGAGACAGTGCTCCCTACAGTGACAGTCTTGTTACCTCAGAATAAATTAAATTCAGCAGGAGGCAGCGCTCCCTACAGTGACAGTCTTGTTACCTCAGAATAAACTAAATTCAGCAGGAGGCAGTGCTCCCTACAGTGACAGTCTTGTTACCTCAGAATAAACTAAATTCAGCAGGAGGCAGTGCTCCCTACAGTGACAGTCTTGTTACCATCTTGGAACCTCTTCCCTGTTATGTCACTTGCAGCGCATTCATCAAATTGGAAAGGGTATTGAAACTGTGGGGACAAAAAACAAACAACAATCAGTCCAGTGTCACCAAGCTGCTCCCTTCTAGCTGGATCCAAGCACCTGCAATACCCACCACCAACTACATCATCATCCTCATTCGTGATTGAAAGTAGTCCTGCATCCAATATCATAAGGACTGACTCCTCTCCTACCCGTTGTTCCTCAGAAGGATCCTTGAGTGTTTCGCCTGCTGCTACTGTTGCTATGAGTGGATCTTCATCCCAGAAGGGGACCAGGAAGAAGACTACTTTTAGTAGTTCAAGAAGTTCAACCAAACAATTGACTGTCACACAATCCTTTGATTTTGCGAAAAGGTATGACGGCAAACATCCAGTTGCACAGCGGATTACTGACGCCATAACAGCTATGCTGGTATTAGATGTGCATCCAGTATCTGCCATTAATGCAGTGGATTTTACACAGTTAATGAAGGTTGTGTGTCCCCGCTACCATGTCCCTTCTAGCAATTCCCAATCCATAGAGGGACATCAAAAAAACCTTATTAATGTACTCAGAAATGCTGTTGTGCCCACTGTCAACTAACCACAGATATGTGGACAAGTGAGACAGGGCAAACTAAAGATTACATGACTGTGACAGCCCACTGGGTAGGTGTTTTGCCTCCAACAGTGCAAACAGCAGCAGCATCTAACAAATGCCAGCTCATTCAGAGGCAGGCTACTCTGTGTATCACCAGTTTCAGTAAGAGGCATACCGCTGAGAGCCTCTTAGAGAAACTCAGGGAAATCATTGCAAAATGGCTTACCGCACTTGGACTCTCCTCGGGAGTTGTGATTTCTTACAATGCCAGCAATATTGCGCGAGCATTACATGTGGGTGAATTCGAACACATCCCATGTTTTGCTCACACAATTAATTTGGTGGTGCAACATTTTTTAAGAAATGACAGGGGTGTGCAGGAGATGCTCTCAGTGGCGAAAAAGATTTTGGAATAATTCCATGTTGTGCAAGGTTCTCAAACCCTTTGAACTTGCAACACATGAAGTAAATTCAGACACTTCCAGCTTGAGTCAGGTCATTCCTCTAAACAGCCTTTTGCAAAAGCTGCTGGAGACACTGAAGGAGGAGCTGAAATGGAGTGATTCCGCTAAGTATGTGGGACTTGTAGATCAAGTCCTCCATTTGCTTCAACAGGATCCAAGGGTCATCAATCTCTTGAAATCAGATCACTATATTTTTGGCGACCATACTTGTTCCTAGGTTTAAGTCATACCTTGTGTCTTTCTTTCCGATGGACATAAATCTGAAAAGATGCAAAGGGCTTGTCAGCTCAAGCGGCACGTGACACGGCAGCATCTCCTCCTTCAGTTTCTACAGCTGCCAGGAAAAAACTAAATTTTCCTAAGAGACCCACTACTGGTGTTGTTGCAGATCAGTGAGCAAAATCTAATGACATCTGGTTGGGTCTGAAAGAACTGCCTACAATGAGTGACATGTCTACCTAGACTTTGTCTGATACAGTCACCATTCAGAGAATGGTGAATGACTATTTTAGGGATCGCATCCAAATAGGCATGTCAGACAGTCCGTTTCACTACTGGCAGGAAAAAGAGGCAATTTGGAGTCCCTTACACAAACTGGCTTTGCAGTACTTAAGTTTCCCATCTTCAGAGTTTTCAGCGCAGCCAGGAACCTTGTCAGTGATTGGCATAGGAGATTACTTCCAAAGAATGTGGAAAATATGATGTTCATCAAAATTAATTACAAATTCCACGAGGAAGACCTTTACCAGCAATTAAGTAAAAAAAAAAAATAGAAGCTTCTGTAATGGTGGATTCCAGTGGGGACAAATTAATATTGTGTGAAGAGGATGTACACACTGATGGGGATGACGATGATGACATCTGATCTTACCTATGTTGTAAAGCCAGTATGAGTATGGGATCATTGCCACCAATGTCCACTGTGCATTGGCAGCTTGTTTTGTGGGTGTCCAAACAAACCAATCATTTCAGCCACAAGTGGCAGTCGCTGTCGCTGAAGTGATTGGTTTGTTAAACTGTGAATGACCTGTTTCATATATACTACATAAGAGTGGATGGGAGGGCCCCAGGACAATTCCATCTTGCACCTCTTTTCTATGCATTATGTGCTGTTTGGGGCATTACTGCCTGATATTTTTAATTTTATGGTTTAGGAATGTCCAGAAATTATAATGGCCACAGACATGTCTATATTCCAATGAGCACACAATTCTGTGAATTAGCAGCTCCACCATTTTGTGAGTGGCAGTAATCTCACTCTGTGAGAGTGGTGAATTTGCAGTTAATCACATGGTGTCATGGCATACCATATCTGTATTACGCAAGGAACATGTCCATTAAGGCATCAGCCTTAATGATTGTAATTTCATATCTTTTTGAAGTTTGAGTGGCAGAAATTCAATAGGTTTTGTGAAATTTCAGATCATGTCTAAGAAGCCTTAATGCGATATGTGAAACCGTAAGGTTATTTGTCTATGGAATTTCATTGCTTTTTTAAAATGTATTAACTATCAGGGTTTAGAGGAGCAAACCAGGTGCACCTGCAGGGGAGAAGGGCAACAAAATGGTACATTATCGCAGGTGGAGGAAGGCCGGCACACAGGAGGTGTTTTGGGGATGTACAGGGTGAGACGGCTGTGGGGGCAGGCTGCAGGAGTGCGGAGCATCAGCAGCAGTGGGGTGCGGACCAGTGGCAGCAGTGCACAGGGGCATCAGCGCAGGGCCGGCTCAAAGGGTTGGAGCACCCTGTGCCGGCTCTTAAGAGGGTGCCCTTAAATCACGCACGGCTTCGCCAAAAACTGGGGTTTGGCCTAATTACCATAGGCCACGGCCCCTATGTGACATTATTTGGAGATGTGCCTGCATGGCACGCCTCCAAATAATGTCAGGCTGGGGGGAGCCTCACTAGCTGGGCTTCCTTCAGCCCTCTCCCGTCACTGAATGGATGCCGCGCGCATGTGCGCAGCATCCATTCAGACTCCGGCACCATTTTTTTAGTCATGGGCTGGCTGCTGGCACTGACAGGCAGGCTGTATGTATGTAGTGGGGTGCGGCTCGCCAGCACTTTAGTCACACACACACACACAGCCTGCCAGTGCCAGCAGCCAGCCTGAGGCCATAATGTGATGGGGGGGTGAGCCATGAGCGGCTTTCACTTAACGTCTCCACACCACGGACGCCCTCTTCACCTTGTCCAGGCCTCCAGTGTCAGCGGGTAGGGCAAAAGTGCAGCAGCAGCATCAGCAGGGTCGGTGGGCTGAGCAGAGCCCGGCATGACAGTGACAGCCAGGGAAAATGCAGACAGAAAATCAGTGCGCCCTCTGTAGGTGGCGCCCTCGCATGGCCACTCAGGTGGAACATGCCTGGAGCTGGCTCTGCATCAGCAGATGACAGAGGTGCTCACTGGTGCTGGGAATGCATCTGAGAAAATAAGACATAGATGCATCGATGAATCAGTGAGATCCATCTATGCATCTGTGTTAAATTTTGAATTTGTGCAAAATAAAAATTGAAAAAAGGGAAGTGGCCCCCTTCTCCCCCAAACACAAGCAGCCCTGGGCTTTTCACCACTAGTCCTGGTTGTGAAAATACGGAGGACAAACGACGTAGGGGTCTCCCGTATTTAGGGCAACCAGCACTGGGCTCTGAGTTGGTCATGGTACTGGAAATACAGGGGGAATAATGAGTAGGGTACCCCTGTATTTTCCAGAACCAGCACCGGACTTTTTATAATGGGGGGCTAATGCCACAGCCAGGGGAGCCCTTTCACCGGGACCCCCAGAAAAGCATCAACCCTGACCGCTAGTCAGCCCAGGGATCGATGGGGAGCTGGGGACCCCCCAAATAAAGGGGCCCCACTCTCCAGGGCACCCCAGGCCTAGGCCGATAGCCTGGGGCTATCCCCGGCACACCTGGGGTGGTGGGTGCCGGGTTGATAGTGTAATGTGGTGTAAAAAAATAATTATAATATTGTCTTTTGCAATAGAACTACAGGTCCCAGCAATACTCCCCCACATTCTGGTGCTTGGAGAACTACAGGTACCAGCAAGCGAGGCATTAATGGCCCGCTGTTACCGATAGTACCCCCTGTAAAAGAAATATAAAACCCCCCAAAACAACAGACACCGTTTGTTTTATTTTTTTATTGAACTGCATCTCCACCTGGGGGTGGCAGCCTCATCAATACCGCCTGTCCCTGGACTTCTACGACGAGTTCACCTGGAGGGCGCCACCCATCCAGGACATCCCCGGCGTCTTCTCTCTTCACTGCTGCATCGTTGTCGAAGGACTGGTCTGATGGCGCCTCGCAGTGGCTTTATATAAGCAAGCTGAGGGAGTGGGGCGATGACGTCACGAGCTGTGACTGGCTCGCTGCGGACATATTTGAATTTCAAATATGTATGCCATTTTTTAAATGGGCGCGCGCAGTTCTCACCATTGAAGTCAATGGTGAGACCAGCTCATTGGCTCAGAGGCGGAAGGCCCGTCTCTCTCAGCCAATGAGCGCTCAGCGGCGGGGTTTACATAGTGAAATTCTGCCACTGAGCTCTCATTCGGGATGTACTTGGGTCGAGTGTGACTTTTTTTTGTTTTGCCAAGCCTGGGAATTGCCTACTTTGGACTGAAGAGGACCAATCCACGCATAGGAGCAGGTGAGTATTTTTTTTTCAGGTACCCTATGGATAATCTACTGAAGAATGGGACCGATGGCTACAGGGATACATAGGTGAGTATGTGTGCATTTGTGTGTGCATTGACAAAGCCGGATGATTGGCTGAGACCAGATCTTAAAATTAATATTGAGCTATGCCATCTTGCGTCGTCAGCATGAAACCATGGTGTATGATGCTAATATACTATTATTAGCATCATGCGATCGCATTACCACTGCATACTGTTTAAAATCCCATCATACCCCATACGCATGGATACACATACAAATATATATTTAAATACTTCATATATTCAGTGATGACAGACTTGTCTTGTAGACATGTCTGTGACAAATAATCAAGAATACACAAAGATACTGTGAGTGTTTACTTCAAATATATACACAGTATGTCTGTGGCAATGGAAATGTTGGATTTATAAACAATTGCCAGACGTGTAGCTATTGTTAACAAATGTATGCCTTGTATCCAATGCTGATGTATTTAAGTAGAACTAACAGTTGTATTAGGAGAGCCTTTTGTTAAAATTATCAGATTGTTTGCCAAAGCTTGCTCCATCCATGAACAGGACAAAACCCCATTGTCTGCCATTCTTTTAGTTCAGACAGAAGTAAAATAAATAATAACCAGTTTGAGGATATAAATGTGTGGATATGTATATGTGAGTGTTTATATATATATATATATATATGTATATATATGTATGTATATATATATATACACTTAGACGATCATATGGGTATCCACAATGCGTGCACACATATATATATAGTTGCAATTATAAATAGAAACACACAGCGCACCTTTTCCGCTACATGAAGACACACAACGCATACTTACATATAATCAGAAATATACACGCACTCATAAAAGGTTCCTGCACATTATGGTTTATATTAAAGTTATTAATTATGATGTAAAATGCATATATTTAATATTTATGGTATAAAACATGATAGACATGGCATGTTTGGTACTAAACTGACACACTGTTTATTTCCAGATATCTGAACCTATCAGTGAGGTAGCTGCATCTTGCGTTCGATAGTTATGGAATATAGGAAATTATTGGTTAGAATGTATACACTGTAATGTAGTGTCTCTATCTAGTTTAAATCAATTAAAGAACGACAATGTAATCTGGAGAAATGGGACATACCCCTAGTGAACTGTCATATGAACTACAGCATACTACAGAGACCAAGAGCAAGAACCAATGGAATTATGTTTGTCTGTCTACATTGTTGTTATCATGATCTGTTAGGGTATAAAGCTTGTGTCCCGGTCCCAGTTAGTAGCCATTCTCTTGGATTACCACAGACCTCTGGATTGATGACTGTAACTGGGACCGGTGTGCTTGCGTAATGTATCGACTATACCTTGTTTATGTATAACCTTTTGCGCTAATTGTATTTAGATCACAGCGTGTAACTAAATGCTTTTTATGTGAATAATATCTTTTTGTGCTTTGGAACCACACTCAAAGTCTGGAAAGCAATTATTTCTTGGGCGACTTAAAACATTAAATAGCGACATTTAGGTATATAGATCATTAGGAATTCATAGCATATATGTTTAATAAACTTTTAATTTGTGTGGTGTGCGTGTCCTGTGTTTATTTTAATATTTCTTTGCTGTAGATCTACAGGCACTAGCGGGCCTGTAATGCCCCACATGCTGGTACTTGTGGTTCTCAAAGTACCAGCATGTGGAGGAGGCTTGCTGGGATGTGTAGTTCCACAGCTAAAGACAATATTAACAATTCTATTTTTTTACACCACATTTACACTATCAACCTGGCACCCACTGCCCATGGGTGCCGGGGATAGCCCCGGGCTATCAGCCTGGGCCTGGGGTGCCCTGGAAAGGGGGACCCCTTTATTAGGGGGTCCCCAGCTCCCCAGGGATCCCTGGGCTGATCAGCGGTCAGGGTTGATGCTCCCATTAGAAAAAGTCTGGTGTTGGTTCTGGAAAATACAGGGGAACACTACACATTTTTTACCCCTGTATTTCCAGAACCAGGACCGGCTCAGAGCTGAGTGCTGGTTGCGCTGAATATGGGGGACCCCTATGTTGTTTGTCGCCCGTATTTCGGCAACCAGGACTGGTTCTGATTAGCCTGGTACTGGTTGTGCTTAATACGGGGGACCCCTACATAGTTTGTCCTCCGTATTTTGCACAACCAGCACTGGGTCACTAAAAGCCTGGTGCTGCTTTCTCTTTTGGGGGGGGGGCATGCTATTTTTTTGTTTTTTTACACATGTTACATTTTACACACAGAAGCCTGCATCTGCTGCAGGCTACCACCACTCACCTCACCTAGGCCGGTAATGGCCACACCGCCGCCTGCTTTCTCCCCTGGGTCTCAGCCGCCGCCAATGCCTGCTACCTTTCCCCGGGTCCCAGCCACAGCAAACACCAGTTCCTTCCCCACGGTTCCACCCCCTGCTACTGCCTGCAAAAGACAGCCATCTTGGTGCACCCAAGTGAAGCCACAGTGAGTACACCTGCTAGAGGCTCCTACTGAGGCTGCACAAGGAATTGAATCTTCCTATCTCTATAATGGCACAATTATGAGGTAATAGTTTAAAAACTATAACTTTCTCAATTACCTGAACCCCAAAAGACCCTACCCTGGAACAATAGCTACCTAATAAAACAAACCCCAAGTCTAAATTTGCCCCTACCCTAAGTTATGCTTTCCCAAAAATCCCCCATAGAGAACAGCAGAAAAGTGGTCCTAACTGAGAGCGTCAGAAAAAAGTGACAGTTGGAGCATTAGATTACTCCCAAATCCTCATTTTTTAATTTATTGCCCTGAAATTTGGCATTCAGCACCGAGCATCAGTTCTACCTGCCCGTGCCAAATTTCAGCTTGGTACCTCTAATAGCTTTTGAGGTGTAGCCCCTTAAACACCATAACCCCCCCTCTGGAATTCTCTATGGAGATTTCTGTTTTTTTCGATTCAGCCTTAATATAAGGGCACGACTGTGCCCTTATAATTTTCAGAACTGTCATTTTCATGTTGGTATGATGCTGAATTAATGTAGAAACATAATTTACTCTTAAAACCCCCCAATTATTATCATATTACTGAACCATTCCTACAGTAGGCATTAAGGTCAAAGCCATAGGGAACAGGGGTCCCATGAGACTTTCCAGTAATGAAGTCTGGTTAGCAGAGTCCTTGAAGGAGCTTTTACTTCAGCTTGTGAGTTCTTAGAAAGACACAAAGGGAATTTTCCTATCACAAATGTATCATTTAGCCAAGGTGAACTTAAAAGCTTCTCTTAATAATAGTAATTCTAACTTCTACATAATTCTTAAATACTAAGGGCCTGATTCAGAGGTGAGTGCTAACTCCAAGCAATGGTGATGTTCCAGTACTTGAGCGATAATTTGCTACTGCGCATGTGCAAAATGTGTTCTAAAGACCCTTACAATGCATGGTATCAGACCTGGCGAGGGAAAACCATAGGAGCTTCTTGGTGGTGACTGGAAGATGGTCTGAAGTAAACACATGAGTGTGTTATAGGGATGTCCTGAGCAGGATACGTTAAATATAATGGTGGATTGGATCCCGAACGCCAAAATCCAAAAGCCCGGCATAATACCGACGACGATATCCTGAAGAGGACGTCGGCATCCCGACCTCCACAGTCCCGAAGGTAAGAAGACAGATAAGTATTATACTTAGCCCAGGGATGGGGGGTTAGGTTTAGGCATCCCTGGGAGATTAGGGTTAGGCACCCCCCAGGGGGGGTTAGGCTACGGGGAGGTTGGATTAGGTTTAGGGTGCAGGAAGGGGGGGTTAGGCACTAGTGGGGGGAGGTTAGAGTTAGGCACCCCCCCGGGGAGGTTAGGGTTAGGCACCACCAAGGGAGGGTTAGGATTAGGAAAGGGGGGGAGGTGCTTCTTAGCTGCCGGCATATCATACCCAAACCATCCTGGGTATATCAGTGAAAGCAGCTGCATTCTCAGACGCAGAACTCCAGCCACAGTGGCCATGTTCAGCCCAATGGTTTGTGTACAGCACCGAATGTGAGAGACTTGTGCAAGCGCAGGTCTCACTCTGCAAGATCGCTCACAGTACCACCTGTCATTGTTTAGGGGCAGGGAGTGGGCGGGGCAGGCCACCATTCCAGAAAATGAGGGCGTGTTGCTCCCAGTTTCTGGAAGGTTCAAGGTCTGCATCTTCCGATGAAGACTTCCTGGCTTTGGCTATGGAGCTGTGAGGGGCAATCTGAGTAACCTCAGGGTTACTTAGATTGCCAATGGTCTTGCAAAAGATCCGATGCGGTGAGGAGGTGCCTTTTTACATTAGACGGCTCCTGCTGTATTAGCATATTAGTTATATGGTATTGCACAGGTAGTTCCCTGCAGCTGTGCAATACTGTATAACTCTGAGGGCCTGATTCAGAGCCGGACGCTCTTTCAGACGCTCGCTCTGAATCAGTGCCCGCCTTCTCTTTTTTAGAGCGGCCTACTGGGCACTCGCATAGCTGTGGGTGACCACCCACAGCTATAGCGAGCGGCCAAAAAGATGGTCGCAATGGTCAAGACCATCGCGACCATCGGGCTTGCGACGCGAGACCCTTGTGGTAGGGTCTCGTTGCCGCAAGCCCTGGAGTGCTTTTGGCTCTATCAGAGCCAGAAGCACTCCCACTGACATCATTTGTGATGTCAGTGGGGCTGGCCCCAGATGGTAGGCATTCCAATGGGAACGCCTCCGTCTGGGCAGCCATGCCCCCGGCACTCCCACCAAAGGGGGCGTGCTGTCACTCACCATCGACAGCACGCCCCCTTTGTAGCGAGACCCATAGCGACGGCTAGTCCGTCGCTATGCGGGTCTCGCGCATGCGCACTTGGCCAACATCGACCCACTTGCGAACGCTCAGCGCTCGTGAGCGGATCTGAATCAGGCCCTGAATCAGGTCCCTTGTGCATCAGTAATGTGAATTTACCAATATCAATCATCTCTATATTGCTATGAGTTCTTTCTGCTTTCATCCAGCTAGAATGCACTTGTTTTTCCTAGTATGTTTAAACCACAAACAGCATGGATGAGAAGTTCCATTCATTATTTCTCACTATATATTAGTATTATTACATGAATAATATTTATGCATCCAAAATTGAGAGCCAATTTTTTAATATTACATTCACCATCAGGGCCGTAACTAGGGTGGTGCGACATGTTCCATGGCACAGGGCACCGCAGGGCAGGGGGTGCTGTTTGGGCCTGTCATTATTCCTGTTTATTATCATTCTCACTTGTAGATTCTTCTTATTTTATCCCCAGCATCTCCTGGCCTCTCCTATCTCTTCCCTGGCCCTTCCCCATGAGGTCATGGCCCTTTTTCGGTTGCACCTATTTAAAAAATGGTAGAAAGGGGAGGACACCAATGCTCTTTATGGCACAGGGCACCAAAAAGTCTAGTTACGGCTCTGTTCACCATATGAGTAAAGAATGCTATGCATAGACATGACTGCGGTCAGCACAAATATTGGGGGTGCTCGAGCACCCACAGAGTGGGCTCCTATTCATGTACATATGGCATAAATCATATAAACCTAGTAACGGCTGATGTTTTGCCCAGTGTATGTGATCATTAACCATAACAATATAAAAACTTCAAAATTTATCTAATAATAAAGACACGGAGACAGTAATGGATTTAAAACAGGTCAGCTATTTATTTAAGAAAGTTAAAACTGCAAAACTCTTCATAAGGTCTGTGCATCCTTTCAGTCTTGAAAAGAAAGAAATGCCAGCCAGCATGCGCGAAACTACCACGCGGGACCGACCAGAGACATACATGCTCCAAACAAAAGAAAGCATTGAGCAATGCGTGCTCTCACCTTGGCTTCCGCGATGATGTAGGTAGCTTTCCCATTCGGACAAAGCCTTCTGATAGGTCCGCAACATAGTTGGGGCAAGGGATTGCTCCGCTAGACCCTCCATGCCGACTCGATGACCTGCCAAACATAGGGGGGGCAAGGCTCACCAACTAAACAAGCCTCCGGAGCAAGCGACCTAAACCGATCCCACTGAAAACGGGAGAGCGCGTCAGCAATTTTATTGTCCGAGCCTGAAATGTGAATTGACTTGACCAAGATGTTACATTGTAAACAACGCAGCACTAGCTGCGCAAGCAAGCGCAAAGCCGGTAAGGAAGAGGCGCGCTGTCCATTAACAGCGTGAACAACGCCTAGGTTGTCGCATCTAAAAACAATACTCCTATCGTGCAACTCAGGAGCCCAAAGTTCCAGTGCCACCTAAATGGGAAACAATTCCAGGAGGATTAGGTCTTTAGTTAAACCCCTGGAAAACCTCTCCGCAGGCCAGGGGGCAGCGCACCATGACCTCGGAGGTAACACCCAAAACCCGACGAGCCGGCCGCGTCAGTGAACAACTGCAACTGATAGCTGGGAACAGGAGGAGGCAGCCACAAGAGAACACCATTAAAGTCGGCTAAAAACGAGAGCAAAGTAGCTAGATCCCTTTTTATTTCGGCAGAGAGCTGAATAAAATGGTGTGCCCGGCGAACACCTGCGGTGGCTCGCTGTAGTTTCCTAGAAAATACCCTACCAATGGGGATCACCCGGCACGAGAAATTGAGCAAACCCAGGAGAGACTGCGCTTGCCGCAATGTCACCTTACCCGCAGCCAGGCAACCCTGAATGGCATGTTTTAATTTGAGAATTTTCTCAGCTGGAAGCCTGCAGCAGCCATCCAAGGTATCAATTTCGATGCCCAGATAGGACAGCCGGGAGACCGGGCCCAAGGTTTTATCACTGGCAATAGGAACTCCAAAAAAGGAAAAAATTGCCTGAATGGACTCTAACAAAAAACGTCAACGGGGGGAATCAGCAGGGCCGACGCACAGAAAGTCGTCCAGGTAATGGGCCACGCCCTGCCCACCGGTACCAGCCTTGACGCACCAATGCAGAAAGGTGCTGAACCTTTTGAAATAGGCACAGGACACGGAACACCCCATAGGCAAGCACTTGTCTATATAGTATCAGTTGTCCAAACAAAAACCCATGTACCTGAACGAGTCCGGGTGCAGGGGCAACAAGCGAAAAGCCGATTCCACATCCACCTTTCCCATCAATGCGCCCGGTCCGTGAGCCCTGACTAGCCCAAGCGCCTCATCAAAAGACTGATAAGAGATCGAGCAAAACTCCTGCGGAATGGCGTCATTAACTGATCAGCCAGATGGGAAAGATAGATGCTGAATGAGCCTAAAAGCACCGGGCGTCTTCTTAGGGACCACACCTACGGGGGACAACACCAAGTCAGCTATAGGTGGCATGAGAAAAGGACCAATGATGCGACCAAGCCGCACCTCCTTAAGGACTTTGGGCCTCATTCAGAGGCGGTCGGAGGATGCAAGCGGTCGCTCATAAACTGGGCGGCCGCTTGCATCCTGACCGGCCGCCTCTGTTTCGGTCGTTAGGCTGTGGGTTAACACCCACAGCTCTATCGACCGCTAGGGTGATGGTTGCGATGGTCATTGACCATCGCGACCATCGGGGCTTACGACGAGACCCTAGGGTAGGGTCTCACTTGTCGTAAGCCCCGGAGAGCTTCTGGCTCTGTCAGAGCCGGAAGCTCTCCACTGACATCACTAGTGATGTCAGTGGGGCCTCCCCCAAACGGCAGGCGTTCCCATGGGAACGCCTCCATTTGGGCTGCCACCCCCCCGGCCCGCCTTCCAAATGGGGTGAGCTGTCAATCAACATCGACAGCTCGCCCCCTTTGGAAAGAGACCCGCTACGACCAGCGCTGTCGGTCGTAGCGGGTCTCACGCATGCGCACGAAGGAGCTAGCTCCCTCGTGCGCATGCGCACTAGGCAAACATCGAGGCGGCCGTGGCATCAAGGTTAACAGGGGAGAAAGCTTTAACTAGCAGGCCAGGGGCCGGCAGGCTTTCTGGGAGCTGGGGAAGCAATAGGTTTCGAGCAGCCAGAAGCTGGGTGGGCATCGCCGCATTTGCTACAGAGGTGGCGAAAACGACACCGCTGACCAAACGAACACTGCATTGAGTTAAATGCGAAGCACTTACCCTTACTATGGTTGGATGGGCCATTGCCGGCTAGTGCCGAATTTTCTCCGTTGGCCAACTGCGGCCGGAGAAGATTTAGGTCCCTGTGTGACGTCGAGCCAGACCTCGACATCTTTGCACCCAAAATCAATAATGTGCAGCCGTTCCTGCTTACGACGAAATTCTTCGTCGTAAACGCGCCAAGCAGCCCCTCGGCCGGACCTCTGCATATTATGAATAAGGTGAAAGTACCGAATGATATTGGGGTGTTCTGCAGGGCAGGTTTCCAAATAGCATGCCGAGAAGATGAATATCCCAGCCTGCCAATTAGAATAAGTCTGGAAAGCTTCCAAACCAATACCGCCCTTACGCTTAGCGGCTCGCAACTCCTTGCGCATGTTATCTGTAAGGGAGAATACATCCACATAACGACCCTTCCTTATCCTGTCTTTAACGCATGGGCGGAGGCCCCGCAGAACCGTGGTGTTTGCGCAACGGACCACCCTGGGTCAGCACTGTCCGTGGGCACCTTGTCATCACGTGTGGCGTGGGGCTTATGGCGAGGCTTATGCAAGCGCCTGTCAGCCTCAATCCTAGCGAACTTAGCTGCACGCTTGCGCGACTTGCGAGCTTTCTGGGAGGGGCTATTGTCACTGGAGTCGTCAGAGGTAGAATAACTTACGTCGCTAAACGTACAATAGGAACTAGACGAACACTCACCAACCGTCCCCACTGTGGGATCAGCACGGCTACCGGATTGATGAGAACCAGAAGCCGCCTCGTCACCAGCATCCCAGGAGGGGTCCATGGAACCTGCAAGAGATGTAGAAAGGCCGTCCAGGCCAGGGAAGGTTGTGGGACCCCAACTGCCAGAGGCCCACCAGGAGGACCCGCCCCTGAAACGCTGTCAGGCATGCGGATATCTGAAGCATAATTTATCCGCGACGCATCTTGCGATGTGGATGCAGCAGCCGGGGGTGCAACCGGGGTGCTTGGCCCTGCTTGCGCAGTAGTAGGCAGCAAGGCCGCAAACATTGGAGCCAACGTCCGGCAGCACGGGGGTGACCACACGTGAGGAGGCACTGCTCCTACTACCAGAGCGCCGGGTCCAGCGCCGGGTAACGCGCGCACTGCGGGCGCGGCTAAGTGAGCCCCGCGATGCCCGCCGTCCGGCGGGAGCAGACGCAGGGCTCACCAATAAGGAGAGGTCCAGACCAGCAGCCACTGGAGCGGGAGAGAAATGGGCAGGAGGGTGAGTGGAACGGCGTGGGTGGTCCATGGAGCAGCTTGGTCACAGCACTAGTGACACAGGGAAGCTGCACAGGGGAGCAGGCTCAGGAGCAGGGACACAGGGAGAGAAGAGCAGATAGATGAGATATAGGCCCTGATTCAGAGCCGGACGCTCTGACCAGAGCGGTCGCTCTGAATCAGGGCCCACCTCCATAAATATGGAGCGTCCTCCTGGACGCTCGTATAGCTGTGGGTCACCACCCACAGCATATACGAGTGTGCAGGATGATGGTCGCGATGGTCTTAACCATCGCGACCATCGCCACTGCGAGCAGAAGCCTGCAGTTGAGTTTCTCAACCGCAAGACCAGGAGTGATTTTGGCTCTATCAGAGCAAAAATCACTCCCACTGACATCACTAGTGATGTCAGTGGGGCCGGCTTCTGACGGTAGGTGTTCCCTTGGGAACGCCTCCGTCTGGCAGTCACGCCCCCGGCACGCCCACCAAAGGGGGCGTGCTGTCAATCAACATCGACAGCACGCCCCCTTTGATCAGACACTACGAGCGAAGGAAAGTCCTTCGCTCGTCGCGTCTCGCGCATGCGCACGACGGAGCTCCCTCCGTCGTGCGCATGCGCAGTGCAGACCATCGACCCACTTGCGAGCGGACAGCCGCTCGTGAGTGGGTCTGAATCAGGCCCTTAGAGAAGAGAGGGACAGAGACAGAATTAGAGGAAAATGGAAATAAAGACTTTAGCAAGGTGAAAGTGGAAAAGAATAAAAGTATGTTTGTGCACACAGTACCTGACCCAAACGATACAGGAAAGAGGCCACAGGCTTGTAAGCCTGGCCTTAAATAAGCTCTGTCCCACTTGTCCCACTGAGGATTTAATAGGTTGGCACCCAACCCCACGATCACTACCCCAGGCCAAAGCCCAGCCTCCTGGTTTAAGACACTCCTGTCTTATTCAAGCCGTGTTATTCTTAGATCAGCAATAACCTGAGAGGGACAGAGGAGTCGATTCAGACCCAGACGCTAAGCTGCGCTCTCTCGCAGCTCTCAGGGGCCGGGTACGCAAATTCCGCAGTTGCACTGTCTGGCTTAAGGACGCCCTCTATGGGCCTGATTCAGAGCCAGACGCAATTAGCGCTCGCTCGTCCAGAAAATAGGGGTGGCTATTCAAATGAACCGTTCACTCTTTGCGGTCTGTTCACGCCTCTAGGTCTGAACGAGCGAACAAAACTTGCGGTCGTTTTTTGGAAAACTACGCCCCCTGGCCGCTCGCATCCTACGTCATGTCCGCTATTTATTAGATTAATCGAGTACATTGACCAGGGTATGAGCTGTTCGCTATTCTTGTGGTTGGTTTTTGCTACCACAATTTTGCTATAAAATAACCCAGTGACGTGGTTAATGACGCTGCTGTTTTAATTATGCACACCCATGAAACGCCCGTTTTGACCTTTAAGCACGCCTGCGATCGGATCTCCACTCCCCGTTTTCAAGCACCTTCCCCTGTTACCACCCACATACGCCTCATTCTGTCACTCAAAATAGTAGGCATTCGCTATTTAGCAAGCACACGATTTTCGGCCGCACTGACTGGTTCGCGCATGCGTATTAAAATCTGTACGCATGCGCAGTTGTGCGAACATCGGTCGGAACGAACGAGCGGCCGCTTACGAGCGGCTCTGAATCAGGCCCTATGTCTTAGAGAGCGACGGCAGAGGGAGCACATGCCGGTGTCATTATGCCCACTTTCTCCAGGAGGCGTATGATTAATAAGAAACATCAAGAGCCATCAGAGCTGCACACAGCGCTTGAGGTAGACCCTAACCCACCGCAAGCACTGCGAACACTGCAGGCAGAAATACAACCAAGTGACATGTACAATGACGCTTCCATGCTAATTATGGATGTCCATTAAACTCCGTTTTGATGCCCAGACACGCCTGCATTCGCACCACCACTCCCCCGTTCACAAGGGGATGCAATCGGGAAGCTGGCTGACATTATACCGACAGCCGGCTTCCCGACTGTCATATCCCGGCGAGGGTGAAATGACAGGCATTTAGATGTAGACACCGCTCATTTCACCAACGCCAGGAGACCGGCGCCTGGCATCCCGATCGATGGGATGCCGGGTGCTGCGAGCGGACAGCCGTGGGGGGGAGGGTTAGGTTTAGAGCTCCCAGGGGAGTCTTAGGGTTAGGCACCGCCCCGGGAGGTTAGGGTTAGGCTAGGGGGAGGGAGAGTTAGGATTAGGCACCCCCGGGGGGAGGTTAGGGTTAGGCACCCCCCCCAGGGGACTTAGGTTTAGGCAGCGGGGAAGGGGGGTTAGGTTTAGGCACTTAGAGGGGGGATTAGGGTTAGGCACTTGGGGGGAGGTTATGGTTAGGCACCCCTAGGTTAGGTTAGTTCTTCCTGACCTGGGGACTATCGGGATTTTCCAGCACTGTCGGGCTGCCGCTGCCAGAATCTGTTCCACTGTCGGCCTGACGCTGCCGGCGGCCAGCGGTATTACATACCGATTCCTTCACAAGCGCCTTCCCGTTACCACCAACAAACGGTACTATCTGTCACTCAAAGTATCATCCAGTCTGTGCGCTACGAGCACACGATTCCCGGACACAGTGACTGGTTCGCGCATGCGTATTTTGACTCATACGCATGCACAGACGGGCGACAATCACCCATAGCGAGCGTTCGCAGCTTAGTGTCCGGGTCTGAATCAGGCCCAGAGTGCACAAAGTTGCAGCCAGCACCATATATTTCATGGTTTCATGAGTCTTTACATACAGGAATAATCAGCTTTTAAAGGGAGTTAATAGATGTTCGTTAGAGAATTTCACCAGACTCTGGCCCTGATTCAGAACCGGACACTCTGACAGAGCGCTCGTTCTGAATCAGGGCCATCCCTCCTTCATTTTGGAGCGTCCTCCTGGCCGCTCGCATAGCTGTGGGTGACCACTCACAGCTATAGCGAGCGGCCAAAATGATGGTCGTGATGGTCATGACCATCGTGACCATCGGGCTTGCGACGAGACCCTGCGGTAGGGTCTCGTTTCCGCAAGCCCAGGAGTGCTTTTGGTTCTATCAGAGCCAAAAGCACTCCCACTGAGATCACTAGTGATGTCAATGGGGCCGGCCCCAGACGGTAGGCGTTCCCATAGGAACGCCTCCGTCTGGGCAGCCACGCCCCCGGCACGCCCACCAAAGGGGGCGTGCTGTCAATCACCATCGACAGCACGCCCCCTTTGGTGCGAGACCCATAACGACGGCTTGGCCGTCGTTATTCGGGTCTCGCGCATGCGCACGACCGAGCAGCCTCCGTCAGGCGCTCGCGCGGGGTCAGCGCTCAGTGCTCGCGAGCGGGTCTGAATCAGGCCCTCTGGGCCCGATTCAGAGCCGGACTCTCTGACAGAGCGCTCGCTCTGAATCAGGGCCGTCCCTCTTGTTTTTCAGCATACTGCGCGTACCCCTCTGCGTATGTGCCGGATTAGGTATATGCACATGAATGAGGTTTGCTGCTGCTACACTATCCGTAAAGTGGGCATTTCTGAACTGTCAGTGACTATGTGAACGCACAGATCTGTTCTGTCTTATTAGCGTGTTATGAGCGTGTTATGAGCATGTCATGAGCATGTATGCCACCTTCCATGCTTGTTTGCAGAGTGTGGACAGAATTTGGGGAAGAGATCTTTTGTACCCAGCATGTGGTTGGTGTAAGTCCCAATACTAATGATGATGGCTGCGGATGTAAGAACAGACAGGCTTCCACATACAGGCGCATGGATGTTTAGTATACATAGGCAGATTCTTGCGTCAGCATAAGAAGTGAGTAGGCTGCAACTTATAAATCCCAGCGAATTGGAATCAATAAGACACACCTAATATGTGTTAGGATCCGCGGCAGCGGCTCATCTCGGTGGCAGATCCCAGCCATATTAGGTGACTGGGACACTACATCATGCGTCTGTGGAGGCATAGCATGGGCTGCATGTGATCATGCAGACCCATTCTGCACATGCGCAGAACGGGTCTTGCATATGCGCAGATTCCTGATAACAGCTGGTACATGGATGAAAGCACCTCCGTTAGTCTGAATCCCGAGACGGATAACAGAGTGCACTGCGGAGAACTGATATCTCCAACCAGCACCTCATGTTATGAGCTTTTACTGCTAGTATCTGCATCTGTATACTAACCAGGGTCGGATTAAGGTCTGTGGGGGCCCCTGGGCAACCAACATGTGGGGGCCCCATGTATATATACATATATATATAATTATATATATATATATATATATATATATATATACACATATGTATATATATATATATATATATATACATATATATATATATATATATATATATATATATATATATTAGGGGTGTGCACCGGCCACTTTTCGTGTTTTGTGTTTTGGTTTTGGATCTGGATCTTTCTTCGTGTTTTGGATCTGGATTGGTTTTGCCAAAACCACCCTTCCGTGTTTTGGGTTCTGGGTTTTGTGTTTTGGATCTGTATTTTTTTTTAAAAAAGCATAAAAACAGCTAAAATCACAGAATTTGTAGGTTTTTCTGCTCCTATGCTATTATTAACCTCAATAACCTTAATTTCCACTCATTTCCAGTCTATTCTGAACACCTCACACCTCACAATAGTGTTTTTATGTCCAAAACGTTGCACCGAGGTAGCTGGATGACTATGCTAAGCGACACGAGTGGGCGGCACAAACACGTGACCCATCTAGGCGTGAAACTGCAGTGGCAGACAGGATGGCAGTTTGAAAAACTAGGCCCCAAACTGTACATAATGCAAAGAAAAAAAAGAGGTGCAAGATGGAATTGTCCTTGGGCCCTCCCACCCACCCTTATGTTGTATAAACAGGACATGCACACTTTAACAAACCAATCATTTCAGCGCCAGGGTCTGCCACACAACTGTGGCTGAAATGATTGGTTCGTTTGGGCCCCCACAAAACAAGCTGGCAATTAATGTGTCCCTGCACAAACTGGCTCTATGGAGGCAAGATGTCATCCTCATCCTCCTCATCCACCGATTCCTCACCCTCTTCAGTGTGTACATCCTCATCCTCACAAAGTATTAACTCGTCCCCACTTGAATCCACCACCACAGGTCCCTCTGTACCTTCTGGAGGCTGGTCTCCCTGGAAGAGCTGATAATTCATTTTGATGAACATCATCTTCTCCACATTCTGTGGAAGCAACCTCCTACGCCTTTCGCTGACAAGGTTCCCGGCTGCACTAAACACTCTTTCGGAGTACACACTGGAGGGGGGGCAACTCAGGTAAAATAGAGCCAGTTTGTACAGGGGCCTCCAAATTGCCTCTTTTTCCTGCCAGTACAGGTATGGACTGTCTGCCATGCATACTTGGATGCTGTCACCGATGTAATCCTCCACCATTCTGTCAATGGTGACAGTATCATATGCAGTGACAGTAGACATGTCAGAAATTGTTGCCAGGTCCTTCAGTCCGGACCAGATGTCCAAACTTGGTCCTGCCTGCCCTGCATCACCGCCAGCGGGTTGCTTAGGATACCTAAGTTTTTTCCTGGCAGCCCCAGTTGCAGGAGAAAATGAAGAAGGAGCCGTTGACGTGTCACGTTCCGCTTCAGCTGACAGTGTGTTCACCAGCAGGTCTTTGCACCTCTGCAGGCATGTGTCGGCCGGAAAGAGAGACACCACATAGGCTTTAAACCTAGGATCGAGCACGGTGGCCAAAACGTAGTGGTCTGATTTCAACAGATTGACCACCCTGGAATCCTGGCAAAGCGAATGAAGGGCTTCATCCACAAGTCCCACATGCCGAGCGGAATCGCTCCGTCTTAGCTCCTCCTTCACTTTCTCCAGCTGCTTCTGCAAAAGCCTGATGAGGGGAATGACCTGACTCAAGCTGGCAGTGTCTGAACTGACTTCACGTGTGGCAAGTTCGAAGGGCTGGAGAACCTTGCACAACACGGAAATCATTCTCCACTGCGCTTGAGTCAGGTGCATACCCCCTCCTTTGCCTATGTCATAGGTGGATGTATAGGCTTGTATGGCCTTTTGCTGCTCCTCCATCCTCTGAAGCATATAGAGGGTTGAGTTCCACCGCGTCACAACCTCTTGCTTCAGGTGATGGCGGGGCAGGTTCAAGAGTGTTTGCTGGCGCTCCAGTCTTCGGCACGCAGTCGCTGAATGGCGAAAGTGGCCAGAAATTTTTCGGGCCACCCAAAGCGTCTCCTGCACGCCCCTGTCGCTTTTCAGAAAATTCTGCACCACCAAGTTTATTGTGTGAGCAAAACATGGGACGTGCTGGAATTTGCCCAGATGTAATGCCCGCACAATATTGGTGGCGTTGTCAGATATCACAAATCCCCAGGAGAGTCTAAGTGGGGTAAGCCACTGGGCGATGATTTCCCTCAGTTTCTCTAAGAGGTTGTCGGCGGTGTGCCTCTTACTGAAACCGGTGATACACAGCGTAGCCTGCCTTGTAACGAGCTGGCATTTCTGAGATGCTGCTACTGGTGACGCTGCTGCTGTTGCTGCGTAAGGTGATACATCTACCCAGTGGGCTGTCACAGTCATATAGTCCTTAGTCTGCCCTGTTCCACTTGTCCACATGTCCGTGGTTAAGTGGACATTGTGTACAACGGCATTTTTCAGGACACTGAGGACACTTTTTCTGATGTTTCTGTACAGTCTCGGTATCGCCTGCCTAGTGAAGTGGAATCTAGACGGGATTTGGAACCGGGGACACACTACCTCCATCAATTGTCTAAATCCCACTGCACTAATGGCGGATACCGGACGCACGTCTAACACCAACATAGCAGTCAAGGCCTCAGTTATACGTTTTGCTTCAGGATGACTGCTGTCGTACTTCATCATCCTCGCTAAGGACTGTTGGAGGGTCAATTGTTTAGTAAAAGTAGTGGTGTTCCTACTTCCTCTCTGGGATGATGAACGACTCCCAGCAGCAGCAACAGCAGCAGCGGCAGCAGTAGGCGTAGCAATGCAGGATCCTCCGGAGGAATCCCGGATAGGAGAGTCAGTCATGCCAGTGACATGGCCTGCAGGACTACTTCCGATCCTAACTAAGGAGGAAATTGACGAGGAGGGAGTTGACGGTGTGGTTTGCAGGCGCTTGGATACAACAGGACAACGGGATTTAGGTGTCCCTGGACTGCTTACGGTCTTAGCCAAAGTTTCTGAACTTGACAGTAACTTTTTATGAACGCGCTGCAGGTGCCGTATAAGGGAGGATGTTCCTAGGTGGTTGACGTCCCTACCCCTACTTATTTCACCTTTACATATGGTACATATGGCAAGACAGTTGTTGTCCGGATTTGGATAGAAATATTGCCAGACCAAAGAGGTGGAATGTTTGGTCTTCTGCCCAGGCATGACCGTGATGGGCTTTTTCATCCCACGGACAACAACTGTCTCCCCCGGAGCCTGATTTAAACAAACCACATCACCATCATAATCCTCCTCGCCAACTTCCTCCTCAGCGCCAGCTACACCAGTATCCTCATCCTGTTGTACTTCAACAGTGACATCTTCAATTTGCATATCAGCAAGTGGACTGTGGGTGCTCCTTTCAGCACTTGCAGGGGGCGTGCAAATGGTGGAAAGAGCCACCTCTTCCCGTCCAGTGCTGGGAAGGTCAGGCATCGCAACCACCACCACACTTGGACTCTCCTTGGGGATTTGTGATATCTTCTTAGAAAGCACAGTTCTTCGCTGTGCTTTTGCCAGCTTAACTCTTTTGATTTTTTTAGTGGGAGGAGGGCTTCCATCGTCATGTGAAGCTGAACCACTAGTCATGAACATACTAGGGATCGACCTTAGCCGTTCCTTGCCACTCCGTGTAGTAAATGGCATATTGGCAAGTTTACGTTTCTCTTCAGCTGATTTAAATGTCTTTTTCAAGGTCATTTTCCTGAACTTTGCCATTTGGGATTGTATGTGCCCTCTACTATGACATTGGGCATCGGCCTTGGCAGACGACGTTGATGGCATGTTATCGTCTATGTCATGACTAGTGGCAGCAGCTTCAGCACTAGGAGGAAGTGGTTCTTGATCTTTCTCTATTTTATTTTTATCGGAGAAAGTTTGGTCCTCCATTTATGTTATATCGATTTGATATATACGTGCGGCTAAACACAGAAAATAATTTTTTTTTGGGTTTGGACTAGAGTGTACTTTGTGGGTTACAGCACCCTTTAACGGTCAAGCCAGCCGGCCCTTTACTTATGACACAGGCGCACGCTTGGCACTACTTTGTTGATGCACGTGCAGCTACTGCGCACACAATTCACAAACACAGAAAATAATTTTTTTTTGGTTTGGACTGGAGTGTACTTTCGGGGGTTACAGCACCCTTTAACGGTCAAGCCAGCCGGCCCTTTACTTATGACACAGGCGCACGCTTGGCACTACTTTGTTGATGCACGTGCGGCTACTGCGCACACAATTCACAAACACAGAAAATAATTTTTTTTTGGTTTGGACTGGAGTGTACTTTCGGGGGTTACAGCACTTTTTAACGGTCAAGCCAGCCGGCCCTTTACTTATGACACAGGCGCACGCTTGGCACTACTTTGTTGATGCACGTGCGGCTACTGCGCACACAATTCACAAACACAGAAAATAATTTTTTTTTTGGTTTGGACTGGAGTGTACTTTCGGGGGTTACAGCACCCTTAACGGTCAAGCCAGCCGGCCCTTTACTTATGACACAGGCGCACGCTTGGCACTACTTTGTTGATGCACGTGCGGCTACTGCGCACACAATTCACAAACACAGAAAATAATTTTTTTTTGGTTTGGACTGGAGTGTACTTTCGGGGGTTACAGCACCCTTTAACGGTCAAGCCAGCCGGCCCTTTACTTATGACACAGGCGCACGCTTGGCACTACTTTGTTGATGCACGTGCGGCTACTGCGCACACAATTCACAAACACAGAAAATAATTTTTTTTTTGGTTTGGACTGGAGTGTACTTTGGGGGTTACAGCACCCTTTAACGGTCAAGCCAGCCGGCCCTTTACTTATGACACAGGCGCACGCTTGGCACTACTTTGTTGATGCACGTGCGGCTACTGCGCACACAATTCACAAACACAGAAAATAATTTTTTTTTTGGTTTGGACTGGAGTGTACTTTCGAGGGTTACAGCACCCTTAACGGTCAAGCCAGCCGGCCCTTTACTTATGACACAGGCGCACGCTTGGCACTACTTTGTTGATGCACGTGCGGCTACTGCGCACACAATTCACAAACACAGAAAATAATTTTTTTTTTGGTTTGGACTGGAGTGTACTTTCGGGGGTTACAGCAACCTTTAACGGTCAAGCCAGCCGGCCCTTTACTTATGACACAGGCGCACGCTTGGCACTACTTTGTTGATGCACGTGCGGCTACTGCGCACACAATTCACAAACACAGAAAATAATTTTTTTTTGGTTTGGACTGGAGTGTACTTTCGGGGGTTACAGCACTTTTTAACGGTCAAGCCAGCCGGCCCTTTACTTATGACACAGGCGCACGCTTGGCACTACTTTGTTGATGCACGTGCGGCTACTGCGCACACAATTCACAAACACAGAAAATAATTTTTTTTTTGGTTTGGACTGGAGTGTACTTTGGGGGTTACAGCACCCTTAACGGTCAAGCCAGCCGGCCCTTTACTTATGACACAGGCGCACGCTTGGCACTACTTTGTTGATGCACGTGCGGCTACTGCGCACACAATTCACAAACACAGAAAATAATTTTTTTTTGGTTTGGACTGGAGTGTACTTTCGGGGGTTACAGCACCCTTTAACGGTCAAGCCAGCCGGCCCTTTACTTATGACACAGGCGCACGCTTGGCACTACTTTGTTGATGCACGTGCGGCTACTGCGCACACAATTCACAAACACAGAAAATAATTTTTTTTTTGGTTTGGACTGGAGTGTACTTTGGGGGTTACAGCACCCTTTAACGGTCAAGCCAGCCGGCCCTTTACTTATGACACAGGCGCACGCTTGGCACTACTTTGTTGATGCACGTGCGGCTACTGCGCACACAATTCACAAACACAGAAAATAATTTTTTTTTTGGTTTGGACTGGAGTGTACTTTCGGGGGTTACAGCACCCTTAACGGTCAAGCCAGCCGGCCCTTTACTTATGACACAGGCGCACGCTTGGCACTACTTTGTTGATGCACGTGCGGCTACTGCGCACACAATTCACAAACACAGAAAATAATTTTTTTTTTTGGTTTGGACTGGAGTGTACTTTCGGGGGTTACAGCACCCTTAACGGTCAAGCCAGCCGGCCCTTTACTTATGACACAGGCGCACGCTTGGCACTACTTTGTTGATGCACGTGCGGCTACTGCGCACACAATTCACAAACACAGAAAATAATTTTTTTTTGGTTTGGACTGGAGTGTACTTTCGGGGGTTACAGCACCCTTAACGGTCAAGCCAGCCGGCCCTTTACTTATGACACAGGTGCACGCTTGGCACTACTTTGTTGATGCACGTGCGGCTACTGCGCACACAATTCACAAACACAGAAAATAATTTTTTTTTTGGTTTGGACTGGAGTGTACTTTCGGGGGTTACAGCACCCTTAACGGTCAAGCCAGCCGGCCCTTTACTTATGACACAGGTGCACGCTTGGCACTACTTTGTTGATGCACGTGCGGCTACTGCGCACACAATTCACAAACACAGAAAATAATTTTTTTTTTGGTTTGGACTGGAGTGTACTTTCGGGGGTTACAGCACCCTTAACGGTCAAGCCAGTCGGCCCTTTACTTATGACACAGGCGCACGCTTGGCACTACTTTGTTGATGCACGTGCGGCTACTGCGCACACAATTCACAAACACAGAAAATAATTTTTTTTTTGGTTTGGACTGGAGTGTACTTTCGGGGGTTACAGCACCCTTAACGGTCAAGCCAGCCGGCCCTTTACTTATGACACAGGCGCACGCTTGGCACTACTTTGTTGATGCACGTGCGGCTACTGCGCACACAATTCACAAACACAGAAAATAATTTTTTTTTGGTTTGGACTGGAGTGTACTTTCGGGGGTTACAGCACCCTTTAACGGTCAAGCCAGCCGGCCCTTTACTTATGGCACAGGCGCACGCTTGGCACTACTTTGTTGATGCACGTGCGGCTACTGCGCACACAATTCACAAACACAGAAAATATATTATTTTTTTAGCACTTGGGGGGAGCACCCCTGATGGACAGAGCACCCCCTGGACAACACTACAGCACTCCTTTAGGACTGGGACACTGCACAGGACTTTGGAGTGGACACAGCCCCTATGGAGAACTGACTGCACAACACAGTCCAGCCAGCCCCTATGGACTTTGAAGTAGTGGACACAGCCCCTATTAACAACAGCAGCACAGCACAACACAGCCAGCCCCTATGGACTTTGAAGTAGTGGACAACAGCAGCACTACACTACACTACACTACACTACACTACACAGCCCTAACTCCCACCCTCCCTCTTCACTGTCCACAGCCGAGTGAGAAAATGGCGCCGACGCGGGTACCTTATATAGGATCCAAAACCCGCGAGACTCGGAAGGCGGGATGATGACGTTTTGCCTCGATTTCAGATCCGAGTCAGGCGGGAAAAGTCGAGCCTGACTCGGATCGGACTCGGATCGGGGGGGCTCGGGGGGGTTCGGATTTCAGAAATCCGAACCCGCTCACCCCTAATATATATATATATATAGACTAGGGGTGTGCACCGGCCACTTTTCGTGTTTTGTGTTTTGGTTTTGGATCTGGATCTTTCTTCGTGTTTTGGATCTGGATTGGTTTTGCCAAAACCACCCTTCCGTGTTTTGGGTTCTGGGTTTTGTGTTTTGGATCTGTATTTTTTTGAAAAAAAGCATAAAAACAGCTAAAATCACAGAATTTGTAGGTTTTTCTGCTCCTATGCTATTATTAACCTCAATAACCTTAATTTCCACTCATTTCCAGTCTATTCTGAACACCTCACACCTCACAATAGTGTTTTTATGTCCAAAAGGTTGCACCGAGGTAGCTGGATGACTATGCTAAGCGACACGAGTGGGCGGCACAAACACGTGACCCATCTAGACGTGATACTGCAGTGGCAGACAGGATGGCAGTTTGAAAAACTAGGCCCCAAACTGTACATAGTGCAAAGAAAAAAAAGAGGTGCAAGATGGAATTGTCCTTGGGCCCTGCCACCCACCCTTATGTTGTATAAACAGGACATGCACACTTTAACAAACCAATCATTTCAGCGCCAGGGTCTGCCACACAACTGTGGCTGAAATGATTGGTTCGTTTGGGCCCCCACAAAACAAGCTGGCAATTAATGTGTCCCTGCACAAACTGGCCCTACGGAGGCAAGATGTCATCCTCATCCTCCTCATCCACCGATTCCTCACCCTCTTCAGTGTGTACATCCTCATCCTCACAAAGTATTAACTCGTCCCCACTTGAATCCACCACCACAGGTCCCTCTGTACGTTCTGGAGGCTGGTCTCCCTGGAAGAGCTGATAATTCATTTTGATGAACATCATCTTCTCCACATTCTGTGGAAGCAACCTCCTACGCCTTTCACTGACAAGGTTCCCGGCTGCACTAAACACTCTTTCGGAGTACACACTGGATGGGGGGCAACTCAGGTAAAATAGAGCCAGTTTGTACAGGGGCCTCCAAATTGCCTATTTTTCCTGCCAGTACAGGTATGGACTGTCTGACATGCCTACTTGGATGCTGTCACCGATGTAATCCTCCACCATTCTGTCAATGGTGACAGTATCATATGCAGTGACAGTAGACATGTCAGAAATTGTTGCCAGGTCCTTCAGTCCGGACCAGATGTCCAAACTTGGTCCTGCCTGCCCTGCATCACCGCCAGCGGGTTGCTTAGGATACCTAAGTTTTTTCCTGGCAGCCCCAGTTGCGGGAGAAAATGAAGAAGGAGCTGTTGACGTGTCACGTTCCGCTTCAGCTGACAGTGTGTTCACCAGCAGGTCTTTGCACCTCTGCAGGCTTGTGTCGGCCAGAAAGAGAGACACCACATAGGCTTTAAACCTAGGATCGAGCACGGTGGCCAAAATGTAGTGGTCTGATTTCAACAGATTGACCACCCTGGAATCCTGGCAAAGCGAATGAAGGGCTTCATCCACAAGTCCCACATGCCGAGCGGAATCGCTCCGTCTTAGCTCCTCCTTCACTTTCTCCAGCTGCTTCTGCAAAAGCCTGATGAGGGGAATGACCTGACTCAAGCTGGCAGTGTCTGAACTGACTTCACGTGTGGCAAGTTCGAAGGGCTGGAGAACCTTGCACAACACGGAAATCATTCTCCACTGCGCTTGAGTCAGGTGCATACCCCCTCCTTTGCCTATGTCATAGGTGGATGTATAGGCTTGTATGGCCTTTTGCTGCTCCTCCATCCTCTGAAGCATATAGAGGGTTGAGTTCCACCGCGTCACAACCTCTTGCTTCAGGTGATGGCGGGGCAGGTTCAAGAGTGTTTGCTGGCGCTCCAGTCTTCGGCATGCAGTCGCTGAATGGCGAAAGTGGCCAGAAATTTTTCGGGCCACCCAAAGCGTCTCCTGCACGCACCTGTCGCTTTTCAGAAAATTCTGCACCACCAAGTTTATTGTGTGAGCAAAACATGGGACGTGCTGGAATTTGCCCAGATGTAATGCCCGCACAATATTGGTGGCGTTGTCAGATATCACAAATCCCCAGGAGAGTCTAAGTGGGGTAAGCCACTGGGCGATGATTTCCCTCAGTTTCTCTAAGAGGTTGTCGGCGGTGTGCCTCTTACTGAAACCGGTGATACACAGCGTAGCCTGCCTTGTAACGAGCTGGCGTTTCTGAGATGCTGCTACTGGTGACGCTGCTGCTGTTGCTGCGTAAGGTGATACATCTACCCAGTGGGCTGTCACAGTCATATAGTCCTTAGTCTGCCCTGTTCCACTTGTCCACATGTCCGTGGTTAAGTGGACATTGTGTACAACGGCATTTTTCAGGACACTGAGGACACTTTTTCTGACGTTTCTGTACAGTCTCGGTATCGCCTGCCTAGTGAAGTGGAATCTAGACGGGATTTGGAACTGGGGCCACACTACCTCCATCAATTGTCTAAATCCCACTGCACTAATGGCGGATACCGGACGCACGTCTAACACCAACATAGCAGTCAAGGCCTCAGTTATACGTTTTGCTTCAGGATGACTGCTGTCGTACTTCATCCTCCGCGCTAAGGACTGTTGGAGGGTCAATTGTTTAGTAAAAGTAGTGGTGTTCCTACTTCCTCTCTGGGATGATGAACGACTCCCAGCAGCAGCAACAGCAGCAGCGGCAGCAGTAGGCGTAGCAATGCAGGATCCTCCGGAGGAATCCCGGATAGGAGAGTCAGTCATGCCAGTGACATGGCCTGCAGGACTACTTCCGATCCTGACTAAGGAGGAAATTGACGAGGAGGGAGTTGACGGTGTGGTTTGCAGGCGCTTGGATACAACAGGACAACAGGATTTAAGTGTCCCTGGACTGCTTACGGTCTTAGCCAAAGTTTCTGAACTTGACAGTAACTTTTTATGAACGCGCTGCAGGTGACGTATAAGGGAGGATGTTCCTAGGTGGTTGACGTCCCTACCCCTACTTATTTCACCTTTACATATGGTACATATGGCAAGACAGTTGTTGTCCGGATTTGGATAGAAATATTGCCAGACCAAAGAGGTGGAATGTTTGGTCTTCTGCCCAGGCATGACCGTGATGGGCTTTTTCATCCCATGGACAACAACTGTTGTCCCCCGGAGCCTGATTTAAACAAACCACATCACCATCAGAATCCTCCTCGCCAACTTCCTCCTCAGCGCCAGCTACACCAGTATCCTCATCCTGTTGTACTTCAACAGTGACATCTTCAATTTGCATATCAGCAAGTGGACTGTGGGTGCTCCTTTCAGCACTTGCAGGGGGCGTGCAAATGGTGGAAAGAGCCACCTCTTCTCGTCCAGTGCTGGGAAGGTCAGGCATCGCAACCACCACCACACTTGGACTCTCCTTGGGGATTTGTGATATCTTCTTAGAAAGCACAGTTCTTCGCTGTGCTTTTGCCAGCTTAACTCTTTTGATTTTTTTAGTGGGAGGAGGGCTTCCATCGCCATGTGAAGCTGAACCACTAGTCATGAACATACTAGGGATCGACCTTAGCCGTTCCTTGCCACTCCGTGTCGTAAATGGCATATTGGCAAGTTTACGTTTCTCTTCAGCTGATGTTTTTTTCAAGGTCATTTTCCTGAACTTTGTCATTTGGGATTGTATGTGCCTTCTATTATGACTTTCGGCATCGGCCTTGGCAGACGACGTTGATGGCATGTTATCGTCTATGTCATGACTAGTGGCAGCAGCTTCAGCACTAGGAGGAAGTGGTTCTTGATCTTTCTCTATTTTATTTTTATCGGAGAAAGTTTGGTCCTCCATTTATGTTATATCGATTTGATATATACGTGCGGCTAAACACAGAAAATATTTCTTTATTTTTGCTGGAGAGTAGTGCACTTTGTGGGTTACACCAGCCTTTAAGAAATGAGCCAGCCAGCTCTTTACTTATGGGACACAGGCGCACGCTTGGTGCTGCTCCTTTGTTGATGCACGTGCGGCTACTGCGCACACAATTCACAAACACAGAAAATAATTTTTTTTTTGGTTTGGACTGGAGTGTACTTTGGGGGTAACAGCACCCTCTAACGGACAAGCCAGCTGGCCCTTTACTTATGACACAGGCGCACGCTTGGCACTACTTTGTTGATGCACGTGCGGCTACTGCGCACACAATTCACAAGCACACAAAAAATATTATTTTTTTGGTTTGGACTGGAGTGTACTTTGGGGGTTACAGCACCCTTTAACGGTCAAGCCAGCCGGCCCTTTACTTATGACACAGGCGCACGCTTGGCACTACTTTGTTGATGCACGTGCGGCTACTGCGCACACAATTCACAAACACAGAAAAAAATTTTTTTTTTGGTTTGGACTGGAGTGTACTTTCGGGGGTTACAGCACCCTTTAACGGTCAAGCCAGCCGGCCCTTTACTTATGACACAGGCGCACGCTTGGCACTACTTTGTTGATGCACGTGCGGCTATTGCGCACACAATTCACAAACACAGAAAATAATTTTTTTTTTGTTTTGGACTGGAGTGTACTTTCGGGGTTACAGCACCCTTTAACGGTCAAGCCAGCCGGTCCTTTACTTATGACACAGGTGCACGCTTGGCACTACTTTGTTGATGCACGTGCTGCTACTGCACACATAATTCACAAACACAGAAAATAATTTTTTTTTTGGTTTGGACTGGAGTGTACTTTGGGGGTTACAGAACCCTTTAACGGTCAAGCCAGCCGGCCCTTTACTTATGACACAGGCGCACGCTTGGCACTACTTTGTTGATGCACGTGCGGCTACTGCGCACACAATTCACAAACACAGAAAATAATTTTTTTTTTGGTTTGGACTGGAGTGTACTTTGGGGGTTACAGCACCCTTTAACGGTCAAGCCAGCCAGCCCTTTACTTATGACACAGGCGCACGCTTGGCACTACTTTGTTGATGCACATGCGGCTACTGCGCACACAATTCACAAACACAGAAAATAATTTTTTTTTGGTTTGGACTGGAGTGTACTTTCAGGGGTTACAGCACCCTTTAACGGTCAAGCCAGCCGGCCCTTTACTTTTGACAAAGGCGCATGCTTGGCACTACTTTGTTGATGCACATGCGGCTACTGCGCACACAGTTCACAAACACAGAAAATAATTTTTTTTTTGGTTTGGACTGGAGTGTACTTTCGGGGGTTACAGCACCCTTAACGGTCAAGCCAGCCGGCCCTTTACTTATGACACAGGCGCACGCTTGGCACTACTTTGTTGATGCACATGCGGCTACTGCGCACACAGTTCACAAACACAGAAAATAATTTTTTTTTAGTTTGGACTGGAGTGTACTTTGGGGGTTACAGCACCCTTTAACGGTCAAGCCAGCCAGCCCTTTACTTATGACACAGGCGCACGCTTGGCACTACTTTGTTGATGCACGTGCGGCTACTGCACACACAATTCACAAACACAGAAAATATATTATTTTTTTAGCACTTGGGGGAGCACCCCTGAAGGACAGAGCACCCCCTGGACAACACTACAGCACCCCTTTAGGACTGGGACACTGCACAGTACTTTGGAGTGGACACAGCCCCTATGGAGAACTGACTGCACAACACAGTCCAGCCAGCCCCTATGGACTTTGAAGTAGTGGACACAGCCCCTATTAACAACAGCAGCACAGCACAACACAGCCAGCCCCTATGGACTTTGAAGTAGTGGACAACAGCAGCACTACACTACACTACACTACACAGCCCTAACTCCCACCCTCCCTCTTCACTGTCCACAGCCGAGTGAGAAAATGGCGCCGACGCGGGTACCTTATATAGGATCCAAACCCGCGAGACTCGGAAGGCGGGATGATGACGTTTTGCCTTGATTTCAGATCCGAGTCAGGCGGGAAGAGTCGAGCCTGACTCAGATCGGACTCGGATCGGGGGGGCTCGGGGGGGTTCGGATTTCAGAAATCCAAACCCGCTCACCCCTAATATAGACACACACACATTCATAGTAGAACATAGTTACTGTGCTGGCTGCTGCTGCACTCCTGCTGTCTCCAAGTCCCTTCTCTACATTCTCTCTGGCTGGGAGGTCAGAGGGTCACGCTGGGAACAAGCAGGGACAGTGTACAAACTACTTGCCACTATACAAGTGTAATCACCAGCGTCTGAAAACACTTGTAAACTGGCACATGCCTGTTCCCAGCGTGACATCTCTCAGGCAGGGAGAGAGCTGAAGAACAGAGGAGCAGAAGCTCAGCCATTCACCCCTGCGGCTTAGCCTCCTTCAGTTCAGGCTGATCGGCTTGTTAATCAGCCCCCCTGCCTCTAGCGCTCCCCCACCCCTCTCCCCCATCATCTATGAAGAGCTCAGCAGAAGATTGACGCTGCCTGTCTCAGTGTGACAGATGCAGCGGCAGCCGACAGAAGCAAGAACTGCTGCAGGGAGAGCTCCTCTCCAGCCTGGCGTCTCCCTGCAGTGCAGGACTTGCAGAGCGGGTTGCGCCGGCCCTGGAGGCCGGGGACAGTGTGTGGGGGCTCCCTGACGATCGCCCCTATCGCCCTCCCTATAATCCGGCCCTGATACTAACTTGTTGCCTTTAGGGCATAAACTTTTTCCAATCTGCTGCATGAAGTACTAGTATATTTTGCTATTTGGATTTGATTAAAGATCCTTCATACCGTCTGCACTATGTATTGACCTTTGTTGATCTGAAAAACTTGTGTTCTGAATTGGACCTGAACGGAGTTCATTTGGAGTAGGGGTGAGCGGGTTCGGATTTCTGAAATCCGAACCCCCCCGAGCCCCCCCGATCCGAGTCCGATCCGAGTCAGGCTTGACTTTTCCCGCCTGACTCGGATCTGAAATCGAGGCAAAACGTCATCATCCCGCCTTCTGAGTCTCGCGGGTTTTGGATCCTATATAAGGTACCCGCGTCGGCGCCATTTTCTCACTCGGCTGTGGACAGTGAAGAGGGAGGGTGGGAGTTAGGGCTGTGTAGTGTAGTGTAGTGTAGTGTAGTGTAGTGCTGCTGTTGTCCACTACTTCAAAGTCCATAGGGGCTGGCTGTGTTGTGCTGTGCTGCTGTTGTTAATAGGGGCTGTGTCCACTACTTCAAAGTCCATAGGGGCTGGCTGGACTGTGTTGTGCAGTCAGTTCTCCATAGGGGCTGTGTCCACTCCAAAGTCCTGTGCAGTGTCCCAGTCCTAAAGGAGTGCTGTAGTGTTGTCCAGGGGGTGCTCTGTCCATCAGGGGTGCTCCCCCCAAGTGCTAAAAAAATAATATATTTTCTGTGTTTGTGAATTGTGTGCGCAGTAGCCGCACGTGCATCAACAAAGTAGTGCCAAGCGTGCGCCTGTGTCATAAGTAAAGGGCCGGCTGGCTTGACCGTTAAAGGGTGCTGTAACCCCCGAAAGTACACTCCAGTCCAAACCAAAAAAAAATTATTTTCTGTGTTTGTGAATTGTGTGCGCAGTAGCCGCACGTGCATCAACAAAGTAGTGCCAAGCGTGCGCCTGTGTCATAAGTAAAGGGCCGGCTGGCTTGACCGTTAAGGGTGCTGTAACCCCCGAAAGTACACTCCAGTCCAAACCAAAAAAAAAATTATTTTCTGTGTTTGTGAATTGTGTGCGCAGTAGCCGCACGTGCATCAACAAAGTAGTGCCAAGCGTGCGCCTGTGTCATAAGTAAAGGGCCGGCTGGCTTGACCGTTAAAGGGTGCTGTAACCCCCAAAGTACACTCCAGTCCAAACCAAAAAAAAAATTATTTTCTGTGTTTGTGAATTGTGTGCGCAGTAGCCGCACGTGCATCAACAAAGTAATGCCAAGCGTGCGCCTGTGTCATAAGTAAAGGGCCGGCTGGCTTGACCGTTAAAGGGTGCTGTAACCCCCGAAAGTACACTCCAGTCCAAACCAAAAAAAAATTATTTTCTGTGTTTGTGAATTGTGTGCGCAGTAGCCGCACGTGCATCAACAAAGTAGTGCCAAGCGTGCGTCTGTGTCATAAGTAAAGGGCCGGCTGGCTTGACCATTAAAGGGTGCTGTAACCCCCAAAGTACAGTCCAAACCAAATAACAAAATATTTTCTGTGTTTAGCCGCACGTATATATCAAATCGATATAACATAAATGGAGGACCAAACTTTCTCCGATAAAAATAAAATAGAGAAAGATCAAGAACCACTTCCTCCTAGTGCTGAAGCTGCTGCCACTAGTCATGACATAGACGATAACATGCCATCAACGTCGTCTGCCAAGGCCGATGCCCAATGTCATAGTAGAGGGCACATACAATCCCAAATGGCAAAGTTCAGGAAAATGACCTTGAAAAAGACATTTAAATCAGCTGAAGAGAAACGTAAACTTGCCAATATGCCATTTACGACACGGAGTGGCAAGGAACGGCTAAGGTCGATCCCTAGTATGTTCATGACTAGTGGTTCAGCTTCACATGACGATGGAAGCCCTCCTCCCACTAAAAAAATCAAAAGAGTTAAGCTGGCAAAAGCACAGCGAAGAACTGTGCTTTCTAAGAAGATATCACAAATCCCCAAGGAGAGTCCAAGTGTGGTGGTGGTTGCGATGCCTGACCTTCCCAGCACTGGACGGGAAGAGGTGGCTCTTTCCACCATTTGCACGCCCCCTGCAAGTGCTGAAAGGAGCACCCACAGTCCACTTGCTGATATGCAAATTGAAGATGTCACTGTTGAAGTACAACAGGATGAGGATACTGGTGTAGCTGGCGCTGAGGAGGAAGTTGGCGAGGAGGATTCTGATGGTGATGTGGTTTGTTTAAATCAGGCTCCGGGGGAGACAGTTGTTGTCCGTGGGATGAAAAAGCCCATCACGGTCATGCCTGGGCAGAAGACCAAACATTCCACCTCTTTGGTCTGGCAATATTTCTATCCAAATCCGGACAACAACTGTCTTGCCATATGTACCATATGTAAAGGTGAAATAAGTAGGGGTAGGGACGTCAACCACCTAGGAACATCCTCCCTTATACGGCACCTGCAGCGCGTTCATAAAAAGTTACTGTCAAGTTCAGAAACTTTGGCTAAGACCGTAAGCAGTCCAGGGACACCTAAATCCCGTTGTCCTGTTGTATCCAAGCGCCTGCAAACCACACCGTCAACTCCCTCCTCGTCAATTTCCTCCTTAGTCAGGATCGGAAGTAGTCCTGCAGGCCATGTCACTGGCATGACTGACTCTCCTATCCGGGATTCCTCTGGAGGATCCTGCATTGCTACGCCTACTGCTGCCGCTGCTGCTGTTGCTGCTGCTGGGAGTCGTTCATCATCTCAGAGAGGAAGTAGGAACACCACTACTTTTACTAAACAATTGACCCTCCAACAGTCCTTAGCGAGGAGGATGAAGTACGACAGCAGTCATCCTGAAGCAAAACGTATAACTGAGGCCTTGACTGCTATGTTGGTGTTAGACGTGCGTCCGGTATCCGCCATTAGTGCAGTGGGATTTAGACAATTGATGGAGGTAGTGTGTCCCCGGTTCCAAATCCCATCTAGATTCCACTTCACTAGGCAGGCGAGACCGAGACTGTACAGAAACGTCAGAAAAAGTGTCCTCAGTGTCCTGAAAAATGCCGTTGTACACAATGTCCACTTAACCACGGACATGTGGACAAGTGGAACAGGGCAGACTAAGGACTATATGACTGTGACAGCCCACTGGGTAGATGTATCACCTTACGCAGCAACAGCAGCAGCGTCACCAGTAGCAGCATCTCAGAAATGCCAGCTCGTTACAAGGCAGGCTACGCTGTGTATCACCGGTTTCAGTAAGAGGCACACCGCCGACAACCTCTTAGAGAAACTGAGGGAAATCATCGCCCAGTGGCTTACCCCACTTAGACTCTCCTGGGGATTTGTGATATCTGACAACGCCACCAATATTGTGCGGGCATTACATCTGGGCAAATTCCAGCACGTCCCATGTTTTGCTCACACAATAAACTTGGTGGTGCAGAATTTTCTGAAAAGCGACAGGGGCGTGCAGGAGACGCTTTGGGTGGCCCGAAAAATTTCTGGCCACTTTCGCCATTCAGCGACTGCGTGCCGAAGACTGGAGCGCCAGCAAACACTCTTGAACCTGCCCCGCCATCACCTGAAGCAAGAGGTTGTGACGCGGTGGAACTCAACCCTCTATATGCTTCAGAGGATGGAGGAGCAGCAAAAGGCCATACAAGCCTATACATCCACCTATGACATAGGCAAAGGAGGGGGTATGCACCTGACTCAAGCGCAGTGGAGAATGATTTCCGTGTTGTGCAAGGTTCTCCAGCCCTTCGAACTTGCCACACGTGAAGTCAGTTCAGACACTGCCAGCTTGAGTCAGGTCATTCCCCTCATCAGGCTTTTGCAGAAGCAGCTGGAGAAAGTGAAGGAGGAGCTAAGACAGAGCGATTCCGCTCGGCATGTGGGACTTGTGGATGAAGCCCTTCATTCGCTTTGCCAGGATTCCAGGGTGGTCAATCTGTTGAAATCAGACCACTACGTTTTGGCCACCGTGCTCGATCCTAGGTTTAAAGCCTATGTGGTGACTCTCTTTCCGGCCGACACAAGCCTGCAGAGGTGCAAAGACCTGCTGGTGAACACACTGTCAGCTGAAGCGGAACGTGACACGTCAACGGCTCCTTCTTCATTTTCTCCTGCAACTGGGGCTGCCAGGAAAAAACTTAGGTATCCTAAGCAACCCGCTGGCGGTGATGCAGGGCAGGCAGGACCAAGTTTGGACATCTGGTCCGGACTGAAGGACCTGGCAACAATTTCTGACATGTCTACTGTCACTGCATATGATACTGTCACCATTGACAGAATGGTGGAGGATTACATCGGTGACAGCATCCAAGTAGGCATGGCAGACAGTCCATACCTGTACTGGCAGGAAAAAGAGGCAATTTGGAGGCCCCTGTACAAACTGGCTCTATTTTACCTGAGTTGCCCCCCTCCAGTGTGTACTCCGAAAGAGTGTTTAGTGCAGCCGGGAACCTTGTCAGCGAAAGGCGTAGGATGTTGCTTCCACAGAATGTGGAGAAGATGATGTTCATCAAAATGAATTATCAGCTCTTCCAGGGAGACCAGCCTCCAGAAGGTACAGAGGGACCTGTGGTGGTGGATTCAAGTGGGGACGAGTTAATACTTTGTGAGGATGAGGATGTACACACTGAAGAGGGTGAGGAATCGGTGGATGAGGAGGATGAGGATGACATCTTGCCTCCATAGAGCCAGTTTGTGCAGGGACACATTAATTGCCAGCTTGTTTTGTGGGGGCCCAAACGAACCAATCATTTCAGCCACAGTTGTGTGGCAGACCCTGGCGCTGAAATGATTGGTTTGTTAAAGTGTGCATGTCCTGTTTATACAACATAAGGGTGGGTGGGAGGGCCCAAGGACAATTCCATCTTGCACCTCTTTTTTTTCTTTGCATTATGTACAGTTTGGGGCCTAGTTTTTCAAACTGCCATCCTGTCTGCCACTGCAGTTTCACGCCTAGATGGGTCACGTGTTTGTGCCGCCCACTCGTGTCGCTTAGCATAGTCATCCAGCTACCTCGGTGCAACCTTTTGGACATAAAAACACTATTGTGAGGTGTGAGGTGTTCAGAATAGACTGGAAATGAGTGGAAATTAAGGTTATTGAGGTTAATAATAGCATAGGAGCAGAAAAACCTACAAATTCTGTGATTTTAGCTGTTTTTATGCTTTTTTAAAAAAAAATACAGATCCAAAACACAAAACCCAGAACCCAAAACACGGAAGGGTGGTTTTGGCAAAACCAATCCAGATCCAAAACACGAAGAAAGATCCAGATCCAAAACCAAAACACAAAACACGAAAAGTGGCCGGTGCACACCCCTAATTTGGATATTAAAAGCCTATTTGGCTTTATTACACCTATGTGAAATTATCCATATTATTGAAGCCGCTATTCAGCGTAATAGAATTTAATTGGAATACAATTTTATGTGTTGCTTGTTTGTTTGTCTGTAGTGTCTTGTTAGTATCCCGGTTAATTTAAATGTAACTGTTTATAGAGTTGTATTTTGCAACAAATTGTTTTTGAATAAATATATAGATATACTATTAATTTTAACGTGTGAGCAACACTTATTACCCATATAACACTTAAGGTGAGCGCTGGAATATATCCTGTGTTTTCAACTATATTTTCATATAAATAGGGTAGGTGGATCCCTATTCTATTATTCCTAGCAGCTATCTTTAGTTGTACAGGTCAAGCGCAGCCTTACACTTTCTTATTTTTCTTTTACAAATTATTCATCCTAAAATGATCCTGCCTGATCAGTTCTCTGGAGATCACAGTCAGTTTCCCCACTTTCGTGAAAGTTGTAAACTTTATTTCAGATTACGACCAGCTTCTTCTGGATCTGAGTCTCAGTGGGTAGGCTTGGTTATATCCTAATTCCAAGGAGACCCGCAGACTTGGGTGTTTGGCTTACCCTCGACACAAGCGGCTCTTCAGTCAGTTAATGATTTTTTTATTGCTCTGGGACTCTTGTATGATGATCCAGATAGAACTGCCTTGGCTAAGTCAAAGCTGCACTCCCTCAGACAAGGACAAAAACCAGCAGATAATTATGCTTCGGAATTTTGTAGATTGGCAGTTGACTCCGGTTGGAATGATCCAGCATTACGCAGCCAATTCCGCATAAGGCTCTCAGAAGCTATTAAAGATATTCTGGTCCAACATCCTCCTTCCAAATCTTCAGATGCTCTTATGCAATCGACTATCCGCATTCATCGTCGTCTCCGTGAGCGAAGATGAGAGCTAAATCTTCCTACAAGGTCTCCTCGGCCTCCCACCTGGGTTCCATCTTCAGATCAGGAGGAACCCATGAAAATTGGTGCCTTTCGCTTACCACCTGAAGAGAGGCGTAGGAGGCATTCTCAAGATCTATGTACTGCAGAGTCAAGGTACAGTCTTTGAATAACTGTCCATGCAAACCAGTAAAAGGCAAGGCCTAAATGGCCTAAATGTCCGGGAGGAGTTACATTTAGGCCTGGCTCCAATCTCCTCCAAGAATTCTGTTCTTGTTCCTGCCGCTATTCCAATTCTACTGTGGCCACTTCCGCATTTTTGGATAGCGGTGCAGCTAGTAATTTTATGGATATCTTTTTCTTTAAATCTCTGGGTCTTTCAGCTGATCTTTTGGATCAACACATTCCCATTTGTGGAATGGATGGAGGATTGGTTTCAATTTGGTCCCTGGTGCTAAGTTACCAAAAGGTCGGTTGTATTCTCTGTCATATTCCCAAAAACAAAGCTATGGAAGAATACATCGAGGATGCATTGGCTAAAAGTTTTATCTGTAATTCCAAGTCTCCAGTTGGGGCTGGTTTTTCCTTTGTAGAGAAGAAGGACGGTTGCCTCCGCCCTTGCATCGACTTCAGGGGCCTCAATATTATAACTATCAAGAATTCCTACCCATTACCGCTCATTTTGGTCCTTTTTGATCAGCTACGTCAAGCCACTATCTTCTGAAATATCGACCTTCAGGGAGCCTACAACTTGATCTGGATTAAGAGTGGTGACGAATGGAAGATGACCTTCAATACTCACTCAGGGCATTATGAGTATTTGGTTATGCCGTTTGGGCTTTCCAATGCCTCAGCGGTCTTCCAAGATCTTATTAACAATGTTTTTTGTGAATTCCTGGGTGTTTGTGCAGTAGTATATCTTGACGACATTCTCCTTTATTCGCAGTCGTTGAAACAACACCAGCAACATGTTCGCCAGGTATTGCAAAAATTGCGAGAAAACCATCTTTTCACTAAATTGGAGAAGTGGGATTTCGACATCACGCAAATCTCTTTCCTAGGCTACATTATATCTTCAAAGGGATTTTTGATGGATCCTGATAAGATCAAAGTGATTCTGGAGTGGATCCAACCAATTACCATGAACGCTATTCAGCGATTCCTCAGTTTTGCTATTACCGGAGATTCATCAATTCATTCTCTACTATCGTGGCACCCTTTGTGGAGTTGACGAAAAAAGGAGCTGACACCTTCAACTTGTCATCCAAGGCGGTTCAAGCCTTTGAAGATCTTAAGGCCGCTTTTACACATGTTCCCGTTCTCCGTCATCCTATTCCGAATCTGCCATTCTTCCTAGAAGTAGACGCTTCTGAGGTAGGAGCTGTAGCTGTGTTATCCCAAATGATTATACTTGATAACAAATTGCACCCCTGTGCTTTTTTTCTCCCATAAATTCACCACTGCGCAACATAATTATGATGTGGGTAATCAGGAGTTACTCGCTATTAAATGGGCATTTGAGGCCTGGAGGCACTGGCTGGAGGGGCAAAGCATCAAATTACTGATCTTACTGACCATAAGAACTTTTCATACATCGAGTCTGCCAAAAGATTGAACTCCAGACAGGCACGTTGGGAGTTGTTTTTCACCCGTTTTAATTACATCATATCCTTCCATCCTGGATCAAGAAACATTAAGGCTGATGTGCTTTCCAGAAGCTTTGTTCCGGTTCAACAAACTACTATTTCTGATGAACCCATTCTTGCATTCGTTTTGCTCTCACCCAGAATTTGGCTGAGCTCATTCAGGCCTGTCTGTCAGAAACTCCATCGGACAAACCTCCTGATCTTTTTTTCATTCCAAAAAGGTTCAGAAAGTCAGTTTTGTTGGACTTCCACTCTTGATGAGCTTTTGGTCATCCCAACATCAGCAAGACTCTGGAGTTACTATCTCGCTCAGTTTGGTGGTCTCTGTCAAAAAGATGTCTGTGAGTTCGTCCAAGCGTGTAAGGTTTGTGCCCAAAATAAGATGCCTTGGACAGCCCCTTCAGGTCTGTTACTTCCTCTCTCTATACCTAAGAGACCTTGGACCCACATTGCCATGGAGTTTATTGTCGATTTCCTGGTTTCTGCTCAATGTTCCATTGTCTGGACAGTTGTGGACCACTTCAGCAAAATGGCACACTTTATTCCATTGTCTAAATTGCCTATGGCCAAAGAACTCACTGGGTTGTTCCTCCAGTATATCTTTCGCCTGCATGGATTGCCTGTGGACATAGTGTTGGATCAGGGAACACAGTTCTGGAGAGGCTTCTGTTCCTCATTAGGCATCTGCTTCAGCCTTTCTTCAGGATATCATCCTTAATTCAATGGGCAATTGGAACGTGCCAACCAATCTCTGGAACAATATTTACTTTGCTATCTCCAAATGTTAAAACGACTGGGTTTCTCATCTGCCTCTTGCGGAGTTTGCATTTAACAACTCGTGCCATTCAGCATCTTCCATCTGTCCTTTATTTTATGTAACTGGTCAACATCCCAGAGCTAATTCGATTGATTCCAGTTTCTCCAATGTGCCTGATTCGCCTTCTGTTTCTCGGCTCTGTTGCATTTGGAGCAAGATACATCAAAGCCTTTGTAAACTTTCTCTCCACTCCACGAAGTCAGAAGACAAGCATTGGAGCTCATGTGCATTCAGGAAGGGTGATTTGGTTTGGCTCTCTAACAAAAACATCAAGCTTCGCCAACCTAATCAGAAATTGGGTGCAAAATGTAATGGTCCTTTTCACATCATTGCTGAGGTGAATCCAGTGGCCTTCAAGCTTCAACTACCCAGGTCTCTCAGTAATAATAACACCTTTCACTGTTTTTTATTTAAACCAGTCTTCAGCTCTGTCAAATTCAGACTTAAATTTTCATCCAGCTTGGGTTGTCATCAACGATCAATGTGAGTTTGTCATTGGGAGGATCTTGGATTCTAAGATTTCCAGAGGTTGTTTGCAGTTTCTTGTCCACTGGAAGGTGTATGGCCTGGAGGAACATTCCTGGGTCCCTGAGAATGCTTTACATGCTCCAAGATTGAAGAAGACTTTTTTCCGGGATTTTCCTGACAAACCGGGTTCTAGGTGTTCTTTAACCCCGCGTCAAGAGAGGGGTACTGTTAAAAGTCACGGTCACGACTTGCTTCCCTCCAGCAATATACCATTATCTGCTAGTGTTTCTCTTGGAGTTATTCCGTCGGTTGCTGGGTGATCCAGATGCCGCAGGATGTCACGTGTAAACCACTACACAGCATGATTGGATCCTTTCCTTATATGTACACGCTGGTTTTTTGCCTCCTTGCCGACTATAGCATATCCTTTTGGACCCCTCAGCTCTGTGGATGGTCTGTGTTGTTGTTTCCTATTCCTAAAGGACTTTCATTTACCAGCTTCCAAGCTGCTCCGGCTCCCTAGCCACACCGGCTCTCAAAGCCGCATGTCTGACTCTCAAGCCGAACCATAGGCTCTCCAGCCACACCGGCTCTCAAAGTCACACGACTGACTCTTTTTGCCACACCATCAACTACCAGTTATATCCTAAACTCGGCAGTATTAGTCACACGATTTTCCATCAAGCACCTACTCTTTTACGTGAAACTCTGGTCTTCCTAGGCATTTGTGTAAACCACTACTACTCTGAGTTTAAGTCCAGGTGGCCAATCAAGTACTGGTGAACATAACTAGTTCTAAGGGAACAACAGGTGGTTGTTATTGACAGAAGACCTCGTTAGCTTGAGTTCTAGTGGGCTTACACAAGTATGCCTAGGAAACCGTAACAATAATACAGAGACCATCGCAGTGACCGCCATATAATGCAGTGAACATTGCAGTGACCACCATATCATGCAGGAAACATTGCAGTGACCACCATATAATGTAGAGAGCATCGCAGAGACCACCATATAATACAGAGATCATTGCAGTGGCCACCATATAATACAAAGTATCACAGTGACCACAATTTAATGCGCATCTCAGTGACCACCATATAAAACAGACCTTCAGTACCCGCCATATAATGCAGAGAGCATTGTAGTGCCTGCCATGTAATGCAGAGAGGTTTGTAGAGACTTCCAGATAATGCTGAGCTCTGTAGTGATCATCCAAATAATGCAGAGACCATCAGTGACCCACATATAACAAAGATAATATGAATATACCACACACACAATAATAATACTCCATACACACACAGTAATACACCACCCTCAGCACAGACAGTATTAAAACACCCCCCCTGAAGAAAAACAAATACACCCCTCTACATTGCATAAGTATACCACCCCCTCAAATATCATTTAAAGATTTTCACACCTCCACTTGCACTTTCTGGTTCATGCGGAGAGAATAGTGAGGCATGATAGACTTTAAAAGACTCAGGATGAGAGAGCGTGGTCTTGGGCAGGGATAGGTGGAAGTAGATTAACATAATCAGGCAGGGAAGGTGGGGGGGAGGGGCAGAACTCAGGTGAAGGCTGGGGTATTTGACAGGGACAGGAGGGAGTAGATTAGAATAGTCCAACAGGGTAGAGGAGGAGGCAGGGTCTTGGCCACGGACAGGAGGGAGTAAATTCAGTAGAATAGAGAGTAGTGACAGACAGGGTAGAGAGGTTAGGAGGGGGTGGAGACTCAGGATCTCAGGCAGTGAAGGGAAGGATCAATTGCTGACCATCCGCAGACTGACTCAGATAGGTGGGAATCAGTTCAGTGGAGCGGACTCAGTGCTAGGTATGCAGCCACAAACTGCATGGATGCGACTGACAGCTGAGCAACAAAAAGAGAATGCTGCCCAGTAGAGCCGGCCCTAGCCAATTCGGTGCCCTAGGCAAAATTTTGGCTGATGCCCCCTAGCATATATATATATATACACATACACACGTAATAAAAGGCCAGCACCCCACCTTGCAGTTCCACCAGCCCCATTGCCCCAGACCTAGTGATTGTCTCGGCCCCATTCCCTTAGACCCAGTGTGTCTCTCGGCACCATTTCCCCACTATGTCAGCCTCATTCTCCCCTCAGCCCCAGGGTGTGTCAGCATCATTCTACCCTCCAGCATGTTTCCCAGCCCCAGTGTGTCAGCCTCTTTCCCCCCACCCCCAGCGTGTCTGCCTCTTTCTCCCCCCAAGCCCCAGAGTGTGTCTCAGCCTTGCCTTCCTCCTCCAGCCCCAGTGTATCTCAGCCTTTTCCCCCCAGCCCCAGTGAATGTCTCAGCCCCCCCCCCAGCCCCAGTGCGTGTCTCAGCCCAGCCCCAGTACATGTCTCAGCCTTGCCCCCCAGCCCCAGTGCATGTCTCAGCCTCTCCCCCTTCCCCAGTGCGTGTCTCAGCCTCCCCCCCATCCCCAGTGCGTGTCTCAGCCTTCCCCCCCAGCTCCAGTGCATGTCTCAGCTTTCCCCCCCCAGCCCCAGTGCATGCCTCTTCCTCCCCCCCAGCCCCAGTGCATGTCTCAGCCTTCCCTCCCCAGCCCCAGTGCATGTCTCAGCCTCCCCCCCATCCCCAGTGCGTGTCTCAACCTTCCACCCCCATCCCCAGTGAGTGTCTCAGACTCCCCCCCAGCCCCAGTGCGTGTCTCAACCGTTCACCCCCATGCCCAGTGCGTGTCTCAGCCTCCCCCCCAGCCCCAGTGCATGTCTCAGCCTTCCCCCTCCCAGCCCCAGTGCGTCTCAGCCTCCCCGCCCCAGAGCCGCCACTTACCTTGGCTGCTTCTTTTCCGCGGCTCCTCTCGATCCTCTCCTTCCAGCAGCCCGGCCCCTTGTTATGACACGGCGCACATGACGTCACGTGTGCCGTGTCATAACAAGGGGCTGGGCTGCGGCTGGGGGTGGCTGTTATGTTGGTGGAGCCGGAGCGGCCGAAGTGGGTCCGCTCCGACTTCAACTATTTAAATAATGGGGACCGGGTCGGAATGAGCTTCTGTGCAGAAGCTCATTCTGACCGGTTGACAGGTAACGCTGCAAGGTCAGAGTGGAGCTCCGATCGCGGCAGCAGCAGAGCCTTGAATGCCCCTAGGCATTCAAGTTGCCCTTAGGCATAAGCTTATTATGCCTATGCCTAGGGCCGGCTCTGCTGCCCAGTCATTCTGATGGTACTATAAACACAATCAGAGACCGCAGAGGACTTTGCACCTGTCAACCGGCTATCAGTTATGTATGTGGAGCAGCACCTGCGGCCCTCACTGAAGCAAAATTTTACCTGCCTGGGGGGCATATGCGGTAACTGAGGCTCCCATATATGTATAGAAGTCTATACATGAAGTGAACCTCAGAAAGGTTAGAACATAGGGCCTGGTTCAGAGACGGATGGTAATGCAATTGCAGCTGCATACGCTCACTATCTTCAGCGTAAGAAGAGCAAGGAGTCCTGGAAGTGACAATATGGGCCCCACAGAGCCCTGATTTCAACATCATCGAGTCTTTCTGGGATTACATGAATAGATAGAAGGGTTTGAGCAAGCCTATGGTGTGATTCATTACGGATCGCTATTGTGATTGAAGCTGCGAATACGCACGCAGACCCGCTGCGAAAATATGCTAATGAATGCTATTCCAAAACCGTTGCACAACCAGCATAGAGATACCCACTGCTGTCCACTACCGCTATCTCACATTTGTAAAACCTTCATATACATTGGGAACATCGAGTAACATCGCCACCTCACGCACAATGGGCCTGATTCACTACGGAACGCAACTGATAGCGATTATGCACGCAGTTCAACTGCAATAGTATGATAATCCATTGTGATCGCTATGCCCTCGCAGCACTACACAAGGACGTCCACTTTACTTAGCACGCATCTGTAATGTGTAACCATCTGTACAAACGAGTACCCTCACAGCCTCGCGATCACTTGCACAATGTCTGCCCTTACTCAGAAGCTACTAAGTTCCTCAGTCCTCAGTGGCTAATTTATGCACACACATGCAACGGCTCCCAAAATATACTGGTAGGTTAATTGGCTCCTAACAAAAATTAACCCCAGTGTGTATGTGTGTGAGCATATGGTAGGGAATGTAGATTGTAAGCTCCGCTCGGGGCAGGGACTGATGTGAATGGCCAAATATTCTCTGTAAAGCGCTGCGGAATATGTGCGCGCTATATAAATGACTGGTAATAAATAAATAAATAAACGGCGTTCAAACGGACAGACATGCTTGCGTTTCTCCAACCACTCCCCCGTCACCACCCCCAAATGCTCACAACCTGTCACTCACTTTGAGATGGATTCCTATCTGTGTAGGTGATCACAGTGCGATCGCAATGCTAACTCGCGCACGCTTAGTGCGGGGCATACGCATGCGCAGTACGTACCATCGGCTGATCTGCATACGCTGTTGCACTTGCGATCCATGATGAATCAGGCCCTACATCCACAGAAAATTTCTGGTTAGTTCCCCAAGATGTTTGGAACAACCTTCCTGCCGAGTTCCTTCAAAAATGTGTGCAAGTGTACCTAGAAGAATTGATGCTGTTTTGAAGGCAAAGGGTGGTCACACCAAATATTGTTTGATTTACATTCCTCTTCTGTTCGTTCACTTTGCATTTGTTAATTGATAAAATAAACTATTAACACTACTATTTTTTAAAGCATTCTTACTATGAAGCACTTTTTCCACACCTGCCTAAAACTTTTGCACAGTACTGTACAGTGGTGTAAGTTCATCCCAGACACCCGGAGACAAGTTATAATTTGGTGACCCCCTCCCACCTAAAAAAAGGGGAAAATAAATTTGGTGCATGTAGTATCTATCTATCTATCTATCTATCTATCTATCTATCTTCACAAAAACACTAATATAGAATATGTGAATTTGTTTCTATTAGGCCTATTTATTAATGTCAATTTGCATGATATCCCCCCCACTTTTTCGGGTACATACAGCTATGCATTAGTCACAGATAAGATAGTGACCTGTATAGTGCAATTAGCATGAGGCTCAGAGTTCTCCTAAAGGAGGCGAAAGTCACCTGATGAGGGGTGGGGAGCCCTCCTGATACCCCAGATATAGAGGGGAAGTTGTTCCACCAAATATCTACCCACAGACTCAGTCACTGGTGCTCCAGGCCCCACTTCCCATGCCCTCTTATCCACAGATCTGTCTGGTGCATCCTTGTTGACATCCAGCTCCTGTAAGATCTGCAGCCGCGCTTAAGCCGGGCCCACTGCATAGGTTCGCGGCTACAGCTGCCACCAGGGAGGAGTGGGACGGGGAGTTGTGGGTGAGGGGGGGCACCAGAGTCACACTGGCATGAGAAGCTACTGAGGAGCAGCGACATCCATGAGCGGGGACAGGCTATAAATAGACGGAAGCGGCATCTCATGATCAGGCTTGCCGGCTTTCTGGCTGCCCCTTCCGGGAGGGAGCAGCCAGATCGGCATGACAGGGGGGCATGGCCAGCACAAGGAGGCGGGGCCGGCCAGACTAAAAGTATTTGTGGGTGAGACAGGGGCGGGGCCATGCAATCACATAATGTTGGCCCCGCCCCCGCTACACAATGCTGATATTACAGGCATTGTGAAGCAAGGGGCGGGGCCAAAATAACGCAATTCAGAGTGAATCGCTTCATCCCCCCCCTGCTGCAGGGGTTTCAAAGGTAATTGCGGGTGGATTGGAGGGGTGGGCGGCAGCCGGGAGGATTGCCCGCCTTCCAGGGAGGTTGGGAGCTGCACCCAACCAAATCGGGAGGGTAGGCAAGTATCATATTCTGAGTCAGAGGCTGAGGATATTATGTTTTCTAATACTACATTTGACCAACTTGAAAGCACTCCAGTGGATGACCTATATCATGAAATCCTGAAATATAAAAAATGGGAGGTAGACTACTTCTACCATGGTTCAACACTCAGTGATTACTACAGGGCTAAGAAAATACCCAGAGGGCTCAGCGTTAAGAACTGCCCAACTATAGGGAAACATGACCCAGCTTTTTGTAAACGATAAGTGGGTATACTGAAGAAGTGTTCATTCGATCTTATGCTCCTCATCATTGAACAATCAACCAAAGAGCTTAATCTAGGCAAATAAAAAATCACGGCTTTCTAGACATCACATAAGGCCACCCTGGAAAACGATCCAGATACTAAATGGTTAGAGAAACTTAATTCCCAAGTACAGCTATACAAAAGTGATTTAATTAAGTATAAGAAAGAAAAACGCAACAAGGTAGACACAGATTATGAACTACATACTGTATATAGATGGACCAACAAAAGCAATGATGGTAGAAAACCATTCTTCAAGAGAAATCGCTATAAAAGATATGATTCAGAGTCACCTTATGAATATAGATTATCAAAAAGTGATCATGAGTGGTCTGATGTAAGAGGTGGAGCTAAGCATCAACCCTACCCTTTAGGGTGACCACCAGATCCCAGAAGGGGGAGGTGGAGATGCTACACCAGAAGGGGAGGTCAAGCAAAAAGGCAGAGGGCGTGGAAAAAAAACCCATTGCCTCGCAAGATCTGATTGTTAATCTCTCAACACAATTATCACAGCAAGGGGCTCATTGTTACAGCCCACAGCTATATACTTGGATTCCATCATACAACCTTGCATACGGATTCATCCTCTGTACCTCTTGGATACATCCACCCTCCTCAGGAAATTGGCTGAGTGTCCCATATATTTTGAAGAAATATGGCTCTGCAGCATGGACGTTGGGAGCTTGTATGTATACTATCATCCCCCATGGGGAAGGACTAGCTGTGACTAAACAGTACCTGAGTAATCATCTACTATATGAAGGGCCTCAGATCGATGTGATTATTGATTTAATTTTGCCGAGAATTTTTTTTCTATATGACAACAAATTTTACTTGCAATTAATTGGGTGTGCGATGGGGTCCAGTGTGGCCCCATTATATGTGAACATATATATGTTTGCTGTGGAAAGTAGTTTATTCTTTAACCATCCAGCTATTGCAAATAGAATTGCGTTCTAGACACGATATATAGACGATTTATATCTTTTTTGGCGAGGACCTAAGCAAGATCTGAATGACCACATTGATGCACATAATAACAGTGACATCCCAGTTAAATTAACTTATAACATCATCAATGAGAATGTTAATTTTCTAGATGGAAAGATATCCATGAGTCATGGTAGAATTTTCACTAGCTTATATCACAAAGAAATAGATAAAAACAATCTATTAAGACATGATAATTGTCACCCAAGACCACTAGTGAGGGGTCAACCATATTCCCAATTATTAAGAATCAAATGGATCACTACTGATATACAGCTAGCTGAAGTACAAATGGATGATATGATCCACAAATTTATAGCTAGAGGATATGACCCGGAACAGCTGGAGGAAACTAAGAGATGGAACTACCACCTTAGCACAAAGACAAGTTAAGAACAGGGCACCTGTTATAACATGGGTCAGTCAATATAATCATAACAGTCACCACATTAATAAGATATTAAAAAAACTGTGGCCAATTGTACAGTCTGACCCAGACTTGAATCTAAAAGACACTAACATCATGTCGTGTTACAAACGTTGTCGGAGTATAAGAGACATCCTAGTTAAAACAGATGTATCTAGCCCTGGTCCCATGGCAGATAGGAATAGTGGAGGCAAACTTGGATGCATTCGATGCACTTGTACAACCTGTAGCTATTTGATTGCTGGGGACAATTTTTATCATCCCCACTCAGGGTACAAATACTCTATCCGCCATAAATTAACTTGTAACTCACAATTTGTCATATATCAGATCATATGTCCTTGTGGTCTTTCCTAAATAGGAAAGACCGAGAGGTCAATTAAGGAACGTATGGCTGCCCACAGGAGTGCCATTAGAACAGCAATTAATAGTGGCAAGAGTGATCAACCTGTTGCCTGGCATATTGTTAAGGCTAGACATACCCTGCCATCATTGAAATACCGTATGATTGACCACATACCCATGCTGCGTAGGGGGGGTAATAGACCAAAAATGCTGATGCAGCGTGAAGCTAGGTGGATTCACCGCCTAGGTACTATGGCACCCAAGGCTTAAATGAACAATTGGATCTAAGGGCCTGATTCAGAGCCGGACGTTATTTGCGCTCGCTCGTCCAGAAAATAGGGGTTGCTATTCAAATGAACCGTTCGCTCTTTGCGGTCTGTTCACGCCTCTAGGTCTGAATGAGCGAACAAAACATGCGGTCGTTTTTTGGAAAACCACGCCCCCTGGTCGCTCGCATCCTACGTCATGTCCGCTATTTATTAGATTAATCGAGTACATCGACCAGCGTATGAACTGCTCGCTATTCTTGGGTTTGGTTTTTGCTACCACAATCTTGCGAGCAGTTCTGGCTATAAAATAACCCAGTGACGTGGTCAGTGACGCTGCTGTATTAATTATGCACACCCATAAAACGCCTGTTTTAACCTTTAAGCACGCCTGCGTTCGGATCTCCACTCCCCGTTTTCAAGCACCTTCCCCTGTTACCACCCACATACGCCTCATTCTGTCACTCAAAATAGCAGGCATTTGCTATTTAGCGAACAAACGATTTTCGGCCGCACTGACTGGTTCGCGCATGCGTATTATGATCCGTACGCATGCGCAGTTGGGCAAACATCGCTCGGAACGAACGAGCGGCCGCTTACGAGCGGCTCTGAATCAGGCCCTAAGTTCATTCTTGTAAATTAGTAATATTCTAGCCCTATCCCGATCTATATCATTACACAGTGTCCTATAGATACCAGAAATATATATATCCATATGCTAGTATGTACAATTTGTTGCAGCTAGGTATTGGCAGAGTTGGTTACAGGTATTGATAGGCAGTAACTACCAGATAGTTCAATATACATGTTCTTTAGGAGTATAGCGGAGCTTATATATTTATTGATGCTCCTCTTAATGTATTTTTCTTAGTCCATGTAATATCGATATATAGCTTTGTGTTGTATTATTGTTTTCTATATTTTTGGACATGTGTACCATTGATTTTGTCATTAGTGTGTCCCTTTCATTGTTTGTTATTGTTAGTATTCTGTTACCTTGGTGATGGTGCACTAGCGCCTGACGTGATGACGTCATCAGAGAAGCACCGGCAGTCGGGCGTGCAGTCCCGCCCTGACCAGCCCGCGTGTGAGCACTGGGTGATTCTTGTGTGTATATAAGGTAAGACTGTGATACATTTGTTATGGTTCTCATGAAAATGCTTTGAAATAGCATGGAGACGTTAACCTCGTAGCTGCGTCTGCGTGTTTCTTTTCTGCATGGAGTGCCACACTTAAAGTTATCTTTCTATCTATCTATATACTGTATATACATTTATGTGTGTGTGTGTATATATAAATATATATATATATATATATATATATATATATGGGATGAGCGGGTTCGGATTTCTGAAATCCGAACCCACCCGAGCCCCCCCGATCCGAGTCGTATCTGACTCAGGCTCGACTTTTCCCGCCTGACTCGGACCTGAAATTGAGGCAAAACGTCATCATCCGGCCTTCCGGATCTCGCGGGTTTTGGATTCTATAAAAGGTCCCCGCGTCTGCGCCATTTCTCACTCCGGCTGTGGACAGTGAAGAGGGAGGGTGGGAGCTAGGGCTGGCTGGGCTGTGTTGTGCTGCTGTTGTCCATAGGGGCTGTGTCCACTCAGTCCATAGGGACTGACTGGGCTGTGTTGTGCTGCTGTTGTCCATAGGGGCTGGCTGGGCTGTGTTGTGCTGTTGTCATAGGGGCTGGCTGGGCTGTGTTATGCAGTCAGTTGTCCATAGGGGCTGTGTCCACTCCTAAGTCTATAGGGGCTGGCTGGACTGTGTTGTGCAGTGTCCCATAAAGGCTGTAGTCCTAGAGGGGTGCTGTAGTGTTGTCCAGGGGGTGATCTGTCCCGCAAAGTGCACTCCAAAAAAATTAAAATAATTTTTTTTCTGTGTTTGTGAATTGTGTGCGCAGTACCCACACGTGCATCAACAAAGTAGCGCCAAACGTGCGCCTGTGTCATAAATCAAGGGCCAGCTGGCTTGTCAGTTAAAGGGTGCTGTAACCCCAAAGTGCACTCCCAAAAAAATAAAAAAAATGTATTTTGTGTTTGTGAAATGTGTGCGCAGTAGCCGCACATGCATCAACAAAGTAATGCCAAGCGTGCGCCTGTGTCATAAGTAAAGGGCCAGCTGGCTAGACCATTAAAGGGTGCTGTAACCCCCAAAGTGCACTCCAAATAAAATAAAAAAATATTTTCTGGGTTTGTGAATTGTGTGCACTGTGGATGCACGTGTATCAACAAAGGAACAGCGCCAAGTGTGCGCCTGTGTCCCATAAGTAAAGGGCTGGCTTGTATGTTAAAGGGTGCTGTAACCCCTAAAGTACACTCCAAAACAAATAAACATTTTTTTTGTGTGTTTGTGAAATGTGTGCGCAGTAGCCGCACGTGCATCAACAAAGTAACGCCAAGCATGCGCCTGTGTTATAAGTAAAGGGCCAGCTGGCTAGACCATTAAAGGGTGCTGTAACCACCAAAGTGCACTCCAAATAAAATAAAAAAATATTTTCTGAGTTTGTGAATTGTGTGCACTGTGGCTGCACGTGTATCAACAACGGAACAGCGCCAAGTGTGCACCTGTGTCCCATAAGAAATTGGCCCGCGGGCTTGTATGTTAAAGGGTGCTGTAACCCCTAAAGAACACTCCAAAAAAAATAAAACATTTTTTTGTGTGTTTGTGAAATGTGTGCGCAGTAGCTGCACGTGCATCAACAAAGTAACACTAAGCGTGCGCCTGTGTCATAAGTAAAGGGCCAGCTGGCTAGACCGTTAAACGGTGCTGTAAACACCAAAGTGCACTCCAAATAAAATAAAAAATTATTTTCTGGGTTTGTGAATTGTGTGCACTGTGGCTGCACGTGTATCAACAAAGGAACAGCGCCAAGTGTGTGCCTGTGTCCCATAAGAAAAGGGCCAGCTGGCTTGTACGTTAAAGCATGCTGCAACCCCTAAAGAGCACTCCAAAAAAAAAATTTTTTTTGTGTGTTTGTGAAATGTGTGCGCAGTAGCCGCACGTGCATCAACAATGTAACGCCAAGCATGCACCTGTGTCATAAGTAAAGGGCCGGCTGGCTAGACCATTAAAGGGTGCTGTAACCCCCAAAGTGCATTCCATATAAAATAAAAAAATAATTTCTGGGTTTGTGAATTGTGTGCACTGTAGCTGCACGTGCATCAACAAAGGAGCAGTGCCAAGCGTGTGCCTGTGTCCCATAAGTAAAGGGCCGGCTGGCTTGTCCGTTAAAGGGTGCTGTAACCCCTAAAGTGCACTCCAAAAAATATATATATATATTTTTTTTGTGTTTCTGAATTGTGTGCGCGTCTGTTAAAGGGTGGTGTAACTCCCAAAGTGCGCTCCAACAAAAATAAAAAATTCTTCTTTTCTGTGTTGTGAATTGTGTGCGCTGTATCCGCATGTGCATCAAACTAAGTAGGAGCGCCAAGTGTACGCTTGTGTCATAAATCAAGGGCCAGCTAGCTTGTCTGTTGAAGGGTGGTGTAACCCCAAAGTGCTCCAAAAAATAAATAATTTTTTTTTTCTGTGTTTGTGATTTGTGTGCGCTGTGGCTGCACATGTATCAACAAAGGAACAGTGCCAAGCGTGCGCCTGTGTCCCATAAGAAAAGGGCCGGCTGGCTTGTCCGTTAAAGGGTGCTGTAACCCCTAAAGTGCAATCCAAAAAAAATTAAAAATTATTTTTTGTGTTTGTGAAATGTGTGCACAGTAGCCGCACGTGCATCAACAAAGTAACGCCAAGCATGCGCCTGTGTCATAAGTAAAGGGCCGGCTGGCTAGACCGTTAAAGGGTGCTGTAACCCCCAAAGTGCACTCCAAATAAAATAAAAAAATATTTTCTGAGTTTGTGAATTGTGTGCACTGTGGCTGCATGTGTATCAACAACGGAACAGCGCCAAGTGTGCGCCTGTGTCCCATAAGAAAAGGGCCGGCTGGCTTGTATGTTAAAAGGTGCTGTAACCCCTAAAGTACACTCCAAAACAAATAAAAAAATGTTTTGTGTGTTTGTGAAATGTGTGCGCAGTAGCCGCACGTACATCAACAAAGTAACGCCAAGCGTGCGCCTGTGTCATAAGTAAAGGGCCAGCTGGCTAGACCATTAAAGGGTGCTGTAACCCCCAAAGTGCACTCCAAATAAAATAAAAAATTATTTTCTGGGTTTGTGAATTGTGTGCACTGTGGCTGCACGTGTATCAAGAAAGGAACAGCGCCAAGTGTGCACCTGTGTCCCATAAGAAAATGGCCCACTGGCTTGTATGTTAAAGGGTGCTGTAACCCCTAAAGTACACTCCAAAACAAATAAATTTTTTTTTGTGTGTTTGTGAAATGTGTGCGCAGTAGCCGCACGTGCATCAACAAAGTAACGCCAAGCGTGCGCCTGTGTCATAAGTAAAGGGCCAGCTGGCTAGACCATTAGAGGGTGCTGTAACCCCCAAAGTGCACTCCAAATAAAATAAAAAAATATTTTCTGAGTTTGTGAATTGTGTGCACTGTGGCTGCACATGTATCAACATCGGAACAGCGCCAAGTGTGCACCTGTGTCCCATAAGAAATTGGCCCGCTGGCTTGTATGTTAAAGGGTGCTGTAACCCCTAAAGTACACTCCAAAAAAAATAAAAATTTTTTTTGTGTGTTTGTGAATTGTGTGCACTGTAGCTGCACGTGTATCAACAAAGGAACAGCGCCAAGTGTGCACCTGTGTCCCATAAGAAATGGGCCAGCTGGCTTGTCCATTAAAGTGTGCTGTAACCCCCAAAGTGCACTCCCAACAAAATATATTTTTTTTGTGTTTGTGAATTGTGTGCGCAGTAGTCGCACGTGCATCAACAAAGTAGCACCAAGCGTGCGCCTATGTTATAAGTAAAGGGCCGGCTGGCTCATCTGTTAAAGGGTTTTGTAACCCCCAAAGTGCTCTCCAAACAAAATAAAAAATTATTTTCTTTGTTTGTGAATTGTGTGCACTGTGGCTGCACGTGTATTAACAAAGGAACAGTGCCAAGCGTGTGCCTGTGTCCCATAAGAAATGGGCTGGCTGGCTTGTCCGTTAAAGGGTGCTGTAACCCCTAAAGTGCAATCCAAAAAAAATAAAAATAAAATTTTTAGTGTGTTTGTGAAATGTGTGCGTAGTAGCCGCACGTGCATCAACAAAGTAACGCCAAGCGAGTGCCTGTGTCATAAGTAAAGGGCCGGCTGGCTTGTCCGTTAAAGGGTGCTGTAACCCCCAAAGTGCACTCCAAACAAAATGTTTTTTTTTTTCTGTGTTTGTGAATTGTGTGCGCAGTAGCCGCACGTGCATCAACAAAGTAGCACCAAGCGTGCGCCTGTGTCATAAGTAAAGGGCCGGCTGGCTAATCTGTTAAAGGGTGGTGTAACCCCCAAAGTGCACTCCAAACAAAATAAAAAATTATTTTCTGTGTTTGTGAATTGTGTGCACTTTGTCTGCACGTATATCAACAAAGGAACAGCGCCAAGCGTGCACCTGTGTCCCATAAGAAAAGGGCCGGCTGGCTTGTCCGTTAAAGGGTGTTGTAACCCCTAAAGTGCACTCCAAAAAAACTAAAAACTTTTTTGTGTGTGTTTGTGAATTGTGTGCGCAGTAGCCGCACGTGCATCAACAAAGTAACGCCAAGCGTGCGCCTGTGTCATAAGTAAAGGGCTGGTTGGTTTGTCCAAGGGTGCTGTAACCCCTAAAGTGCACTCTAAAAATTTTTTTTTTTTCTGTGTTTGTGAATTGTGTGCACTGTACGTGCATCCTCAAAGCAGCAGTGCCAAGCGTGCGTCTGTCTATTAAAGGGTGGTGTAACCCCCAAAGTGCGCTCCACAAAAATAAAAAAATCTTTATTTTCTTTCTTTGTGAATTGTGTGCACTTTAGCTGCACCTGCATCCACAAAGGAGCAGCGCCAAGCGTACACCTGTCTGTTAAAGGGTGGTGTAACCCCCAAAGTGCGCTCCTCAAAAAAGAAACAATTCTTCTTTTTTTTCTGTGTTTGTGTGTGAAATGTATGCGCAGTAGCCGCATGTGCATCAACAAATGATCAGAGCCAAGCGTGCACCTGTGTCCCATAAGTCTGTTAAAGGGTGGTGTAACCCCGAAAGTGCGCTCCAACAAAAATACAAAATTCTTCTTTTTTGTGTTGTGAATTGTGTGCACTGTAGCCGCACGTGCATCAAACTAAGTAGCAGTGCCAAGCGTGCACCTGTGTCATAAATCAAGGGCCAGCTAGCTGTTGAAGGGTGGTGTAGCCCCAAAGTGCTCCAAAAAAAAATAATTTTTTCTGTGTTTGTGACTTTTGTGTGCTGTAGCCGCACGTGCATCAACACAGTAGCAGTGCCAAGCGTATGCCTGTGTCATTAGTCGAGGGCCGGTTTGGACATCTGGTCCAGACTGAAGGACATGCCAACAATTTCTGACATGTCTACTGTCACTACTGACAGAATGGTGGAGGATTACATTGGTGACAGCATCCAAGTAGGGATGTCAAACAGTCCGTACCTGTACTGGATGGAAAAAGAGGCAATTTGGAGGCCCCTGTACAAACTGGCTCTATTTTACCTGAGTTGCCCCCCCCCTCTCCAGTGAGTACTCCTAAAGAGTGTTTAGTGCAGCCGGGAACCTTGTTAGTGAAAGGCGTAGGAGATTGCTTCCACAAAATGTGGAGAAGATGATGTTTGTAAAAATGAATTATCAACTCTTCCAGGGAGACCAGCCTCCAGAACGTACAGAGGGACCTGTGGTGGTGGATTCCAGCGGGGACGAATTAATACTCCTGTGATTATGAGGATGTACACAACACTGAAGAGGGTGAAGAATCAGTGGATGAGGAGGATGAGGACGACATCTTGCCTCCGTAGAGCCAGTTTGTGCATGGCCAGATTAATTGCCAGCTTGTTTTGTGGGGGCCCAAACGAAAGAATCGTTTCAGCCACAGTCATGTGGCAGACCCTGGTGCTGAAATGATTGGTTTGTTAAAGTGTGCATGTCCTGTTTATACAACATAAGGGTGGCTGGGAGGGCCCAAGGACAATTCCATCTTTCACCTCTTTTTTTTCTTTGCATTATGTACTGTTTGGGGCCTAGTTTTTCAAACTGCCATCCTGTCTGCCACTGCAGTGTCACTCCTAGATGGGCCACGTGTTTGTTCCTCCCACTCGTGTCGCTTAGCATAGTCATCCAGCTACCTCGGTGCAACCTTTTGGACTAAAAACAATATTTTTAGGTGTGAGGTGTTCAGAATAGACTGGAAATGAGTGGAAATTAATGTTATTGAGGTTAACAATAGCATAGGAGCCTGATTCAGAGCTGCTCGTAAGCGGCCGCTCATTCGCTCCGAGTGATGTTCGCACATCTGCGCATGCATATGGGTCGTAATGTGCATGCGCCAACCAGTCATTGCGGTCGGAAATTGAGTGCTCGCAAAACAGCGAGTGCCTGCTAATTTGAGTGACAGGATGAGGCGTTTGTGGGTGGTAACAGGGGAAGGTGCTTGAAAATGGGGAGTGGAGATCCGGACGCAGGCGTGCCAAACGGTCAAAACGTGCGTTTTAAGGTTGTGCATAATTAACTGAGCAGGGTCAACGACCACATCACTTGGTTGTTCCTACCACAAGCACTGCGAGCAGTTCAGATGCCTTTCGATGTACTCGATTAATCAAATAAATAGCGGAGATGACGTAGGATGCGAGCGGCCAGGGGGCATCTTTACAAAATAGCGAGCGCTTGTTTTGTTCGCTCGCTCAGACATAGAGACGTCAACAGACCGCAAAGAGCGAGCGCTCAATTTAAATAGCTGGCCTCTTTTTCTGAATGAGCGAGCGCAAATAGCGTCCAGCTCTAAATCAGGCCCACAGATCCAAGACAGATCCAAAACATGAAGAAAGATCCAGATCCAAAACCAAAGCACAAAACACGAAAAGTTGCCGGTGCACACCCCTAATATATATATATTAGGGGTGAGCGGGTTCGGATTTCTGAAATCCGAACCCCCCCGAGCCCCCCCGATCCGAGGCCGATCCGAGTCAGCCTCGACTTTTCCCGCCTGACTCGGATCTGAAATCGAGGCAAAACGTCATCATCCCGCCTTCCGGGTCTCGCGGGTTTTGGATCCTATATAAGGTACCCGCGTCGGCGCCATTTTCTCACTCGGCTGTGGACAGTGAAGAGGGAGGGTGGGAGTTAGTGCTGGCTGGGCTGTGTAGTGTAGTGTAGTGCAGAGTAGTGTTGCGCTGTGCTGCTGTTGTCCATAGGGGCTGTGTCCACTACTTCAAAGTCCATAGGGGCTGGCTGTGTTGTGCTGTGCTGCTGTTGTTAATAGGGGCTTTGTCCACTACTTCAAAGTCCATAGGGGCTGGCTGGACTGTGTTGTGCAGTCAGTTCTCCATAGGGGCTGTGTCCACTCCAAAGTCCTGTTCAGTGTCCCAGTCCTAAAGGGGTGCTGTAGTGTTGTCCAGGGGGTGCTCTGTCCATCAGGGGTGCTCCCCCCAAGTGCTAAAAAAATAATATTTTTTCTGTGTTTGTGAATTGTGTGCGCAGTAGCCGCACGTGCATCAACAAAGTAGTGCCAAGCGTGCGCCTGTGTCATAAGTAAAGGGCCGGCTGGCTTGACCGTTAAAGGGTGCTGTAACCCCCAAAGTACACTCCAGTCCAAACCAAAAAAATATATATTTTCTGTGTTTGTGAATTGTGTGCGCAGTAGCCGCACGTGCATCAACAAAGTAGTGCCAAGCGTGCGCCTGTGTCATAAGTAAAGGGTCGGCTGGCTTGAAAGTTAAAGGGTGCTGTAACCCCCAAAAGTACAGTCCAAACCAAATAACAAAATATTTTTTCTGTGTTTGTGAATTGTGTGCGCAGTAGCTGCAGGTGCATCAACAAAGTAGTGCCAAGCGTGCGCCTGTGTCATAAGTAAAGGGCCAGCTGGCTTGACCGTTAAAGGGTGCTGTAACCCCCAAAGTACACTCCAAACCAAATAACAAAATATTTTTTCTGTGTTTGTGAATTGTGTGCGCAGTAGCCGCACGTGCATCAACAAAGTAGTGCCAAGCGTGCGCCTGTGTCATAAGTAAAGGGCCGGCTGGCTTGACCGTTAAAGGGAGCTGTAACCCCCAAAGTACACTCCAGTCCAAACCAAAAAAATAAATATTTTCTGTGTTTGTGAATTGTGTGCGCAGTAGCCGCATGTGCATCAACAAAGTAGTGCCAAGCATGCGCCTGTGTAATAAGTAAAGGGCCGGCTGGCTTGACCGTTAAAGGGTGCTGTAACCCCCAAAGTACACTCCAGTCCAAACCAAAAAAAAAATATTTTCTGTGTTTGTGAACTGTGTGCGCAGTAGCCGCACGTGCATCAACAAAGTAGTGCCAAGCGTGCGCCTGTGTCATAAGTAAAGGGCCGCTTGCTTGACTGTTAAAGGGTGCTGTAACCCCCAAAGTACTCTCCAGTCCAAACCAAAAAAAAATTTATTTTCTGTGTTTGTGAATTGTGTGCGCAGTAGCCGCACGTGCATCAACAAAGTAGTGCCAAGCGTGCACCTGTGTCATAAGTAAAGGGCCGGCTGGCTTGACCGTTAAAGGGTGCTGTAACCCCCAAAGTACACTCCAGTCCAAACCAAAAAAAAAATATTTTCTGTGTTTGTGAATTGTGTGCGCAGTAGCAGCACGTGCATCAACAAAGTAGTGCCAAGCGTGCACCTGTGTCATAAGTAAAGGGCCGGCTGGCTTGACCGTTAAAGGGTGCTGTAACCCCCAAAGTACACTCCAGTCCAAACCAAAAAAAAAATTATTTTCTGTGTTTGTGAATTGTGTGCGCTGTGGCTGCACGTGCATCAACAAAGGAGCAGCGCCAAGCGTGCGCCTGTGTCCCATAAGTAAAGAGCCGGCTGTCTCATTTCTTAAAGGGTGGTGTAACCCACAAAGTGCACTACTCTCCAGCAAAAATAAAAAAATATTTTCTGTGTTTGTGTGCGTTTTAGCCGCACGTATATATCAATATAACATAAATGGAGGACCAAACTTGCTCCGATAAAAATAAAATAGGGAAAGATCAAGAACCACTTCCTCCTAGTGCTGTTGCTGCTGCTGGGAGTTGTTCATCATCCCAGAGAGGAAGTAGGAACATCACTACTTTTACTAAACAATTGACCCTCCAACAGTCCCTAGCGATGAGGATGAAGTACGACAGCAGTCATCCTGAAGCAAAACGTATAACTGAGGCCTTGACTGCTATGTTGGTGTTAGACGTGCGTCCGGTATCCGCCATTAGTGCAGTGGGATTTAGACAATTGATGGAGGTAGTGTGTCCCCGGTTCCAAATCCCATCTAGATTCTACCTGCATCCTCAAAGCAGCAGCGACAAGCGTGCGTCTGTCTGTTAAAGGGTGGTGTAACCCTCAAAGTGCGCTCCACAAACAATAAAAATATTCTTCTTTTTTTTTCTCTTTGTGAAATGTGTGGGCTGTAGCCGCACCTGCATCCTTAAAGCAGCAGCGACAAGCGTGCGTCTGTCTGTTAAAGGGTGGTGACACCCTCAAAGTGTGCTACACAAACAATAAAAATATTGTTCTTTTTTTTTCTGTCTTTGTGAAATGTGTGGGCTGTAGCCGCACCTGCATCCTCAAAGCAGCAGCGACAAGCGTGCGTCTGTCTGTTAAAGGGTGGTGACACCCTCAAAGTGTGCTACACAAACAATAAAAATATTGTTCTTTTTTTTTCTGTCTTTGTGAAATGTGTGGGCTGTAGCCGCACCTGCATCCTTAAAGCAGCAGCGACAAGCGTGCGTCTGTCTGTTAAAGGGTGGTGACACCCTCAAAGTGTGCTACGCAAACAATAAAAATATTCTTCTTTTTTCTGTCTTTGTGAATTGTGTGGGCTGTAGCCGCACTTGCATCCTCAAAGCAGCAGCGACAAGCGTGCGTCTGTCTGTTAAAGGGTGGTGACACCCTCAAAGTGTGGTACACAAACAATAAAAATATTCTTCTTTTTTCTGTCTTTGTGAATTGTGTGGACTGTAGCTACACTTGCATCCTCAAAGCAGCAGTGACAAGCGTGCGTCTGTCTGTTAAAGGGTGGTGACACCCTCAAAGTGTGCTACACAAACAATAAAAATATTCTTCTTTTTTCTGTCTTTGTGAATTGTGTGGGCTGTAGCCGCACTTGCATCCTCAAAGCAGCAGCGACAAGCGTGCATCTGTCTGTTAAAGGGTGGTGACACCCTCAATGTGTGCTACACAAACAATAAAAATATTCTTCTTTTTTCTGTCTTTGTGAATTGTGTGGGCTGTAGCTGCACTTGCATCCTCAAAGCAGCAGCGACAAGCGTGCGTCTGTCTGTTAAAGGGTGGTGACACCCTCAAAGTGTGCTACACAAACAATAAAAATATTCTTCTTTTTTCTGTCTTTGTGAATTGTGTGGGCTGTAGCCGCACTTGCATCCTCAAAGCAGCAGCGACAAGTGTGCATCTGTCTGTTAAAGGGTGGTGACACCCTCAAAGTGTGCTACACAAACAATAAAAATATTCTTCTTTTTTCTGTCTTTGTGAATTGTGTGGGCTGTAGCCGCACTTGCATCCTCAAAGCAGCAGCAACAAGCGTGCATCTGTCTGTTAAAGGGTGGTGACACCCTCAAAGTGTGCTACACAAACAATAAAAATATTCTTCTTTTTTCTGTCTTTGTGAATTGTGTGGGCTGTAGCTGCACTTGCATCCTCAAAGCAGCAGCAACAAGCATGCACCTGTCTGTTAAAGGGTGGTGACACCCTCAAAGTGTGCTACACAAACAATAAAAATATTCTTCTTTTTTCTGTCTTTGTGAATTGTGTGGGCTGTAGCCGCGCTTGCATCCTCAAAGCAGCAGCGACAAGCGTGCATCTGTCTGTTAAAGGGTGGTGTAACCCTCAAAGTGCTCCAAAAAATAAAAAACTATTTTTTTAATGTGTTTGTGACTTGTGTGCGATGTAGCCGCACGTGCATCAACATAGTAGCAGCGCCAAGCGTGCGCCTGTGTCATAAGTCAAGGGCTGGTTTGGACATCTGGTCCGGACTGAAGGACGTGCCAACAATTTCTGACAAGTCTACTGTCACTGCATATGATACTGTCCTCAAAGCAGCAGCGACAAGCGTGCGTCTGTCTGTTAAAGGATGGTGACACCCTCAAAGTGTGCTACACAAACAATAAAAATATTGTTTTTTTTTTTTCTGTCTTTGTGAATTGTGTGGGCTGTAGCCGCACTTGCATCCTCAAAGCAGCAGCGACAAGCGTGCGTCTGTCTGTTAAAGGGTGGTGTAACTCTCAAAGTGCTCCAAAAAATAAAAAACTATTTTTTTTATGTGTTCGTGACTTGTGTGCGATGTAGCCGCACTTGCATCCTCAAAGCAGCAGCGACAAGCGTGCATCTGTCTGTTAAAGGGTGGTGACACCCTCAAAGTGTGCTACACAAACAATAAAAATATTCTTCTTTTTTTTTCTGTCTTTGTGAATTGTGTGGGCTGTAGCTGCACTTGCATCCTCAAAGCAGCAGCGACAAGCATGCGTCTGTCTGTTAAAGGGTGGTGACACCCTCAAAGTGTGCTACACAAACAATAAAAATATTCTTCTTTCTTTTTCTGTCTTTGTGAATTGTGTGGGCTGTAGCCGCACTTGCATCTTCAAAGCAGCAGCGACAAGCGTGCGTCTGTCTGTTAAAGGGTGGTGTAACCCTCAAAGTGCGCTCCACAAACAATAAAAATATTCTTCTTTTTTTTTCTGTCTTTGTGAATTGTGTGGGCTGTAGCCGCACTTGCATCCTCAAAGCAGCAGCGACAAGCGTGCGTCTGTCTGTTAAAGGATTACATCGGTGACAGCATCCAAGTAGGCATGTCAGACAGTCCGTACCTGTACTGGCAGGAAAAAGAAGCAATTTGGAGGTCCCTGTACAAACTGGCTCTAATTTACCTGAGTTTCCCCCCCTCCAGTGTGTACTCCGATAGAGTGTTTAGTGCAGCCGGGAACCTTGTCAGCGAAAGGCGTAGGAGGTTGCTTCCACAAAATGTGGAGAAGATGATGTTCATAAAATGAATTATCAACTCTTCCAGGGAGACCAGCCTCCAGAACGTACAGAGGGACCTGTGGTTGTGGATTCCAGCGGGGACGAATTAATACTCTGTGAGGATGAGGATGTACACAACACTGAAGAGGGTGAGGAATCGGTGGGTGAGGAGGATGAGGATGACATCTTGCCTCCGTAGAGCCAGTTTGTGCAGGGACAGATTAATTGCCAGCTTGTTTTGTGGGGGCCCAAACGAACCAATCATTTCAGCCACAGTCGTGTGGCAGACCCTGGTGCTGAAATGTTTGGTTTGTTAAAGTGTGCATGTCCTGTTTATACAACATAAGGGTGGGTGGGAGGGCCCAAGGACAATTCCATCTTGCACCTCTTTTTTTTCTTTGCATTATGTATAGTTTGGGGCCTAGTTTTTCAAACTGCCATCCTGTCTGCCACTGCAGTGCCACTCCTAGATGGACCATGTGTTTGTGCCACTGTCAATTCTCCTCACTAGCTATGGCCAGCGAATTAGTTCTTTATTGGTCACCCTCAGAGTCTTGTTTGCTAAAGGCTACATATGTTCATGTGTGTAGAGAATAAGACACGGGACACAACTGTATGCACCACACGCATCTCCATCTCTGCTTTATTTTTAACAGAACAGCCCATATTTATAGATTCCGTCTAACATATGGTATGCATTATCTGCAGTGAGACTATAGCTCTGTTTAAACATTGGAATCGCATACCTTACCATATATGTACATATGCTTTTCTGTGCACTTATAACAGGGTCTGTACAATGAATTAACTCCATCCTGTCCTGTGCACCCACCCTTCATGCATACATAGCATACAAAATGGATTCTTATTCCAAAATGGCTTCTACATATTCCCTCCTTTCGATTCAAATTTTACATACTATTGTCTTTCTAGCTTACCTAGCCATGGCCCACCCCCTATGTAGCTGGTCCCTACTTCACACAACAAGTTATCCCTCCTAACGAGGTAGCTGCATGGGGCAGAGCCCATTCAAGACCACATAGGTGATGAGTCCCTCAGTTCCTATAGTCCTGTATCTTCTTTTCATCTGTATTCTTGTAAAAGCCTTCAATTATTTCCATACATTGTTCACATAAATCTCTGCAAAGCAATGGTTCTCTTGTCTTTCAACTTGCACAAAAGTTCTGGGTATGTCCATGTAGCAGGATCATAGTTGTCTTTGACATTTCTTTAGATGCTTTAAACCTAGAACAGTAATCAAGTGTAAGTATTTTCCTTATTAGTCATATATCTATCCTGACAATCAGGTAAATGACTATTAATTTCAATCCTTTAGCTATTAACATGAAAATACCTGAAAAATATTCTTCTGTTCCCTTGAACCAACTTAACATATTCAACCGTGTAAACTATCCATTACTATCAATATTATACTCTGGATCATTATGTATCTTCCTAACCTGGTCATTCAATTTCTTAACTTTCTCTAAGTATACATATATTGGGTCAGATAAATTATCAGCTATATAATTACAGCAAACAGGTCTCACTATTTTACACATACTTCCCTGTGTAGCTGTGAGATACTCAAGGATCAGCCTAAACTGTCCCAAAACCTTCACCTGGAATTTCAATTAATTCGTAATTATTTCAAACACATCAAATATTTCATCTATAACAGTATTAAATAGTCTGGCTAAAACTCCTATATTGTGACCATTCTTTACACTAGGTCTGGATATTGATAAAACTAGAAACAAAACTATAACAAGAACAAATCATAGTATACAGTACATCCTCACAAGCCTTTGTCTGGCTTAAGGCCTAGCAACATATATATCTAGTCATAACTTCAAATGACTCCAACTCCCCTTATGTAATGATCTTGCAGTGTGAGCAAATCCAAATTTTCTTTTCTGCCGCCTTTACTGCCATTGGAGTAGTTAGGAGAACTTGATAAGGACCTTGTCACTGGGTCCTAGGACTTCTCCTTAGATGCTTCTTTATCATGACCCAATCACCTGGTTGCAGTTTCTAGGTGCTGCAATTGAATTGGGATCTAGAACATAAGAGAACACCTGGTGGTGGACTTTGGTTAGTTTCTATTATATACGCATCACATATTGAATCAAGTTACTATGCTCATATTGTAACACTTGTAGGAAGTCACATCTTGTTCTAGCAGTTTTACCAAATAGTATTCCATAAGCTCTCATCCTACGTTTCACACTGGGAAAGTTCTTGACTAACAATCATATTAAAAATAAACATTCTAACAAACATTTCATAGTTCAATTTGACTGTATAATTCAGTCTTTATACTCTCATTGCTTTGGGTCCTATTTATTCTCAGATTCTCCAAGATACATTCTAAAAATGTCTTTAAAAAAATGTGTTCCTTTGTCACTCTCTACTACCTCAAGTACTTCACATGTACGAATTACTTCTGTCATTTATTTTCCTTTTTCCTATTGTTCATATTGTTTCTATTGTGTTTCTATTGTGTTTGCTATCATTCAAAACCATAGTCAATTTGACAATGGGTCTGAGCACAGAACATACTCAACACTTAACCAACTATATAAAATCAATCTTTAGTTTCTGGAAGGAATAACATCGGTGAGGTACTCCTTTCTTTCTTCTTATAGTACCTTGATCACTTTTCCTGGGCTGTGCAATGATTAGGGGTAGGCTTATGCAGCCTAACTGAAGCCTGGGGCTATCCAGTGCTTCTTGGCTATTTTTACCATAGCATCTCTAAGCTGATGAGTGCTTCCATGAAGTATTTGGGCTCAGACTGAGAATAGTGCACGTGGCAGACAGAGGTGGTGCTTAACCATCCATCAATCACCCGAAGTCGTGCACAAGTCTTTCCAAGTTATACTTCTGAGGAACCTGTAACTGCAACTTTTAACAAAATCAGGTTCAATGTTTCTGCTGTTTCTGGTCACCAATATCAAAATATCAGGTAGGTATATTACTGTAGCCTGTTTGGCCAACTTGGATTGCTGGAGCAGTTCCTCTTCTGGGGTATGTTCTCTGATATGTGCTTTTGACCTTACTTAAAACTAAATTTGTCGGCATTTGAAAAGTAGCAAACAAAAAATCTAATACAAACTATGTATAATCTATCTATAATTTACAATAACATAACTTATCGAAAAAGATTTCATTAATTCAAAACAATCATTATCATTAAAGAAAGATAAAAAATAAAAAAAGTAATCATAATTTTCATCTTCCTGTGTCTCACTAGTCCCCTGTGGTTGCTAGCTGAACTACATATAGTATTTGCATTAGGGATGTGCAGCCTTGGACCCTTCCAATTTGCATATGCTGTGCTGCTGGATCTTCTCTCATATGCCAGCATCATCCCCCACAGTACTTCTCCTCCCTCCTCTTGAATACATGAGAAACAAAGTGACATCTGGATTCAATCTTAACTAACTGCTGTAATATAGCAGAACTAACACAAGAACTAAGTTACGGTACTTTTAAATTCCTGCTGTCTATCACCTTTTAAGTACAATACAATAAGACCTAAAAATCCTCTCAATTGTTTAAATATCATTAGTACAGACACTTTTTGTATGACTTTTTCCCTCGCCCCCCTTGGGGTCCAGACATACCCTCTTGGTTAGGTTGGGTTGGAGCCTTGAAACAAAAAAAAATAGTTTCTGTTTATTTTACTTAATCCTAAACTTTAATATTGATCTGAGTATCTTAACCAAATCAGATAGAAGCATACAAAAAAATATCCTGGTATGTTTTAAGTAGTGTCAGTGTAATTCTAGTTACATTCCTGTAAACAAAATAAAGTTTCAACATCCTGACATTTCCAAGGGTGAAAGTACCTATCAATCCATCAATCCCTTAATCTATGTCTCTTTTAACAGTTTCTCATGATATTATACAACTGAGGATAATTTCTCTTCTATAACGGGTATATTACCACATTCCCTTACACTCCAGAACTTGGAACATCTGGAGTGGATTATTGGATTTTTTCCTTTTCATTTAAAGCTTACTTGACCTGCGCAACTGTAATGGCAATATGCATTCCTATGGCTCCTTCTAATTAATTCATTCCAGTCATATCTAAACAGCCCCTATTCTACCTATATTCTTAGATTTGTAAAATTATGCTCTTGTTGGTCGTCTAAAACCATTAACATTTTAATTTGTAAACATGCATCATTCAACATTTTAAAGAAATCATGAACTGATAAAACATTTTGTTAGGGAAATTTTACATCACTTTTACTATTATTAATCCCTTCTGCAGCAATCAAAAATAATTACTGTTTATTTTAGAATTACAATATGTCTCTGCATTCTCTTGATCTCACAAATTACAGAAACAATATCCATTTTCCTAGAAAATAACAAATAAAGCATTTTGTTACTAATGCATTCAACATCAATCCTTTTTCCAATCTTGCAATGCACATTTTTTATTTATGGGCGTCCCCATGAAAAAATGGCAACTCACTCACATTAACCCTTTCAATTCCTGCACAACTTCTCCACAATTCCCAGTACACCTTCACTACGCACAATCATTCACACATCACATCTGATCAACACAATTGTTCCAACCAACTCTACTTTCTCAAGTTCACTCAACTCTCTTTTATCACATACATATGCATATGGGCCCATCTCATTCACAAGCAAACATTCAATTTCAGCACGGCAGCCATTTTCTGTGACATCCTTCATTCCATTGTCATCAGCAAAGCACCTCTATCACAGCATGCCTTCACAATACAAAGGAAATATACATTTCAAGAAGAAAAGAAAAACAAAACAAACAAAACACTAGTTATATAAAACGCAACATTCCTCTTCAGTGATAATTAAGTAAGTGGGCATCTGGGGGTCATTTCTATATTCTTATTCACGTTTATTACATTTCTCAATCAGACCTTCCAGTGTGTCATCTAGGTTAAATTTATTAACCTCTGCTTCTGCTTCTCATATCTCATTTTGTGAGGTTTAAACCAGTCAGTATCTGGGGTGTCAGCCTTTTTAAACATTCATAAAATATCCTGCTTTATGATTCCCATAAAGCTTTGCTAGAACATTCCCTTGTCTAGCTTAGTCAAAGTCCCTTATGACTAAAATCAGACCTAATGGTCCCCCCTCTTATTAGAGGTTACTATTGTCATGCACAAGAATAATATCATCAAATGTTTATCTATAGGCACATCCACACCCTGACTTTTCCTGCTTCAGTTATTAACACTATTGACTGGATGTAACGTTCCTCCTATTTCTGAACACATTGCCTGACAGAGTCTCCCTTTCTGTTCTATCTGACACTAATAAATGAAAACACATTTCTGTAATTGTATCCAATCCTTCTCTGATGTACCTTTCTAAATCTAATGGAATTTCATGGCATTCTTCTATTTCATAAACAAATCACTGTGTAGGGCTCTCTTCTAAAGTTAAATCAGTGGCTAAATCAAAGTTACTCAAAAACACAATTAGGACAGGTTTGGTACATAACAAACAGACAAACAAGACTTTAAACATTCACCTATCATTCACTGAACATATAACAGATTATAACATGTTTAAATAACAACACCTTTAGGGTGACCAATAATTACCCAAGGATTGATTCCAGCAGGACAGACCATCAACTGCAATGGGGACAGATACCAGGAGGGCACAACTTTTCTGTTTACTCACCCAGGAAATTGTCCTGGCAACTCTGTCCCCAGAGCACAATCTCACATCTGCCCTGTGGTCAACACTGCTGGGCATCACGGTGGGACCTCCATGTTGTCAATTCTTCTCACTAGCTATGGCCAGCGAATTAGTTCTTTATTGGTCACCCTCAGAGTCTTGTTTGCTAAAGGCTACATATGTTCATGTGTGTAGAGAATAAGACACGGGACACAACTGTATGCACCACACGCATCTCCATCTCTGCTTTATTTTTAACAGAACAGCCCATATTTATAGATTCCATCTAACATATGGTATGCATTATCTGCAGTGAGACTATAGCTCTGTTTAAACATTGGAATCGCATACCTTACCATATATGTACATATGCTTTTCTGTGCACTTATAACAGGGTCTGGACAATGAATTAACTCCATCCTGTCCTGTGCACCCACCCTTCATGCATACATGGCATACAAAATGGATTCTTATTCCAAAATGGCTTCTACACCGCCCACTCGTATCTCTTAGCATAGTCATCCAGCTACCTCGGTGCAACCTTTTGGACATAAAAACACTATTGTGAGGTGTGAGGTGTTCAGAATAGACTGGAAATGAGTGGAAATTAAGGTTATTGAGGTTAATAATAGCATAGGAGCAGAAAAACCCACAAATTCTGTGATTTTAGCTGTTTTTATGCTTTTTTTAAAAAAAATACAGATCCAAAACACAAAACCCAGAACCCAAAACACGGAAGGGTGGTTTTGGCAAAACCAATCCAGATCCAAAACACGAAGAAAGATCCAGATCCAAAACCAAAACACAAAACACGAAAAGTGGCCGGTGCACACCCCTAATATATATATATATATATATATATATATGGGATGAGCAGGTTCGGATTTCTGAAACCCGAACCCTCTCGAGCCCCCCTGATCCGAGTCGTATCCGAGTCAGGCTCGACTTTTCCCACCTGACTCGGATCTGAAATCGAGGCAAAACGTCATCATCCCGCCTTCCGGATCTCGCAGATTTTGGATTCTATAAAAGGCCCCCGTGTCGGCGCCATTTCTCACTCCAGCTGTGGACAGTGAAGAGGGAGGGTGGGAGCTAGGGCTGACTGGGCTGTGTTGAGCTGCTGTTGTCCATAGGGGCTGTGACCACTCAGTCCATAGGGGCTGACTGGGCTGGGTTGTGCTGCTGTTGTCCTTAGGGGCTGGCTGGGCTGCGTTGTGCTGCTGTCATAGGGGCTGGCTGGCCTGTGTTGTGCAGTCAGTCGCAGTCATAGGGGCGGTGTCCACTCCAAAGTCTATAGGGGCTGGCTAGACTGTGTTGTGTAGTGTCCCATAAAGGCTGTAGTCCTAGAGGGGTGCTGTAGTGTTGTCCAGGGGGTGATCTGTGCTTCAGGGGTGTTCCCCCAAAGTGCACTCCAAAAAAAAAAAAATATATATTTTTTTGTTTGTGAATTGTGTGCGCAGTAGCCGCACGTGCATCAACAAAGTAGTGCCAAGCGTGCGCCTCTGTCATAAATCAAGGTCCAGCTGGCTTGTCCATTAAAGGGTGCTGTAACCCCCAAAGTGCACTCCAAAAAAGAAATATAATATATATTTTTTGTGTTTGTGAATTGTGTGCGCAGTAGCCGCACGTGCATCAACACAGTAGCGCCAAGTGTGTGCCTGTGTCATAAGTAAAGGGATGGCTGGCTTGACCGTTAAAGGGTGCTGTAACCCCCAAAGTGCACTCCAAAATTTTTTTTTATTTGTGTGTGTTTGTGAATTGTGTGCGCAGTAGCCGCACGTGCATCAACAAAGTAGCGCCAAGCGTGCGCCTGTGTCATAAATCAAGGGCCGGCTGGCTTGTCCATTAAAGGGTGGTGTAACCTCCAAAGTGCACTCCAAAAAAAAATATATATTTTTTTCTGTTTGTGAATTGTTTGCGCAGTAACCGCATGTGCATCAACAAAGTAGCGCCAAGTGTGCGCCTGTGTCATAAGTAAAGTGCCGGCTGGCTTGACCGTTAAAGTGTGCTGTAACCCCCAAAGTGCACTCCAAACAAAATAAAAAGTGATTTTCTGTGTTTGTGAATTGTGTGCACTGTGGCTGCATGTGTATCAACAAAGGAGCAGCGCCAAGTGTGCCTGTGTCCCATAAGTAAAGGGCCAGCTGGCTTGTCTGTTAAAGGGTGGTGTAACCCCCAGAGTGCACTCCAACAAAAATAAAACATTTTCTTCTGTGTTTGTGAATTGTATGCACTGTACGTGCATCAACAAATGAGCAGCGCCAAGCGTGCGCCTGTGTCCCATAAGTCTGTTAAAGGGTGGTGTAACCCCCAAAGTGCGCTCCACAAAAAATAAACAATTCTTTTTTTTCTGTGTTTGTGTGCGAAATGTATGCGCAGTAGCCGCACGTGCATCAACAAAGCAGCAGTGCCAAGCGTGCGCCTGTGTCATAAGTCAAGGGCCGGTTTGGACATCTGGTCCGGACTGTCTTCTGTCACTGCATATGATACTGTCAGACAGTCCATACCTGTACTGGCAGGAAAAAGAGGCAATTTGGAGGCTCCTGTACAATCTGGATCTATTTTACCTGAGTTGCCCCCCTCCAGTGTGTACTCCGAAAGAGTGTTTAGTGCAGCCGGGATCCTTGTCAGCAAAAGGCATAGGAGGTTGCTTCCACAAAATGTGAAGAAGATGATGTTCATAAAAATTAATTATCAACTCTCCCAGGGAGACCAGCCTCCAGAACGTACAGAGGGACCTGTGGTGGTGGATTCCAGTGGGGACGAATTAATACTCCTGTGAGGATGAGGATGTACACAACACTGAAGAGGGTGAAGAATCGGTGGATGAGGAGGATGAGGACGACATCTTGCCTCCGTAGAGCCAGTTTGTGCAGGGACAGATTAATTGCCAGCTTGTTTTGTGGGGGCCCAAATGAACCAATCATTTCAGCCACAGTCGTGTGGCAGACTCTGGCACTGAAATGATTGGTTTGTTAAAGTGTGCATGTCTTGCTTATACAACATAAGGGTGGGTGGGAGGGCCCAAGGACAATTCCATCTTGCACCTCTTTTTTCTTTGCATTATGTACTGTTTGGGGCCTAGTTTTTCAAACTGCCATCCTATCTGCCACTGCAGTGTCACTCCTAGATGGGCCACGTGTTTGTGCCGCCCACTCGTATCGCTTAGCATAGTCATCCAGCTACCTCGCTGCAACCTTTTGGACATAAAAACACTTTTGTGAGGTGTGAGGTGTGCAGACAGGAAATGAGTGGAAATTAAGGTTATTGAGGTTAATAATAGCATAGGAGCAGAAAACCCCACAAATTCTGTGATTTTAGCTGTTTTTATGCTTTTTTAAAAAAAAAATACAGATCCAAAACACAAAACGCAGGACCCAAAACACGGAAGGGTGGTTTTGGCAAAACCAAACCAGATCCAAAACCAAAGCACAAAACACTAAATGTGGCCAGTGCACAACACTAATATATATATATATATATATATATATATATATATATATATATATATATATATATATATATATATATAAATATTGGGACATTGACAGAATTTTCATATTTTGGCCTCTATTCACCACCACAGTGACTTTGAAATGAAACAAACAAGATGTGCTTTAACTGCAAACTTTCAGATTTAATTTGAGGGTAATTACATCCAAATCAGGTGAACGGTGTAGAAATTACAACGGTTTCTTTATGTGCCTCCCACTTTTTAAGGGGTCAAAAGTAATGGGACAAACTAAACAATCCTAAATCTAACTTTCACTTTTTAATACTTTGTTGCAAATCCTTTGCAGGCAATTACAGCCTAAAGTCTGGAACGCATAGACACCACCAGACACTGGGTTTCAACCCTGGTGATGCTCTGCCAGGCCTCTACTGCATATGTCTTCAGTTCCTGCTTGTTCTTGGGGCATTTTCCCTTCAGTTTTGTCTTCATCAAGTGAAATGCATGCTCAATCGGATTCAGGTCAGGGGATTGACTTGGCCATTGCATAACATTCCAGTTTTTAGCCTTAAAAAACTCCTTGGTTGCTTATGCAGTATGCTTCGGGTCATTGTCCATCTGCACTGTGAAGCGCTGTCCAATGAGTTCTGAAGTATTTGACTGAATATGAGCATATAATATTGGCCGAAACACTTCAGAATTCATTCTGCTGCTTTTGTCAGCAGTCACATCATCAATAAATACAAGGGAACCAGTTCCATTGGCAGCCATACATGCCCACGCCATGACTCTACCACCACCATGCTTCACTGATGAGGTGGTATGTTTTGGAACATGAGCAGTTCCTTTCATTCTCTTCTCTTCCCATCACTCTGGTACAAGTTGATCTTTGTCTCATCTGTCCATAGGATGTTGTTCCAGAACTGTAGTGGCTATTTTAGATGTTATTTGGCAAACTCTAATCTGGTCTTCCTGTTTTTGTGGCTAACCAATGGTTTACATCTTGTGGTGAACCCTCTATATTCACTCTTGTGAAGTCTTCTCTTGATTGTTGACTTTGACACATATACATCTACCTCCTGGAGAGTGTTCTTGATTTGGCCAACTGTTGTGAAGGGGTTTTTCTTCACCAGGGAAATAATTCTTTTGTCAACCACCACAGTTGTTTTCTGTGGTCTTCCGGGTCTTTTGGTGTTGCTGAGCTCTCCGGTGCGTTCTTTCTTTTTAAGAATGTTCCAAACAGTTGATTTGGCCACACCTAATGTTTTTGCTATCTCTCTGATGGGTTTGTTTTGATTTTTCAGCCTAACGATGGCTTGCTTCACTGATTGTGACAGCTCTTTGGATCTCATATTGAGAGTTGACAGCAACTGATTCCAAATGCAAATGTCACACCTAGAATCAATTCCAGACCTTTTACCTGCTTAATTGATAATGAAATAATGAGGGAATAGCTCACACCTGTCAATGAAATAGCTTTTGAGTTGATAGTCGCATTACTTTTGACCCCTTAAAAAGTGGGAGGCACATAAAGAAACCGTTGTAATTTCTACACCGTTCACCTGATTTGGATGTAATTACCCTCAAATTAAATCTGAAAGTTTGCAGTTAAAGCACATCTTGTTTGTTTCATTTCAAAGTCACTGTGGTGGTGAATAGAGGCCAAAATATGAAAATTCTGTCAATGTCCCAATATTTATGGACCTGACTGTGTATATATATATATATATATATATATATATATATATATATATACAGTGTTCTCCCCAGAAACTTTTTCCAGCCGAGTGGCATCAAAAAGTAGCCGGGTGGGGGCCTTCACAATTATGCACGCACCGGGAAAAGGGTATCTCCCTTACTATTCCAGCCCGACAGGTCTCAGCCTGCTCCCCCACTGGCTCTCAGTCAAAAGTGCACATTATGCAGTGCCTCTCTGTAGTTTTCCCCTTCATGCATAGCGCCCTATAGTTTTCCCCTTTATGCATTGCCCCCTGTAGTTTTGCTTTGCCCTTATGCAGTGCCCCCAGGCTTAAGTAGTGCCCCTATGTAGTGCCCCCAGGCTTTGTGTCCCTTATGCAGTGTCTAAAGGTCCCAGAGGCAGTGAGATGCATGGAGACAGAAGCAGGGGCCAGTAAACCAAGTCCTCAGGGGTACCACTAAGCCTTGCTTGTCAGGAATAAGCCCAGCAAGTGACCGGGAGACTTCCAGCCCAGCTGAATGTGATCAGAGCAGCTGGGAGCCCTCTGGAGAAGACACACAGTCAGGCAAGCTCAGCACAGAAGACAGGCAGCAGTGTCACAGGGGAGTGCAGCACCACGGGGCAGAACTTACCTTTACTTGCTCGCCGCTCACGCTCCCACTCTCGTTGCCTCGCTCTGACTGGATCTAAGTAGATCCAGCAAGTGCGCGGGGCAGGCTCCTCACATCGCGGGTGACGTCATGACGTCACCCCGTGCACTGCATCACTGGGAATGCTTGCCTTTGAAGTGATTGGCGGCTTCTTTAGCCTTCGGTCACTTCAGAGGCCAGCGTTCCACAGTGGGGGGCGGCGGGGGAAAGTGCCGGGCGGTAGGCTGTTTCTGTTCGGCAATGCATACATACAAACACACCTCGCTCCATCTATCCCCAGCTTTTTTTAAAACTACAGTAGAAAGTCATTTTTTAAAAACTTACCCAAAATGGTAATTTTTTTAAATGATCACATTATGTAATTAATAGCTATTTAAACTTGATTTAACATTTAAAAAAAAAAAATTATATTGAATCAAATTTAAATAGCTCTTATTTACATAATTTGCCAATAAATTTTTTTTCAAATTTTGGTGCCATTTTTAAAACAAATTAGCCAGTTGAGGTTAATAGACCCCATTTTAATGTGTGTACTGCATTGTAAAGGACCCATGCCAACTAAAATCATCTGCGGCAGGTGGGAGCAGGGGATGCAGTCAATATCCCGACTGCGAATATTCTGGTGCTCAGAATGCCTGAGCCGGAATCCCGAAATTTGTCGGAATCCTGGTGCCAGCATCCCAAACGACAGACTCCCGAAGGTGAGTAGCAGGGAGGTTAGGTTCAGGCACCAGGGGGGGAGGGTTACGGTAGGAAGAAGGGGAGGGTTAAAATACTGACTGACAAGTGTTGGTATTCTAACCCTGTGGGGATGCCAGAATCAGATCCCGAACTTTGGCATCCCGTACCCATCCCGGGAGGAGTGTTAGCCCAAGAGAAGGGGTTACATCTTCAAATGTACCTTAAAAACACATACACAGAGAAAAAAAGGGGGGCTAGGCTGCACCTCCTAAGCTTAAACATAAATAAGAGGTGCTACCATACATTGCAATTGCTGGGCGATGGGCAGAGAGCAAGGAAGTATTAAACTTCCCTGCTCTTTTCGGTTTTAAATCTACAGCCATGGCCAAAAGTTTTGAGAATGACACAAGTATTGGTTTTCACAAAGTCTGCTGCTTCAGTTTTTATGATGGCCATTTGCATATACTCCAGAATGTCATGAAGAGTGATCAGATGAATTGCAATTAATTGCAAGGTCCCTCTTTGCCATGATAATTAACTTAATCCCGAAAACAACATTTCCGCTGCATTTCAGCCCTGCCACAAAAGGACCAGCTGACATCATGTCAGTGATTCTCTCATTTACACAGGTTAGAGTGTTGATGAGGAAAAGGCTGGTGATCACTCTGTCATGCTGATTGAGTTAGGCTAACAGACTGGAAGTTTTAAAAGGAGGGTGGAGCTTGAAATCATTGTTCTTCCTCTGCTAATCATGGTTACCTGCAAGGAAACACGTACAGTCATCATTGCTTTGCACGAAAAGGACTTCACAGGCAAGGATATTGCTTCTAGTAAGATTGCACCTAAATCAACCATTTATCGAATCATCAAGAACTTCAAGGAGAGAGGTTCAATAGTTATGAAGAAGGCTTCAGGGCGCCCAATAACATCCAGCAAGCGCCAGGACCATCTCCTAAAGTTGATTCAGCTGCACGACCAGTGCAGAGCTTGCTCAGGAATGGCAGCAGGCAGGTGTGAGTGCATCTTCACGCACAGTGAGGTGAAGACTTTTGGAGGATGGCCTGGTGTCAAGAAGGGCAGCCGAGAAGCTACTTCTCTCCAGGAAAAACATCAGGGACAGACTGATATTCTGCAAAAGAAGTACAGGGTTTGGACTGCTGAGGACTGAAATAAAGATACTTTCTCAGATGAATCCCCTTTCAGATTGTTTGGGGCATCTGGAAAAACGCTTGTCCAGAGAAGGAAAGATGATCACTACCATCAGTCCTGTGTCATGCCAACAGTAATGCATCCTGAGACCATTCATGTGTGGAGTTGCTTCTTAGCCAATGAAGTGAAATGAAGCTCACTCACAATTTTACTTAAGAACAAAGCCATGAATAAAGAATGGTACCAAAACATTCTCCAAGAGCAACTACTCCCAATCATCCAAGAACAGTTTGGTGACGAACAATGCCTTTTCCAGCATGATGGAGCACCTTGCCATAAGGCAAAAGTGATAATTACAGTAAGTGGCAAGGGGAACAAAACAGAAATTTTGGGTTCATGGCCAGGAAACTCCACAGACCTTAATCACATTGAGAACTTGTGGCCAATCCTCAAGAGGCGGGTGGACAAACAAAAACCCACAAATTCTGACAAACTTCAAGCATTGATTAGGCAAGAATAGGCAGTCAGTTAGTATGTGGCCCAGAAGTTGATTGACAGCATGCCAGGGCGAATTGCAGAGGTCTTGAAAAAGAAAGGTCAACACTGCAAATATTGACTATTTGCATAAACTTAATGTAATTGTTAATAAAAGCCTTTTACACTTGAAATGCTTGTTATTTTACTTCAGTAACATCTGACAAAAAGGTCTAAAAACACTGAAGCCGCAAACTTTGTGAAAACCAATACTTGTGTCATTCTCAAAGCTTTTGGCCATGGCTGTAGATTATGTCATCCTGAGATGCTGAATCTGAACACAGCTGCGGAACCAGGGGTGTATCTATAATGGGTGCAAAGTCCAGGGGGGGCACACACCGCACACCCTGCACCCATATTTTGAATACTTACCTCTCTGGAGTCCCACATTGGCACTATCAGAGCTGTAAAAATCACAATTTTCCCCGCATTATGGCCATGAGTAGTAGGGAAATTTTCGGGAAAATGGCTACTGCGCCATTTTCCTGGTGACCTCCGCATGCGTAGTAGAATCTGGGCACAGACTAGTGCCTAGAGTGTACTGATGCGACGCTGTACCCTGTGCACTGCTGGTCACCGGAAAGAGAGAAGGGGGCCCAGGACAGAGACTGCACACGGGCCCGCTCCTCTCTTAATACACCTCTGTGTGAAACAGAAAGTTGAGCTTTCCGTTCTTTTATGAATCACTCTACCCATACTATTGTAAGGGGAAGCTATCCAGGTATAGAGCGGGGATGCCGTTGGAGAAGTCATGAAATTTTCATGAATAGAACGAAGCAGTAAAAGCCCGGTTTTGCAGTTAAACAGGGCTCTTCCCTGCTTCATAAATAGAGACCATGATGTTTTCATACAAGGAAATCATTCAGTCATGAGGTTATGCACATTTTTTTATAAGAACAGCAATATAGTAGCGTGCAGGAAGATGTACTGTATATCAAAACACCACTATTCTCATCGATTTTAACACAACAATAATATTATAGGAAATATATTACTGTTTTTGCATTGAATATAATTGCCATTTTAAATATCAAGGTTAACACCACATAGTAAATCTAGCTCAAAGTCTGGTGTGCATAGAATTTTTTTTTTTAATCTGGATATCTTTAAGTCTGATAAGTTCCTGAAACATGTACATATTTGTGAATGCTGCTGGTGGTTCTTTTTGTATAAGGCCTTTTATTTCTATTTTAATAGCAGTTGTGGTTTAAAACCACAGCATAAGCATAATGTGAAAATGTTAATGATTCACATTTCTCTAATGACTCTGCGGATCCAGGGTAAGAAGCATGAAACTCTTATATACACGTCTGGTGTCTTGGGATTACCACGAATCTTTCCAGAGAAAGATACCACACCTTCCACTCTACCCTTACACACAAGGGGTCCTCCAGAATCCCCCTGCAAATTAAAAAGAATAGAGGAATGGTTAGCACATTTTAAATACAGAAAAAACAGAGCCAAATGTCACTAATTGGGAATGGATATATACCATCTGATAAAATACTATCTGCATATATATTTATGCATATACTTTGTTATGCATATACTTTGGACTTACATTATAGACACACCTTAGTATTACTATATCTACTCCTGACCCCCATTTTACTGGGGTTTTGTGATAAACCCTATTGAAGACTTGTCTTCAACTGGACAGCCAAGCATGCAAGTCCCAACCATTTTTCCACGGTAGCATTCAGTAGTATATAATGACAGCTGTATTTTCACCACTTGTGCAGCTGAAGATAGGTGCTCTTTGCTATAGGATAACATTGTTAACTCAGAAGGGTTTCTCATTGAATACATGGAGGGTCATAACTAGGAGTATGCGAGTTATGGTGCTGTCCAGGGCAAAGTTAGCAGCACCACTGCTCCTGCATGTGGGGTGTCTGGACAGAGATACCCATCTTTCCAATAATGTGAAACGATTATTATCTTATGGTCATTTATGATCACCAGTGGCGCAACCAGGGGGGGGGGGGGGGTCAGCCGGGGCTCGTGCAAACACATTGGCGCCGGGTAGTTTGGTGTGTGTGTTTCAGCAGCCAATGAGAGTCAGACAGACTCTTATTGGCTGCTGCACCCACGGCCGGAGCCAGGCTGAAGCTCACTCATGAGCTCCACCTTCCGGCTCCCGAAGTGGGTAATGGGAGAGGAGTCATGATGTCTCTCCCATAGTGCCGAGTGGGAGGACGGAGGAGCAGATGGCAGACGGTGCAGGAGCGGGGATTCAGGTAAGTGTTTTGTGTATGTCTGTGTATATGTATTATGTAAGGGGCACTACTGGGGGCACTACATAGGGGGGACCACTACTGGAGGGCACTGCATAGGGGGGACCACTACTGGGGGCACTGTATAAGGAGGCACTGCATAGGGGGCACTTCTGGGGGCAGCTTATATGGGGGGCACTGCATAGGGGGAACCACTACTGAGGGCACTGTATAAGGGGCACTACCGGGAGCACTGTATAAGGGGCACTGCATCTACTGAGAGCACTGTATAAGGGGCACTACTGGGGGCACTGCATAGGGGGGACCACTACTGGGGGCACTGCATAGGGGGGACCACTACTGGGGGCACTGCATAGGGGGGACCACTACTGAGGGCACTGTATAAGGGGCACTACTGGGGGCACTGTATAAGGGGGACCACTACTGGGGCACTGCATAGGGGGACCACTCCCAGGGGCACTGTATAGAGGGGACCACTACTGGGGGCACTGTATAAGGGGCACTAATGGGGCACTGCATAGGGAAGGCCACCATTGGGGGCACTGTATAAGGGGCACCACTGGGGGCACTGTGTAAGGGTGCACTACTGGGGTCACAGTTGAAGGGTGTACAACTGGGGGCACTGTATAAGGGCAACTACTGGGACACTACTACTGGTGACATTGCATAAGGCGCACTACTACTGGGGGCATTAAGGTCCATATGGAATGGAAAGGAATTTTCCTTGAGTGACAAGAAACTGTGAAGTGTCATGTTGACACGCCCCCAGTTTTCAGTGGCCACACTCCTTGTAATAAGTGGCCACTCCCAATTTCCGGTTCTTGCTACTTCAGCCTGCGCACATACGGGGGTGTGGGCAGCTCGGGGGGCTCCATATTTCATCTTGCCCTGGGCTCCAAATACCCTAGTTTAGCCTCTGCCAGACAACATCAACTTGTAGAGCTGGCAGATGGTAAAGGACAGTAAATGTGCATGATCTTCCCCATCCCCCCCATCCTGGCATAAACACACTCATTGCACAACATTGTGACTTTTCAGTATTTATTGTCTGATTATCACCAGACAATGACATACTATACTACAGAAAACATTAGGAAGTCCAGAAATGATGGGGTTCTAATGCCCAGATCTCCCTCATCATAAATAAATAAACACATGCTTTGTTGGGCTAACATATTATTCCTACACATTATAGGCATTTCAGTCAAACGTGAAAAAAAATGCATTATCATTTTCAAGTTCACTTCAGAAAACCTACATGTAGAATCTGGCTTAGTTTATTTGGAAAGGCAGATTAATGCAAAAACCACAAAGTATATTTGGTGGTGGTCAGAGAAAAAATAACATTCACACACTAACTTTTAGGTCACTTTCTTTCAATATCAATAACAAAGGAAATGTGAGGCGCTTATGTTTCTATAAAATAAACAACTTTAGCCCAATTTTATAAAGATAAATATATTTTACTAAAAAACATAAATCACATTAAATATAGTAAATCAGTATATATCCCTATGTCACAATGTCAAATAGAAGGACTTATTTAACCTAATGGGATGATGATAAAAAAAAAATACATACGATGATAAAAAGAAAATACATATACATATACTGTATATATAAATATATATATATATTCCATAGACAAAATTACCTTACGGTTTCACATGTCCCATTAAGGCTTCTTAGACATGATCTGAAATTTCACAAAACCTACTGAATTTATGCCACTCAAACTAAAAATAGCAATTAAATTATGATCATTTGGCTGACGCCTTGGTGGACGTGTTCCTTGCGCAATACAGATATGGTATGCTATCACACCCTGTGGTTAACTGCAGATTCAACACTCTCACAGAGTGAGATTGCTGTCATTCACAAAATGGAGGAGCTGCAAATTCACAGAATTGTGTGCTCACTGGAATACACACATGCAGTCTATGCAACTGAGGTCTGAGCAGTTACGTGGCACACACATCCCACTCAGTGCACACAATGGGCCTGATTCAGAGCCGAACGCTCTGACCAGAGCGCTCGCTCTGAATCAGGGCCCTCCTCCATGAAAATGGAGCATCCTCTTGGACGCTCGCATAGCTGTGGGTGACCACCCACAGCATATGCGAGCGTCCATGATGATGGTCGCGATGGTCTTGACCATCGCGACCATCGGGCTTGCGACAGAGACCCTGCGGTAGGGTCTCGCTGCCGCAATACCTGGAGTGATTTTTGCTCTATCAGAGCCAAAATCACTCCCACTGACATCACTAGTGATGTCAGTGGGGCCGGCTCCAGACGGTAGGCGTTCCCATGGGAATGCCTCCGTCTGGCAGGCACGCCCCCGGCACGCCCACCAAAGGGGGCGTGCTGTCAATCAACATCGACAGCACGCCCCCTTTGGTGCGAGACCCGGAGCGACAGCTTGGCTGTCGCAGTCCGGGTCTCGCGCATGTGCACGACGGAGCTCCCTCTGTCGTGCGCATGCGCAGTGGGGGAACATCGACCCGTTTGCGAGCGTCCTTTGCTCGCGAACGGGTCTGAATGACCCCCAATATTCCCATTCATTCACCACAACAATCCCACTGGGTTCCAACATCCTTCTCACTCCATACATCCATCTTATTCAAAATACACATTCAGCTCTCTAATTTCTAAAACTATCATACTTGGTCTATGCATGTACACTATCTTCACCTCCATGTTGCTATAGCTTCCCCAATCCCTACAGCTGTTTGGTCTCCTAATTGTGCTAGTTCTTTATTTCCTCATTCGCACCAATCAGTCTTTCTCCATCCACGCCGCCCTGTCTTCCTGCAACTGTGCCACTCTGTTTCCTTCCATATGCACCACCCCCCAGTCACACCACTCTGTCTTCCCCTCATCTGCGCCACTCTTTCCTCCTCCATCTGCACCACTCTGCCCCCCCCCTTCCCCGCAGCCATGGCAATGTGTCTTCCCCCCTATCTGCACCAATCTGTCTTCCCCAATCTCTATTGATGTGTGTTCTCCCATTGTGCTAGTTTGTATTTCCTCATCAGTACAAATGTATCTTTACCCATCTGCACTGCTCTGTCTTCCCTGCCCACACTGGCCAGTCATCTTAGTACACTCAAGTGAAGCCACACTGAGTACACCTGCTGAAGGCACCAACTGAGGCTGCACAACAAGTTCAAGCTTCCTATCTGTATAATGGCACATTTGTGAGGTAATAGTTTAAAAACTGTAACTTTCTAATTTACCTGAACCCCAAAAGCACCTACCCTGGAACAATAGCTACCTAATAAAACAAGCCCCAAGTCTAATTTTGCCCCCTACCCTGAGTTATATCTTCCCAAAAATCCCCCATAGAGAACAGCAGAAAAGTGGTCCTAATTGAGAGTGTCAGAAAAAACTGACACTTGGGCCCTCATTCAGAGCCGTACGCTCTGAGCAGAGCGCACGCTCTGAATGAGGGCCGGGCTCCATTTTCATGGAGCGTCCTCCTGGACGCTCGTATAGCTGTGGGTCACCACCCACAGGCTATACGAGCGTGCATTGTGATGGCCACGATGGTCGAGACCATCGCGACCATCGAAATTGCGAGCCGGAGCCTGCGGTTGAGGTTTTCAACCGCAAGCTCCGGAGTGATTTTGGCTCTATCAGAGCCAAAATCACTCCCACTGACATCACTAGTGATGTCAGTGGGCCGGCTTCTGACGGGAGGCGTTCCCGTGGGAACGCCCCCGTCAGGGAGGCACGCCCCCGGCACGCCCACCAAAGGGGGCGTGCTGTCAATCAACATTGACAGCACGCCCCCTTTGATCGGACACAACGAGCGAAGGACTTTCCTTCGCTCGTCGCGTCTGGCGCATGCGCACGACGGAGCTCCCTCCGTCGTGCGCATGCTCAGTCCATAACATCGACCCACTTGCGAGCGGACAGCCGCTCGTGAGTGGGTCTGAATCAGGCCCTTGGAGCTTTAGATTACTCCCAAATCCAAATTTGTTATGTTTTTGCCCAGAAATATGGCATGCAGCACCAAGTTCAGTTCTACCCGCCCAGCTCAGTACCTCCAATAGCCAGGGCCGCCAAGAGCCAAGGCGGGCCCCGGTAATAGGGGGTGTGGCCTAATCTCGGGAGGCGTGGCCACGCCCCCTTGCCGAAAAATAAATAAATAAAAAAGATTTGCTGCGCGCCGGGGAGGGGGGGCGCTCTGAGCCCCCTCAGCCCGGCGCAAAGCCGGGGGGGCGCGATCAGTGTGATCGCTCCCCCGCACAGACATAGGAGACTGCTGTGGCTGCTGCTCAGCAGCCACGAGCAGTCTCCAACTGCAGCTCAGCACACGTTGTGTGCTGGGCTGCTGTGAGCGAGGGGGGGTGGCACCGGACCCGGGCCCCCGCCGGTCCCCTCAGGAAGCCCGGTTAATCTGTACCCACTCCCCCCCCTCTCGGTGCCCCTGCCAATAGCTTTTGAGGTGTAGCCCCTTAATCACAATGCCCCCCCCCTCCCTTCGGGAGTTCTCTATGGGAGAATTCTGTTTTTTTTTAGATTCAGCCTTAATATAAGGGCACAATATATATATATATATATATATATATAAAATTGATTTAGAAATGTATACTCTCCATTTTCCTTTTCAGCAGGTGTGTGTTTATGTAATGGACAGTCTGCCACTTGGAATGTCAATTGCATATCCAGACTTTTACTATTAAAGTACTACAGATGTGTCACTGTCTTATATATTTTTCTATTCTGTGTGCACGTGGCTGTTAGGCTGAACCACAGTAGTGCACAAGATCCAGCGACTACAGTCATGTTCAATAAATAAAAAAACGATTACAGTGTCATATTTTTTTCTTGTTTGTGTGGCTGGTTTTTCAGCTTATCCGCAGTAGTGGACAAAATCCAGAAAGTAATGCAAGTTGCAACCTTGTGCTGACAGACTCCAATCGTTCTTAAAAAAAAATACAATTAAAGTGTCATATTTTTTTCTTGTTTGTGTGGGTGGGTTTTCTGCTTAACCCCACTAGTGGACAAGATCCAGCCAGCAACGCAAGTTGCAACCTTGTGCTGCCAGACTCCAGTCATGATCAGTTGTTACTCTGGGGCCAAGTTCTTCTGGAGCTGACAAAACATATAAATCATAATTTGTTGTTTTTCTAATATTTTTGTGTGTGCGCATGACTGCACGTGTGTGAATTTTGTAACCGCACCTTGGCTACACTATTGGTGATTGTGACAATGCTTCTAGACTGCAGAAAAAATATGGAGGGCTGTCACATGACAGGAGAGCAAGGCCAAGAACCACATGTTGTAGCTGACGGCAGCAGTGCAAGGCCGTCAACTTCCTCGACCTCTAGGAATGCCAATTTCCCAGGGCTTAAGTCACACCATCGATATGGTAGTAATAGTAAAGCAGATTTTACTGAAATTAAGAAAAAAAATTGAAAGGATATTTGACTTTAGATAAACAAAAAATTGGCAATATGCCATTCACTACACGAAGTGGCAAGGAAAGGATAAGGGCTTGGCCTTCTTACTTTATGAAGAAGACTGCTGATTCTGATAGCCCTACTGCTTGCAGTAGTAGTGGTGGTGGTCCAATTAAAAAAGCTCCTGAAAAACCAACTGTGTGCCCTGAGAAATCGAAATCACAAGTCCCCGAGGAGAGTGCAAGTGTGTCCGCAGTTGCCATGTGTGAGCCCAACCTAAATACTAGTGTACTGGAGGATCCTCCAAGTTCTTCCAACATTTGTGTGCCCTCTGTATATGTGGGGAAGGGCAGTCAGCATCTTGCACACGTAGTCATTGAGGATGCTTCTGTGGAATTGCACATGGAGGAGGATATTTTGGTCGATGAAGGCGCTAAGGATGATGAGGATGTTGATGATGTTGGTGTTGGTGATGAGGATGTTGATGCCGAGGATGTCCTTTGTGTAAGTAAGGCAACAGCTGTTGCCCATGGTTTGAAAAAGCCAAAGCCCATTGTTGTCATGCCGGGACAAAAGACAAAAAAATCTACTTCTCACGTGTGGAATTATTTCCATCCCAATCCGGACAACAGTTGTCAAGCCATATGTGCCCATTGCCATGCAAGAGTGAGTAGAGGGAGGGACCTAAACCACCTAGGAACCTCCTCCTTGTTACGTCACTTGGAGCACATTCATCAAATATCAAAGTGTACATCGCCAAGTTCCAAAACTAAAAATGTAACAAGTCCAGTGTCACCTACCTGCTCCCTCTCTGTGAGATCCAAGCGCCTTCGATCTCCAACACCAACACCTGCATTATCATCTACATCCTCAATCGTGATCGGAAGTAATTTAAAAAAACAATTGATAGAGGAAGTAAGTATAACAGCTGTCACCCAGTTTCACAGCGGATCACTGATGCCATGATGGCTGTGCTAGTATTAGATGATGAAATAATACAAAATGAGGCTGATAGTGTGGAGGAAGTGCAAAAGGAGGATGAGGGGGAAATTTGTGTCCTATCTGATGCTAATGTGGATGTTGATGATAAGGATGTGGTTTGTGTAAATCAGCCACCAGTGGCAGCAGTTCTTGCTAATGATAAAATGAAAGCCAGAAAAACAACGTCTTGGGTGTGGAATTATTTTAATCTAAATTCTTACAACAGTTGTGAAGGCATCTGTTCCATTTGTAAAGCCAAAGTTAGCAGAGGAAGGGAGGTTAGCCATCTAGGCACCTCCTCCCTGTTACGTCATTTGCAGCGAGTTCATGCAATTTGTTTAACAAAATTATATTTTGTAAATTATTAACAAGCAGTCCAGTATCAGCTACCAGCAGTTTTGACCATAACATGCAATCTCCACCACCAACACCCTCATCATCAACCTCCTCCTTAATAATTGAAGGTAGTCCTTCCAAAAAATGTTTTGTGGGGCCCAAACAAACCAAGGAGTTCAGCCATGAAAGTGTCAGTCCTAGTGGCTAAAGTGCTTGGTTTGTTAAACTGTGCATGTCCTTTTTAATATCCCACATAAGAGTGGGTGAGAGGGACAATTCCATCTTGCACCTCTTTCCTTTACATTTGCGACAATTTGGGGCATTGCCGACAGACATTATTAGTTTATTAAACTGCCATCCTGTCTGCCACTGCTGTGTGGCAATGTTTCATAGATGTCTGATATTATTTTAAACTGCCGTGCGTTTGTGCTGCTGCTCTGTTGCTTACTTTAGCCAGCCAGCTCGCTGCAGCCTTTGGCCTATATTGGTGAAAAATAGTGAAATCAATATTGTGAGCTGTGAGGTGGTTAAAAATGTCTTGAAATGCCTGAAAATTATTGTTATTAAGGTTAATAATACTGTAGGAACGAAAACAGGCCCAAATTATCTGGTTTTAGCTGTTTTTATGATTTTTTTGCAAAAAATCCAGATCCAAAACCAAAACCAAAACATGAAAACAAAACACAGATTAAAAAAATCGAAAACCAGATTCATATCCAAAACCAGTGGAGATCCAGATCCAAAAGCAAAAACAAAACAAGGGGTCGGCGCACCTCTCTAATAAAAACAGAACACATTTTTTTATTTTTAAAAGTTATTAAAATTTTTAAAGTGCATTTTGAATACGGGTACTGGACTCCATTTCACGCACAGATGTGCCTATGAGCGTTTGCTCCCTCCTCAGCAACTGGCGCAGTGGCTCCTCTTGTTCAACTAAAATATAAAAGTAAAAATAAAATAATTTAAGAAGTATTTGTTCGTAAATCCAAACAGTTTAAAACATCACCCACCCACCATAGCCATGAATATTTTGTATGTATCCCTTCGCTGGCTAATACTGCACAGTGTAGCACATTGGGTACTGTGGTTAATGCTGCTTTCACATTGCATCATTTTCAGGTTCCTAAATTTGATAAAGATTGCATTATGGCATCTAAGACATATGTACCTTCATCTCCTGGGCCCGGCACTTCTTGGGATGAAGCAGCCCAATTAGAGCTCCTCGAGGAGTGTTGTGGGGAGGCAGCTTCAGGGGTGGTTGGGGAGGAGAGGTGGGGGGAGGCAGCTTCAAGGGTGGTTGGGGAGGAGTGGTGGGGGGAGGCAGCTTCAGGAGTGTTTGGGGAGGAGTGGTGGGGCAGACAGCTTCAGGGGTGGGTGGGGAGGATGGTTAGGTGGATGCAGATTCAGAGGTGGTTGTAGTGGATGGTTGGGGGGAGGCAGCTTCAGAGGTGGGTGGGGAGGATGGTTGGGGGGAGGCATCTACAGGGGTGGGTGGGGAGGATGGTTGGAGGGAGGCGCCTTCAGGGGTGGGTGGTGATTGATCATGTCGCGTTCTTTCTATTTGTCAACGTAATCCTATGAGATAGTTTAAATTAAAAAAAATAATAATAACAAAGTATACATTAATCAGTATACATTTCTGATTCTTGTTGAAATATATGTGTCTATCATTGTTTTTGGGTTTGTTTAACCCCATGTAAAACCTGACTCAGGGTGTGCTGAATTTCACTTGATTTTTACATCATATCCATATCTCCCAGGTTTAGCAGAGCCAAAGCATGAGCAAGGTCAAGTTTTTTTTAAATCATTTTAAGGCTGAGGATTACATACATACACCTGTGTCACCCTTGTCTCATTAATGCAGACACACTGTGGAAACTGTATCCTTACAATAACATTGTGAGCCATCTTCTAAATAAAAACAAATCTTGCATAAACCATGAAGCCTAACAAACACACACACACACACACACACACACACACACACACACACACACACACACACACACACACACACACACACACATATAATGTCTACAACAGTTAAGCTACTTTGAACATCACAACAGTTTTTTTGGCCTTTCAAATTCATTGCAGCCATTTAAAAAAAAAAAAAAATTGCCGCAGACCTTAATATGAAATAAACAAACAGGCCATTGAAATAAAAACAATTTAACATACACACAAAGGCAGACACAACAAAAAGCATACACCATGCAATGCATATAAAACTCATCACTTACTTTGGCCGTTGCCCGCACGCAGTTGATCCAAGAGGCCCGGGGTCTTCCTACAGAGATCAGACCACCTCCTTTCCAGTTGGACCATCATCCTGCGGAAGCCCATTCTGCGCAGTCTTCTTCTCACCTCCATGTATGCCCGCATTTTAATGCAGTTAGACACATGCGGGCCAACGGGCCCCAGGCGACGGTCAATTACCTCCGTCAGGACGCGAAGCTCACGCCTGCAAAAGCTGGAGGATCTCATGATGGCAATGACAAATATTACAGTGTGCAAACTTTATATTAACTATGGTGCAGTCTGATTGGTTGGCCATTCAAAAATGGCGGAAGGACACAGGTTAGTGTTGATTTACTACATCTACATCCACACAACACCTATCATATAGCATGTGACTCACCTAATCCCACAGCTAGGATATGCCCGTGTGGCTTGTAATACACAAACAAAACTCTGCAGCCCCTTATCAAAGTGAGTTGAATTTGGAGGGGTGGTTTTATATGGTATGTTGGTCGATTGTGCATAGCGTAGTGCACTGCGTGGGAGTGGCGCACAGAAGCAGCAGCGTACGCATATGGCTATAAATAGCAACGCCTTGCTTTTTGGAATTTGCAGTCATGGATTCTCAGGAGGCCAGTGTAGAGGACTGCATGCTTGACATGCACAATTTTTTGTCCGATTTTGATTTGGGATTTGCTTCAGAAATTGAAGTTGAGGACACATATGGGTGAGGAAAGTGTGCTTCTGCTGCCACCAGATGTGCCTCCTCCACCTCCTACAAACACATCACCTCCAAATGTGGCTGGCCTATCAGATGGCACGATACAAGGTCAAGAGATTCCTTGTGGGTTTATGGATACCCTCATCCAGGAGGCACTACCAAGATTCACTTTTGGACATAACCTTTCTGTTCAACATTGTAAAGGAATCTTGGTGAAAATATCCAAGATCATCAATGGGAAGCACTCCACTAATTTTGACACTTTTCTTGCATAAAAAGTAAGTATTTGATACATTTTTGGAACTTTGGAAAATTCTCTATGAAATTATGTTTATTAAAAAATTATTTAAAAAATAATAAAAAATGTAACAATGTTGATAGCCCAATGGTCAATATATATTTTGTGTCATATTAAGATGTTTGGGTTAAATAATAATTGAAGCTACATTTTTCAATAGGTTGGGTGACAATTGCAGACAAAGCTGGTTTTGTGGATCAAACACAATGGGCCAGGGGGTCCCCTCCCTGACAGCTTGGCTTTGAACCAATGGCAAAAACTAAGTTTCGGGGCCTTAGATTGGAGGTTAGTGTTGGAGGCCAAAATAGAACATCAGGAGCCTCCACAAGATGACCAACATGCTGAGTCTGGTAATTATTTGCATACACCTGTATCTGTAGCTGTCTATTTTTTGTCATTTAAAAAAAAAATTGTTATTTCTTTAATTTTAAAGGACCTGGCATGGCTGCAAGCCTTCAGATGGATGGGGTGATGGCACAACCTCCATCAATTGTGCCTCCCCCATCCTCCACTGGCACCCATGCCCAAGTCCTGGATGGGCTTAGGGTGGCAGTATTAAGGCAAACAGCTGTCATTGAGGCAGTCCAGACAAGCATGGTGGAGCAAAACTCCTTTATAAGGTCCATAAATGAAGATGTCAGGGAGATTAAAGAACAACTGACTGGCCCAATAAAAGGTGAGGTGGACCAGTGCCCTGCTGTGGCTGGACTGAGCTCCCAGCAGGGTCCACGATGGTTCACCCGGATCCATAAAATCAGCTTTCCGGAGTCAGCTGCAAAGAAAAAGAAAAAAAAATGATGATCTCGTATTATTTTCACCCTGAACTTTCGGAGTGTTTATGGCCAAAAATGTAATCTGGTTAGTGCCACTGGAAGCCCCACAAGGAATCTCTTGACATAGTATCATGCCATGTGATGGGCCAGCCACATTTTGAGGTGATGTATTTGTAGGAGGTGGAGGAGACACTTTCCTCACCCACATCTGTAAGTGTGTCCACATCTTCATTTTCTGATGCTAATCCCAACCAAAATCGCACAGGAAATAATTTTTTTTATTGATATAAATTTATTTCGCATTTTCAAAAAATGACTTATTTACAATTATGATTAAAAAAAATGTTATGGCAAAAATGTTTGGTTTATGAAATAAAAACAACCAAAAAATTAAAAAAACATTGGGCCTGATTCAGACCCACTCACGAGCGGCTGTCCGCTCGCAAGTGGGTCGATGGTGTGCACTGCGCATGCGCACGATGGAGGGAGCTCCGTCGTGCGCATGCGCGAGACGCGACGAGCGAAGGACTTTCCTTCGCTCGTTGTGTCTGATCAAAGGGGGCGTGCTGTCGATGTTGATTGACAGCACGCCCCCTTTGGTGGGTGTGCCGGGGGCATGCCTGCCAGACGGAGGCGTTCCCAAGGGAACGCCTACCGTCAGAAGCCGGCCCCACTGACATCACTAGTGATGTCAGTGGGAGTGATTTTGGCTCTGATAGAGCCAAAATCACTCCTGGCCTTGCAGTTGAGAAACTCAACCGCAGGCTTCTGCTCGCACTGGCGATGGTCGCGATGGTCAAGACCATCGCGACAATCATCCTGCACGCTCGTATAGGCTGTGGGTGGTGACCCACAGCTATACGAGCGTCCAGGAGGATGCTCCATATTTATGGAGGTGGGCCCTGATTCAGAGCGAGCGCTCTGGTCAGAGCGTCCGGCTCTGAATCAGGGCCATAGTCAGTAATTTTTCATATTAAAATACAAACCACTAGATCTACTATGGAACTACAAATCTGGGCCTGGCCTGGGTTGACACAGTATTGCTAATAAGGCATGTATTTACTCTGGAATGGCATGCTGGGATCTCTGTCCCCCTCACTCTCCCTCTATCTCATCTCTGTCTCTAATGTCAGTCTCTCTCATCTCTGTCCTCTCCCCCTGCCCTAGTCTAAACCCCTGTTATTCTCTCTCATTTCTGTCCCCAATACCACATCCCCTCCAGGGCGCTGTTACGACAGGACTGTTCCCTCCTGTCAGCACCTATATCCGCCTCTATCCTATTCACAGGGGGTCCCAAAACCCCCCTCTCACCACCAATGGGAGAAGGGAGTCCACGCTTTGTGGGGTGCTGGTTGCATATGCTGACAGGATGGGGTGTGGGTAAAAGCCGGAAACATAGTAAATGCATTAAAAAAGACGGAAACCATGTAAAGTGTATTGAAAAAGCCAGAAATCTTATTAAATGCATTGAAAAAGCTGGAAACCATGTAATTTGTATTGAAAAAATCCAGAAATCATATTAAGGGCCATATGCATTTAGCTGTGAAAACCTATGGTTTGGTGAAAAATTTACACTTGTGCAAACTTTTCACCAAAAATGCGTATCGTGCAATCCTATTAGCCGCGCCATTTTCACCATATGCGAATTTTGTGCAGCTAAAAGCGGAAAATAGTTTTCACCAAAAAATTTACAAAACCCCTATTTTGGGCTATAAATGTGGGGGCTTGGTTCAGAACCCTTTGGACCCCCCCCCTCCAACTCCCCTTAATGACTAATTAAGCAAAAATAATTTTTTTATTAACTTAATTCCCCATAATAATGACATGTCATTTTGGGGGGTCAAAATGTAAAAAATGTTAGAAAATGGGTTTTAAGTAGTTTGGTAGGTATTTTGGGGGCTGTATGGATGGGAAAAGTGTTTTTGGGATTGCAGATGGCTGCAGCAGGTGTATTTTTAACTTTTTGTACCCTAAAATGACAAAAAATATGCTAGCACCCAGTTTTATGTACCCCCAATTTAACTGCAGCATTTATTTTGTCCAAAAAACTTTCCATCATTTTTCAACTGTTAAAGAAAATTAATAAATAACAGCCATTTGACACAATTTAAAAAACTAAACTATTATCCAATGTTAGTTACCTTTTTTGGGGTTACAGGCACATTTCCCAATTTTAGGGCACACTTTTTGTCGTATTTTTTTTTAGGCAAATGCTGCATTGCATTTTTTGTAATAGGATTACCCGAAAATCCGGATATGCGATAGCCACGAAAAGTGACGCATTCGTGCCAAGGGTGCAAAAAATTTGCACATGCGAAAACGTAACCTAATATGATTTCCAGCTTTTCCAATACATTTACTATGGATTTCCGGCTTTTATAACACATTTACTATGGATTTCCAGCTTTTCCAATACATGTAATATGATTTCTGGCTTTTCCAATACATTTACTATAGATATCCGGCTTTTCCAATACATTTACTATGATTTCTGGCTTTTCCAATACATTTACTAGGGATTTCCAGCTTTTCTAATATATTTACTATGATTTCCGGCTTTTCCAATACATTTACTATGGATTTCCGGCTTTTCTAATACATTTACTATGATTTCCGGCTTTTCTAATACATTTACTATGATTTTCGGCTTTTTCAATACATTTACTAGGGATTTGCAGCTCTTCTAATACATTTACTATGATTTCTGGCTTTTCCAATACATTTACTAGGGATTTCCAGCTTTTCTAATTCATTTACTATGATTTCCGGCTTTTTCAATACATTTACTATGGATTTGCAGCTCTTCTAATACATTTACTATGATTTCTGGCTTTTCCAATACATTTACTAGGGATTTCCAGCTTTTCTAATTCATTTACTATGATTTCCGGCTTTTTCAATACATTTACTATGGATTTCCGGCTCTTCTAATACATTTACTATGGATTTCCGTTTTTTTCAATACACTCTACATTGTTTCCGGCTTTTTCAATGCATTTACTATGTTTCCGGCTTTTACCCCCTTCCAACAGGTTGAAACAGTACGATGGACAACCCCCCTGCCAACGGGCTGACGTATCGGGGCGGACGGTACACATTAGACGATCCAGTGCCCGGCCGCCCGATATGTCATCCCGCTGCATGGGGTCGTCAGTCGCATCGTCTGATTGAGCTGGATGTGGGGCTGACCTGATGATGCGGCTGAGGACTTCCTGGTAGTGTGAAATGGCCGACATAGTGGATACACACTTGCCGATTTTGACGATTTGTCGTTCGGATCATTCAAAATATTGTTAAGTGTGTACCCAGCTTAAATCTACCAGCCAGAGATAGCTGTGAGGGTAGGGAGAGAGGGCATCCCTTCAGCTCATAGACGTATTCATAATTGGTGCAGGGAGTGCGGTGAACATGGGCCCCTGGGTCCAGGGGGTCCCGCACCACAAACCCTGCACCCAAAGTATACTTACCTAGCTCTGGCAAATGGATCCCTTTTTCAGGAACATTGCACCGCGCAGTGAAAGCAAAGTCAGTGTGCTAGAGCCTTTGCTCTCTAGTGTTCATGCGCCATCTTCCAAAATATCACTGGGAAGATGGTGCCGCAAGGGGGAGGGTCTTATTTGCTGGAGCAAGGTAAGATGCCTTGTTGGGGTGGAGAGGAGAGGGGATGAGGTGCTGATCAGATGAGGGGGCTGCTGCACACAGGCCCCTTGGTGTTAAAACACCCCTGCTTCAGGGGAGTTCTAGGAGACACATGCTCTAGGAGATTTTATAATATATATTGATGATGGAATGTGACAACAATGTAAATGTAAAAAGTCACAAAATAGGCTCGGGAGTAACAGGGTTAATGTACTTTAGAATAAATATTACAGCATCAAATGTAGTCAGTTCTGACCTTTTGCCATTACTTTCCACTCAAGCCTGCTATTGCCATGGCAAAAGGGCATATTATTTTTATACTTACAGAGCTGAATCCCTTGAATCTTGGCCCAGGACTAGCTGAACATATCATGTTCCTTGAGAAAGGGTGACCATGAGCTTTCCAGCGCTTTTTACATTCTGTGTGGTTGATGATATTTGCATCAGTCTCCATTAGAACTTTGGAAAATACATTAGAAGGTAGTCTCCCCCACCCTGCCACTGAGCAGGGACTCCCAGGAATCACATCTGAGTTGTCGGATGGAAGGCTGATAGGTCTCACAGCTGAAGAGTACATGGCAGAACCTTTCAACTGAAAGTGACAGAGAGATATCAAAGATCAGTGACAAATAAATCTATTGCCCTAATCTGATCCTGAGAAACAAGGATCATGAGAGGGAGAGAGGGCCTGATTCAGAGGTGGATGCAGTGCCGATGTTTGCACAGTTGAGCGATTATTTGCTACTGCGCATGCACAAAAAGTCCTGAAAATCCCTATGGCAAATACGTTCCCCTGAACGTACGTGTAGTCTGCTGTTGCATACAGAGGAGCTGACATTAGAACGAATGAGACAAAATTATGGGCGTTTCTTGGCGGTGTCTGGGAGGTTTCCTGAAGTGAACACAAAAAAAGGCAGACTCATGGGCATGTTATGGAAGTGTCACGGGCATGTCAAGAGGGAGATTATTTTAGGATGCTACTCAGATTGAATGCAGTACTGTACAGGACCGCAGATCACTGCATCCTCATCATGATGTAATAACTTAACTTAGTCACAATGTATTTTTTCAGATTAAATAGTCCTTAAATAGTTTTTTTTCAATAAATAAAAACTTTGAAAACTGACATAATAGGTGCATTTCTATCAATACACAAATGAAGAGGAATTGTACTATGCAGGGCTAAAATCAGAAATTGTGGGTCCAGTACTGACAAAACAGGCAGGGACCACTGGAGATGGGACAGAGGTGGACGGAGCTACACCAGGGGATGAGACATCAATTGGTGCGTAACCCAGTTTAAAAATTGCTGTAAATTAACATACGCAAAACCAGAATATCTCTCTCTCTCTCTCTCTCTCTCTCTCTCTCTCTCTCTCTCTCTCCTCTCTCTCTCTCAACAAGAGGCGACACTCAAAGGCTTGCAAAAGAGTAAAAGATTGTACCCTGTATTAGGGTGTTTTATTGGGTGGTCGACGTTTCGGGGACCGTATCCCCTTCCTCAGGACCGCAATCTAACTAGGTGTGATACAAGCAAACAAATAAATACAGTAATGTGCAACATTGAACAAAACTTACCCCCAACCCCCTGAGGGTGTCATTCAGGACACATCTGATACATCAGTGACACGGGTACCTATGAATTATTGGATGGTGACCCAACGGCGAAATTTAAAAAATAACAGGCTGTTGAGGATGGTTTGATTTCTTTGCTAATTATGAATAAATTGAGTGTGGCATTTCCAGTGGTGCCAATATTTTATATGTTGCCAAAGATACATAAAGAAGCACAGAGACCCCTGGGCAGACCTATCATTCCTGCTCGTGGGTCTCTGTGTGAACCTATTGCGATCTATTTAGATACATATTTACAACCATGTATTCAAGAGACTTTTACTCACTTGAAAGACATCAGCACAATTTGGGTCAGTTACCCACAGTTACCAGCAAATAACATTTTAGCCACCTTAGATGTCACGAGCCTCTACACATGCATCCCCCATGAGGCAGGGTTGTTGGCAGTGAAACATCTTATAATGGGTAATGTGCAATATAATGGACCAGATGTGGATCTTTTTTTAAAGCTATTAGAATTTTACGTTGAAACATAATTTCTTTTTGGTTAACGGAAAGTTTTATAGACAAGTTACTGGATGTGCCATGGGCTCCGCTGTAGCCCCATCCTTTGCTAATAGTTTTATGTGGGAGGTTGAGAAAGGTCTGTTTTTTGAGGACCCTATTATCACAAAAGCCATTATTCTCTACTTTCGCTACATTGACAATTTATTAATTTTCTGGCAAGGGGATATTAGTATACTATCAGAGATTGTTACTAATCACTTCTGAGAGCCCATTCAAATTAACTTTTATGACTCCATGCAAATTTGTTTTCTAGATATTATGATCAAAGTTCATGATGGTATGATAGGTACAGTACTACACGCCTACAGATCGCAATATGCTGCTACACTTTAATAGTTTCCATCCAGCATCCACGGTCTAATCTACTCACAGTTCTTACGGGTTTGTAGGAGTAGTATTGACAGAAATGAGACTGTAAAGGAATTGGATACAATGATGACAAAATTCATTGAGAGAGGGTATCCCTTAGGGGATTTACAAAAGGCCAGGGAGAAAGTGCTGCTGGTTGGTAGAGAACAGTTACTAGCTACTAAACAGGCAATAGACCCTAAAAAAAATGCTGCCCTGGGCCAATGAATATGACCTAAAGAGCAAATACACAAAGAAAAAGGCTAAAAATCTATGCCATATTATTACCTCTGATTCAGAACTTAAATTGCAGGACAGCAGACTGATGCCGAGATACACCAGAGGCAGAAATATTAAGGATCTGGTTGTTAAAACTGATCTCACGAGCTTCTCAAAAAATAGACCCACAAATTTCTTAAGCCGCAAAAATGGCTGCTATAAGTGTCGAGGCTGCACTACCTGTTCATACTTGAGCACTGGTGATACTATTTTACATCCATATTCAGGCAGGAGACTTCAGATTAAATGGCCATTGACATGAAGCACAAGTTTTGTTGTTTCCCTGAATTTTTGCCCTTACGTCGGCAAGACTGAGTGCCAATTCAAGATCAGGATGGCACAGCACTGTTCGGCCATAAGGACGGCACTACAGTCTGGCACCAGCGAACAGTTGGTAGCCCGGCATATTACTTTATTCCAGCATAGCATGTGACCCTAAAATATAAAATCATAGATCACGTACCAGTGTCTATACATGGTGGTGACAGGGCTAAGAAGTTGCTGCAACTCAAGTCCAGGTGGATTTTTCGTTTGGATTAATTGGCTCCCCATGGTTTAAATGAATCATTAGGGACAATTAACTTTATGCGATGTGTCACGATGATAAGATGGTGACAATTTAGACCTTTAAGTTGTGGTCCATATTTATTAGGTTATTCTATCCTTTGACCACTAGATGGGGATGTTGCACAGGTAATTCTCATTCTGTGCATAAAATGTCAGTTTTTATTCTATTTTAAGCTCCAGGGTGCGTATACTTATTTTCTGCACTATTATATAATTGTTTACCAGGATGCAACATGTATTTGTTATGCACTTTCTATGATCATTGCCTATTGACTCCATCATCCTGTTGTATTTCACAGTGCTATCTGTCTCCTACACTCCGCACTTCCCCGGCCGGGAACATCTAGCCACATAAGGAGGACCGCTGCTTGTATATTCGGAGGATGCTTTATCGGAGGCTCTGAGCTACAAATCATCCTCCACAAGTGTGAGTAAATACACGGCTCACGTCAACTTGGACGGGCAGTCTGCCTTTCAATATCTACGGTACTTCATTGGAAGCAAGAGTATGTACCTGGCTCAAACTGTGGACATTATGTATGTGTGAGTTTATAAACCTGATTACAGGATAGACTTGTCATCAAACAATTTTTTTTTTTCCTTATCATATCGGAATATAAGACTTTAGGATTCCATTTCATACATTTCCTGTGTACATCTGCATTTCCTCAGGATTACCTTGGCCACTCTTTTTGATATATCAATTATCCATACTGCAGTTGCATGTTACTCTAGTGAACATTCTCTATGAAATTATTATATGCATATAAGGGAGGATCTTTAATTCGGAACTCTAATGCTTCATAATGCAACATTGTTTTTATTTTTATTTTAATGTTTCATAAATTGTAACTTTTTATGTGTTTTTCTCTTGAAACTTCAACACTGATGTTTCTATATATTATATTGATCTATCTGATTTAAGAAGTATTGCAATATTAGTACTGTATTTGTGTATGCAATTTATTGCTGCTATATTTTGTTACTTTTTCTGCCATTTTTGGGTCCCCCAGCGCAGCTCATATAAAGTTAATCTGTTCTTGGAAATTGTGAACCTTCACAGGAAGTTTAATAAGAGCTGCTGCTGACTCTCTTTTTGAATTGACAGTTTTTAAGAATTATTTCTTTAGAAGCGCTTTGGAAACTATTTCTTTATATTGTCTCTGATTACTATGTTGGGCTATACTAATGCACTTTTTTATGTACTGTATTTCCATGGATACCTTTACCATTGTCTGCTTTTTATGTTTACAGGTTGCTATGGTCCCAGGGTCGGACTGGATGATATCACTTCCGGTGCAACGAGATTGCCGAAACCAGAATTGCCTGTGCAGGATGGCCGGACGGCGGGACCTAGGCACCCTCAGGGGGATGGGGGTAAGTTTTGTTTAATGTTTCACACTATTTATTTGCTTGCTTGTATCACACTTAGGGCCTGATTCAGAGCCGAACGCTCTGACCAGAGCACTCGCTCTGAATCAGGGCCCTCCTCCATGAAAATGGAGCGGCCTCCTGGCCGCTCATATAGCTGTGGGTGACCACCCACAGCATATGCGAGCGGCCAAAAAGATGGTCGCGATGGTCTTGACCATCGCGACCATCGGACTTGCGACGGAGACCCTGCGGTAGGGTCTCCCTGCCACAATCCCTGGAGTGATTTTGGCTCTATCAGAGTCAAAATCACTCCCACTGACATCAGTCAGTGGGGCCGGCTTCAGACGGTAGGCGTTCCCATGGGAACGCCTCCGTCTGGCGGGCACGCCCCCGGCACGCCCACCAAAGGGGGCATGCTGTCAATCAACATCGACAGCACGCCCCCTTTGGTGCGAGACCCAGAGCGATGGAAAGCCCGTCGCTCCCCGGGTCTCGCACATGCGCACGATGGAGCTCCCTCCGTCGTGCGCATGTGCAGTGGGGAACATCGACCCGCTTGCGAGCGTCCTGACGCTCACGAGCGGGTCTGAATGACCCCCTTAGTTAGATTGCTGTCCTGAGTGAGGGGATACGGTCACCAAAATGTCGACGACCCAATAAAATGCCCTAATACAGGGTTTCAATCTTCTGCAAGCCTTTGAGTGCTGCCTCTTGTTCAGGGGTGCATACCGCCCAGGTACCGAAGCAAGGTGTGTTGCTATTCACGGTAATGGAGTGACAGGGATGAAACTGGGATATACAGTATATATATATATATATATATATATTCCAGACCCACATAAAATACACTGAAAAAGCTGGATCCACATAAAAAGCCAGAAGAAGAAGGGTAAGTGTAGAAGTGTAGAACACAGGGATGGGAAGGCTAGCTGGACAAGGGGGAGGGGACAGGGAAGGCTGACTGGACAAGGGAAGGCTAGCTGGAACGGGGGGGAGCACATGTCAAGGTTAGGGATTACCTTGTTTAGTGGTTTGTTCAGCTGGCTTCGCTGGTGCAGCCAGCCAGGTAGAATCACTGCTGAGCAATTATGGAGAGAGATGGAGGCCCGGGGGCAGCGGTGCTGCACTGGCAGACAAGTTCCAGGGATGGCAGAGAGAATTTCTATAAAACGCTAATAGCATTTCCAATATGGCCGCTAACCAATCACAGCTTGCGGACCGGCTGCCAATCCGGACCGGCTGCCAATCCGGAGTGGCTACTCCCGATTGGCTGCCATTCCGCGATCTCAGGCTAGCTTGCGGCCACCAGCAATGTATCCATCCCTGGCTGCTGGTGCAGCACCACTGCCACCCGGGCCCCGCTCTCTCTCCCCTCCCTATGGGCCCAGGACTCAAGGCCCGGCCGTTGCCCCCTGTTGGCAGCCCTGGTACTATGTAGCTGAACAGTATTTAAAAATAGAGATATTTCCAGGGATAACTATCTTAATCCTAGCACTGTCCTTGGAAATTAAGGAAAGTTGACAAATGTGATTTATTTACCTCTGCAAATTAACATAACATTCATGTGGTAATTTTTAATAACTGTTTCCAATTTTTGGGGTGATTAACATTGAGGGTCCTATTTATCAAATAAAATTTGTGGGATGTCCCCCGAATACACCAATTTTTTTGGGGTACCTACAAATATTAAGTAATCCCTGCATGTATCTGCAGGGGACAGCAGTTATCCCAAGTTTTCTGCTGCGATTCCCTGTTTTCGAAGTGCGAAAGAAAACTAAAGGGGCAGCTTATTTGCTGAATTTACCAAGCTCCTGAATGCGAAGAATTCTGGAGCTTGGCCCCGGTAGCTAACGCAATCTTCAACCATTGTAGCCTATAGCAACAGTCCTTTAATACGTACAGGAGAGGGATCCCGGCACTCTCGGTTCACGATGCGCATGCCTGCGAGAACAGATGGTGCTTGTTGTTGGAACACCGCTCCTTCCTATGGTAAGGAGTTCTGGGGATGCAAAGAGGATCCATGCAGGACCCTCTACCACCTCCTCACTGCCTTCCCAGCGGCTTTGCCAATGCATGACCTCAGGCCACATATGGGCGGAAGCCGGTGACGGGACAGGTAAGTAACACTGCTACAGAAGTAGCAGTGTTACTGATTGCGGAGACAGCTGCTTTTCAGAGCAGCTGTCCTCACACCAGAGCAATGCTGGATTGCTTCGGTGATAAGTATCTCCTGTGGTGAGGTGATTACTTAATCATGGGGGGCCATACAGCCCCCGATTATGAATAGACACCATAGTGAAGTACCATTGAGATGGGAGGGAGAAATGTAGCAATAAGTACAGTTTGAGTTTTGTGCACAGTTTTATCAACACAAAATATATTCAAAATAGATATGTTCAATTTGTATTCAGACAAATGTATTTAATTATAGACAATTTTGATTATATTGTCCCATATAATTATTTCAGAATAGTAAAGAACGCATATATTATTTTTTTGCAAAGAGTTTATGGAGTTTATGTATTAAGCATCAGGCTCTAAATCTTGGCACTTCTAATTGTATTTATCCCCAAAATTTTAAATGGCAATGGTGTTACTAGCAAGAAAGAAACAGCTAGTAAAAGCATTGCCCTTTTAAATTTTGGGTATAAACACGATTAGAAGTGCCCGGCTGTGTTGGACTGGGGTATGAAGGGCCCACCAAGGTATGCATTGGTAGGGACCCGAGCTTAAGGGGTGTGAAAAGCCACCAGAGGGGCTGTGGCCAGCCACCATAGAAGTATTTAGCCAACCATTAGAGAGGACATGCAAAGAACAGACTCCCTTTATTAAGGATGGGACAGGGAAGGCTGACTGGACAAGGGAAGGCTAGCTGGAACGGGGGGAGCACATGTCAAGGTTAGGGATTACCTTGTTTAGTGGTTTGTTCAGCTGGCTTCGCTGGTGCAGCCAGCCAGGTAGAATCACTGCTGAGCAATTATGGAGAGAGATGGAGGCCCGGGGGCCAACGGTGCTGCACTGGCAGCCAAGTTCCAGGGATGGCAGAGAGAATTTATATAAAACGCTGATAGCATTTCCAATATGGCCGCTAACCAATCACAGCTTGCGGAACGGCTGCCAATCCGGACCGGCTGCCAATCCGGAGTGGCTACTCCCGATTGGCTGCCATTCCGCGATCTCAGGCTAGCTTGTGGCTGCCAGCAATGTATCCATCCCTGGCTGCTGGTGCAGCACCACTGCCACCCGGGCCCCGCTCTCTCTCCCCTCCCTATGGGCCCAGGACTAAAGGCCCGGCCGTTGCCCCCTGTTGGCAGCCCTGGTACTATGTAGCTGAACAGTATTTAAAAATAGAGATATTTCCAGGAATAACTATCTTAATCCTAGCACTGTCCTTGGAAATTAAGGAAAGTTGACAAATGTGATTTATTTACCTCTGCAAATTAACATAACATTCATGTGGTAATTTTTAATAACTGTTTCCAATTTTTGGGGTGATTAACATTGAGGGTCCTATTTATCAAATAAAATTTGTGGGATGTCCCCCGAATACACCAATTTTTTGGGGGTACCTACAAATATTAAGTAATCCCTGCATGTATCTGCAGGGGACAGCAGTTATCCCAAGTTTTCTGCTGCGATTCCCTGTTTTTGAAGTGCGAAAGAAAACTATAGGGGCAGCTTATTTGCTGAATTTACCAAGCTCCTGAATGCGAAGAATTCTGGAGCTTGGCCCCGGTAGCTAACGCAATCTTCAACCATTGTAGCCTATAGCTACAGTCCTTTAATACGTACAGGAGAGGGATCCCGGCACTCTCGGTTCGCGATGCGCATGCCTGCGAGAACAGATGGTGCTTGTTGTTGGAACACCGCTCCTTCCTATGGTAAGGAGTTCTGGGGATGCAAAGAGGATCCATGCAGGTCCCTCTACCACCTCCTCACTGCCTTCCCAGCGGCTTTGCACATGCATGACCTCAGGCCACATATGGGCGGAAGCCGATGACGGGACAGGTAAGTAACACTGCTACAGAAGTAGCAGTGTTACTGATTGCGGAGACAGCTGCTTTTCAGAGCAGCTGTCCTCACACCAGAGCAATGCTGAATTGCTCCGTTGATAAGTATCTCCTGTGGTGAGGTGATTACTTAATCATGGGGGGCCATACAGCCCCCGATTATGAATAGACACCATAGTGAAGTACCATTGAGATGGGAGGGAGAAATGTAGCAATAAGTACAGTTTGAGTTTTGTGCACAGTTTTATCAACACAAAATATATTCAAAATAGATATGTTCAATTTGTATTCAGACGTATGTATTTAATTATAGACAATTTTGATTATATTGTCCCATATAATTATTTCAGAATAGTAAAGAACGCATATATTATTTTTTTGCAAAGAGTTTATGGAGTTTATGTATTAAGCATTGGGCTCTAAATCTTGGCACTTCTAATTGTATTTATCCCCAAAATTTTAAATGGCAATGGTTTTACTAGCAAAACAGCTAGTAAAAGCATTGCCCTTTTAAATTTTGGGTATAAACACGATTAGAAGTGCCCGGCTGTGTTGGACTGGGGTATGAAGGGCCCACCAAGGTATGCATTGGTAGGGACCCAAGCTTAAGGGGTGTGAAAAGCCACCAGAGGGGCTGTGGCCAGCCACCATAGAAGTATTTAGCCAACCATTAGAGAGGACATGCAAAGAACAGACTCCCTTTATTACGGAGTGGACAGGGGTGTGTCAGGGGGGATGTAGTGATTATGCCGACAGTCAGGATGCCAGCACTTAGAATGACAGTGCCGGAATCCTGACACCTGTCAGAATCCCAGTGCCGGCATCCCGATGGTAAGTACTGGGGTTAGGGGGCAGGGTTAGGGTTAGGCACTAGGGGGAGGGTAAGGGTTAAGCACTAAGGGGGGAGGGTTAGGGTTAGGCACTAGGGGGAGGTTAGGTTTAGGCACTATGGGGGGAGGGTTAGGTTTAGGCAGCGGGGAGGTGTCGGTATCATAATCCTGTCAGGTTTCTGACTACCGGGATCTCGGACCCAGGACCACCCAGTTTGATTGGCAGGAGGATAATCTTGGTGTAACTTCCATAAAAACAAACAAAGCATCCAAGTTAATTTATCATCCTGCCTCCCCAAGTTACTGGCCCATAGAGGAGGAGCTGGGGCCCTCAGACAGAGGGGCCCACTGGAGATTTCCCTTGTACACCTGTGGGCCAGTCCAACACTGATGCTGGGATTTCAGTACCCGTTGCTTAGTAAATAAAACCCTTGTTTCTTCATATGTGACACCTGTGCTTGCCTCCTGGGGCACAGGCATTCCATTATCAACTATATATGCAAGATAAAGGATTACTCTTACAGTATTACATTTGTCACACACTGTGCTGATGTGTCAGACAACAAATGCAGTGGTGTCACTTGGGTAGGTGACACCCAGTGCAGTAAGTAAACCCCCTCGCGGAAAGGCTTGCGGCCTTGCGGAACATCCCTGGTTTAATCACTATCGGGATGTGCCCAGCACTGACGGGGATGCGGGACTGTCCCCAGAGACTTTGCCCACACTGACAGCTCCTCAGTGATAAGAAGCAGACCATGCACACTAATGTCACAGTGCAGCACCCGGCTCCCAGTCTCTGAGTAGAAGCTGATATTTTGGTGTCCCCCTCTCAGAGATTGACACTCGGTGCAGACCCAACCCCCCAAATTACACCTAATCAGTCATTTTGCAGCTGGGTCAAACATAGTGGGTGGAATACATGATGCATAGCATTTTGAATATCATGCATCCCACAACTGATCACATGCATAGTGGCATTTAGTAACACTGCATACATGAAGATTTGTGATTTGTGATTAAGGGCAGGATGCATCAAACATCCTATTTTGGATGCGATGCATCCTGCCAATCATCGTATGCATACTGGTGTTTAGTAGCGCAGTATGCATGATGATTTTAGCAAAAGACAGTGCATGTTTGAGCCATGGGGGACCCTGTAAAAATTCGACTGAAAAGTAGGCCATAGGCTTCTATTAGCTAAGCTTTCCTGTCAGGACTGCGACTGTTTCAGTACATAAAGATAGACTACTTTTGCCAAAGTTCCATTGTGGTCGTTGGAGGAGCTATCCTGCTTGCTGGCATGCTTCTCATTCAGGGGATAGAGTGTTAAAGTGATCATCTGTTTTCCAGGTGTCGTCAGGTTGTGCGATTTCTAGATTGCTCATTATTTCAAACCTGATTCCATTTGGGTCACATGTTCTGAAACTTCCTATGGATCACAGACCTCTAGTATAAAGCCTGTTACTAACTGTGTAACGTTACTTTCAGGTTTTTTCTTGGACTCCTGCCAGATCCCCGTTGTGCCTGTGGATTGCTGTGGACTTTGGCCCTGATTCAGACCCACTCGCGAGCGGCTGTCCGCTCGCAAGTGGGTCGATGTTCTGCACTGAGCATGCGCACGATGGAGGGAGGTCCGTCGTGCGCATGCGCCAGACGCGACGAGCGAAGGAAAGTCCTTCGCTCGTTGTGTCTGATCAAAGGGGGCGTGCTGTCGATGTTGATTGACAGCACGCCCCCTTTGGTGGGCGTGCCGGGGCGTGCCTCCCTGACGGGGGCGTTCCCACGGGAATGCCTCCCGTCAGAAGCCGGCCCACTGACATCACTAGTGATGTCAGTGGGAGTGATTTTGGCTCTGATAGAGCCAAAATCACTCCGGAGCTTGCGGTTGAAAACCTCAACCGCAGGCACCGGGTCGCAGTTTCGATGGTCGCGATGGTCACGACCATCGCGGCCATCAAACTGCACGCTCGTATAGGCTGTGGGTGGTGACCCACAGCTATACGAGCGTCCAGGAGGACGCTCCATTTTTATGGAGGGCGGCCCTCATTCAGAGCGTGCGCTCTGCTCAGAGCATACGGCTCTGAATGAGGGCCTTTGTTATGTTCCAGATGAACTTCTGATGTCAGTCATTCGCTGCACTACAGGGCCCAGCATTCCTATTGTCTAAGTATTGCTTATTGCTCCATCACTGCAGTTTCACCATTTTGCTCAACTATTTACTTTGCCTGTTGTTTTTCCGTTCCTGTGGATATTGAACTCATCCTTGTTACAGTTATCAACTGCACCATTACAGTGTCATCTCTGCATCACGGGGCTCAACCCCGCTCCAAACCCTAGCCACACCACAGAGCCCAACTCTGCTACAATTATCTCCGCATCACGGGGCTCAACCCCGCTACAATCCTCTCTGCATCATAGGGGTCAACCTCGCTCCGAACTCTAGCCACGCCGCAGGGCTCAACCCTGTCCTGGAATCTAATTGCCTTACAAGGCTTAACCCTGCTCCGACTTCACTACCCCACAAGGCTCAAGTTTGTTTCATCTCCCACTGTACCACAAGGGTTCGGCCCAGTCCTGGAACTATATTATCCTACAGGGTCCGCTCAGCTCCGGATTTCCATTACTACAGGGCTCTACCCTGGCAAAGGTCCTCAGTGTCATCCTTAGGTGTTGGCCTCATTCTGGACTCGGGAGTTCCCTACACCCGTTAGTTGTTAATGTTAAAGAGTGTGTGTGTGTGTGTATGTATGTATGTTAGGGGTGAGCGGGTTCGGATTTCTGAAATCCGAACCCCCCCGAGCCCCCCCGATCCGAGTCCGATCCGAATCAGGCTCGACTTTTCCCGCCTGACTCGGATCTGAAATCGAGGCAAAACGTCATCATCCCGCCTTCCGAGTCTCGCGGGTTTTGGATCCTATATAAGGTACCCGCGTCAGCGCCATTTTCTCACTCGGCTGTGGACAGTGAAGAGGGAGGGTGGGAGTTAGGGCTGTGTAGTGTAGTGTAGTGTAGTGCTGCTGTTGTCCACTACTTCAAAGTCCATAGGGGCTGGCTGTGATGTGCTGTGCTGCTGTTGTTAATAGGGGCTGTGTCCACTACTTCAAAGTCCATAGGGGCTGGCTGGACTGTGTTGTGCAGTCAGTTCTCCATAGGGGCTGTGTCCACTCCAAAGTCCTGTGCAGTGTCCCAGTCCTAAAGGGGTGCTGTAGTGTTGTCCAGGGGGTGCTCTGTCCATCAGGGGTGCTCCCCCCAAGTGCTAAAAAAATAATATATTTTCTGTGTTTGTGAATTTTGTGCGCAGTAGCCGCACGTGCATCAACAAAGTAGTGCGAAGCGTGCGCCTGTGTCATAAGTAAAGGGCCGGCTGGCTTGACCGTTAAGGGTGCTGTAACCCCCGAAAGTACACTCCAGTCCAAACCAAAAAAAAAATTATTTTCTGTGTTTGTGAATTGTGTGCGCAGTAGCCGCACGTGCATCAACAAAGTAGTGCCAAGCGTGCGCCTGTGTCATAAGTAAAGGGCCGGCTGGCTTGACCGTTAAGGGTGCTGTAACCCCCGAAAGAACACTCCAGTCCAAACCAAAAAAAAAATTATTTTCTGTGTTTGTGAATTGTGTGCGCAGTAGCCGCATGTGCATCAACAAAGTAGTGCCAAGCGTGCGCCTGTGTCATAAGTAAAGGGCCGGCTGGCTTGACCGTTAAAGGGTGCTGTAACCCCCAAAGTACACTCCAGTCCAAACCAAAAAAAAAATTATGTTCTGTGTTTGTGAATTGTGTGCGCAGTAGTCGCACGTGCATCAACAAAGTAGTGCCAAGCGTGCGCCTGTGTCATAAGTAAAGGGCCGGCTGGCTTGACCGTTAAGGGTGCTGTAACCCCCGAAAGTACACTCCAGTCCAAACGAAAAAAAAAATTATTTTCTGTGTTTGTGAATTGTGTGCGCAGTAGCCGCACGTGCATCAACAAAGTAGTGCCAAGCGTGCGCCTGTGTCATAAGTAAAGGGCCGGCTGGCTTGACCGTTAAGGGTGCTGTAACCCCCGAAAGTACACTCCAGTCCAAACCAAAAAAAAAATTATTTTCTGTGTTTGTGAATTGTGTGCGCAGTAGCCGCACGTGCATCAACAAAGTAGTGCCAAGCGTGCGCCTGTGTCATAAGTAAAGGGCCAGCTGGCTTGACCGTTAAAGGGTGCTGTAACCCCCAAAGTACACTCCAGTCCAAACCAAAAAAAAAATTATTTTCTGTGTTTGTGAATTGTGTGCGCAGTAGCCGCATGTGCATCAACAAAGTAGTGCCAAGCGTGCGCCTGTGTCATAAGTAAAGGGCCGGCTGGCTTGACCGTTAAAGGGTGCTGTAACCCCCAAAGTACACTCCAGTCCAAACGAAAAAAAAAAATTATTTTCTGTGTTTGTGAATTTTGTGCGCAGTAGCCGCACGTGCATCAACAAAGTAGTGCTAAGCGTGCGCCTGTGTCATAAGTAAAGGGCCGGCTGGCTTGACCGTTAAAGGGTGCTGTAACTCCCGAAAGTACACTCCAGTCCAAACCAAAAAAAAAATTATTTTCTGTGTTTGTGAATTGTGTGCGCAGTAGCCGCACGTGCATCAACAAAGTAGTGCCAAGCGTGCGCCTGTGTCATAAATAAAGGGCCGGCTGGCTTGACCGTTAAAGGGTGCTGTAACCCCCAAAGTACACTCCAGTCCAAACCAAAAAAAAAATTATTTTCTGTGTTTGTGAATTGTGTGCGCAGTAGCCGCACGTGCATCAACAAAGTAGTGCCAAGCGTGCGCCTGTGTCATAAGTAAAGGGCCGGCTGGCTTGACCGTTAAGGGTGCTGTAACCCCCGAAAGTACACTCCAGTCCAAACGAAAAATAAAAATTATTTTCTGTGTTTGTGAATTGTGTGCGCAGTAGCCGCACGTGCATCAACAAAGTAGTGCCAAGCGTGCGCCTGTGTCATAAGTAAAGGGCCAGCTGGCTTGACCGTTAAGGGTGCTGTAACCCCCGAAAGTACACTCCAGTCCAAACCAAAAAAAATATTATTTTCTGTGTTTGTGAATTGTGTGCGCAGTAGCCGCACGTGCATCAACAAAGTAGTGCCAAGCGTGCGCCTGTGTCATAAGTAAAGGGCCGGCTGGCTTGACCGTTAAAGGGTGCTGTAACCCCCAAAGTACACTCCAGTCCAAACCAAAAAAAAAATTATGTTCTGTGTTTGTGAATTGTGTGCGCAGTAGTCGCACGTGCATCAACAAAGTAGTGCCAAGCGTGCGCCTGTGTCATAAGTAAAGGGCCGGCTGGCTTGACCGTTAAGGGTGCTGTAACCCCCGAAAGTACACTCCAGTCCAAACGAAAAAAAAAATTATTTTCTGTGTTTGTGAATTGTGTGCGCAGTAGCCGCACGTGCATCAACAAAGTAGTGCCAAGCGTGCGCCTGTGTCATAAGTAAAGGGCCGGCTGGCTTGACCGTTAAGGGTGCTGTAACCCCCGAAAGTACACTCCAGTCCAAACCAAAAAAAAAATTATTTTCTGTGTTTGTGAATTGTGTGCGCAGTAGCCGCACGTGCATCAACAAAGTAGTGCCAAGCGTGCGCCTGTGTCATAAGTAAAGGGCCAGCTGGCTTGACCGTTAAAGGGTGCTGTAACCCCCAAAGTACACTCCAGTCCAAACCAAAAAAAAAATTATTTTCTGTGTTTGTGAATTGTGTGCGCAGTAGCCGCATGTGCATCAACAAAGTAGTGCCAAGCGTGCGCCTGTGTCATAAGTAAAGGGCCGGCTGGCTTGACCGTTAAAGGGTGCTGTAACCCCCAAAGTACACTCCAGTCCAAACGAAAAAAAAAAATTATTTTCTGTGTTTGTGAATTTTGTGCGCAGTAGCCGCACGTGCATCAACAAAGTAGTGCTAAGCGTGCGCCTGTGTCATAAGTAAAGGGCCGGCTGGCTTGACCGTTAAAGGGTGCTGTAACTCCCGAAAGTACACTCCAGTCCAAACCAAAAAAAAAATTATTTTCTGTGTTTGTGAATTGTGTGCGCAGTAGCCGCACGTGCATCAACAAAGTAGTGCCAAGCGTGCGCCTGTGTCATAAATAAAGGGCCGGCTGGCTTGACCATTAAAGGGTGCTGTAACCCCCAAAGTACACTCCAGTCCAAACCAAAAAAAAAATTATTTTCTGTGTTTGTGAATTGTGTGCGCAGTAGCCGCACGTGCATCAACAAAGTAGTGCCAAGCGTGCGCCTGTGTCATAAGTAAAGGGCCGGCTGGCTTGACCGTTAAGGGTGCTGTAACCCCCGAAAGTACACTCCAGTCCAAACGAAAAATAAAAATTATTTTCTGTGTTTGTGAATTGTGTGCGCAGTAGCCGCACGTGCATCAACAAAGTAGTGCCAAGCGTGCGCCTGTGTCATAAGTAAAGGGCCAGCTGGCTTGACCGTTAAGGGTGCTGTAACCCCCGAAAGTACACTCCAGTCCAAACCAAAAAAAATATTATTTTCTGTGTTTGTGAATTGTGTGCACAGTAGCCGCACGTGCATCAACAAAGTAGTGCCAAGCGTGCGCCTGTGTCATAAGTAAAGGGCCAGCTGGCTTGACCGTTAAAGGGTGCTGTAACCCCCAAAGTACACTCCAGTCCAAACCAATAAAAAAAATTATTTTCTGTGTTTGTGAATTGTGTGCGCAGTAGCAGCATGTGCATCAACAAAGTAGTGCCAAGCGTGCGCCTGTGTCATAAGTAAAGGGCCGGCTGGCTTGACCGTTAAAGGGTGCTGTAACCCCCAAAGTACACTCCAGTCCAAACCAAAAAAAAAATTATTTTCTGCGTTTGTGAATTTTGTGCGCAGTAGCCGCACGTGCATCAACAAAGTAGTGCCAAGCGTGCGCCTGTGTCATAAGTAAAGGGCCGGCTGGCATGACCGTTAAAGGGTGCTGCAACTCCCGAAAGTACACTCCAGTCCAAACCAAAAAAAAAATTATTTTCTGTGTTTGTGAATTGTGTGCGCAGTAGCCGCACGTGCATCAACAAAGTAGTGCCAAGCGTGCGCCTGTGTCATAAGTAAAGGGCCGGCTGGCTTGACCATTAAAGGGTGCTGTAACCCCCAATGTACACTCCAGTCCAAACCAAAAAAAAAAATATTTTCTGTGTTTGTGAATTGTGTGCGCAGTAGCCGCACGTGCATCAACAAAGTAGTGCCAAGTGTGCGCCTGTGTCATAAGTAAAGGGCCGGCTGGCTTGACCGTTAAAGGGTGCTGTAACCCCCGAAAGTACAGTCCAGTCCAAACCAAAAAAAAAATTATTTTCTGTGTTTGTGAATTGTGTGCGCAGTAGCCGCACGTGCATCAACAAAGTAGTGCCAAGCGTGCGCCTGTGTCATAAGTAAAGGGCCGGCTGGCTTGACCATTAAGGGTGCTGTAACCCCCGAAAGTACACTCCAGTCCAAACCAAAAAAAAAATAATTTTCTGTGTTTGTGAATTGTGTGCGCAGTAGCCGCATGTGCATCAACAAAGTAGTGCCAAGCGTGCGCCTGTGTCATAAGTAAAGGGCCGGCTGGCTTGACCGTTAAGGGTGCTGTAAACCCCGAAAGTACACTCCAGTCCAAACGAAAAAAAATAATTATTTTCTGTGTTTGTGAATTGTGTGCGCAGTAGTCGCACGTGCATCAACAAAGTAGTGCCAAGCGTGCACCTGTGTCATAAGTAAAGGGCCGGCTGGCTTGACCGTTAAGGGTGCTGTAACCCCCGAAAGTACACTCCAGTCCAAACCAAAAAAAAAATTATTTTCTGTGTTTGTGAATTGTGTGCGCAGTAGCCGCACGTCCATCAACAAAGTAGTGCCAAGCATGCGCCTGTGTCATAAGTAAAGGGCCGGCTGGCTTGACCGTTAAAGGGTGCTGTAACCCCCAAAGTACACTCCAGTCCAAACCAAAAAAAAAATTATTTTCTGTGTTTGTGAATTGTGTGCGCAGTAGCCGCATGTGCATCAACAAAGTAGTGCCAAGCGTGCGCCTGTGTCATAAGTAAAGGGCCGGCTGGCTTGACCGTTAAAGGGTGCTGTAACCCCCAAAGTACACTCCAGTCCAAACCAAAAAAAAAATTATTTTCTGTGTTTGTGAATTTTGTGCGCAGTAGCCGCACGTGCATCAACAAAGTAGTGCCAAGCGTGCGCCTGTGTCATAAGTAAAGGGCCGGCTGGCTTGACCGTTAAAGGGTTCTGTAACCCCCAAAGTACACTCCAAACCAAAAAAATATATATTTTCTGTGTTTGGGACTTGTGTGCACTGTGGCTGCACGTGCATCAACAAAGGAGCAGCGCCAAGCGTGCGCCTGTGTCCCATAAGTAAAGAGCCGGCTGGCTCATTTCTTAAAGGGTGGTGTAACCCACAAAGTGCACTACTCTCCAGCAAAAATAAAAAAATATTTTCTGTGTTTGTGTGCGCTTTAGCCGCACGTATATATATCAATATAACATAAATGGAGGACCAAACTTTCTCCGATAAAAATAAAATAGGGAAAGATCAAGAACCACTTCCTCCTAGTGCTGTTGCTGCTGCTGGGAGTTGTTCATCATCCCAGAGAGGAAGTAGGAACATCACTACTTTTACTAAACAATTGACCCTCCAACAGTCCCTAGCGATGAGGATGAAGTACGACAGCAGTCATCCTGAAGCAAAATGTATAACTGAGGCCTTGACTGCTATGTTGGTGTTAGACGTGCGTCCGGTATCCGACATTAGTGCAGTGGGATTTAGACAATTGATGGAGGTAGTGTGTCCTCTCGGTTCCAAATCCCGTCTAGATTCCACCTGCATCCTCAAAGCAGCAGCGACAAGCGTGCGTCTGTCTGTTAAAGGGTGGTGACACCCTCAAAGTGTGCTACACAAACAATTAAAATATTGTTCTTTTTTTTTCTGTCTTTGTGAATTGTGTGGGCTGTAGCCGCACCTGCATCCTCAAAGCAGCAGCGACAAGCGTGCGTCTGTCTGTTAAAGGGTGGTGACACCCTCAAAGTGTGCTACACAAACAATTAAAATATTGTTCTTTTTTCTGTCTTTGTGAATTGTGTGGGCTGTAGCCGCACCTGCATCCTTAAAGCAGCAGCGACAAGCGTGCGTCTGTCTGTTAAAGGGTGGTGACACATTCAAAGTGTGCTACACAAACAATTAAAATATTGTTCTTTTTTCTGTCTTTGTGAATTGTGTGGGCTGTAGCCGCACCTGCATCCTTAAAGCAGCAGCGACAAGCGTGCGTCTGTCTGTTAAAGGGTGGTGACACCCTCAAAGTGTGCTACACAAACAATAAAAATATTCTTCTTTTTTCTGTCTATGTGAATTGTGTGGGCTGTAGCCGCACCTGCATCCTTAAAGCAGCAGCGACAAGCGTGCGTCTGTCTGTTAAAGGGTGGTGACACCCTCAAAGTGTTCTACACAAACAATTAAAATATTGTTCTTTTTTTTTCGGTCTTTGTGAAATGTGTGGGCTGTAGCCGCACCTGCATCCTTAAAGCAGCAGCGACAAGCGTGCGTCTGTCTGTTAAAGGGTGGTGTAACTCTCAAAGTGCTCCAAAAAATAAAAAACTATTTTTTTAATGTGTTTGTGACTTGTGTGCGATGTAGCCGCACTTGCATCCTCAAAGCAGCAGCGACAAGCATGCGTCTGTCTGTTAAAGGGTGGTGACACCCTCAAAGTGTGCTACACAAACAATAAAAATATTCTTCTTCTTTTTTCTGTCTTTGTGAATTGTGTGGGCTGTAGCCGCACCTACATCCTTAAAGCAGCAGCGACAAGCGTGCGTCTGTCTGTTAAAGGGTGGTGACACCCTCAAAGTGTGCTACACAAACAATTAAAATATTGTTCTTTTTTCTGTCTTTGTGAATTGTGTGGGCTGTAGCCGCACCTGCATCCTTAAAGCAGCAGCGACAAGCATGCGTCTGTCTGTTAAAGGGTGGTGACACCCTCAAAGTGTGCTACACAAACAATTAAAATATTGTTCTTTTTTTTTCGGTCTTTGTGAAATGTGTGGGCTGTAGCCGCACCTGCATCCTTAAAGCAGCAGCGACAAGCGTGCGTCTGTCTGTTAAAGGGTGGTGACACCCTCAAAATGTGCTACACAAACAATAAAAATATTCTTCTTCTTTTTTCTGTCTATGTGAATTGTGTGGGCTGTAGCCGCACCTGCATCCTTAAAGCAGCAGCGACAAGCGTGCGTCTGTCTGTTAAAGGGTGGTGACACCTCAAAGTGTTCTACACAAACAATTAAAATATTGTTCTTTTTTTTTCGGTCTTTGTGAAATGTGTGGGCTGTAGCCGCACCTGCATCCTTAAAGCAGCAGCGACAAGCGTGCGTCTGTCTGTTAAAGGGTGGTGTAACCCTCAAAAGTGTGCTCCACAAACAATAAAAATATTCTTTTTTTTTTTCTGTCTTTGTGAATTGTGTGGGCTGTAGCCGCACTTGAATCCTCAAAGCAGCAGCGACAAGCATGCGTCTGTCTGTTAAAGGATTACATCGGCGACAGCATCCAAGTAGGCATGTCAGACAGTCCGTACCTGTACTGGCAGGAAAAAGAAGCAATTTGGAGGTCCCTGTACAAACTGGCTCTATTTTACCTGAGTTGCCCCCCCTCCAGTGTGTACTCCGAAAGAGTGTTTAGTGCAGCCGGGAACCTTGTCAGCGAAAGGCGTAGGAGGTTGCTTCCACAAAATGTGGAGAAGATGATGTTCATAAAATGAATTATCAACACTTCCAGGGAGACCAGCCTCCAGAACGTACAGAGGGACCTGTGGTTCCAGCAGGGACGAATTAATACTCTGTGAGGATGAGGATGTACACACTGAAGAGGGTGAGGAATCGGTGGATGAGGAGGATGAGGATGACATCTTGCCTCCGTAGAGCCAGTTTGTGCAGGGACAGATAAATTGCCAGCTTGTTTTGTGGGGGCCCAAACGAACCAATCATTTCAGCCACAGTTGTGTGGCAGACCCTGGCGCTGAAATGATTGGTTTGTTAAAGTGTGCATGTCCTGTTTATACAACATAAGGGTGGGTGGGAGGGCCCAAGGACAATTCCATCTTGCACCTCTTTTTTTTCTTTGCATTATGTACAGTTTGGGGCCTAGTTTTTCAATGCCATCCTGTCTGCCACTGCAGTTTCACGCCTAGATGGGTCACGTGTTTGTGCCGCCCACTCGTGTCGCTTAGCTTAGTCATCCAGCTACCTCGGTGCAACCTTTAGGACATAAAAACACTATTGTGAGGTGTGAGGTATTCAGAATAGACTGGAAATGAGTGGAAATTAAGGTTATTGAGGTTAATAATAGCATAGGAGCAGAAAAACCTACAAATTCTGTGATTTTAGCTGTTTTTATGCTTTTTTTCAAAAAAATACAGATCCAAAACACAAAACCCAGAACCCAAAACACGGAAGGGTGGTTTTGGCAAAACCAATCCAGATCCAAAACACGAAGAAAGATCCAGATCCAAAACCAAAACACAAAAAGTGGCCGGTGCACACCCCTAATGTATGTATGTATGTGTAGTATGTGTATATATATGTATATATATATATATATATATATATTTGGGGATTCTCTCCTATACTTATTATTGCATTTGTGAACCTCTGTGCTGTTTGAGACTTTATTTGAGATCTTGCTGATTATCATTCTTTTGTGAATAAATTCTAGTTTACTTTTATCCTGTGTTACTGAGTTTTATGGAAAGGTCATTCCTAAGACCACCCCAGTTTATTGTGCCTAGTAGGCCTGCCTCCCTTCAGGAGTCTAGAGTGTTGGCAGCCGTGACATTTCCGTAGCTTGGTGCATATGGAAAATGCTGTCAAACCCCAGGAAACAGCATTTTCTGAGGTTTGACCGAATTTTTTGCATCGATACATCCTGCCCAATAACGGCAAAGGTATACTCTTGTCCTTGACGGTGTGAGGACTTCCGGGTTTATGACCTGGGAGTCCTTCTGCGCATGTGTGGCTGTTGGCCTGCGTATGCACAAGCCATGGGGGACTCTATGAGGGATCCAATTTAAGTATCAAAATGCGTAATACAGGAGATATTGCAGATATCTCCTACGAAAGTTGCAGCAACATTATACACCTCCAACCCCATACAATGAATGTGAACATAGCGATTGTTCTACAGTATTTATCAAGCTCCACAAATAAAGTTTTTTTATACTTGTTTTTGATAGCAAATACCATCTACAGATGGTGTCACAGATTCTTTCCTATGGTAAGAGAAATTGGGCAGAGGACAGAGGCGTCAACAGGTCCGGTGACACCCGGTGCACACTGTATTTGCCCCTGAGAAGGGACCATGGCCTAAAATAAAATGGATGTGGTCTATCTGGAAATCCCGATCACATCACTCCGGGCAGGGCCGGATTAAGGTCTGTGGGGGCCCCTGGGCAACAAACTTGTGGGGGCCCCTTATGCAATGTCCCCAGTAGCAGTGCCCCTTATGCAGTTCCCCCAGTAATGGTCCCCCCTATGCAGTGCACACTGTAGTAATGCCCCTTATATAATGCCCCCAGTAGTGCCCCCAGACCCAGTAGTGGTCCCCCCCTATGCAGTGCCCCCAGTAATGGTCCCCCATATGCAGTGCCCACTGTAGTAATGCCCTTATGCAATTCCCCCAGAAGTGGTCCCCCTATGCAGTACCCCTTATATAATGCCCCCAGTAGTGGTCCCCCTATACAGTGCCCCTTATAAAGTGCCCCCAGACACAGTAGTGGTCCCCCCTATTGCCCCCAGTAGTTGCCCTCCTATACAGAGGGGCCAGTAGTTGTCCCCACTATGCATTGACCCTAGAAAACACCCCCCAGTGCCCCCATGAAACGGCCCCCTATACAGTGCCTCCTATAGCGGCCCCCCTATGCAGCGCCCTCTGTAGTGGCCTCCTCCCCTATGCAGTCCCTTGTAGCTGCCCTTCCCCCCATGCAATGACCTCTGTAGCGGCCCCTCCCCTATGCAGTGTCCCCTGTAGCTGCCCCCCCACCATGCAGTGACCTCTATAGCGGCCCCTTCCCCTATGCAGTGACCTCTGTAGCAGCCCCCTCCCCTATGCAGTGTCCCCTGTAGCTGTCCCCCCATGCAGTGACCGCTGTAGCGGCCCCCTCCCCTATGCAGTGTCCCCTGTAGCTGCCCCCCCCCATGCAGTGACCGCTGTAGCGGCCCCCTCCCCTATGCAGGGACCTCTTTAGCGGCCCCCTCCCTTATGCAGTCTCCCCTGTAGCTGCCCCCCATGCGGTGACCTCTGTAGGGGCCCCCTCCCCTATGCAGTGTCCCCTGTAGCTGCCCCCTCCCCTATGCAGTGTCCCCTGTAGCTGCCCCCTCCCCTATGCACACACAAACAAAACAAAAAATTACCACTTACCTGAATTCCCGCTCCTGACGCAGTCGGCGCTGCCCGCTCCGAGTCCCGGCTCTTCCACTGCACTATGGGAGAGACGTCAGCGTCATGACGTCTATCCCATTATCAGCAGATGCGGGGGAGCCGGAAGTCGGAGCTCATGAGTGAGCTCCGGCTGGCTCCCTCGTTGTGCAGCAGCCAATGAGAATCTGACTCTCATCGGCTGCTGTAACATACACACAGCTGCCGCCGGCGGCTGTGTGTATGTCACTGTGTAGTGTGGACTGCGCTCACTGCGCGGTCTACACTACACTAGCAGAGGGCTCACTAGCGGTGGGTGCAGACAGCGCACCGCTGCTAGTGGGGACCCCTCCGGGTGTGGGGGCCCAGGGATGACCGCCCCTGTCGTCCCTCCCTTAATCCGGCCCTGACTCCGGGGGCATGCCCAGCATCCCTGGAGATGCTGGGCTGCCCCTAGAGACTAGTGCCTGTACTGTCGGTTCCTCCTCTGTGACAGGAGTGCTGCAGGAGAATGTCACACTGCTGCCCCCAGCTCCTATCAATGAGGAGGAGCCGGTATTTTGGTGCCACCCCCTCCGTGCATGACACCCGGGTGCCATTTTCCCAGTGCTCTGTGCATACACTATAGACTCTGGGCACACTCTAGTGCCCAGAGTCTATAACTCCAGTGCTGGCTGCGCACAGCTCAGTGCGCTGCCGTGCAGAGAGGAGGGGGCCCATGTCGGAGACTGCACACGGGCCCCCTCCTCTCTAGAAATGCCCCTGGCTCATCTAATCATAGTATAAAATAAAGTCCCTTGTAGGCGTCTGTCTGTTTGTTTGGGCTAATCTCGAGAACCACTGGACTGATATTGATGCCGTTTGCACTATTCTATAGAACATTTGTGTATGACAAAAGGGAGCCGAGCAGTGATGATTTTAGTGAAGTAAGTTAATGAAAAAAAACGTATGTTTGAGTTCTTTCTTGGCTTACGCTGCCTAAACCGTTAAAGATTTATCACAATGGCCTTTATTTTATACGGTGTAGAGATTGATACATATTATCCTGTTTATCCAGAAAAATTGATGTAAGCACTGTTTACTGGTATAAAGTATAAATGTTTCCCTTTTCTTACCGTTCTTATTTAATTTATGTGAAAAACAATTCTTTAATTTTAAACAAGTCCAGTTCCCTGTAAGATTCTTCTTTGGCATGACAGTAACTAAAGCACAGAGACAGACACTTAAAGTGGCTGGAGTTGACCTACAGTAAGTGGAGACTGTTTTGCTTATGGACAACTTTACATGGCCCTTTTGCATGTCACATCCAAAAAAAATCTTTTTGTGTTGATGTCAGGAGAAAAAATTACTTATGTCATCTACAGTACAAGACTTCAGTTAAAAAAGACTATCGCCGTAAATTCTAAATTGCTCCTGCACGAAGCCAGAATGGGTCGCTAGTTAATAAATAGCCCCAAATAAAACTTAAAAAATTGCTATGATATACTGCCATAATCATTGTTACTTTTCTGGGCCCCGACTACAAGCAATGTTAAATATTCCCTATAAGGTAGCAGCACTGTACAATGTTACTCTATAGCAGGGGTTGAACTACACATCCCTGCAGCATGCCCTGATAGCAAAACTGTGGCAGGGCATGCTGGGATGTGTAGTCCCACAGCAGCTGGTAAGCCACTTATTGCCTAAACCTGCTCTATAGCCACACTCAGGAATTAACTAAGATGTTGACCCAAAGTGCAGATCTCTGTATTGGGAAAAACCATAGGTGACCTTATCCTCCCAAGGTTTTCCTGCTGGGGTTGTGACAAACAATATTCCTTACCTTTAGTAGTCGGATGTCATTCTCATAGGTATTTCTATTGTATTTTGGGTGCAGAATGGATTTTAGGATCTGGAAGATTTGAACGAACCCATCATTTACGCTAATGTTGTGCACACCGAGTCTGACACGCACAGTGTTACTAGGACTGAGATAAAGAGAAATATAGACAAAGGTTACTTATCTACCCACCCTTATAGATAATAAATATTCCACAAATTTTAATGTACAGTATGTGATTAATGTTCTTCTCCTTACAGAATTTGGAAATTGTTGAATAAATAGATAAACAGCCTTTTTACATTTTATGTAATCTATAGTATATAAGTCATGGCTATTGAATATTCCATACACTGGATGTAGGAGTAAATAAGACTAGTGGGTGTTGTTAAATCCACATTTTGCTGTAGATGGTTGGGATTCAAAATGTGTAGCCACTGTTGGGAGAGAGCGGTGCATCCTAACTTCTGTAAATATAAGGCTACCTGGTATTTGTGTGCTACTGTACATGCAAAAGCTGTCAGTGAACTAGGACGAATTGTGTTTCATATGCATGGAGGTAATTAAACACCCGAGCCTGTCGGTGTCGGCCTCTGGAAGAAGGGGCTAGTTGTTTAGCGAGGTAGTGTTGTGGGTGGGGTTAGGTTTGGTTAGCCTATAGGATTGGCAGGGGGTGGGTTTTTCAGTGCAATTCCAGAGTTTCTGCTTGGCAGCCATTTCATAGAAATTTCTCTGATTGGCTATATCTCAACCTCCATCCCTTATAAATTGAGTTGCTTTTCTTGTGGCGGGAAAGAACGGTAGCAGTCGCCATCTGTCTTTGCAGCCTGAGGTGCTCTTCCTTCCAATACATGGCTTAGGCTGATTCTACCCTACTGAGGTCATTGACAACCACCTAACCAGGTGGGCCTCACGTCGTGTCATTGGGGTGGGAGGTGGATACCTTAGGCGTGGTAATCGGCTGGCTGCTCGCCTCCCACTTAGAAGATCGGTGTGAGTATGCAGTTGGTGCTCTTGCATTGTGGGGCCATTCTTTCTGCGCCACCATACTTTGTCTGTCTTTCTTTATTCTTCTATTAGTTCAGTTATACAGTAGATTAAATAGTTTTATTAGTTTAAAAATAAATAAAGCTGACCATCCTTTTCCTTTATACAAGTCTCTCTGTGTCATTATTTCATTATGATTATGGTTGATGGTTTACCCAGCACTGTTAGGAGGGAACACTCATCAGGGAATTGGGAGTTTATTAGTCTATACTAGTTGTATTTAGGATTATTGTTAGGAAAATGTATAATTTTTGGTTTGGTGTGAAATAAAATGTTAAAACATGGTAATTTCATACCTCAGTCATCAGTAGTAGCCTTGGGACGTGAAATTCAAATATAGGGGGTAATGCTGAGACACTGGGCTGGCCCAATGCCCTGACGCAAAGTCATTTTTATGGTTTATGGTGTGTTGCCATGTGCAACAGTTTCCGTGGTCCTGTCTTACGTTCCTCCTTTTGGAGACAAATCCAATTAAGCAGCACAGATATTCTTACTTTTTTAAAAGGCCATGTTCTGGAAATGCTGGTGGGGTCCCAGGATGATGACAGATGCTGTGGCAGTTGGATATGCAGCCGGCTGATCGCTGTGAGCAGGAGGAAGTCACAGAGAGGGAAGATCTCCTGAAGAAAAGAAGAAGAGCCAGCGAAAGAAGGAGTCCCGGCAGGAGAAAGTAGATGGAAGATGCCAGAAGGGCCAATAGCCAGATGGGCCGGTTGGGTCAGTGCTGCGAGGCCCCCCGTTGCCAAAGCTCCCTGCCACCGAGGTCCTTGCTGCTGCCAGTTCGCCCACATACCCCAACTGCCAGTAGAATACAAAGCGCGATGTCCCCCATCGCCAGTATCATACATTGCGCACGCCACCACCCGGCATCAGGGTGCAACATCATCACGCACACCGGGTGTCACTCAGCATTCTGGGAGGAGCGTTACTGCTGATAGGGAGAGCGGAGATGCGCACCTGACAGCTCTGGCTTGGTTGGTTTGATGAGGAGTCTGGGTTCTGCAGTGCTTTGTCCCTCAGCCAGCAGCTGCCAGTTGGAGACAGTGGAGAGGGGTGTGGAGAGTCTGTGCCTGTGCCTGCCCTATCACTGTTGTCTCTGTGGACTAACGTTAGTAATAATTATTATATTATAAACACTACACTTGATCTAGTCTGACTGTACTACTGGAAATTATTCATGAATTTTGCTTTGGTAAAGTAGCAAAGCAGAATTCATGGTAATTTCAATACCATCCAATGTGTGGCATAATGTATTTGGGGCATTACTGCATGTGGCATACTGTATAAGGTGCACTACTACTGCACGGCATAGTGCATAAGGGGCACTAATGCATGGTATAATGTATAAGGAGTACTACTGTGTGGCATAATGTGGTATAAGGGCCACTACTACTGTGTTGCATGATGTTTATAAGGAGTACTACTGTGTGGCATAACGTGAATGGGCTCTGTGTGGCATAACGTGAATGGGCTCTACTGTGTGACGTAACGTGAATACGGGACACTACCGTGCATGTAATGTGACTAAGGTGCACTATGGTGTGGTGTAATGTGACTAAGAGGCATACTTTGAATTGTGGGTACTATTATGTGGTCACGCCCCTTCCCAGCGAAAACCACACCTGTTTTTTGTAGCATGCGCCTTTGGTGCGCACTCTGCCTGCTTCACTTTTGAATGACAACACAAATGCTCTTTTCCAAAAATCTGAAGTTAAGGCTCTGCTTTGGTGTGCACAGATGTGTACTTCTCTGTGTACGGCACCCCTGTCCTAAAAAAATCCTACATTGAACACTATCTAATCCTCTACAACTACTAAGCTAGGGCTTGGTCAATTGGGAAATTACCTTCCCTTTTCTTTGTGTATGACCTATGACATGCCAGCTTTACCTAACAGAAACCAGGGGTGGATTGGGCCTCCGGGACGCCGGGCCGTTTCCCGCTGGGCCGGCCCCTTTTTATGCCCTTTAGGGCCGGCTGCCGCTCTTCCCTCACCCACCCCACTGCCGGCCCAGCTGCAGCACTGCTTCTGGGCATTGCCGGCAACCACCCCTCAGCTTACCCAGCTCTCTGCCACGATTTGACCTTAATAAAAATGCCCGACAGGGGAGATCCCCCATAAGCCATTGCGGAGCCTGTCAGTCATAACTGACGGCTCTGCCTACAGGCTGTCTGTGGCCCGCCTCGGCGCCTTCAGGAGCAGGGCCACCGTCAGGGGGGACTGCAGGGACTGGAGTCCCGAGCCCGGATCCGGATGCTCTACAGAAAGGGGGAAAGGGGGGCCAGCTCCTACCACCTGCGCTTTGCCCTCCTTGAGTGAAGAGAAGGCCCGCTCCAACCTGCATGCCTCGCTTACTACCTGTTTGATTGCCAGGAAACAGATGCTGACACGAGGTGGACCTGTGTGCTTTAAATTCCAGGGCCTATTTTTAGTGTCATCCTTGTATGTTGTGTCTGTACTGTAGGCCAAGTATGTCCTCGCATATGTGTACTACCGTCTGTATATTCCTCTGTTAGTCTTTCTCGATAGGTGGAGTCTGTCTGACACATGTGAGTGTTTTCTGTGCAGTATTTTGTGCAGTATTTTGTGTGTAGAAGAAAAATAATTCTATTACAGGGCACACCCAATGGCTTGGCAATGGTTTTGGATAAAATTTAACTTTTATTAAATTATTATTAAAAGCGAATGATAAAACTTATGTAGTGTGTATTGTTTTATTGTGATTATAAAAATGTCTGTTAAAATGCGGGTATATTGCCCTTCTTGATATTAATATCAACTATTCATTTTGACCTACATGGCGTAGTGTATACTGTATACCATGGAAGGGGGAACCTCCTGCCCAGGGGCCTTATAAGGCCCTCGGAATCATTTGGTCTGGCCCTCTGAGCTTTTTTCTGCTAGCCTCATCTGGCTAGCTGGGTGCCTAGAATGGTACCGTGCAGCCAGAATCTATGCAGCAGTGCCGCCTGGAGCATCCTTAGGTCGCTTCAGGCGGTCACACCGCTGCCCTTACAGCTCCCTGGAGCATCCTCATGATGCTCCGGGCATTGCTGTAATCACCGGCAATTGTGGCCCCACCCCCGTGACTTCAAATGGAGGGGACGTGGCCTGCACCAGGCCAGCGAATAATGTTATTTATGTCAAAATGGCCCTCTGCAGAAAAAAGATTTCCCACCCCTGCTGTATACCAATGTAGCGATACTAAAAGGATATACACCACAGGGATATAAATATGTGTCCTTGCTCATCTAGCTTTAATACGCCATGCAGTGTGATAAGCCTGGCATGAGTGAGCTGTCAAGTGCCGTGCCACTCTGCTAACGATGGGTGTCTTTTGCTTGCCAAAAATGCATCTAAATGGTAATGCGATACGACTAGGACGCAGCTATGTGACATCTGTGTGCGACTGTGTATGTAAATGTAACTTAGAGTGAAGAAAAAAACGAAGCATCATAGCACTTTGTATGCTGACTGAGATACTAAGGGGTCTATTTACTAAACCTTGGATAGAGATAAAGTGAACGGAGAAAAGGTACCAACCAATCAGCTCCTAACTGACATGTCACAGGCTGTGTTGGAAAAATAAGTTAGGAGCTGATTGGCTGGTACCTTATCTCCGTTCACTCTAACTCCATGCATGGCATAGTAATTAGAGCCCTATGTCTCACACCAGGGCTGGCTCTAGGGGTGTTCGACCAGTGCAGTCAAACAGGAGCGCCACCCAATAGAGGGCGCACCCTTACCCAAGATCCCGATTTCAGCGGGACAGTACTGTCACGTTGTTCCACCCGTGGGCCGAAGTGGCCCGCGGATGGTCAAATCGGGAGGTTGGGGACCCCCACCACCGCAGCTGTGTGGCGGTGCCGGACCCCGGAGTACCGTGCATGCTCGCGGCATCCATTCAGTTCCAGGAGATGGCTGGGGAAAGCCCAGCTAATGACGGAGTGCTGGGCTCTCCCCCAGCCTGATGTTATTTGGAGGCATGGCCCGCCTCCAAATAACATCACATGAGGGGCGTGGCCTATGGAATTAGGCCACACCCCCATTTTTGGTGCTTCGACCCCTGGAGCCGGCTCTGTCTCACACAAATTAATCAGCACATTCTTCTGGTGCATCCTAGTTGCAACTTAGATGTATTTTCAGCAAAAAAAAGATGCAAAAAAGAAGCCCGGAGCGAGTCTCACAGGACCAGGTGTGCAAAGAAGGTCTGTTTGGCGAGACTGAAGCAAAGATTTGCTAGGACACATCTGTACACCACACCATTTAGATCAAATGAATAGGTGATATTAATATCAAAGGTCAATATACTATATTTTAACTAGGGATGTGCAGGCTCGGATAGGTTCGAGTTTGCACGTGGAGTTCGGATTTTTCCCTCCAAAAAAACGGAACTCAGAACGAGGCAAAACGTCATCTTACATGGACGAACATCATCATTCCTGGACAAAAGACCAGGAATGATGATGTTCGTCCATGTAAGATGACGTTTTGCCTCGTTCTGAGTTCCGTTTTTTTGGTGGGAAAAATCCGAACTCCACGTGCAAACTCGAGCCTATCCGAGCCTGCACATCCCTAATTTTAACAGACATTATTATTATTATAATCACTATAAAAACTACACATATAATAAGTTTTATAATTTGCTTTTAATAATAATATAATAAAAGTAAAGTTTTATCTAAATCACGAGTTATTGTGTGTGCCCCATAATATAATTATTTTTCTTCTACACTCAAAATAGTAGACATTGTTCAAGGGAGCACCACCCAGATAACTATATAATAGATAATACTCATATTCTGTATATATCCTGGGTGACAGTCTAATATTGCATAATGAATATATCTAGTATGGATACTCCTTTCTGTTGCATGTGGGTGCTAGGACAGACTGAGGGCGCTTCTTGTATGTCGGTTAGATAGTCAGGTGGGCACTTCTGGCAACGTTCACCTTAGCGTGCAAGCACACATAGGTTACAGCCGCTGTCTGAGGTGCTAGCACTAAGGATGATGATATCCTCCTGACCCACAATCTGATCTGAAGGACTCTTTCTTGTTGTTGATGTCTTAACATCTTGTAGTTGCCTGGTCCTTACAGCTTTCTTTTTAAAGGTGTATACTGGATCCAATGAGCCATCTCACACTTGCACTCTTTGAAAACTAACTGGCTTGGCAAGCAATAAAACTACTCTTGCTGTGAGCCAGTGTTGCCAGGGAGTAGCCCTCAGCTGCCCAGTGACTTCTTTTTTTTAATAAACTGCTGTAAGAATATTTTTTATTGCTGCAATAAACTATAGACCACTTGGGCTCCATTGTAAATAACTTGGATACTGACACATGCTACAAGCTCTGATATACAGTAGTAATATGTGTTGGAAATCTGATACTGTAAACTGTCTACATGATGTGGGCAGTGCTGTGTGTAACACTTTGGATAGTACAACATTGCTTACGTGTTCTCTACGCAGTGTGCTGCAGTGAGCACCCATCTTCTGTGAATAAGTGATCCCCCACAATCACCTTTTCCATTCTTCAGCAAATATGCCATGTATGGTCTGGAATGAGGTTTGGCTTCATGACCTCCAACAATCTTGGATGCTCCTGTATAAACAATGTGGCCAAACAGTCAGGCAAGTTGTATGTTATGCTGCCCAGTGGTCAAAGTGGGAATTTTGAAGTGGGGGTATGGAAAATCCAAGGTTGTACTTATGTGCGCGCCGAATGTGCGCATGCACTGGAAATTGGGACGTGGCCACTTTAATAGGATGCGTATCCTTACAGCGCACTCCTTTTTCATCAGTATAGTATACCACACTGTAGTACCAGTTATACACACTATGCCACACAATAGTAGTGCCCCATATACAATGCCCACAGTAGTAGTGCTCCTTATACAAAGTACACAATAGTAGTGCCCCCCTATGCAGTGCCCATGGTAGTAGTACCCCTATACATTGTCCACAGTAGTAGTGCCCTTTATACATTGTCCAAAGTAGTTGTGCCCTATATACATTGCCCACAGCAGTAGTGCCCTTTATACATTGCCCACAGTAGTAGTGCCCTTTATACATTGCCCACAGTAGTAGTGTCCCTTGTAGTAGTGCCCCCTATACATTGCTCATGGTAGTAGTGCGCCCTATGCATGGCCTACAGTAGTAGTGTCCCTTGTAGTAGTGCCCCCTATACATTGTCCACAGCAGTTGTGCCCTATATATATTGCCCACAGTAGTAGTGCCCTTTATACATTGCCCACAGTAGTAGTGTCCCTTGTAGTAGTGCCCCCTATACATTGCTCATGGTAGTAGTGCCCCCTATGCATTGCCCACAGTAGTAGTGTCCGTTGCAGTAGTGCCTACTATACATTGCCCACAATAGTAGTACTGCCCCTATACATTTCCCACAATAGTAGTAATGTCCCTTGTAATGGTGCCCCTATACATTGGCCACAATAATAGTGCCAACTATATATTGCCCACAGTAGTAGTGCCCCTTGTAATAGTGCCCCCTATACATTGCTCACAGTAGTAGTATCCCTTGTAGTAGTTCTCCCTATTCATTACCCTCAAGAGTAATAGTGCCCCCAATACATTGGCCACAATAATAGTGCCTACAGTAATAGTAGTGCCCCTTGTAGCACTGCCCCTTGTAATAGTAGTGCCCATAGTAGTAGTAGTGGTGCCCCCTACATACACATAAAGACACACAGACAGACACACACAAGCATACTTACCTGAAGCCTCGCTCCTGCACCCATCGCCATCTGACAGCTCCTCGTTCTGCACTGTTGGAGAGCGAGAGACATAATGACGTCTCTCCCAACACCTATTGTGGGAGTCGGAGCTTAGGAGTAAACTGCTGCCTCCGGCTGCAGGGAGGGAGCCTCCGGGTGCCCGCTGGTACACTTTGAGCACTGATGCTGCCTCTATTATAGATGAGTTTTCTGATGCTCTGAATTAGTTGCATGTATGTCTACACCTGGGGCCATTCATGTTGTTACAAATTTGTTCATGCTACTTCCACTTCGCATATAGGCCCTGATTCAGAGCCGGACGCTCTGACCAGAGCGCTCGCTCTGAATCAGGGCCCACCTCCATTAATATGGAGCGTCCTCCTGGACGCTCGTATAGCTGTGGGTCACCACCCACAGCATATACGAGCATGCAACAAGATGGTTGCGATGGTCTTGACCATCGCGACCATCGAAACTGCGAGCAAAAGCCTGCTCAACCGCAAGGCCAGGAGTGATTTTGGCTCTATCAGAGCCAAAATCACTCCCACTGACATCACTAGTGATGTCAGTGGGGCCGGCCTCAGACGGTAGCCGTTCCCTTGGGGACCATCGACCCATCAACCCACTTGCGAGCAGACAGCCGCTCGCGAGTGGGTCTGAATGAGGGCCATAGATAACAATGAGTTATCTAAAAGCCGTTATTTTACTACTTATATCATACTTGGTGCACTTATTTAATTTGTAATGTTTTGGATGGGTCATTAGAAATAATGCTCTATGGTGGTAACAGTGGCTGAGTGGCACAGAGAGGGAGAGAGGGTACAAATTACCCGGGCCTGGTGAGGCATAGAACAGAATAGGAAGGTTTTATCAAGAGAGCAAAACAAGAAGAAAGATGTCTTTTTGGGGCATTCTTTGTTATATTATTTAAAATTGTACTTTTAATTGGATATACTGTATATTAAAATTAATGGCATAATTATTGCTCATAGGGAGAGAGACTTTCCTAAAATTACCATATTGGCTTTAATTATAAAGTTGTAAATACAATTAATGATGGACAGAATTGTTCATTATAAAAATTGGGTGAAAATATTTTACATAACACATATGCTACTGTGGTGAGAGGGATTGTCTTCCACCTGAATTACCCACATTCTGGTGGAATCAGCTCCCTCCAAGGGAGGCTAGAGTGAAACCTGTGCATTCTGCATTAGCAGTGAAGGTGTGGAATTCCAGGTTTTCACATTTACACAGAACCTGCTTGAATAATCGCTGAAGGGTTTAAAACTCTCACACACCTGATGCTCATTGCCCTGATGCTGAGTAGCAGCCAGGAAGTAGGGACAGTGTTGTAGTGGCAGGGTCCAAGGGCTATACTGGGAGAGCATGCCCAAATTGTGGCTGCAAGCCACTATTAACTGATTAGCACAAGGAGTGCTGAGACTTTTATTTTTGTTTGTTTATTTTATGTTATGTGCCTGTAGGTGTGCAGGCCTAAACTCATGTATGCTGAGGTGCTGTGTTTGCTGCTATTAAAAAGCCACTGGAGTCCTCATTTCAATACCCCGTATTACACTACTTAATCAGTGTTACTTATTAGACATTAATTAGTATATGTGTTACATTATAACCCCCCTTTTACAACTGTAAAGGGTAATCAGGTTACTAACTCCCGTATAGTCTACTGTACCCACCCTTAACCTCCCTCTAAGTGGTGTACCTTTATTTTATCAGTACTTCCACCCAAGTATTGGTTGTCGGTATGGGCCTACTTGGGAAAACCCATAGTACATACATATTGGACTTGCCTATGTCAGCCCAAGGATACACTCAAGTATTAATATTACTCCCTATAGTGTAGTGTGTAGAAGGGGCATGTTAGTTGAAAACAGTATTATAACACAAATACATCTGTTCCTTATTCCTTTTGGATGCTTGCATCACACCTCCAGGAAAGTAAACATAATTACATAATACATATAACGTTCTTTACATTGATGAAATTCCAAGTAAATAAGAACATACATTCACCTCCTTATATGACATAACAGTGTACTGTGTTGTATATTGACATACATATGTTTATCTGAACAATGCAGTAACATCATGCATAAATAATAACAATATAGCAATGTACATATCCTCCTTAATACTAAAGGTGCATACACACCCAATGATTTTTTGAACGATTATCGTTTAACTATATCGTTTAACGATAATCGTTTGAAAAAATCGTTCACTTTCTGAGTCAAACGATGAACGATTATTGTTCATGCGCGTTCACGTTTGTAGTTTGTAGTTCAGTCAGACTTGTCAACTCAACGATTTTTATTAAGTTAATATGCAAAAATCGTTTGTAGTTCATAAAAATCGTGCATTACATTTAAATGAACATAGTAAATGAACAACTTTAGTAAACGATTTTAGTTAATTTTTTCAAGGTAGAAAATCATTTACTAAAATCGTTCATTAACTCAATCGTTGTGTGTGTATGCAGCTTAAGTTCTAAATGTCCGGTTGCAGTTCCTTAGTAAGGTAAGTATTTCACGTGAATATAACACTCTTCCCTCCTGAGTGTTAATTTTTTGTTTCGTTGTTTTAGAGATAACAATATATTTAACCCAAGATGCAGAAATAGTTCCTGTGGATCTCTGCTATCAGAAGCCAAAACTGAATAGTTACTTTACTGGGTGATCAAATGTCAATATACCAGTTTTCAGCTTTGTTTAAATAAGTGCAGTAAACTATTCCCTCCCCCAACTCTTTAGTCAGTCTGGTATTAATGAGATAGCATTAGAGTTATAGTACATGAGGCTAGTAACTGCAGGTAACACGGCCTGCTATTGGTGTGACTGCCCAGCTCTCTTCCTCACTATACCGTAGCTGTATGTGTACAGTACATATGATTTACTCACTGACAGCCAATAGTGATGAACCTCTGCTGACTGCTGCTGTGTACAATACCAGGATACCCCTCTTTACTGGGCTGGGAGGACTGGCTATTTGCTGGCAGCTGTCCTCTATATCCTACCTATGCCCGATCAGCTGATGGGGGCTTTAGTCTATTTACAACCGCTACCCTTTAGTTAGAGGTAGATATCTGTTAAGGGGGTGAGCACTCCAGTGCCCTCTCAGACTACTGGAAGCTCCTCTCTCTCTCTCTCTCTCTTTCTCTCTGTCCCTGCCCTTCTTTTTCTAACAGGAACCTCACCACTCCCAGCTAGATCGCTCCGCCTCTTCTACTAGTGTGTGTGTATATCCCATACACTGAGGCATATCCTCACCAAAGAAAGAAGTACCATATAAACTTCCATGTAAATACACAAAATAGATATACCTGTATACATAAATTATAGAAGGGCTATGTACATGAATACAATTAAATACATATACTTTACATCACAAATTGTACATTTATACATTTATAAATATTACAATCATTTATGAGTACAGTACTTATTTTAACCCTTAACCAGGGGTACAATATAAAATATTTTCTCCCCAAAGTAAAATTTTAAATAGTATAACCATTGCAAATAGTGCCCCATCTTATTTTGCTCTCTTGCAAAAACCTTCCTGTTAAGTCAGAAAATGATAAATCCTGGGGAGTGGTGTAACTAGGGTCTTTGGCGCCCAGGGCAAGATGAAAAATAACACACATAAATAGTGGGTGTAGCCACTAAAAAATGGGGGCATGTCAACATGACACACCATCATTTCTCGTCACTCTGGGAACATTCCTTTCCATTCCATATGCACCTTAATGTCCCCAGTAGTAGTGCCCCTTATGCAATGCCCCCACTAGTAGTGTCTCTTTACAATGCCTACTGTAGTAGTGCCCCTTATGCAGTGCCCCTGTAGTAGTGCCCCTTATGCAGTGCCCCCAGTAGTAGTGTCCGCAGTAGTAGTGCTCCTTATGCAATGCCCCCTATGCAGTGCTCCCAGTAGTAGAGCTCCTTGTGCAGTGCCCCTTATACAGTGGCCCCAGCAGTGCCCCATATACAGTGCCCCCAGTAGTTCCCCTTATGCAGTGCCCCCAGTAGTGGCCCTTATGCAGTGCCCCCTTAACACATAAAACACACAGAACACAAAACTATACTTACTCGAATCCCCGCTCCTGCACCCACTGCTGTCCGCTCCTCCCATTCCTCCCACTTGGCACTATGGGAGAGATTTCATGACGTCTCTCCCTTCACTCACTGCGGGAACCAGGAGGCAGAGCTCAGGAGTGAGCTCCAGCCCGATGCCAGCCTTTGGGGCAGCAGCCAATAAGAATCTGTCTGAATCTGATTGGCTGCTAAAACAAACACACCACTGCCGGGTAGTACACTCACTATCAGTGAATGTACTACCCGGCTGCGGTGTGTTTATTCTAGGGTGTAGTGCTGCGTACGACACTGACCTGGATGGCGGCCGGCGACGCCCCCCCTGTCACTGGGTCCTACAGCGCCAAAGGCATGAGCCCCACTCAACTCCCCCTAGTTACGTGACTACCACCAACATACGACACTCATAAAGATTATATCTGTAGGCAGGGGAGCCGAGAGGGGGGAGAGCAGGTACAAATTACCTTGGCCCGGGCTTGCTGCAGGGGCCCGGCGGGGGCCCGGGTTCGGCATTGCTCCCCCCTCTTATATCACACAGCAGCCTAGCACACGCTGCTGTGTGCTGGGCTGCCCTGGAGACTGCTCACAGCTGCTAAGAAGCAGCCACTGCAGTCTCCTACAGTATGCCTGTGGGGGGATCGATCAAGCTGATTGCACCCCCCACTGGTTATGCGCCGGGTTGAGGGGGCTCTCTGTGCACTCTCTTGCCAGCGCGCAGAGCAGCTTAGCGGCGGTACACATTTTTTTTAACCTAAGGGGGCATGCCCACGCCTCCCGTGATTAGGCCACATCCCCTTTTTTACTGGGGCCCAGCGCGGCTCTTGACAGGCCTGTCCATAGGCCACGGACTGTTAGCACACTTATACAGTGTGGGGATTGTAAAATGAAGGGAGTATGGGGCAAATTTACTAATGTGAGAGTTTTTAGAAGTGGAGATGTTGCCCAGAGCAAACAATCAGATTCTAGCTTCTAGAACAGGGGTCAGGGAACAGGGGTAAATTATCCCACATGGGGTAAAAATTAAATTCCTGGGGGTAATGGATGGATATAGATAATATATATATTCTATAATATAGAATGATTCATATGCATGCCTGGCTGTGCCACAGATAGGCTCTAAGCCGGATGCCCGCTCAGATGTTATTACCAGCGGGCGCCTGGCTCCTTCCCTGCAGCGCCGCATCAGCCGGAGGCTGGAGTTCTCTTCTGAACTCCAGCTTCCGGCTCTCTCCATGCACACTATGGGAAAGACGTCATGACATCTCTCCCATAGTTCCGAGGACAGGATGGCGGTGGATGCAGAAGCGGGGATTAAGGTAAGTGGTTTTTTTTGGTACTAATGACACTGCAGGGGCATTATATGGGGGCACTACTACAGGGGCATTATATGGGGGCATAACTACAGGGGCATTATATGTGGGCACTGATACAGGGGCATAACTATGGGGGCACTACTACATGGGATTATATGGGGGAACTACTACAGGGGCATAACTATGGGGGCACTACTACAGGGGCATTATATGGGGGCACTACTACAGGGGCATTATATGGGGGCACTACTATATGTTTTCCTTCCTTTCAAATCAAGGGAGAAACGTCAGTGTATCTAAATATATTTTGGGGTAAAAGGTAAAAAAGTTCCCTGACCCCCTGTTCTAGAAGGTGCGAGTTAAATGTTAAGTAGAATCTGATTGGTTGCTATGGGCAACATTTCCACTTCTAAAAATTCTCCGTTTAGTAAACATAGTATTCTCATACTATGAATAAATTGTATAATTTTAATAATCTGAACCATTTTTTTTGGCTCAATATCTTCTCCCATTATGTTATTTTTTTAGCTGGTTTGGACATTATATTTAGAGAAATGGACTGAGAGAAAGTCATTGTACAGGTATGGTGATGTGTCTGTCTAAGATGATGTTCCTCAACTTTTTTGTGATTCTCAATCCACTAATAGCTGTATAAATTCTAAATTGGTGTGATGGGTGTAACTAATAAGTTTTGCTTAAGCTGGCACCAAACTTTGTAGGCATGGTGCAAAAGAAATCAGACAATTCAATTTTTTTTTAAAATAGGGCCTTTCACCAGTAAACCCCATTAATTTGCTGATTTGTACTTGCACTCAGGGGCACTGAGAGAGGGGGGGTGGGTACAAATTACCCGGGCCCAAGCTTCCTAAGGGGCCCAGCGGGGGCCCGGGTCCTATGCCGCCCCCCCCTCCCTCACAGCAGCCCAGCACACAGCGTGTACTGAGCTGCAGTGGGAGACTGCTTGTGGCTGCTGAGCAGCAGCCACATCAGTCTCCTATGCTTGTGAGGGGGAGCAATCACACTGATCGAGCGCCCCCTCACCAGAGCGCAGCGCCACTATGTGGCGCTGAAAATAAATTTTTTCCCTGAAGGGGGCGTGGCCATGCCTCCCGCGATTAGGCCATGCCCCCTGTTACCCGGGCCCACCGCGGCTCTTGGCAGGCCTGCTTGCGCTCCTCTATGAATAATACTAGAAGACATCTCCTGAGGGGCCCGGTGAGCTGTGGGGAAGGAATGACCCCCTTTGTAGCATGCACGCTGCAGAGAGGGACATTTCTCCTCCACAGCTTGCTGGGCAGCCCTTCAGGCAATGCTGAGTTGTTTCAGTTGATTGTCTTGGATACAACCAGCCCTGCTGCATCAGGGCAATGACAATAAATCACTGTATCTGCTCATATAAAGACTTCAAAGTACAAGCACACAATGCAAGCAAAAGGGATGTGTAGCCTCCATTTAGAGTGGTGGGTACCTATATCATATGCAAAATATGATGTTTACTGGATCTTGTAAAATATTATTATTAATTTGTTCATAAATGTACTGTGGTCTTTTAGTTATAAGGAGAGCAGGATTGAATTCAAATATTTATTAATACAAGTTGTGGCCTGGAGGGTTTGAGAGGCCCCCATGCCTAATTTAGGCAGTATTGAGGGGGTTATCTAGGAGTGTCCACCATGCGGTTAGCAGTGGGGTGATGTGAAAGTTTCCATGACAACCCATGAGGAGCTATAAATAGCACTGAGGCAAGGGGGGTGACAGTTAAGGTGCATACACACTGGGCGATAAAGTGGACAACTGAACGATAACAATATTGTTATCGTTAAGGTGTCCACTTTATCGTCCATTATTAACCCCAAAAAGATAAACGATAATGACGACGTGCGTTCCCGCGGGTCGTTCGTCATTATTGTTCATCGGGCTGACATGCAGGCCAACCTGACGATCTCGTTAGGTTGCTGCATGTCAGGGAATGGGGGAGAGAGCCCGGCGCTGAATGATATCATTAATGATATCGTTCAGCGGCTGTGCTCAATGTCATCAACGACTTTGAGCACAGCCTGCCGGGGACAACTCTACACGATATCGCTCAGGGAGCATATCGCGTAGTGTGTACGCACCATTAGTGGTGAGGTGACTGACTGAACAGGGAGAGACCTGTTGGCTCCCCTACATATGGTGAGGGGAAAGGGGGTGCAGCTCCTGAGGTAATGGCCTAAATGAGGGGACAGGCTCCAGCACTGCTAAAACCTGCAGCTGCAACAGAGATATGTGAGGGAGCATCCGCAGAAGATGGACGTCAATGTGTAAGGGGAGAGGATCAGTTTACAGCCCCCAATAGCATTAGTGGGTATATTTGTGGAAGCAGCTGGAGAAAAGGTGCTGACTGGAAGAAATCTGGAGAGGTCAGTACCTGCCCCACTAATTAAAGCAGCCACTCACATCCTGTTGTCTGCTGGTAAATTAGGACACAGCATCAACAAAGTAAATATATGTATATACCCCCTCAGCAAACCAAGGCCCTCATTCAGAGCCGTACGCTCTGAGCAGAGCGCACGCTCTGAATGAGGGCCGGCCTCCTTGAAAATGGAGCGTCCTTCTGGACGCTCGTATAGCTGTGGGTCACCACCCACAGGCTATACGAGCGTGCATTTTGATGGCCGCGATGGTCGAGACCATCGCGACCATCGAAATTGCGAGCCGGAGCCTGCGGTTGAGGTTTTCAAGCTCAGAGCCAAAATCACTCCCACTGACATCACTAGTGATGTCAGTGGGCTGGCTTCTGACGGGAGGCGTTCCCATGGGAACGCCCCCATCAGGGAGGCACGCCCCCGGCACGCCTACCAAAGGGGGCGTGCTGTCAATCAACATCGACAGCACGCCCCCTTTGATCAGACACAACGAGCGAAGGACTTTCCTTTGCTCGTCGCGTCTGGCGCATGCGCACGACGGAGCTCCCTCCGTCGTGCGCATGCTCAGTCCATAACATCGACCCACTTGCGAGCGGACAGCCGCTCGCGAGTGGGTCTGAATCAGGCCCCAAGTTCATACAGTAGATATATGAGTCACTAGTGTTATCAGACTTACTGCCCTTTGTCATTTATATAATTCTGTGACAGGATTGTTTAGTACATCAAGTCAGACTACCTCACTAATATTCGTAGGGAGATCAGGTAGCGGATTATAGTGAAGTTACCTCAGGAGAGGAAGTGGTACTAAGCACAGCTCCAGCCAAACCAACTCCCACATACTGAGCCCATACAGAGCTCTGCCTGATTACAGCTATAATAAGGGAACCTCCTATACTGTACCTTCACATACTAAGCCCATACAGAGCTCTGCCTGATTACAGCTATAATAAGGGAACCTCCTATACTGTACCTTCACACACTAAGGAATGCACCATGGAGAAATTAGCACTAAACTGCTATGACAGCTGTGGCACTTACGCTATAAAGGAGAAAGACATAGACTTCACACCTATTGATAAAATTATCTTCTTGTGAACACTTTAATATCCACCGATATATACTACAGTATATCCATTCCAACCTACATCCGAGGAACAGTGATAACTTTGCTTTGGACACAGGACATTTTCTAACAACCATCCCTTCCAAACCTGGTTTGCACCTTTCAAGTCAACTCTACTGAAGGGGGTCCATAAAACAATTCCAAAAGCTAGTGGAAACTGATAATAGACATCTACAATTATATTTAAAGCAATATCACAATACTATGGTATTGAAATATTAATAGAGTTATGTGTATAGTTATTAGGAAGGGCTGTGTAGAGTGATTAATTAGTTTGAGTCAATTAGCATACGGGAGTAAATTGTATACTCAGCAGGTACAAGGGGGAGGTTTCTATTAAGAGTTGAAGGGTATCATATAACTAAGTAAGACGCTAAGGGGATCAAAGGATCCTATCAGGAGTTATAAAGCCTACTTAATATAAAGTTCACCAATGTAGATTTATAGGTGTGGCCATGTAAGATGAAAACTAGAGGGGAATAATTACATTAATTTAGTTAAAGTATCTAAATTATTATTATTGTTGTACTATTCATTAACCTTGTATTGCATGATACCATTATTAATCCTAGGTGAATCGCAGAGGAGAAGTGTTCCGGACAAATAAACTATTATTTATTTTAGTCATAATATTTATTTTGTGAGTTGTCCTAACATTATAAGAAAGTGTCTTATTACTTAATGTGTTGGTGGGGGACGACCCAAGCCATCCCCTTGAGAATCATTATAAAATAAAGGTTGGGTGGAGGCACAATTTATTGACCCAGAAAGAAAAAGGGTTACATATGTACTAAGACTACACATACCGCAGTGTTAAATCTGCTCCTCCTTCGCCTGTTATCTGTGCTTAGCAGGAGGGAGCTACTGCGACTTGTACTTAGAAATGTCCTGCTGAAGAGGGTGAGTGAAAAGTCAGCCCTCGATGATGACAGGCAGCAGAGCAGGAGACTGGACTCACCCTCCCTGCCGCAATGCTGTAGCAGTGAGACTTTTCTTTTCTCCAAACTTTTTTAAACGGACAGAGCTCAGATCCTGCTTCTTCAGTGCAGGAGGCAGATTATGGCAGCAAGAGGAGATAAAGCCAGTGCTGGGGAAGACACACAATGGTGAGTGACCTCTCATCTCCTCTTAGTAACACCTGGGACACTTAGCACTGCCATAGATGGCTATGGCAGCGCTAAGTGATCCAGGTGCAGCACAATATTGTAGCTAGGGGTGTGCACCGGCCACTTTTCGTGTTTTGTGTTTTGGTTTTGGATCTGGATCTTTCTTCGTGTTTTGGATCTGGATTGGTTTTGCCAAAACCACCCTTCCGTGTTTTGGGTTCTGGGTTTTGTGTTTTGGATCTGTATTTTTTTGAAAAAAAGCATAAAAACAGCTAAAATCACAGAATTTGTAGGTTTTTCTGCTCCTATGCTATTATTAACCTCAATAACCTTAATTTCCACTCATTTCCAGTCTATTCTGAATACCTCACACCTCACAATAGTGTTTTTATGTCCAAAAGGTTGCACCGAGGTAGCTGGATGACTATGCTAAGCGACACGAGTGGGCGGCACAAACACGTGACCCATCTAGGCGTGAAACTGCAGTGGCAGACAGGATGGCATTGAAAAACTAGGCCCCAAACTGTACATAATGCAAAGAAAAAAAAGAGGTGCAAGATGGAATTGTCCTTGGGCCCTCCCACCCACCCTTATGTTGTATAAACAGGACATGCACACTTTAACAAACCAATCATTTCAGTGCCAGGGTCTGCCACACAACTGTGGCTGAAATGATTGGTTCGTTTGGGCCCCCACAAAACAAGCTGGCAATTAATCTGTCCTTGCACAAACTGGCTCTACGGAGGCAAGAAGTCGTCCTCATCCTCCTCATCCACAGATTCCTCACCCTCTTCAGTGTTATGTACATCCTCATCCTCACAGAGTATTAATTCGTCCCTGCTGGAACCACAGGTCCCTCTGTACGTTCTGGAGGCTGGTCTCCCTGGAAGAGTTGATCATTCATTTTATGAACATCATCTTCTCCACATTTTGTGGAAGCAACCTCCTACGCCTTTCGCTAACAAGGTTCCCGGCTGCACTAAACACTCTTTCGGAGTACACACTGGAGGGGGGGCAACTCAGGTAAAATAGAGCCAGTTTGTACAGGGACCTCCAAATTGCTTCTTTTTCCTGCCAGTACAGGTACGGACTGTCTGACATGCCTACTTGGATGCCGTCACCGATGTAATCCTTTAACAGACAGACGCACGCTTGTGGCTGCTGCTTTGAGGATTCAAGTGCGGCTACAGCCCACACAATTCACAAAGACAGAAAAAAAAAAAGAATATTTTTATTGTTTGTGGAGCACACTTTGAGGGTTACACCACCCTCTAACAGACAGACGCACGCTTGTCGCTGCTGCTTTGAGGATGCAAGTGCGGCTACAGCCCACACAATTCACAAAGACAGAAAAAAGAAGAAGAATATTTTTATTCTTTGTGTAGCACACTTTGAGGGTGTCACCACCCTTTAACAGACAGACGCACGCTTGTCGCTGCTGCTTTAAGGATGCAGGTGCGGCTACAGCCCACACATTTCACAAAGACCGAAAAAAAAAGAACAATATTTTAATTGTTTGTGTAGCACACTTTGAGGGTGTCACCACCCTTTAACAGACAGACGCACGCTTGTCGCTGCTGCTTTAAGGATGCAGGTGCGGCTACAGCCCACACAATTCACAAAGACAGAAAAAAGAAGAATATTTTTATTGTTTGTGTAGCACACTTTGAGGGTGTCACCACCCTTTAACAGACAGACGCACGCTTGTCGCTGCTGCTTTGAGGATGCAAGTGCGGCTACATCGCACACAAGTCACAAACACATTAAAAAAATAGTTTTTTATTTTTTGGAGCACTTCGTGAGTTACACCACCCTTTAACAGACAGACGCACGCTTGTCGCTGCTGCTTTAAGGATGCAGGTGCGGCTACAGCCCACACAATTCACAAAGACAGAAAAAAGAAGAAGAATATTTTTATTGTTTGTGTAGCACACTTTGAGGGTGTCACCACCCTTTAACAGACAGACGCACGCTTGTCGCTGCTGCTTTGAGGATGCAAGTGTGGCTACATCGCACACAAGTCACAAACACGTTAAAAAAATTTTTTTGATTTTTTGGAGCACTTTGAGAGTTACAACACCCTTTAACAGACAGACGCACGCTTGTCGCTGCTGCTTTGAGGATGCAAGTGCGGCTACATCGCACACAAGTCACAAACACATTAAAAAAATAGTTTTTTATTTTTTGGAGCACTTCGTGAGTTACACCACCCTTTAACAGACAGACGCACGCTTGTCGCTGCTGCTTTAAGGATGCAGGTGCGGCTACAGCCCACACAATTCACAAAGACAGAAAAAAGAAGAAGAATATTTTTATTGTTTGTGTAGCACACTTTGAGGGTGTCACCACCCTTTAACAGACAGACGCACGCTTGTCGCTGCTGCTTTGAGGATGCAAGTGCGGCTACAGCCCACACAATTCACAAAGACAGAAAAAAAAAGAACAATATTTTAATTGTTTGTGTAGCACACTTTGAGGGTGTCACCACCCTTTAACAGACAGACGCACGCTTGTCGCTGCTGCTTTGAGGATGCAAGTGCGGCTACATTGCACACAAGTCACAAACACATTACAAAAATAGTTTTTTATATTTTGGAGCACTTCGTGAGTTACACCACCCTTTAACAGACAGACGCACGCTTGTCGCTGCTGCTTTAAGGATGCAGGTGCGGCTACAGCCCACACAATTCACAAAGACAGAAAAAAGAAGAAGAATATTTTTATTGTTTGTGTAGCACACTTTGAGGGTGTCACCACCCTTTAACAGACAGACGCACGCTTGTCGCTGCTGCTTTGAGGATGCAAGTGTGGCTACATCGCACACAAGTCACAAACACATTAAAAAAATTTTTTTGATTTTTTGGAGCACTTTGAGAGTTACAACACCCTTTAACAGACAGACGCACGCTTGTCGCTGCTGCTTTGAGGATGCAAGTGCGGCTACAGCCCACACAATTCACAAAGACAGAAAAAAAAAGAACAATATTTTAATTGTTTGTGTAGCACACTTTGAGGGTGTCACCACCCTTTAACAGACAGACGCACGCTTGTCGCCGCTGCTTTAAGGATGCAGGTGCGGCTACAGCCCACACATTTCACAAAGACAGAAAAAAAAAGAACAATATTTTAATTGTTTGTGTAGCACACTTTGAGGGTGTCACCACCCTTTAACAGACAGACGCACGCTTGTCGCTGCTGCTTTGAGGATGCAGGTGGAATCTAGACGGGATTTGGAACCGAGGACACACTACCTCCATCAATTGTCTAAATCCCACTGCACTAATGTCGGATACCGGACGCACGTCTAACACCAACATAGCAGTCAAGGCCTCAGTTATACGTTTTGCTTCAGGATGACTGCTGTCGTACTTCATCCTCATCGCTAGGGACTGTTGGAGGGTCAATTGTTTAGTAAAAGTAGTGATGTTCCTACTTCCTCTCTGGGATGATGAACAACTCCCAGCAGCAGCAACAGCACTAGTAGGAAGTGGTTCTTGATCTTTCCCTATTTTATTTTTATCAGAGAAAGTTTGGTCCTCCATTTATGTTATATTGATATATATACGTGCGGCTAAAGCGCACACAAACACAGAAAATATTTTTTTATTTTTGCTGGAGAGTAGTGCACTTTGTGGGTTACACCACCCTTTAAGAAATGAGCCAGCCGGCTCTTTACTTATGGGACACAGGTGCACGCTTGGCGCTGCTCCTTTGTTGATGCACGTGCAGCCACAGTGCACACAAGTCACAAACACAGAAAATATATATTTTTTTGGTTTGGAGTGTACTTTGGGGGTTACAGAACCCTTTAACGGTCAAGCCAGCCGGCCCTTTACTTATGACACAGGCGCACGCTTGGCACTACTTTGTTGATGCACGTGCGGCTACTGCGCACACAATTCACAAACACAGAAAATAATTTTTTTTTTGGTTTGGACTGGAGTGTACTTTCGGGGGTTACAGCACCCTTTAACGGTCAAGCCAGCCGGCCCTTTACTTATGACACAGGCGCACACTTGGCACTACTTTGTTGATGCACGTGCGGCTACTGCGCACACAATTCACAAACACAGAAAATAATTTTTTTTTTGGTTTGGACTGGAGTGTACTTTCGGGGGTTACAGCACCCTTTAACGGTCAAGCCAGCCGGCCCTTTACTTATGACACAGGCGCACACTTGGCACTACTTTGTTGATGCACGTGCGGCTACTGCGCACACAATTCACAAACACAGAAAATAATTTTTTTTCGGTTTGGACTGGAGTGTACTTTGGGGGTTACAGCACCCTTTAACGGTCAAGCCAGCCGGCCCTTTACTTATGACACAGGCGCACGCTTGGCACTACTTTGTTGATGCACGTGCGGCTACTGCGCACACAATTCACAAACACAGAAAATAATTTTTTTTTTGGTTTGGACTGGAGTGTACTTTCGGGGGTTACAGCACCCTTTAACGGTCAAGCCAGCCGGCCCTTTACTTATGACACAGGCGCACGCTTGGCACTACTTTGTTGATGCACGTGCGGCTACTGCGCACACAATTCACAAACACAGAAAATATTTTTTTTTTTGGTTTGGACTGGAGTGTACTTTCAGGGGTTACAGCACCCTTAACGGTCAAGCCAGCCGGCCCTTTACTTATGACACAGGCGCACTCTTGGCACTACTTTGTTGATGCACGTGCGGCTACTGCGCACACAATTCACAAACACAGAAAATAATTTTTTTTTGGTTTGGACTGGAGTGTACTTTCGGGGGTTACAGCACCCTTTAACGGTCAAGCCAGCCGGCCCTTTACTTATGACACAGGCGCACGCTTGGCACTACTTTGTTGATGCACGTGCGGCTACTGCGCACACAATTCACAAACACAGAAAATATATTATATTTTTAGCACTTGGGGGGAGCACCCCTGATGGACAGAGCACCCCCTGGACAACACTACAGCACCTCTTTAGGACTGGGACACTGCACAGGACTTTGGAGTGGACACAGCCCCTATGGAGAACTGACTGCACAACACAGTCCAGCCAGCCCCTATGGACTTTGAAGTAGTGGACACAGCCCCTATTAACAACAGCAGCACAGCACAACACAGCCAGCCCCTATGGACTTTGAAGTAGTGGACAACAGCAGCACTACACTACACTACACTACACAGCCCTAACTCCCACCCTCCCTCTTCACTGTCCACAGCCGAGTGAGAAAATGGCGCCGACGTGGGTACCTTATATAGGATCCAAAACCCGCGAGACTCGGAAGGCGGGAAGATGACGTTTTGCCTCGATTTCAGAATCCGAGTCAGGCGGGAAAAGTCGAGCCTGACTCGGATCGGACTCGGATCGGGGGGGCTCGGGGGGGTTCGGATTTCAGAAATCCGAACCCGCTCACCCCTAATTGTAGCCTGCACTTAACGCTTGCAGGCTACAGGCGGAGAAAATCCCTTTAGTACATACAGGGAAGTGGTACAGTATGTACAGGGATTTTCTTTGCCTTTACCGTTTTTACCCCTTTTCTCCCCTTAGTAAAATTTGCAGGAGGTATTATGTAAACAAATACATTATAATCCAGGCAGTCCCTTTCTTTAATAACTAGGAGTGGGGATTTGGGTGGTTTCTCTAGTTTATCTCTAAACAAAACTGTGAGCCTAAGATTCTAGTTCTCTTGATTTTCTGTGATTGATTTTTCTCAGAATTGCAAAAAGCATATTTTCTTACAAGGGTACAATATAAAAAATATACATTGTATGAAACAGAAAGGGTTTGGCAATATCATATAACATAGACCAGCCATGTGTTGTTCTGCACAAATCTCAGAGACACTGGAACGTAGGTTCTATAGAGTTGCAGGCAGGCCTGCCAAGAGCCGCACCACACACCGGGCAAAAGGGGGCGTGCCCACACCACCTTATGTAACAAAAAAAGAAAAGTTTAGCAGTGCCTCGAAGTGGAAGCCCCCTAAGCCCGGCGCATAACCAGTGGGGGGCACAATCAGCTTGATCGCTCCCCCCACAGGCATAGGAGATTGCTGTGGCTGCTTCTTAGCAGCCACGAGCAATCTCCCAGTGTTGTCCAGCACACAGCAGTGTGCTTTGCTGCTGTGATGCAATAGGGGGGAGCGGTGCCGGACCAGGGCCCCCACCGCGCCCCTCCAGCAAGCCTGGGCCCGGGTAATTAGTACCCCCCCTCCTCTTTGCGCCTCTGGTCACAGGTTACCTAAGGCCCCATTGCCACTAGCGTCACTTTTGTGTGTTGTACTAGTTTTTACACATAAGTGCAGCACACATTTTTGTCTGGAATTAGAACCATGACTTCCAATGGCCTCATACCCAGCTGCCATAACACATATCTTATAATTTATACACTAATAATATTTTGCTGTAATGCACCAATCAGGAGAGAGTATTAACCTGCTCTTCTGTACAGCTTTTACTGGTAATTAAACTGGAGTATTTGCAACTCAATTTGTTATTATATTATGGTACAAATGAAGCCATAATCTTTTTTGAAGTATATGACTGTACACTGTCACAGAAACTAGTATATATAATACTTGATAATAATACCTGTGTAAGGAAGACTGCACAGAGTTGTCACGAACAACAGGGCCAGATGTTGCATGGCTAAATGCTTCTCTTCTCACCAGTGCAAATTAAGATAAGAGGCATTGGATATATATAGGGTGATTGGTGTGAGATTAGTCGGTTTGTGACTACAGGAAATGTATAAAGATATGAGGAAGCAAGTGTAAAAATATCCTATAAATTATAGATGAGTACATTTCTCTCATTTATCAAGAAAGGGATGTTCAATTCTTAACTCAATAATGAATATATATATACCTGTATATAGAATAATATTGTAGACCGGCACTCAGATAAAAAAAAACTGCAACTGGCCCGGGTGGCTCTCCAGAAATAACTCATACAAAACAAAGGGTTCAGAGCTCCTCACTTTTTTATCAAGACTATACATATAGGGCCTGATTCAGACCCACTCGCGAGCGGCTGTCCGCTCGCAAGTGGGTCGATGTTATGCACTGAGCATGCGCACGACGGAGGGAGCTCCGTCGTGCGCATGCGCCAGACACGACGAGCGAAGGAAAGTCCTTCGCTCGTTGTGTCTGATCAAAGGGGGCGTGCTGTCTATGTTGACTGACAGCACGCCCCCTTTGGTGGGCGTGCCGGGGGCGTGCCTCCCTGACGGGGGCGTTCCCACGGGAACGCCTCCCGTCAGAAGCTGGCCACTGACATCACTAGTGATGTCAGTGGGAGTGATTTTGGCTCTGATAGAGCCAAAATCACTCCGGAGCTTGCAGTTGAAAACCTCAACCGCAGGCTTCGGCTCACAGTTTCGATGGTCGCGATGGTCACGACCATCGCGGCCATCAAAATGCACGCTCATATAGGCTGTGGGTGGTGACCCACAGCTATACGAGCGTCCAGGAGGACGCTCCATTTTCAGGGAGGGCGGCCCTCATTCAGAGCGTGCGCTCTGCTCAGAGCGTACGGCTCTGAATGAGGGCCATAGTCTTGCTAAAAGAGTATGGAGCTCTGAAACGTTGACCACCACAATTGTAGTTTGTATTTATATTTGAGTGTTCAGCCCCGGAGTGACGTCCGCCACCCTTTGTTTTATATATATAAAAGCGCAGAAGCGCTGAAATGTTGCTACATATAGCTATGCTGTGTACTTGATTTATTTATCCGGAGTGCCGCCATTGGGATTTACAGTCAGGTCCATAAATATTGGGACATTGACAGAATTTTCATATTTTGTCCTCTATTCACCACCACAATGGCTTTGTAATGAAACAAACAAGATGTGATTTAACTGTAGACTTTCAGATTTAATTTGAGGGTAATTACATCCAAATCAGGTGAACGGTGTAGGAATTACAACGGTTTCTATATGTGCCTCCCACTTTTTAAGGGGCCAAAAGTAATGGGACAAACTAAACAATCCTAAATCTAACTTTCACTTTTTAATACTTTGTTGCAAATCCTTTACAGACAATTACAGCCTGAAGTCTGGAACGCATAGACATCACCAGACACTGGGTTTCATCCCTGGTGATGCTCTGCCAGGCCTCTACTGCAAATGTCTTCAGTTCCTGCTTGTTCTTGGGGCATTTTCCCTTCAGTTTTGTCTTCATCAAGTGAAATGCATGCTCAATCGGATTCAGGTCAGGGGATTGACTTGGCCATTGCACAACATTCCACTTTTTAGCCTTACAAAACTCTTTGGTTGCTTTTGCAGTATGCTTCGGGTCATTGTCCATCTGCACCGTGAAGCGCTGTCCAATGAGTTCTGAAGCATTTGACTGAATATGAGCATATAATATTGCCTGAAACACTTCAGAATTCATTCTTCTGCTTTTGTCAGCAGTCACATCATCAATAAATACAAGGGAACCAGTTCCATTGGCAGCCATACATGCCCACGCCATGACACTACCACCACCATGCTTCACTGATGAGGTGGTATGTTTTGGATCATGAGCAGTTCCTTTCCTTCTCTTCTCTTCCCATCACTCTGGTACAAGTTGATCTTTGTCTCATCTGTGAATAGGATGTTGTTCCAGAACTGTAATGGCTTTTTTAGATGTTGTTTGGCAAACTCTAATCTGGTCTTCCTGTTTTTGTGGCTCACCAATGGTTTGCATCTTGTGGTGAACCCTCTATATTCACTCTTGTGAAGTCTTCTCTTGATTGTTGACTTTGACACATATACATCTACCTCCTGGAGAGTGTTCTTGATTTGGCCAACTGTTGTGAAGGGGTTTTTCTTCACCAGGGAAATAATTCTTTTGCCATCCACCACAGTTGTTTTCCGTGGTCTTCCGGGTCTTTTGGTGTTGCTGAGCTCTCCGGTGCGTTCTTTCTTTTTAAGAATGTTCCAAACAGTTGATTTGGCCACACCTAATGTTTTTGCTATCTCTCTGATGGGGTTGTTTTGATTTTTCAGCCTAATGATGGCTTGCTTCACTGATAGTGACAGCTCTTTGGATCTCATATTGAGAGTTGACAGCAAAAATTCCAAATGCAAATGTCAAACCTAGAATCAACTCCAAACCTTTTACCTGCTTAATTGATAATGAAATAATGAGGGAATAGCCCACACCTGTCCATGAAACAGCTTTTGAGTTGATAGTCCCATTACTTTTGGCCCCTTAAAAAGTGGGAGGCACATATTGAAACTGTTGTAATTCCTTCACCGTTCACCCGATTTGGATGTAATTACCCTCAAAATAAATCTGAAAGTCTGCAGTTAAAGCACATCTTGTTTGTTTCATTTCAAAACCATTGTGGTGGTGAATAGAGGCCAAAATCTGAAAATTATGTAAATGTCCCAATATTTATGGACCTGACTGTATATATATATAAGGAGGCTGGCTTCTTTGCAATTGTGCAATACCATCCAGAAAATATTAAAATACTGCAGGAGGCGTCTATACAAAGCATACACCTCCTAACATCAAAAGCAATCCAATTGCTGTGTCTGTAGATGCTGCCTCGGATCACCATCTCGACCCTTGGCCATGGTGGCAGCACTGGCCAGCCTTAGTAAGTTTCAGCTTACCCAGGCTGGCACCCTGCGAGGCCAGGAAATCTGCATCCACCAAAGTAGACCCTGACCTAGGCAATCCTTGAAAATGAGGGATACACGCTCTCCTTTCTGGGAATCGTTGGCCAGGCATACCCTCACTCTGCTCCCCATGACAATCATGCTGCAGCATGGGGGGGTCTATGAACAAGATCACATGACTCTTTCTGCACATGCCCAGTTTTCTGATAATCAGAAAACTGCGGTAATAAACTGAATCAGGCCCTGGGACTGGCTACAGCTAGGTAAGAATTATATTGTGAAACTGTGGAAAACTGCCATGCTCAAGCACTAAAAAAAAAAAAAAAGATTTTATTTTTTGTTTACAATTTCATGTACCAAGTAATATAACACACTTTCCATCAAAGTGGTGTGTCTCCTGGGATGGAAGCGCTGATTTGCAGAGAGAGCCATGCTATTTTAATAGTTATAAATGTTTACTGTGAACTATGGGGGTCATTCAGACCCGCTCGCGAGCGCAGGACACTTGCAAGCAGGTCGATGTTCCCCCACTGCGCATGCGCACGACGGAGGGAGCTCCGTTGTGCGCATGCGCGAGACCCGGCGAGCGACGGGCTCTCCATCGCTCCGGATCTCGCACCAAAGGGGGCGTGCTGTCGAAGTTGATTGACAGCACGCTCCCTTTGGTGGGCGTGCCGGGGGCGTGCCTGCCAGACTGAGGCGTTCCCATGGGAACACCTACCGTCTGAAGCCGGCCCCACTGACATCACTAGTGATGTCAGTGGGAGTGATTTTGGCTCTGATAGAGCCAAAATCACTCCTGGGCTTGCGGCAGCGAGACCCTACCGCAGGGTCTCCGTCGCAAGCCCGATGGTTGCGATGGTCAAGACCATCGCGACCATCATCATGGACGCTCGCATAAGCTGTGGGTGGTCACCCACAGCTATGCGAGCGGCCAGGAGGCAGCTCCATTTTCATGGAGGAGGGCCCTGATTCAGAGCGAGCACTCTGGTCAGAGCGTTCGGCACTGAATCAGGCCCTATGTTGCACAAAATTATTGTCACTGCAACACAGTATTAGTCGATCCCTTTTAAATCACTTTGTAACATTATCATTTTTTTGTTTTATTATATTGCGCTATTGTTCATAACTGTTCTGAAGTAATTTTTTGTTGTACACACAAAACTAATGCTTTTCTAACAAGTAATACATTTTGCTAACCAAAATCTCTTTAAGATAAACACTTAAAATGTCAATCAAAGGTTATATAACTACTTTATCTGGACAGGTCCCGTGCTTACATCGAAATGCACATTATTTGCTTATCACATGCTCCAATAAGAAGACCCCGGAAAATGTATCCAATATAGACTGACTATTTCAATGGCTTTACAAACGATCAGTTTTTTTTTATTTGTCTTTTTTGTATGCATTATCCCTCATACTCAGATTCTGTAACAATCACAAGGAACCATCGTGTAAGACCCCTAAGGGTAAATTTACTAAGAATCGAGATTGTCCCAATTTATAATGAGATTAATCTCGCTGGACCTCGCCAGAACTCAGGTGATTTTTTCACTTTTAAACTCTCAAATTTACCAACATGCGATTTGAGGCACATCGAGTTGGCCGATGGTGAAGCAGAACGAGATATCTCCCCCGAGTAGAACGTTTTGAAGGAGATTACTCTCCTGAGATTGCAGAGTTTTCTCTCTGCCTAACTCTCCCGAGCAAGCAGTAATACCTGTAGGATCCCCCCCCAAAAGCATAACCAGCCAGTCCTGGTTCCAAAAATTACGAGGAACAAAACAAATAGGGTTCCACCATAAAAATGGGTAGAGGTCCCCCTTTATTTAAAACCAACACCGGACCCAAACCGACCAGGGTGTAATGCTACAGCAAGGAGACCCTATTACCGGGTTTCCAGGGCCAAAGCATTCTCACCTGATAAGCTGATAAAGCCAAGTCGGGGATCTCATATTGGATTTTAGTTGTGTTAAAAGTATGGTGGGAGCAACAGCCATGCCAAGATCCTAATATCGTTCAGTTTGTGTCCCAATTGTATGGCCGGTGATGGCAGTGTGATGCTCTGGGAATATCTTTAGTGATGCACCAAAAGAACCAGGTTCAGGTGTGATTGTTATGCTTTCTTGTGGCCGAACTCCCCGTCATTGAGGTAAAATACACCGTGACAGAGAGGCAAGCCTGAGTGATAACCCCTTTTTAGCAGACCAGATGCGGAAGGCAAGTATTCTTTGAACACAGCGTGTAGTTTTATTTGAAAGAAATAGATTTGAACATGACAGAATTTGCAACAATAAACCAACACACAATCTTGGTTTTCTTATGGATAAATACAGTTACAATATACTTTACAGCCTTTTTATAGTGAATAAAAGGTCACACAAGTGACAATAACTTTAAGCACAAGCAAAGTTAAGTATACTCAACTTACTTTAAATATTAAGTAACCTAAGCAAATTATAATGAATTTAAGCATAATCAAATTTAAGTATACTCAACTTACTTTAAATATTAAGTAACCTAAGCAAATGCAATTCATACAATGTTACGAAACACTAGTAGGCCTTGCTAATGTGCAGCGTTACTTGTAGCAGACCAAAGTTCAGCAAAGCACAGTAATTACAATAATGCGTGACCTCTGTAGGCTTTTGGGGTTCACAGGCGAGCTGGTAGTAAAAGCAGGTAAGGTGAGGACAAAGGTAGTATGTGTAGAATGCATTATGGTCAATGACGAGAAACACAGGCAAGCTTTTCTAGTGTGCAGTTTTACATGTAGAAGGCCAAAGTTCAGCACAACACACAGTTTCCAACAAATAAACAATTGCTCCAGGTTTTTGGGGTACACAGGTCAGCTGATAGAGAAAGCAGGTAAGCTGAGAAAAAGGCAGTCTTGCATCATGCATTACGGTCAATGACGGGAAACATGGGTAAGGTAAGCTTTCCTAGTGTGCAGTTTTACTTGTAGTAGGCCAAAGTTCAGCATAACACACAGGCCCTGATTGAGACCCGCTCACTGCCGCAGGGTCTGTGGGCTTTTTGTTTGTTTGTTTTTTACTCCAGGCTGCTCGCAAAGCTGTGGGTCTCCACCCACAGCTTGTGCAAGTGGGCTGGAGACAATCGCGATTATCATGACCATCGGTCTTGCGATGAGACCCTAGGGTAGGGTCTCGGCAGCCGCAAGCCTGAGTGGACTCCCTGCTCTAATAGAGCAGGAAGTCCACTACTGACAACACTAGTGATGTCAGTAGGTCCTCCCACAAACACCAGACGTTCCTAAGGGAATGCCTGCTTTTGTGCAGCCACCCCCCCTACCCGCCTACAAAACGGGGCGAGCTGTCACTCACCATCGGCAGCCACCCCATCTTGTAGCGAGCCCCACAGTGACTGAAGTTCAGTTGCGCACGTGCATGACAGAAGCGGCGCTTGTGCAGTAGGGAACCATCGAGCTGCTTGCGAGCGGCTCTGAATTAGGTCCACAGTTTCCAACAAATGAACAATTGCTGCCGGCTTTTGGGGTGCACAGGTGAGCTGATAGTGAAAGCAGGTAAGCTGAGAACAAGGCAGTCTATGCAGCATGAGTTACGCTCAATGACAGGAATCTCACACAGGCCTTTGAGTGTGCAGTTTTACTTGTAGCAAATACTGTCCAACAATACAACAGTTGCGAGATTACTGCAGGCTTTTGGGGTTCACAGAGAGATTAGCAGAGAGAACAGGTAAGCTGGTATCATGGCAGCCTATGCAGCACACTCTAATATAACATTAGCAAATGATCATGCATTTCATGGTGAGAAAACCAGCATTCAAACATATCATCACAACATCATTAGAGAATTAAACATTGACATAACATTAGCAAATGACCATACTTTCCATTGCAAGACAACCAGCATTTGCATATCTCATCACAGAAACAGTTGCATCAGACATGAGCTGACACAATAGTCATATCATGTCCCCTCCTAGCATGAGCTGGATGTTCACAAGAAAAGTACTACACCAAAAAAGCAATGAATTGAGGACAAAAATAGGGGCATCCTATCCCTACTTCCCCCTTGTTACACACCCTACCTAATTTAAAGCACTATGAAGGGGAGATGAGACAATGATAGGCTATCAACGCATAAACCCCCTGATTGGGCCTAGAGTAAGTACTGTGCAAACCCTGCGCGGCGGCAGGTACCAAGGTGAAGACAAGGGACCCACTAATAGAGACACTGGGGAAGGGGTTAATGGGTATGCGCTGTCTCACCACTAGCAGGGGCTCTTCCACCCAACACGATTCCCGTGATACAGCAATAGCACAGCCCAGGATGCAAAGCACTGCACCGGGCTGCGCTGCACTACTAGGATCCAGTTGCGGGCAGCTAGCAATGGGCTACTAGTGATGCCTGAAGTGCTTTGTAATCATGGCGACGTGCAATCACCCCTGTAAGATCCTCTTCCTTCAGCGGCAGTCTCCTCTGGGCAGCACAGGTCCTCTCCTCAGCAAAGGGCTCTTCCGCATCGGTACTATGTGTTCGTTGCAGCTAGGTAGACACTGGGTTCCTCTCCACTTGCAGGCAGCTCCATGGTTTCAGGGGGACTGAGCAGGCAGGGGCTGATGGTGGCCATGATCTCAGCAGCAACAGGGTATCAGCAGCCTCTCACCTCGTCAGCAGCTGCCTTCTTCGTTGCCTGCTGCTGGCCAGCAGTACACTCGGGTTCCTTGCAGGGTTTTCCTGGCAGCAGGGTTCCCTCAGAGTGGTGACTGCGTCCAGCTCCAGGCAGCAATCTTCTGGCTCCACCAATGGTCACAGGCTCCTCGGCTGGGGACCTCTGGTCTGTGGGCACTCTTCTGAACAGCCCATGGTGAGTGGGATCTTCTTGGGGTTGAGACCTTTGGTTCTCCCAGCTGTCCTCAGCAGAAGTACAATCAGCATCAGCAACTCCTTTTCCCCTCCAGCAGTCCAGAGCAGTCGGTGAGTGTCAGCTGTATGTGCATGGTCCGTCTTCCCTCGGGTGTCATCTGTGGGATGCCCTGGTCCTGCGGTGCTCCAATCCTCTTGTACCGGTGGCACTATCTTAGGGGCTGACAGGTTTAGCAGCACTCCCCGCACCATCCCGCAATCCTTCTCCCCCACAACGGGGATCCTCACAGCAGCCCGGCAAGCTTTCCTCTGTTCTCCGGGGAATTGTTATTAAATACTTTAGTCCCTCCTCCTCGGGTCGGTTCAGACTTCTCGTTGGCCAGGGGGCTCCAGTGACAACACACCTTGCGGGCTCTTTGCCCTGCAACCAAGGGGGCCAATAAACAGGGGGCCATTTTCTCGTGTTTCTAGGTTGCTGGCTAGCTGTACAATCTTCCCCCCCTGGCTGCACAGGCTCAGGAGCCTCAGGGAGACAGGGGGTCAAACAGAGTTCACCAGCCCTGCAACTATAGTAAATGGGGCAGTTATATCTATATATAATTTAAAAAAATTGGGGAATACCTATTTGGGCACAAATTTTACTTCCCCCCCTAAAATCATACGTGTCCTCATGTATTAACCTTCAGAGTTTCAACAATATAAAGTAGCAATTGGTTTGTTACACAATATTACACATAGGAAGACCATTTGTTTTGCAAGTAACAAAACTTTTTTCACGTAACAAATTACATTCATATAACCTTTAAACCTTTAATTAGTCTCTATATCTAAGAGGTAGGATCCCTTTTGTGCTTCTCTTGGAACGTCTGAGTCCCATTTCTCCCATGATGGCTTCAGGAGATGTTTCTTTGGGGCCCAGAGTGTTGACACTCTTCCAAATTACTGGGAAATTGGTAGGGTTCTGTTCTGCAGGTGAACCTGACCTCTCTACCATGGGTGAGCCAGTGACTCCACTTGCATCTTCTTCAGGATCAGTGGAATTAGACTCCAACTGTTTATCCGAGATCACATCATCACTGTTGTTCACTCCACTTTGACCTGGAGGTAACAACTCTTGCCGGGAGAGCAGAATATCTGTACCATGGTGCTGCCTCATTCCTGGGTTAGGTACCATTTCCTTGTGCGCAAACAGTTCCACATCTAGGCTGTTCACTAGGTATTCTATCCCTGACTACTCGATATCTGTTCCAACCCCTTTGTCTAATTTTTTAACTTCCTTATTTTCACTGGGCATGGGAACACTGGGTTGTTGCCATGTGTGTTCATGAGATTGAGTAGGAACATGGTAGCTTCTTCTGTTTGACTTCCATTTGCGATACATTTTGCCAGAAGGATAACGCCAGTTGTGATGAGCTGCATATTGGCTGCCATGTACGGGAACACCTCCAGGACCAGTTGTATTTGTGGCTTTAGCATTTTTCTCTGCAATCACAATGTCGAACTCAACCATCTCTCCATCTCCCACACTGCACAGGTAGTTCCTGAGGTTGCTCTTCATAATGGCCATACAGTGCACAAACACATCCACTATGGTGTCATTTGGGTTTATAAAACCATATCTACGTTGCACATTCAACCACACAAACTGACCCAGAATTCTACTTGCGCTTGTGGATTTATTATTGAGTGGAATCGTAGTTCTGGGTTGTCCTTCTGCCAAGAGTGGACCTAGTATCTCTATTCTTCCTGGGGGTTGTTCCTCAGCCTCAGAACTTCGGAGTTTAACGCCTCCGCGTGGCATTCACATTCCAGGTGTCCACTTTGACAACATCGCCGACAGATAGGGCGCCCCTGTTGGTTGAACTGATCTGTGGACCGTCGCTCCTGTCACTCTGGGTTTCTCCAATTTTCTTTGTAGGGCCTCCTCTCAGCTCCTCATCTGACTGGATCTTCCTGCTCACCTGCTTTTAAGGATTGTATTTCCTTGGCAAGTTTGGCTACTTGTTTGCTTAAGGATTCCAATTGGTCCACTTTAAATTGCTGATTGCTTTAGGTCGCTGATGCTGTTTGCTGTTTGCAGGTCCCGCTCCCAATTTCCTGACCCAGTATTTTCTCCTACAACACAGATGGTCATCTCTTTAAAATCCAAAAATGTTGCTTCTGGATCTTGTCGCTGCAACAATCTTAACTGGAATTTCACTAGTTCTTCCCTCACGCCTTCCGTGAACTGATCAATTAAGGTTTTGTCAGTGTCCTGCACTTCATCTTCATCCACTTGCTGAATGGCCTTCAAGGCCTCCTGAAGACTAAGAGCATAATCACGGAGCAATTCTCCATGTTGCTGATTCCGGTTTTATTGGCATCTTAAGTGCTGACACAGTTTTCTTTTCGAATGTAATAGTTAGCCTTTTTGAATATCTGTTTGACAGTGGTCTTTCTCGATTTGGCCAGGAGGTGACCTCCCTTAAAGCGGAGCTCTTTAATTGTCCTACCAGGATCTCATTTTTCTGTTTTTATAAAATTTGGCAGATTCCTTTGACTGAAGCTGCTAAAGCAAAAACAGCCTTCTCTACCCCAGAGGGTTTGTTCCAGTACAAAATGCTGCCTTTTGGTTTGCATGGAGCGCCAGCAAATTTCCAGAGGGCTATCAATAAGTTGCTTTGGTCTCACAGGGAGTATGCAGCTGCATATTTAAACGATATCGTCATCGTCATCTTTGGCTCTGACTGGGAGTCACATCTTCATCGGTAGAGTCAATGTTACAGTCTTTACGGGCACATGGGTTTACCGTTAACCCTGAGAAATGTGCCATTGGAATGGTGGATGCTAAATATTTGAGATATATTGTAGGCAGGGGGCAAGTTAAACCTCGGCCCAGTAAGGTGGAAGCAGTCCTCTTGTAGCCTAAATGTAAATCACAACATTCCTTGGTCTGGTGGATTATTACTGCAGATTCATACATGATTTTGCCACTAGTTTGGCTCCACTGAGTGCCTTAAGAAACAGCAGCTAAATAGCCTATTTTGAGTCCTGTCCATATCATGAAGGGGGCGGGAACCGGATACTGAGGTTAAATGCTCCTTAATCAGTCCCTTGCAGGGGGGTATAAAGATACAGACCCCATAACCAAACACTACTCCCTTGATGAAGTCTTGAAACGATGAAAGACATTGGGTTTGTTTTTGCCTGCCACATGAACTACTAAGTTTCTACCTCAGATAAGCTGCTCTACCTATATTTCCTTTTTTTATGGTGTTTTAAATTATTTTATATATTTTTGTATTAATTGTTTCTGTATCTTGCTTTTATCATGCAAGTGATGTTTTTATTCTAAGTTGTAATATTAAATCTTTTTGCATTTTAAATATTTATTGATTGCATGCATCTTTGCTGATTTTACACATTATACACTTCAATGCAATAAGTGAATTAGTTACACTACATGAAAATTTTAGCATTTTGCACTTTATTTGTATATATATATATATATATATATATATATATATACACACATTGAATATTGCATTGAACATTTTTGCACTAATATTACACTTACAGCACTTGCACTTCTTGGCTTAGCACATTATTTAAATTATACATATGTATATATATCTTTGTACAGATTGATTTTTATAAAACATTATTTATTAACTTTAACCAACTAGCCAGTCGCTCTAAGGTCAAAATTTATGTACATATATATATATATATATATATATATATAAATATATTAGGGATGAGCGGGTTCGGTTCCCTGAGAACCGAACCCACCCGAACTTCGGGCATCCGGGGCGATCCGAGCCCAAGCTCGGATCTCCCTGTCTGCCCCGGATCCCTCTCCCGAGGCAAAACCTCGAGATCTGCTGTCGGATCTCGAGGTTTTGCCTCGAGCGGCCATTTAAAAAAAAATGCCTTTGCCTTTAATGGGCAAAGTGCTGATTGGCTGACAGAGCCGTCTGTCACGGCTCTCAGCCAATCAGCATTATGGTGCTCATTTGCATGTAGCACGGACTCGTGAGATCCGTGCTACATGCATCTGTGTGATTGACACAGAGCACTAACGGGTCCGTGAGACCCGTCTGTGCTGCTGTGGTAAATAAAAAAAAAAAAACCTGTGTAAAAAGAGAAAAAAATGGCGTGCCCCCCCCCAAAAAAAGAGCAACCAGCCCCGGGCATTAGTGACCCAGTGCTGGGTGTGCTTAAATACAGGGGACAAACGACGTAGGGGTCCCCTGTACTTAAACACAACCAGCACCGGGCTAGTCAGAACCAGAGCTGGTTGCCAAAATACGGGGGACAAACGACGTAGGGGTCCCCCGTATTCTGCGCAACCAGCTCTGGGCTCTGATCCGGTCCTGGTTCTGGAAATACAGGGGAAAAAAATGAGTAGGGTTCCCCTGTATGTTCCAGAACCAGCACTGGACTTTTTCTAGCGGGGGGCTGATGCCACAGCCAGGGGAGCCCTTTCACCGGGCCCCCCAGCCGCAGCATCAGCCCTGACCGCTAGTCAGCCCAGGCCGGGGATCCCTGGAGAGCTGGGGACCCCCCCAATAAAGGGGTCACCCTCTCCAGGGCACCCCAGGCCCAGGCTGATAGCCCGGGGCTATCCCCGCCACCCCTGGTGGCGGTGGGTGGCGGGTTGATTGTGTGGTGTGGTGTAAATAAAGAATATCAAACATTGTCTTTACAAGTAGAACTGCAAGTCCCAGCTAGCCTGCCCCGCATGCTGGTACTTGGAGAACCACAAGTACCAGCATGCAGGGCATTAAGGGCCCACTAGTACCTGTAGTTCACCTGTAAAAAAAATGTTTAAAAAAACACAGGACACACACACCGTGACAGTATAAGTTTATTAAACATACATACACACACACACATGTACACATACTCACCTATGTAACCCTGTAGCATCGGTCCACTTGTCCGGTAAAGTATCCATAGGGGACCTGTGAAAAAAAACATACTCACCATCTCCTATGCGAGGTTCTGTCCTCTTCGTTCCAAAGTAGGCATCCCCGGACTTGGCAAAAAAAAAAAACGAAAACGCGATCCACGAACTTAGTACCGTTCTATAGAACGGTACTTCCCGAATGAGAGCTTAGCGGCGGGGTATCACCATGGAAACCCCGCTGCTAAGCGTTCATTGGCTGAGAGAGGTCATCTCCCGTCTCTCAGCCAATGAACGGCTCCCTCCATTGTAGTCAATGCTGGGAGCCGCAAGGTTATTAAAGTTTACCCTGCGGTTCCCACCATTGACTACAATGGAGGGAGCCGTTCATTGGCTGAGAGACGGGAGATGACCTCTCTCAGCCAATGAACGCTTAGCAGCGGGGTTTCCATGGTGATACCCCGCCGCTAAGCTCTCATTCGGGAAGTACCGTTCTATAGAACGGTACTAAGTTCGTGGATCGCGTTTTCGTTTTTTTTTTTTGCCAAGTCCGGGGATGCCTACTTTGGAACGAAGAGGACAGAACCTCGCATAGGAGATGGTGAGTATGTTTTTTTTCACAGGTCCCCTATGGATACTTTACCGGACAAGTGGACCGATGCTACAGGGTTACATAGGTGAGTATGTGTACATGTGTGTGTGTGTATGTTTAATAAACTTATACTGTCACGGTGTGTGTGTCCTGTGTTTTTTTAAACATTTTTTTTACAGGTGAACTACAGGTACTAGTGGGCCCTTAATGCCCTGCATGCTGGTACTTGTGGTTCTCCAAGTACCAGCATGCGGGGCAGGCTAGCTGGGACTTGCAGTTCTACTTGTAAAGACAATGTTTGATATTCTTTATTTACACCACACCACACAATCAACCCGCCACCCACCGCCACCAGGGGTGGCGGGGATAGCCCCGGGCTATCAGCCTGGGCCTGGGGTGCCCTGGAGAGGGTGACCCCTTTATTGGGGGGGTCCCCAGCTCTCCAGGGATCCCCGGCCTGGGCTGACTAGCGGTCAGGGTTGATGCTGCGGCTGGGGGGCCCGGTGAAAGGGCTCCCCTGGCTGTGGCATCAGCCCCCCGCTAGAAAAAGTCCAGTGCTGGTTCTGGAACATACAGGGGAACCCTACTCATTTTTTGTCCCCTATATTTCCAGAACCAGGACCGGATCAGAGCCCAGAGCTGGTTGCGCAGAATACAGGGGACCCCTACGTCGTTTGTCCCGTATTTTGGCAACCAGCGCTGGTTCTGACTAGCCCGGTGCTGGTTGTGCTTAAGTACAGGGGACCCCTACGTCGTTTGTCCCCTGTATTTAAGCACACCCAGCACTGGGTTACTAATGCCCGGGGCTGGTTGCTCTTTTTTGGGGGGGTGCACGCCATTTTTTTCTTTTTTTACACAGGTTTTTTTTTTTATTTTACCACAGCAGCACAGACGGGTCTCACGGACCTGTCATTGCTCTGTGCCAATCACACAGATGCATGTAGCACGGATCTCCCGGGTTCGTGCTACATGCAAATGGGCACCATAACGCTGATTGGCTTCCTCTCTGCCACTGCAGTGCCACTCCTAGATGGGCCACGTGTTTGTGCCGCCCCCTTGTGTCGCTTAGCATAGTCATCCAGCTTCCTCGGTACAACCTTTTGGCCTAAAAACAATATTGTGAGGTGTGAGGTGTTCAGAATAGAGTGGAAATGAGTGGAAATTAATGTTATTGGGGTTATTAATAGCGTAGGAACAAAAAAAGGCCCATTTATGTGATTTTAGCGTTTTTTTTTTATTTTTTAAGAAAAAATCCAGATCCAAAACACAAAACCCAGAACCCAAAACACGGAAGGGTGGTTTTGGCAAAACCAATCCAGATCCAAAACACGAAGAAAGATCCAGATCCAAAACCAAAACACAAAACACGAAAAGTGTCCGGTGCACACCCCTAATATATATCCAGAGGTGCGGCACTCTCAATTAAAAAATACGAGCAACACAAATGTGATAATTAACGTAAATGTGATAATCAATGTTTCAGTGCCTTTATGTACTATCTTAAGGATTATAAAAACTTAGATATGTCTTACATTATATACATTACACCCCGTGTGGAGATCATGCTGACAACGGGACCGTGTACCCGACTGGCGTCAATCAGTGATGACGCCATCATGCCAGGAGTGAACGTCAGACAAAAGTGCCCATCACCATGGTTACTGAAAAAGCAAACCAATGAACAACAGAAGAACTGTAAATACATAGTGATACAGTGAATCAGAAATGAGAGTGCGGCACCTCTGGATATTTACATTTCTTTTATTGTGAGGACACCTATAAAAACTTCATTAATCATTGTGAGTGCCGGAGATCATGCTATTTTATTTATATATATATATATATATATATATATATATATATATTGTGATAGGATCACTGGTAAAGTGGTCAGTGGTAGATACATTTGTCCTAGGTTTTTCACCTATGTGTTCTAAAAAACCCCAGGAGAAAAGTCTGCAGTGAAGCAGATTTGAGTGTCGGCTTTTTGAAAAGCCGGTTTGGGTCTTGGGGGTGTGGATGTGAGGAGAGGGAGGGCTCTATCCACAGGCCACTCCAGGTTGTGGCCTTTTGACTTGTTAGCAGGCTCATTGGGGTCTGCACCTGGAACTGACTGATATAGGCTGTGTGTGATTGTAAGCTAGTGTCTCATACCTTGGAGAGCAAGCAGACTGGCTGGCTCAGAGACACTTGGTGAAAACTACCTGTAAGTCTTGTGGCTTTAGGCCCCACTATATCTTTAGAGAGGGAACCTCTTGTCTAGTCAGCGTCCAGACGGGCTAGCATTTACTTTTATGTTTTGTTTTCCTTTTATGTTGCACAATAAAGACTGGTACCGACCAGCTAGTATGAGACCCCAGACTGGTGTACTATTTCTCCGGCTGCTGTGTGTGTGAAGAGGGAGTCCCTCTACCCCAGGAGAGGGACCCCTAATCCGGTCGTGTTACAATATATATATATATATATATATATATATATATATATATATATAACATGATTATCCGTTTAGTCGACAACGACTTTTGGACACTTTATGGATCAGTGAACGCCACTCTTCTCTTTCTCTGACCACTTCCTTCAGGTCATTTATGGGCATGTTTGTGTCAGCCTTTATTATGTCCAGCCAACGAGTTCTTTGTCGTCCTCTTCTTCTGGACCCACTGACGAATCCAAGCATTAGCGCTATATATATATATATATATATATATATATATATATATAACCAATTTACGATTTTAGAGTGAGTGTGGCCAGTTCATGAAGAGGGCAAAATTAGCACATAACCAGCTTTAATATGTGTCATTCAAAGTGTATTGTGTGTCATAATTCCAGCATATACAGGCCCAGCGATCATGGTAAGCAATTAAAAGTAGCAGTGGGGCCATCCTGCCTGAGATTAATGTTTTTTTTATTTCAGATGTGGTCACCATTTCAGAGCAAATTCAGGAGTCTGGGGGAGAGCAGAAGAACTGAGCACTACCCTGGACATTTATGTACAAATTGGTCTCGTTATTTACTGGATAGTGTATTATTATATGATACTAATATATAATCCTATTGATGGTCTATAGCAGTGCACCCCTAAGCAGTGCACTAGTAAAATTTGATTATAAAATTTTGGTGTGGGCTGGGGAGTGGGTTTCCAGGCAACCGGAATTCCCCCTTGCATTTGTCTATGACATATATATATATATATATATATATATATATATATATATATTAGGGATGTTTTGGATCTGTATTGTTATTCAAAAATTTATCAAAACTACTAAAATCACATAATTTGGGCTTTTTTTGTTCCTATGGTATTTTTAACCTCAATAACAATAATTTCTATTCATTTTCAGCCAATTTTGACCACCGGGCAGCTCACAATATTGTTTTCATCCAGTTTAGGTACAAAATTTGCACCAAGCTAGCTGGCTGACTAAGCTAAGTGGCAGCAGTGGTCGGCCCAAATATGTGGCAGCTCAACTTCCAACATGGCACATAGGGAAACATATGTTTTTATTAATCAAGTGGTCTGAGGGAGATGGAGTATGTATGTAGTTGAAGGCAGGGAAATGAAAGGTTGATTGGTAGTAAATTTAATAAACATTTTTGATTCCGAAGCAAATTTATGAGGGAGGAGGGTAGGGGCATGCAGGAGGTGCCGTCTGTGGCCATAAACATTTCTGGACATTTTCGGCATTCAGCAACTGCATGCTAAAGATTGCAGCAACTGTGGCAGTTCAACTTCCAACATGTCACATCTAGGAAAGAGAATGGCACTTCAGTGGCTGACAGGATGGCAGTTTAATAAACTATAAAATTAAACATGTCAGACAGCAATGCCCCAAACAGCAGATTATGCAATCAAAAGAGGTGCAAGATGGAATTGTCCTTGTGCCCTTCCACCCTTATGTTGTATATATTAAACAGGACATGCGCAGTTTAACAAACCATTCACTTCAGGGACAGGGACTGCCAATTGTGGCTGAAGCAATTGGTTTGTTTGGGCCCCTACAAAAAAAGCTACCAACTGGCAGCTGACATTGCTGGCAATGATCTCTCTGTGCACAAACTGGCTTTACAGAGACAAGATGTTGTCACCATCATTCAATTCCTCACCCTCATCAGTGTGTACATCATCTTCACACAATATTAATTAGTCCCCACTGGAATCCACGATTACAGCGTCAGGTGCCTCTCCCATTTTTTAATGTAATTGGCGGTAAAGGTCTTCCTCGTGGAATTTGTAGTTCATTTTGATGAACATCATTTTTTCCACATTTTGAGGAAGTAGCCTCCTACGCCGAACGCTGACAAGGTTACCGGCCAAGGAGAGTTCAAGCGGGTTAAGCCATTTTGCAATGACTTCCCTGAGTTTTTCTAAGAGATAGTCAGCACTATGCCTCTTAGTGAAACCGGTGATACACAGAATAGCCTGCCTCTGAATGAGCTGCTTTTTCTCAGATCCTGCTGCTGCTGTTGGTGCCGCTGAAGGCAATACACCCACCCAATGGTCTGTTACAGTCATGTAATCTTGTGTTTGCCCTGTTCCACTTGTCCACATATTTGTGGTTAAGTGCACAGTGGGTACAATGGCATTTTGGAGGACACTAATCATTTTTTTTAATGTCCCTGTACAGGATGGGAATTGCTTTTCTAGTGAAGTGGAACTGAGATGGGATTTAGTAACTGGGACATAGGACCTCAATTAACTGTCTAAAACCCACTTCACTAATGGCAGATTTCGGATGCACATCTAATACCAGCATAGATGTTATGGTGACAGTGATCTGCTGAGCAATGGGTGACTGCTGTCATACTTGCACCCCTTTGCAAATGATTATTTAACAGTCAGTTATTATTTTGAACTGCTACTAGTAGTCTTCCTGGTCCCATTCTGGGATAAAGATCCACTCCCGGCAGCAGCAGGCATAGTGCTCAAGGATTCTTCTGAGGAATCCAGGATAGGGTAGGACTGAGTTAGTCTTATAAAATTGGATGCAGGGCTAGTTCCAATCATGATTTAGGATATTGTTGGTGGTGAAGATGGCAGGTGCTTGGATGTAGCAGAGAGAAGGGAGCTAGCTGACGCTGGACTGCTTGTTGTTAATTATTTCGACAAAGTTTCTGAATTTTGCAAACACATTTGATGGATGCACTGTAGATGACGTAACAGGAAGGAAGTTCCTAGATTGTTAAGGTCCCTACTTCTACTTACTCTGGCATGACAATGGGTACAGATGACTTGAGAATTGTTGTCCAGATTTGGGTAGAAATGATTCCACATGTAAGACTTGTATTTTTTTGTCTTATGCCCTGGCATGACAATGGGCATTCCCTTATCATGGGCAACAACTGTTTCCACTGGTGCTTGATTTACACAAACAATATCCTCATCAACAACATCCTGATCATCAACATCCCTATTAGCTTTAGCTACACAAATATTCTCCCCATCCTGGTGCACTTCCACAGAAGCATCCTTGATTTCTATGTCAGCAAGTTGACTTGTGCTGCTCATCTCCACATTTGCAAAGGATGCACAAGTGGTGGAAGGAGGCTCCTCTTCGAGTACAGTTTTGGAAAGACCAGACTCACACATGGCACCTGCCAACAAATTTGACTCTCCTTAGAGATTTGTGACTTTTCTAAGCACATAGTGTGTTCCTGTGCCTTAACAATTTTCATATTTTTAAATCTTCTACAGGGAGAAGCGCTTACTTTGTCATAAGAGGCCTTAGCCTTTTCTTGCCACTTCGTGTGGTGAAAGGCATATTGCCAATTTTATTTCTTTCTACAGCTAACTTTCCCTATGATTTTTTTTTCTTTACCACTGTAAAAGATTGCTTCTTTGATTTTAGATGCCCTGACTTAAGCCCTGTATGCCCTTTGGCATTGGCTTTAGTAGATGACGTAGATGCACTAGTATTGTCATGACTGGTGGCACTGGCAGTAGCTCCAGTACTAGTATGTGCTCCCTGCTCTCTTCTCAACTGATCATTCTCTATATCAACAAACACAAATGAAGTGGGGTACAGCACACACGTCAATTTGTACCAATTTTAAATATTACACTGCAGTCTCAAAGACCTACAGCGACACAATATGTTTTATAAATACACTGCACTACCACTTAGTGATTCACAATACATATATTACACTGCATTTCCACTTACAGTGTCACATAATTTTTGATGAATACACTGTGTTTCCACTTACAGTGTCACAATATATTTTTATGAATACACTGCGTTTCCACTTAGTGTCACAATATTTTTTATGAATACACTGCATTATCACTTACAGTGTCACAATATGTGTTGAATATTAAACTGTGTTTCAACTTAGTGTCACAATATTTTTTATGAATACACTGCACTACGACTTATAGTGTCACAATATGTGTATGAATATTACACTGCGGTCTGACCAGCAGTGTCACAGTAAAAATAATAAAAAATAATATAGTACACTGGTTTACAGCACACCAAAATAATATCATTTTTTTAAATATCTATTAGCTTTTATTTTTTTACACTGGGCATCCTTGGATGGACAGAGCACCCTTGGATAAACATAGCAGTCCCTGCCCTGGATGGGCACAGCAGCCCCTGGATGGACACAGCAGCAAGTGCCCCTGGATGGACACAGTAACCCATGGTGGACACAGCGCCCCTCTGCTCACTACACTCTCCAAAGCTAGAGTGAAATGGCACCTATGACCGAGTTCCTTTATAGTATCCAAAATCCGCGATAATCCGATAGCGGGAGGATAACATTTTGCCTTGTTTTGGGATCCGAGTCAAGCGTGAAAACCCGAGCTGGACTCAGATCCAGGCCCAGATGGAGAAGTTCAGGTGGGTCCGGTTCTCAGGAAACCGGACCCGCTCATCTGTAATATATATATATGCACTTATGTTTTAGTAGCTTTTTTGCAGATCACATAGAATCCATGTTAGTACAAAAATAGATCAGTAGGTGGGCTGTAACACAGCTGTCCAGTGCAACAATATTATATACCAGTTCTCTTTCCACACAGTGTAATTAGTCCTTAATCATGCAATAGTGCAGCTGTCTTGTTTCAGTTTTTCCTTCTGAGGTGTAATCTATAGAACAATAAGAAAGTACAGTATGGATGTACAATAATGAAAGTGAAAGTACTTTATAGTAAGTTTAATTTACACTATATATCCCAAAACAATACATCCGGCTCTCGGCTTCCACAATAAACCCTTGCGGGACTTGCTGACCGACTCCGGCAACAGATCTCACTCCAGGCCTTGTTTAGAGTTTGGATCACTGCGCAGGTGCCGCTGGTCTCTGGAAGTCCAAAAGTGTTTTGTCATCACAGGACTTTGCCATGGGGTGGCGCTCCAGTTCATATAATTTAAATACTCTCAGGATCTCTCTGATTGGTGAATCTTCCAATTGCATATTAAAGCACAATGGGTTCTATTCATCATCAGAGGCCATATGGCCCCCAATGATTAAGTAATCATCTTGCTGTGAGGGATACTTAAGTACCCAACTCGCAGCGGGGGAAACTTGACACTGGAGCAGTTCATCATAGCTCCGGTGCGGGGACAGCTGCTCCAAAAAGCAGCTGTGCCCTCGGTTAGTAACGCAGCTACAGAAGTAGCTGCGTTACTTACCTCCTCCCTGCCTTCTGTTACTTACCTGCCTTCCGTCTCTTACGACCGGGATGTCGGCTGTCGGTATCCTGATTCGTGCAGAGATAGCAGCGTCTGCATTTTGCTCGGCGTCGTGATGCCGGCATCGGTATATCGATTGTCGGCATCTCGTCTGCCGGGTTATTAACTACATCCTCTTGCACCTAGTTACCTCAAGACTAATATAGAGAAGAAGTTGAATAAAAGGGATCATTTACTTGTTCCCAGTGTAAAGTATGTAAATATTCCCATAAAGATAGAAATTTTTTGATGCAGAAAATAAGGTTGAAAGAAAAATAGAAAAGTTTATAAATTGCCATTTGTGATCTACCAAATTGAATATGGGTGTGGAAAGATACTGTAGAAAACAAAGACACAACTGAAGATTCGTATGCTTAAACATATGAGAAATATAAAAAATAAAGTAAATAATCATAGTATACCAAGGGTTGGGTATGAGATCCCGGAAGTCGGGATGCCGCTGGTCAGAATCCCGACACCCATAAGGACAGACGGTAACACTAATCCTTTGGTTAGGACCCTCCCTCCCTTGTGTCTTTTCCTAACCTCCCCTCTAGTGCCTAAACCTAAACCCCCTCCCCGCACCCTAAACCTAACCCCCCCCCTAATCCCTAACCCCGCATCCTAACACCTGATACTTACCTTCGAGATGCCGGCGGTCATGATTCTGGTGCCGGGATCCTGACGCTGTCGGGATTTTGGCACAGGTATTTACCCTGTCGGCATCCCGCATGATGACTACATCCCGTATACCAAGCCACTTTAAAGAATGTTAGAATTCCTCTGTAGATAAATTTAAGTTTAAAGGAATTGACCTTGTTCCATTGAATCTAGGGGCTCTATTTACGACAATCTGAATTTACAATGTGGTTGTAGTGTGATATTTCCAACTAAATTCGAATTGTGAATTTAGGAAACATCACTGGAATTTATCAAAATTCCTTTATAGGGACAGAGCTTTGTCCCAGCGAATCCCGTCCACACACTTCTTCCTGTATTTTTAGGAAAAAATGTGTCTGCACATGCGCCGCCACCTAATGCAACCCCTCCTGCGATCCCTCCGCGACCACCCCCCCCCACTTAGCTTACACTTCTCTCCGGTGATCGATGCTCCAGTAATGTCCTCTGGGGCTCCAGTCAGCTGGTCTCCCGGCTCCTGCACTGTGACCCTGGTCACCGGAGCTCCGGTCCCTGGATCCCAAAAAATTTCTGGCAACTTTCGCCATTCAGCGACTGCATGGCGAAGACTGGAGTGCCAGCAAACACTCTTGAACCTGCCCCACCATCACCTGAAGCAAGAGATTGTGACGCGGTGGAACTCAACCCTCTATATGCTTCAGAGGATGGAGGAGCAGCAAAAGGCCATTCACGCCTATACATTCACCTATGACATAGGCAAAGGAGGGGGTATGCACCTGACTCAAGCGCAGTGGAGAATGACTTCCGTGTTGTGCAAGGTTCTCCAGCCCTTTGAACTTGCCACACGAGAAGTCAGTTCAGACACTGCCAGCTTGAGTCAGGTCATTCCCCTCATCAGGCTTTTGCAGAAGCAGCTGGAGAAAGTGAAGGAGGAGCTAAGACGGAGCGATTCCGCTTGGCATGTGGGACTTGTGGACAAAGCCCTTCATTCGCTTTGCCAGGATTCGAGGGTGGTCAATTTGTTGAATCAGACCACTACATTTTGGCCACCGTGCTCTCTCTTTCGTGTGGTGTCTCTCTTTCCGGCCAACACAAGCCTGCAGAGGTGCAAGACCTGCTGGTGAAAACACTGTCAGCTGAAGCGGAACGTGACACATCAACAGCTCCTTCTTCATTTTCTCCCGCAACTGGGACTGCCAGGAAACAAATTAGGTATCCTAAGCAACCAGCTGGCGGTGATACAGGGCAGGCAGGACCAAGTTTGGACATCTGGTCCGGACTGAATAACCTGGCAACAATTTCTGACATGTCTACTGTCACTGCATATGGTACTGTCACCATTGACAGAATGGTGGAGGATTACATCGGTGACAGCATCCAAGTAGGCATGTCAGACACTCTGTACCTGTACTGGCAGGAAAAAGTGGCAATTTGGAGGCCCCTGTACAAACTGGCTCTATTTTACCTGAGTTGCCCCAACTCCAGTGTGTACTCCGAAAGAGTGTTTAGTGCAGCCGGGAACCTTGTCAGCGAAAGGCGTAGGAGGTTGCTTCCACAGAATGTGGAGAAGATGATGTTCATCAAAATGAATTATCAGCTCTTCCAGGGAGACCAGCCTCCAGAACGTACAGAGGGACCTGTGGTGGTGGATTCAAGTGGGGACGAGTTAATACTTTGTGAGGATGAGGATGTACACACTGAAGAGGGTGAGGAATCGGTGGATGAGGAGGATGAGGATGACATCTTGCCTCCGTAGAGTCAGTTTCTGCAGGGACAGATTAATTGCCAGCTTGTTTTGTGGGGGCCCAAATGAACCAATCATTTCAGCCACAGTCATGTGGCAGACCCTGGCACTGAAATGATTGGTTTGTTAAAGTGTGCATGTCCTGTTTATTCAACATAAGGGTGGGTGGGAGGGCCCAAGGCCAGTTCCATCTTGCACCTCTTTTTTTTATTTGCATTATGTACTGTTTGGGGCCTAGTTTTTCAAACTGCCATCCTGTCTGCCACTGCAGTGTCACTCCTAGATGGGCCACGTGTTTGTGCTGCCCACTCGTGTCGCTTAGCATAGTCATCCAGCTACCTCGGTGCAACCTTTTGGCCTAAAAACAATATTGTGAGGTATTCAGAATAGACTGGAAATGAGTGGAAATTAATGTTATTAAGGTTAATAATAGCATAAGAGCAGAAAAACCCACAAATTCTGTGATTTTAGCTGTTTTTATGCTTTTTTTAAAAAAAAATACAGATCCAAAACCCAAAACCCAGAACCCAAAACACAGAAGTGTGGTTTTGGCAAAACCAATCCAGATCCAAAACACGAAGAACGATCCAGATCCAAAACCAAAACACGAAAAGTGGCCGGTGCACACCCCTAGTGCTTACACGCATCTTCTGAAAGACATGCATATTGTATGTGTTTTGGGATATATAGTGTGAAATATACTTACTATAAAGTACTTTCACTATTGTGCACCTGCTTTGCTTTTTTACTGTTCTATATACAACTGCTGACTAGGAAACTTTACTTAAATGGCATGAATACTGAAAAACCCCATGACTAAATTCACACTCAACCTAATCCAGTCTGAAAATAAGCCCTTTTGCCGATAGTGTATTGAATTTACTAATCCCTACATTCCAGTTGTAATAGCTGTCCAGGCCTGTTACCCCCCCCTCCCTAATACTTGGGGGTATGTGATCAATTATTCTGGAGTGAATATCTTGTACTCAATGCTTAGCTACTATACAGTGTTGTGCTACTGATGGATCACTTGAACCAGTCAAACACCACGGAGTGCTGTTTGTGTTGTACTATTTTCAACATGTCAACGACAGAAGATACAGCTGACTTGATTAACCCTTTCACACAAATTGATATTGGAGAAACATTTAGTTATTCAGATATAGAAGCTGAAGCTATTTTGTTTAAAGAGAACTTCAGTGAAGAAAATGTTACATTATCAAATGAGGAGATTTATGCTGGTTTTATAAAATTAAAGAAAAAGGAACTTGATTATGTATATTATGGTATTACCCTCTCAAGCTACTATAAAGATAAACAGATCCAAAGAGGTTTCCGAATACGTAACATGCCTACTATAGGCAGATACAGTATTCCCTTTTGCCGCAAATGGGTGGGCATTTTCAACAAATGCTCCATGGATTTACCATTACTCGTGATCGAGGAGTCATTTAAAGAATTGGAGGATATTAGAAATAAAATCACTACTTTTGAACATACTAACAAGCCCACTTTGTTCCAAGATCCTAACATCAAATGGCTGGATAAACTACAAAATGAAGTCGCGCAGTATAAGACCGAGTTGATTAAATTAAAAAAGGACAAGTTGTCAAAAGTACAACAAGATTCTCGGTGAAACCGAGAGCATCCCATCTACCTTGATGCCAAGCCAACAGCCCCCTTTACCTGGGCAACCAAAGACAGCCTCAGATTAAACGCACAAGGCGGGGCAGGCAAAACATGTGGCAGAAACAAAAAAACGCCACACAAGAGATAGATGAGAATTTGGTTTTTAATCTTTCCAGCAGCGCTCTCACTCAATTAGAAACTATGGTATTATCCAAAGGACTCACCTTTATTTCAATAAGCAAGCCTGACAAATTCCAATGACAAGTGGATTCATATTGATTGCACGGACATCTACGTTTAAAGGACTACTTTGGCAAGAAATTGCAGGTTGATAGTGCAAACACTTCACCTGATGAATTACCCTTTCAATTGGCAAAATTTAAAGCTAGATCCAAATTTGATCCTATCACTGCAAATGCCTCCATAAAGACCTTTTCCAGACTTGTGGATCATCAGGCTAATAACTTACCAACCGATATTAAATACAGCAACAATTTGACCCAGGAAGAGTTTGGAGCGCTCAGAGAGCTTGAAAAGAGATCTGACATTATTATCAGAAAAGCAGATAAGGGAGGGGAAGTTGCCATTCAGAATCTGGATAAATATGACAGAGAGTGTCTAAGACAGTTATCAGATTCTTGTACTTATGAATCACTCAATAGGGACACTCAATCCTACTGCAAGATATAAGAGAGAGCTGGACCAGGTATTAATTCAGGTGGTTCAAGATGGGTCTATTACCTCTGATATGTTAGAAGTGCTTACTGTATAACTGTACATAAAACCTTTACAGTCCCGCCTGGCAGACCTATCATTTCTGCCAGGGGGTCTCTCTATCAGCCTATTTCAGTCTTCTTAGACTGTTATTTAAATCCATGTGTACAGGCCACCATGTCTTATCTTAAAGATACCACAGATCTGTTAATTAAATAACTTAGGCACCATACCTGTAGAGGGATGTAGTCAGGAAAACGACGGTCTAAATGCCGATCGCCGGCTTCCCAACTGTCTAATCCCGGCAAGGTACTAAGGACAGGCGTCGAAATCCCGATGCCTGTCATCAGACCTACGCAGGGAGCCTGATGCCCGGCATACCGAACGGAGGTAAGCCGTGTGCCAGGTGCGGACAGCCACTGGGGGAGCGTTAGGTTTTAGGGCTCCCGGGGGGACTTAGGGTTAGGCACCCCCCCGGGTAGTTTAGGCTAGGGGAAGGGGGGGTTAGTGTGAGGGGGTTAGTGTTAGGCACCCCCGGGGGGGAGGTTAGGGTTAGGCTCTCCCCCGGGAGACTTAGGTTTAGGCTGCAGGGACAGGGGGGTTAGGTTTAGGCACTTAGAGGGAAGTTAGGGTTAGGCACTTGGAGGGAGGTTAGGGTAAGGCACCCCTAAGGGAGGGTTAGGGTAGGGAATTAGGTTAGCGATACTTACCTAATTAGCAGTCAGGATCTTCACTTCTGTCGGGCTTCCGCTGTACACCCCCTGTACACCCCCTGCAAAAGCCCTCCTTTGCAGTGCAGTCATTACCAGCCTGTATACCTGCATTCCGCATAGTGAGGGCATCAAGGCAGGAGTGGCCCTTTATATAAGGGTCCACCTATATCGCTATTTGTTAAATTATTGCAGTTTGTCTTGACTAGAAATTATTTTGTCCATGACAATCATTTCTTTCTCCAGTTAACCAGTTGTGTGATGGGGTCCAATGTGGCCCCATCTTACGCTAACGCTTACATGTGTATGGTGGAGGAAATGTTTATTTTTTGATAAGCCAGTAATAACTGATAGTCTTGTTCTATATTCTCGCTTTATAAATTACTTACTGCATATTTGGTCAGGCTCATAGGAGGACTTAAAACAGCTTTTTTAATGACATAATGTCACAGGTTACCCGGTGGGTTTTACATATACTATTAGTACTGATAGGGTGCATTTTCTTGGTGTCCTCATTACTAAATCAGAGGGCCAATTAAAAACATCCCTATTTGTAAAAGAAACTGACAGAAATACAATCCTCAAATATGACAGTTTTCATCCATGCCATTGTGTAAAGGATTGCCTTTTTCTCATTTTTTGAGAGTGACAGATTGTCAGTGATCCACTAGAGCTATTTACTCAAATGGATAAGATGGTTGAAAAGTTTACCACTAGGGGTTACCCAAGACATGAGCTAATCAACATGAATATATATACAGTATATACATATACAGTGCATCTGGAAAGTATTCACAACGCTTCACTTTTTCCAAATTTTGTTATGTTACAGCCTTATTCCAAAATGGAATAAACTCCATGCAATACCCCGTAATGACAACGTGTAAAAAGTTTTTTTGAGATTTTTGCAAATGTAATAAAAAAGAAAACACTGATATCTCAAAACTTCTGGATAGAAACCCATTAATAAAGATACGGGCGGCAGGGTGGGAATGCAGAGACAAAATTGCAATGAGGTACCGGCCTGAGGATGCTTCGGGGAGCTGTAAGGGCAGTGGTGTGACCATCTGAAGCATCCTAAGGAGGCTCCAGGTGGCACTGCTGCACAGATTGTGGCCGCAGGGCTTATAGGAACTGTTCTATCCAGATGAGGCTAGCAGAAAAAAGCTCCAAGGGCTAGACCAAATGATTCCTGGGTCTTATACGGCTCCCGGGCCTGAGGTTCCCCATCCCTGGTTTAAGGGGAGGGGTAGCTGAATAGGGGATCCAACTCCAAACCAACAGTGTGTGGTTAGACCAAAAAATAGGTAAAATAGCAAGGTTAGAGATAGATTGCAGAGACCATTTATCAATCAGTAAAATGTCAATACAGGAGTGAGATTGATGTACTGAAGAGTAATATGTGTAATCCCTAGCACCTGGGTTTTTAATACGCCATGAATCGTAGAAATTGTGATCTGCAAGTAGGCAGGAGAAGGCCATTGCTAAACTATGAGCCGGCATAATTAGAATGCTTAGACAAAGGAGAAGCTTTACCTAGGGTAGGATCTGGAGCTATATTTAAGTCACCAATTAAAAACAAGACACCCTTCTTAACTTCTTATATTTTGTGAAATAGGGATTTAGGAAACCGGGGTTGTCTGGAATTGGGGTCATAAATGGAAGTGAGGGTAACATATCAATTACCAATCTGGTCTATGAGGATCATGAAGCGACCATTGCTAACTACCACTTTTTTCTCCAAATGAAAGGGGCAACCATTACGAATAAGAATAGCCACTCCATTATGCTTAAAGGGCCACTAGAAGGTATAGCAGGTCGGGAATTTAGGATTCACAATTTGCAGACGGGAATGCAATGGGAAGTAAGACTCTTGCACTGCTACAATATCAAGTGGTAAAATAGTAAATAGGTCCAGTTGCTTTAATGAGTTAAAATACACAACCCTAATTCAGTACAGCTGATTTGGATAGTCAGTCCCAAAAATAGGATTGAACAATATATATATATATATATATATATATATATATATATATAGCAGCTTGCGAATCAAGGGGTGAATACAATTGACATTCACTGTGATTTCATAAAAAAGCAAATATTTATTACTAACATTAAGATTAATTAAAATGTAAAATAATCACTGGTGCTATTCAGAAGTCAAACATGTATAGTCTCACAGTGTATATATTCACAAATACTCTCTATTCCATTTCTTTAAAATACAGTACTTCAATATAACACACAAACTTGTAACAGTGTCATAACATATTGCTACTGTTGCTAATTTGAACTCTCCAGAGTTACCTTGGTAAATTCACGATTTTTTTAATTGAAAAAAAACGGCCGTTTTTTATTGAACCTGTCCGAGTTGAAAAATGGGACAAATCGGGACCAAATCAAATCTAAGCAAATTTACCCCTGGGAGAGAATAGGAGTGTCATGAAACCGACAGCTGCCATAAAAAGGTAACAGCAATATGTGGCCAAAGGAGGATTACGATCACTTAAATATGAACTGATGAGTACTTGACATAACTGAACAGCCCCATAAACACAGTAAAAAATAGAATAGAGCATAGAGAGTTAGTAACCAATGCATTAACATTCAAAAACATGAGAAGTAAGTTCACTGTTGCCTGCAATCAGATAATACCACAGTTATCCTTCATCTACAAATTAGTTTGGCACAGAAAGGGAACAGAAACTAGTGAAAGTCACGAACTGAAACATATGTCAAAGATCCAGGAAATTAGACCACTGTGGAAAGAGAATAAATAGGGTTCACCAGGTACCATGGAAAAGTGAAGACACAGTAGGTGGTTCCTCAACTGGAATGTTCCACTCTTTCAAAATTGAGAGACCTTTATCTGGAGAGGTGATGGTAGTATAGGTCCCATTTCTCAGAACAACTAACCAAGTTGTAAAGCCCCAGCGGTATTGCAACTTTGCCTTCTGTAGAGCTGCATTAGACGAATGGAAGAGGTGATGGTTAGCACCAGTAGTTGAAGACACATCAGGAAACAATTGCAACTTATCCAGACATTCTGAGGATGTGTTGGATGCGTGAGCCGTCCGAAGGAGGCATTCTTTGATGTGGAAAAAGTGGATCCTGAGAAGAGTATCTCAAGGGGCCTGAGCTGGCGCTTGCTCCGGGAGAAGATCTGCAGTGGAGGCAGTCGGCAGGAGTTTCTGATAGAGAGTCGTCGCAAAGTCATAGAGCTCCGCATTGGAGACAAACTCCGGTATGCCCCTAATTTTGATGTTATTCCATTTGGAATGGTCTTCCAGATCTTTAAATTTAACTATGCTGGCCTGCAAGTCCTCTTGAAGGGTGTCATGTGACGCAATCAGGTCATTATGGGAAGAAACCAGCTCCTCCATTTTAGTCTCCAAGTGATCCATTCAGGAACTAATCTCACAGATATAAGAGCAAAATTCTTTAATGGAGGACCAGAGTTCTGACATGAGGTCGGATTTAAATGTTGCAAGGAGGAGATGAATAAACATGTCACAGGATCATCTAAGAAAACATTGTCTTCAGGGAAAGGTGATACAGAACGCTGAGTTGAAGGGGGTGAAGTGCTGGTTCCCAGAGCTTTGGCTGACAGTGGAGTCACCAAAGAAGTGTAATGGCAGAGAAGATTTAGTGGGCTTGAGCCTTTTTGAAACCATCGTGAAATTACTCATACAGGAGAGGTGCAATGAAAGAGGTACCAGAGCAATTCAGCAGGCTGAAGCAGAAGACGGTGGACACAGAGGACAGTGAGTGGGTGGTGGATACATATAGCTGTGCAGGGTACGATAGCATGAGCAACAAAAGTAGCCAAGGTGAAGAATATAATATCATCCAAGTAAACTTAGCATATTGAAGCTTCCAGTTGCTGAGGTAATAATGCAGAATCACTACTAGATGTGAGTAGAGAAGTATAGCTGGACAGCACAATGGCAAGAGTACAAATATAATCAGCCAGAACTTTCACATGGATATCAGCAGAAAATCCAGAGCTCAAACTGATAAGTCCAAGCAAAACCAGGCAGTCCAGTGAGTCCCAGGGAGAGAGGGGCAGCCAGAGACAGGGTAGACAATGCATCGCTAAACAGGAGGCAGCATAGGCAGCATACAGGGCACAAGGACACAGAACCAGCTGTAGAGGGGGAAGGAAAGCACAAGAGCACCCTGTTCATGCCCCCAGAAGATGTCAAAGCTTGAGGGGGCACTTAAAGGAGCAAGGGAGCACAGGGCTCCGTAGGGCAAAATCCAAGATGGCGGGCATGGCAGATGGAGCTCCAGGAAAGCTCACATCCAGGGACGCAGGCTATAGTATAGGAGAGAGAAAAGACCATGCAGTCATCTGGGGCACCACGGAAGATCCTCCGGTGAGGCAACTGCTGATGGAGTGGCCAGAGAGGAACCAGTAGGCAACGGGCAGTGGGATCCAAGATAGCACAGATGGGCTGTGAGGTAGAAGCGGAGCTCTGTTCCCAGGGAAGGAAAGGCCCAGAGTAAGACGTGATGCTCTCAACGGGCAGCTCAGATGCACAGGAGGCAGCGGAGGCAGATGAGAATGGGCTCCACCGGGTCAAGATACCAGGAGAAGAAAAGGTAGTGGTCACAACGGAGCTGCCAGATTAGGCGTCCACCATTTTAGCCGAGCAGACCACTCCCCATAATATATTATTTTCACATGTGTATGAGGTAGGGGTGTGCACCGGCCACTTTTCGTGTTTTGTGTTTTGGTTTTGGATCTGGATCTTTCTTCGTGTTTTGGATCTGGATTGGTTTTGCCAAAACCACCCTTCCGTGTTTTGGGTTCTGGGTTTTGTGTTTTGGATCTGTATTTTTTTGAAAAAAAGCATAAAAACAGCTAAAATCACAGAATTTGTAGGTTTTTCTGCTCCTATGCTATTATTAACCTCAATAACCTTAATTTCCACTCATTTCCAGTCTATTCTGAATACCTCACACCTCACAATAGTGTTTTTATGTCCAAAAGGTTGCACCGAGGTAGCTGGATGACTATGCTAAGCGACACGAGTGGGCGGCACAAACACGTGACCCATCTAGGCGTGAAACTGCAGTGGCAGACAGGATGGCATTGAAAAACTAGGCCCCAAACTGTACATAATGCAAAGAAAAAAAGAGGTGCAAGATGGAATTGTCCTTGGGCCCTCCCACCCACCCTTATGTTGTATAAACAGGACATGCACACTTTAACAAACCAATCATTTCAGCGCCAGGGTCTGCCACACAACTGTGGCTGAAATGATTGGTTCGTTTGGGCCCCCACAAAACAAGCTGGCAATTTATCTGTCCCTGCACAAACTGGCTCTACGGAGGCAAGATGTCATCCTCATCCTCCTCATCCACCGATTCCTCACCCTCTTCAGTGTGTACATCCTCATCCTCACAGAGTATTAATTCGTCCCTGCTGGAACCACAGGTCCCTCTGTACGTTCTGGAGGCTGGTCTCCCTGGAAGAGTTGATAATTCATTTTATGAACATCATCTTCTCCACATTTTGTGGAAGCAACCTCCTACGCCTTTCGCTGACAAGGTTCCCGGCTGCACTAAACACTCTTTCGGAGTACACACTGGAGGGGGGGCAACTCAGGTAAAATAGAGCCAGTTTGTACAGGGACCTCCAAATTGCTTCTTTTTCCTGCCAGTACAGGTACGGACTGTCTGACATGCCTACTTGGATGCTGTCACCGATGTAATCCTTTAACAGACAGACGCACGCTTGTCGCTGCTGCTTTGAGGATGCAAGTGCGGCTACAGCCCACACAATTCACAAAGACAGAAAAAAGAAGAAGAATATTTTTATTGTTTGTGTAGCACACTTTGAGGGTGTCACCACCCTTTAACAGACAGACGCACGCTTGTCGCTGCTGCTTTAAGGATGCAGGTGCGGCTACAGCCCACACATTTCACCAAGACCGAAAAAAAAAGAACAATATTTTAATTGTTTGTGTAGCACACTTTGAGGGTGTCACCACCCTTTAACAGACAGACGCACGCTTGTCGCTGCTGCTTTAAGGATGCAGGTGCGGCTACAGCCCACACAATTCACAAAGACAGAAAAAAGAAGAATATTTTTATTGTTTGTGTAGCACACTTTGAGGGTGTCACCACCCTTTAACAGACAGACGCACGCTTGTCGCTGCTGCTTTGAGGATGCAAGTGCGGCTACATCGCACACAAGTCACAAACACATTAAAAAAATAGTTTTTTATTTTTTGGAGCACTTTGAGAGTTACACCACCCTTTAACAGACAGACGCACGCTTGTCGCTGCTGCTTTAAGGATGCAGGTGCGGCTACAGCCCACACATTTCACAAAGACCGAAAAAAAAAGAACAATATTTTAATTGTTTGTGTAGAACACTTTGAGGTGTCACCACCCTTTAACAGACAGACGCACGCTTGTCGCTGCTGCTTTAAGGATGCAGGTGCGGCTACAGCCCACACATTTCACAAAGACCGAAAAAAAAAGAACAATATTTTAATTGTTTGTGTAGCACACTTTGAGGGTGTCACCACCCTTTAACAGACAGATGCACGCTTGTCACTGCTGCTTTAAGGATGCAGGTGCGGCTACAGCCCACACAATTCACAAAGACAGAAAAAAGAAGAAGAATATTTTTATTGTTTGTGTAGCACACTTTGAGGGTGTCACCACCCTTTAACAGACAGACGCACGCTTGTCGCTGCTGCTTTGAGGATGCAAGTGCGGCTACATCGCACACAAGTCACAAACACATTAAAAAAATAGTTTTTTATTTTTTGGAGCACTTTGAGAGTTACACCACCCTTTAACAGACAGACGCATGCTTGTCGCTGCTGCTTTAAGGATGCAGGTGCGGCTACAGCCCACACATTTCACAAAGACCGAAAAAAAAGAACAATATTTTAATTGTTTGTGTAGCACACTGTGAGGGTGACACCACCCTTTAACAGACAGACGCACGCTTGTCGCTGCTGCTTTAAGGATGCAGGTGCGGCTACAGCCCACACAATTCACAAAGACAGAAAAAAAAAGAACAATATTTTAATTGTTTGTGTAGCACACTTTGAGGGTGTCACAACCCTTTAACAGACAGACGCACGCTTGTCGCTGCTGCTTTGAGGATGCAGGTGGAATCTAGACGGGATTTGGAACCGAGGACACACTACCTCCATCAATTGTCTAAATCCCACTGCACTAATGTCGGATACCGGACGCACGTCTAACACCAACATAGCAGTCAAGGCCTCAGTTATACGTTTTGCTTCAGGATGACTGCTGTCGTACTTCATCCTCATCGCTAGGGACTGTTGGAGGGTCAATTGTTTAGTAAAAGTAGTGATGTTCCTACTTCCTCTCTGGGATGATGAACAACTCCCAGCAGCAGCAACAGCACTAGGAGGAAGTGGTTCTTGATCTTTCCCTATTTTATTTTTATCGGAGAAAGTTTGGTCCTCCATTTATGTTATATTGATATATATACGTGCGGCTAAAGCGCACACAAACACAGAAAATATTTTTTATTTTTGCTGGAGAGTAGTGCACTTTGTGGGTTACACCACCCTTTAAGAAATGAGCCAGCCGGCTCTTTACTTATGGGACACAGGCGCACGCTTGGCGCTGCTCCTTTGTTGATGCACGTGCAGCCACAGTGCACACAAGTCACAAACACAGAAAATATATATTTTTTTGGTTTGGAGTGTACTTTGGGGGTTACAGAACCCTTTAACGGTCAAGCCAGCCGGCCCTTTACTTATGACACAGGCGCACGCTTGGCACTACTTTGTTGATGCACGTGCGGCTACTGCGCACACAATTCACAAACACAGAAAATAATTTTTTTTTTGGTTTGGACTGGAGTGTACTTTCAGGGGTTACAGCACCCTTTAACGGTCTAGCCAGCCGGCCCTTTACTTATGACACAGGCGCACGCTTGGCACTACTTTGTTGATGCACGTGCGGCTACTGCGCACACAATTCACAAACACAGAAAATAATTTTTTTTTTGGTTTGGACTGGAGTGTACTTTGGGGGTTACAGCACCCTTTAACGGTCAAGCCAGCCGGCCCTTTACTTATGACACAGGCGCACGCTTGGCACTACTTTGTTGATGCACGTGCGGCTACTGCGCACACAATTCACAAACACAGAAAATAATTTTTTTTTTGGTTTGGACTGGACTGTACTTTCGGGGGTTACAGCACCCTTTAACGGTCAAGCCAGCCGGCCCTTTACTTATGACACAGGCGCACACTTGGCACTACTTTGTTGATGCACGTGCGGCTACTGCGCACACAATTCACAAACACAGAAAAAATTTTTTTTTTTGGTTTGGACTGGAGTGTACTTTGGGGGTTACAGCACCCATTAACGGTCAAGCCAGCCGGCCCTTTACTTATGACACAGGCGCACGCTTGGCACTACTTTGTTGATGCATGTGCGGCTACTGCGCACACAATTCACAAACACAGAAAATAATTTTTTTTTTGGTTTGGACTGGAGTGTACTTTCGGGGGTTACAGCACCCTTTAATGGTCAAGCCAGCCGGCCCTTTACTTATGACACAGGCGCACGCTTGGCACTACTTTGTTGATGCACGTGCGGCTACTGCGCACACAATTCACAAACACAGAAAATAATTTTTTTTTTGGTTTGGACTGGAGTGTACTTTCGGGGGTTACAGCACCCTTTAACGGTCAAGCCAGCCGGCCCTTTACTTATGACACAGGCGCACACTTGGCACTACTTTGTTGATGCACGTGCGGCTACTGCGCACACAAGTCACAAACACAGAAAATAATTTTTTTTTGGTTTGGACTGGAGTGTACTTTGGGGGTTACAGCACCCTTTAACGGTCAAGCCAGCCGGCCCTTTACTTATGACACAGGCGCACGCTTGGCACTACTTTGTTGATGCACGTGCGGCTACTGCGCACACAATTCACAAACACAGAAAAAAATTTTTTTTTGGTTTGGACTGGAGTGTACTTTCGGGGGTTACAGCACCCTTTAACGGTCAAGCCAGCCGGCCCTTTACTTATGACACAGGCGCACGCTTGGCACTACTTTGTTGATGCACATGCGGCTACTGCGCACACAATTCACAAACACAGAAAATATATTTTTTTTTGGTTTGGACTGGAGTGTACTTTGGGGGTTACAGCACCCTTTAACGGTCAAGCCAGCCGGCCCTTTACTTATGACACAGGCGCACGCTTGGCACTACTTTGTTGATGCACGTGCGGCTACTGCGCACACAATTCACAAACAGAAAATAATTTTTTTTTTGGTTTGGACTGGAGTGTACTTTCGGGGGTTACAGCACCCTTAACGGTCAAGCCAGCCGGCCCTTTACTTATGACACAGGCGCACGCTTGGCACTACTTTGTTGATGCACGTGCGGCTACTGCGCACACAATTCACAAACACAGAAAATATTTTTTTTTTTGGTTTGGACTGGAGTGTACTTTCGGGGGTTACAGCACCCTTAACGGTCAAGCCAGCCGGCCCTTTACTTATGACACAGGCGCACGCTTGGCACTACTTTGTTGATGCACGTGCGGCTACTGCGCACACAATTCACAAACACAGAAAATAATTTTTTTTTTGGTTTGGACTGGAGTGTACTTTGGGGGTTACAGCACCCTTTAATGGTCAAGTCAGCCGGCCCTTTACTTATGACACAGGCGCACGCTTGGCACTACTTTGTTGATGCACATGCGGCTACTGCGCACACAATTCACAAACACAGAAAATAATTTTTTTTTTGGTTTGGACTGGAGTGTACTTTCGGGGGTTACAGCACCCTTAACGGTCAAGCCAGCCGGCCCTTTACTTATGACACAGGCGCACGCTTGGCACTACTTTGTTGATGCACGTGCGGCTACTGCGCACACAATTCACAAACACAGAAAATAATTTTTTTTTTGGTTTGGACTGGAGTGTACTTTCGGGGGTTACAGCACCCTTAACGGTCAAGCCAGCCGGCCCTTTACTTATGACACAGGCGCACGCTTGGCACTACTTTGTTGATGCACGTGCGGCTACTGCGCACACAATTCACAAACACAGAAAATATATTATTTTTTTAGCACTTGGGGGGAGCACCCCTGATGGACAGAGCACCCCCTGGACAACACTACAGCACCCCTTTAGGACTGGGACACTGCACAGGACTTTGGAGTGGACACAGCCCCTATGGAGAACTGACTGCACAACACAGTCCAGCCAGCCCCTATGGACTTTGAAGTAGTGGACACAGCCCCGATTAACAACAGCAGCACAGCACAACACAGCCAGCCCCTATGGACTTTGAAGTAGTGGACAACAGCAGCACTACACTACACTACACTACACAGCCCTAACTCCCACCCTCCCTCTTCACTGTCCACAGCCGAGTGAGAAAATGGCGCCGACGCGGGTACCTTATATAGGATCCAAAACCCGCGAGACTCGGAAGGCGGGATGATGACGTTTTGCCTCGATTTCAGATCCGAGTCAGGCGGGAAAAGTCGAGCCTGATTCGGATCGGACTCGGATCGGGGGGGCTCGGGGGGGTTCGGATTTCAGAAATCCGAACCGCTCACCCCTAGTATGAGGTGATGCGGTCATAATCTCGACTGCGGGAATTCAGGTGCTCAGATTGCCGGCGCCGGAATCCCGACACCTCCCAGAATCCAAGTGCCGGCATCCCAACAGACAGAATTTCAAAGGTAAGTAGTGGGGTTAAGGGATGGGTTAGCGCTAGGGTTAAGGCTTAGGGTTAGGCACTAGGGGAAGGGTTAGGCACTGAGTTAGGATTAGATTGCGGGTTGAAGGTGGTTAGGTTTAGGCACTTGGGGGTAGGTTTGGTTCAGATGCCAGAACAGTGTAAGGGGTAGAGAGTGGGGTAGGGTTAGGATACCGGCCAACAGGTGTTGGTATCCTAACCATGTCGGATGTCAGCGTCGGGCATGGCAGAAGGAGCTCTGTTTAGATACTGTTTAGATATTGGTTACATCCTTAATGAAGCGCATAATTGTATTATGTATGTATAATAAGAGGCTATTTCTACATGAGGAATGGATTGTATACTACACCAATAACATTTCGAATTAGAAAGAGATATATATTCAACATGGAAGTTCATCCAAATCAAACAAGAACTATCCTACACATGAAGGTCCACTGTAATAACATACCATGGACACCCCCAACAGACGTCTGTAGGTGAACATCAATACGCAAATGCTAAAGGCACACAGCCGGTTTGTATCAATACCCAAAACTGCTGTTGACACAAAGTCAATTATCAAAACCCATGGGCCCACACAGTACCTTAAAAGTCCCTCATCAATACAGTGAATGAAATATACAAGGATTCAAAGAAAACAGTGCAGACCTAAATTCTCATTAAACCCTCGTGGAGATAAGGTCCCTAATCTGTGGACCCATCGTGATTCACACGGCAACAGTTTTAATGAGTGATTCCCCCCTCGTAATGAGGCAGGAATATACAGCTGAGCTTCATGTTGGATTGAAATTATGACCTGCGCTTGAAGTTATTTACTATACTGAGTGGCGCTGTTATTGATATTTATAAGATAGACAGACAGATAGACAGACAGATAGATAGATAGATAGATAGATAGATAGATAGATAGATAGATAGATAGATAGATAGATAGATAGTTTTCTGCCAACCATTTTTTTTTATAAGAATGTCAGGGCGACTTGCTTGTGTTTACCCCCCAGCCTGAAAGTTGCCAGCCAGCCCCTATTGGAATAAATAAACACATGTTTTGTTGGGCTACTATGTTATTCCTACTCATTTTATGCATTTCATTCAAACGTGAAAAAAAATGCATTATCATTTTCAAGTCACTTCAGAAAACCTACATGTAGAATCTGGCATTTACAGTAGTTGATTTGAAAAGGCAGATTAATGCAAAACCACAAAGTATATTTGGTGGTGGTCAGAGAAAAAATAACATTCACACATTCATTTTTAGGTCACTTCCTTGCAATTTCAACAACACAGGAAATGTGAGGTGCTTATGTTTCTATAAAATAAACAATCTGAGTCCAATTTTATAAAGATAAATACATTTTACTATAAAACATAAATTACATTAGCTACTGTAATTCAGTGTATACCAATATGTCACAGTGTCAAATAGAAGGACTTCTTTAATCTAATGGGATGATTATGAAAAAACATATAAATGATTTAGAAGTGTTTTCCGTTTCAGCAGGTGTGTAATGGACAATCTGCCACTTGGAATGTCAATTGCGTATCCAGACTTTTACTATTAAAGCACTATACAGTGGGGAGATGTTTTGAAGATGTACAGTGCCATTCACCACCTTGTCCCCCCCAGGAATCCAACAATTGCAGGGAGATGTTTTCGAACACAGCTAATCCGTCTCACTGGCTTTTGACTTAAAGCTGATGGTTTGGGCCTTCATGTGGCCCATTTGCTGTTTTGGCTGGTAGGTTGTAGCCCAAATTTCAATGAAATGACACACCAAGGGGTATATTTACTAAAGGGCGGGTTTTTTGAAGTGGAGATGTTACCCATAGCAGCCAATCAGATTCTACCTATTACCTTCTATAAGTGCTAGAGACATTTTAAGTAGAATCTGATTGGTTGCTATGGGCAACATCTCCACTTCTAAAAACCTGCACTTTCGTAAATATACCCCCGAAACTCCAACAATTATATATAAGAAGAGAGGAACTATAAACAATAGGAGAGACTCCTTCCATCCCCCAAAAGAATAAAAAAAGTATAAAAATGAGAATCAGCCTCAATTTAGAGAAAGAGCTACAAACAAACTATTAGTTAAACATGAGAATAGAAACTCAAGATCATCATTGTCTCCATAAGCAGGGACATCTAAGCTTAGAACTCAAAATAGGTCTGCTTCTTCCAAAACCTCATACACACCATCATTTACAGTAGAGGAGGGTAATTTTTAATTTTTGGGGGAGAACCACCATACCCCCGTGTCTCTCATCTGGGGTGGGTACGGGATGCCAATGCTCATGATCCCAGTGGTCATAATCCAGATGCTGGCATACCAACAGGGTTAGGATACCAACACCTGTCGGTCGGTATCCTAACCCTCCCCCTTTCCCTACCCTAACTTTAACCCTTCCTACCCAGTGCCTGAACCTAACCTCCCTCCTGTACCTAAACCTAACCTCCCTGCACCCTGAACCTAATTGTACCCCCTTGTGCCTAAACCTAACACTCACCCTATGGCCTAACCCTAACCCTCCCCCCAACCCCGCTACTTATATTCGAGATGCCGACTGTTGGGATGCCGGTGGCAAGATTCTGACAGGTGCCGGAATTCTAACCGACAGTACTAGGGGTTAATGTGGGCCGGAATGGTGCTGAACTGTGTTCCATCAGTTCTATTTGCCTCTTCCAGCCCACCTAACCCGGCCTGTCAGCAATGCGCTGCAGGGAGTAGCCGGGCTCCCACTGTGGTTACCAGCGGATGCCTTGCTCCTTCCCTACAGCGGCACCCAGAGACTGGAGTTCACTCCTGAGCTCTGGCTTCCAGGCTCCCACAGTGTGCACTATGGGAGCAATGTCATGACATCTCTCCCATAGTTCCAGGGAGCAGGCAGCCAGATGGACGGCAGCGGACGCAGGAGCGGGGCTTAAGGTAAGTATTGTTACTGAGTGTTTTTTGTGTAAGGGGCACTACTGCTGTGGGCATTAAATAAGGGGCATTACTACCATGGGCATTATGTGTAATAGGGGCACTACTACTGTGGGCATTGTGTATAAGGGGCACTAATGTGGGCATTGTGTTAAAGGGGCACTACTGTGTGTCATAACATGAAAAAGGGACACTACAATGTGGTGTAATGTGAATCAGGGGCACTATGTGCTCTGTCAGTCCCTCCATTGGCTGCCAGTTTTCTACCATATTCAATATAAAATACTTTTACTTACACATAAGGCTATTAACCAAACCACACCAACATACATCTCTTCACTCATTTCAAAATATCTCCCAACCCGAACTCTCCACTCAGCACAAGATCTGTGTCTCTCATCCCCATGCATTATTTGCACTCACTCATGGTTACAGGACTTTCTTCAGGGTGCACCCACTCTATGGAATGCCTTACCACGCACAATAAGACTTTCCTCTAGTCTCCAATCCTTCAAGTGTTCCCTGAAAACTCACCTCTTCAGGCAAGCTTATCAGATTCCAGAACCGCCCACATAAACTTCATAGCTTCCATATCTAATTACATCCCCTTTCACAATCCACACATAACCTCACACATTGTCTTTCTTTCACATCCTCCTGATATTTGGCCAACATTCCTGTGTGATTGGATCATGCAGCCCACCAAGAAACTCTTCATTCTGGATGGACCAAAATTGCAATATATAGCACCTATCCTTGTGTATCAATGCCTATTTCCCTATAGATTGTAAGCTTATGAGCAGGGCCTTCCTACCTATATATCTGTGTATTATTACCCAGTTTTGTTCTATTTATGTATCCAATTGTAAAGCGCAACGGAATATGCTGTGCTATATAAGAAACTGCTAATAAAATAATAAATAATGTGAATAAGATTGTGCTACTGTGTGGTGTAATTTGAATTGGGGATACTATTGTGTGACCACGCCCCTTTCTCTCAAGATCCATGCCCCTTTTTGTGGTGCATGCCTACGGCGCATACTGTCCCTTTGTTAAGATAGTGCAGAGGATGGGGGAGTGAATTCCACCACATCGCTAGGACCACTTTAACCACTTAACCACTGGCCAGCATCCTATGTGTTGGGATACTGAACGTATCCCCTCTCATCTCTATAAATCTCTATAAATTTCATCCCCTCCATTTTCCTGTCTCTCATCTCTGTCCCCTTCATTCCCCCATTTCCTTTCTCCCTCACCCCCATCTCGCTGTCTCTCATTTCCATCCCCCTCACTCTCCTGTCTCCCTGTATCTCATCTCTGCCCCTCTCACCCCTGTTGAAAGAGATTGCTCTTCACTGTCCCCTCTTCTGTCCAAGCACTAGGACCCTGGACTGCTGCAACCGCAGACAATGACCAAATGTGCTGCTGCGCATGCGCGGTTCTCCACATGTTCTTCTCCCCTCTGTCCTGTATAGTGAAGGACATGCCTCTGAGTGGGGAGACTGCATGTACAGTCCCGATGAAAAGGCTTTAGAGCCTTGAAACATCGATTATCTGTATTCATGCCATTATTTATTTAAACACCTGCTTTTGAACTTTATAACCGGGAGTGCTGCCTATTTTTACCATACCATAGGAAAAATACCTCTATATATATATATATATATATATATATATATATAGAAGGATTTATATAAATAGGGGGCTAGTATGAGCTTCTTTAAACTAACAAGCTTAAAAAACAAATCTACATGGAACTTTGCCATGGAGATACACTTAAAGCAGAAAAGGCTGTGGAAATTTACTAGGGATAATAACCAGAACCCAGATGATGTAGATAAAGCTATGTTGACTAATGGCTAAGTTGTGAAACAAATTGTATATTCCATAATCCATGGGAAAACATCAGCAAAGGTTTAATGAGAAGAATCAACCCCAGGCATACTTTATATAGCACGAAGCTGAGTGAGTGCAAGAATATGAATGCATATATAAAAAATGCTGTCTATCTATCCGTAATTGACATCAGTGGGTGTCCAAATAGATGAAGAGGAGGTTGCAATAGAGATGCTGCAAAATATTACGCGAGAATATGATTTTCTTGTAGTTGGCTATGGTATAATGTGCTACACAGCTATCAGCAAAGAATGTATGGACCAAACTTTTGCAGTTTCAAGAGTGGAAATCTGTAGAGACCAATGCTGAGAACTCTATTCTTCTGTCAAAGGCCTTAAAAAAAAATAAAAAATAGAGTGCAAGTGCTTCAAGTATCACAATGTGGCACATAAGGTCTTAGAATCCAGAGCAAATAAACCAAGTGGTGTTTCATCATGGAAGTATGATAGAAGAAATGAATTGGCATTAAATGTAGCAGACTACAAACCAGCTAGACTTTGATAAAGCCTTCCTGAATGGTGAGGCGGTGGAAGAAATTTACATGGAACCACCAAAACCTTACAATGTAAATACATTCCTAGAGGGAAAAATATGTATTTTAAAGAAATGATTGTAAAACAAAGTAAGGACTGCTGGTACATCAAGTTCGATAATGTACTGCTAGAGATGACCTTTTGTTTGTTCAAAGAGTCACTGTTTGTATTACAAATGGAGAGAGATAACCTTATTGATCATAATGGTATATGTAGATGATCTATTGCTTGCAGGTCAAGAAAGCCAGATAGTTGATGTCAAGTTGTTGCTCAGTGACAAGATCAAACTAAAAAACCTTGGAGCAGCACTTCTACTGCACTTCTACTGGGTCTTAAGATCATACAAAATGTGAATGCTGGAACTGTTACTGTAGGCTACATTGAGGTAATAATCAAAAAATTTGGAATGGCAGATGCTAAACCATTCAGCACACCAATTGACAAAAGTGTGAAATTCTGAAAAGCTATGTTTCCAACAACAGAGGCAGAGATAGAGGAAATGAGTAGAGTTCCTTATCAAAGTGCCATTGGAACTTTAATGTACAGTATGCAAGCATTGGCACAATTCTGGACCTCACCCATGCTGACAGTAGTGTGTTCCAATTTGCAATCTAACCTGGAAGTGAACATTGGGCAGCTGTTAAACACATCCTCAGATACTTAAAAGGTACAAGCTCCTTCAAACTAAAGTTCATGAAAACTGGATGTTTGGCATTAGAAGCATTCTGTGATGCCAACAGGTGTTCCTACAATAGATACCTATTTGATTTGGCAGACGCAGTTGTCTGTTGGGCAAGCAGGAAACAGCCTACCATTGTCTTATTAACTACTGAGGTGGGGTATCTGGAGATTTTGTGTTATTTGGGCTTCCTTAGTTCAAATGACATCATCAGCATTGCAACAAAGGTGCAACTGATTTGTCTTCCAGCACCAAACAACATGGTTGGTCTAAGCACATTGCCATAAGACACCATTTCATTAGAGAACTAGTAGATAGCAACTTTGTCAGAGTGATTTATGTGACCAATGAGGGAAACCTTGCAGATATGTGACCCAAACGTCTGTCGTCATATGTACTAAATGTCTTTTTAACAAAAATTCGAAACATTTGAAAAGTTGATATGTTATGCTATGTTTTGTTTTACATATCACCCTGAGTTTTTCATTACAGGTGAGATGTCCAAAATGTGGAATGTTCATATTATTATGTAGCAAGAGACAGCCTTGAGCGAGGGGGGATGTTGGAGAAGAGCGCTTTGCACTGTCTCCTCTTCTGTCTGGGCATTAGGTACCTGGACTGCATCATGTACCTGCTGAATACTGTTTAACCCTGTGTTATGCTGCACCTGCTTTCTACCGGTTAATAAACCAATCCCTAGTTAAGCTATCTGCCGTGTGGACTAACCTCAATCGCACATCGTTAACCCGTAGGATCTGACAATAATCTACCCCCATCTCCTTTATCTTATTTCTCTCCCACTCATCCCCCATCATGCTGACTACAATTTCTGTCCCCCTCATCCTACTTGTTTTCAGTCTCTCATTTCAGTCCCGTAATCCCCTTCTCCCTGTATCCGTCTCTGTCCTCCTCACCTCTTCTTCTCCCTGTCTCTTATTTCTCTGTTCCTTTAACCCCCATGTCTCTCTGTATCTTAAACCCCCTCACCCTCCTGTCTCCCTCTCTCGCATCTCTTTCTTCCTTATTGCCAGTCTCCCTAAGGGCTCCTTTTTGCAGAAATCCCCAGAGATAGATACAAAACACCCCTTTCATCCCCCTCTGGCTTGCACATGCACAGGCCAATCGTAGCGCATGCACAATAGAACTCCCGGGTCATAAACCTGGAAGTCTTCACATAACGAGGGACAGCTGCTCCGAGCATAATTATTCAAGCATACAATGTTAATAAATGCCCGATACATTATATATTAAGCCCTGTATATCATATCTGTCCCACTCATCTCCATGTTTCCCCATTTCTGTTCCTCTCACCCCAATCTCCATGTCTCTCATTTATGTCCCCTAACTCCCCCCATATCTCCCTGTCCCTTAAATCTGTCCGCCTCACCCTCCCATCTCCCAATTTCTTTTTTTCTTTCCCCCTAATCCCCAATCTCCATGTATCTCATATCTGTCCTACTCACACTCATGTCTCCATGTCTCTCATCTCTGCCCCCTCACCCCTCCCTCACTTACATGTATCTCATACTGTATCTGTTCCCCTCATCCCCATCTCTCATCTGACCCCTCATCCCTCCCATCTGCCTGTCTCTCATCTATCCCGCTCATCTCCCTCCCTTTCACTCATTTCTGTCCCTCTCCATCTCTCTCATCTCTGTCACTAATGTCAATCTCTCTCAACTCTTTTGCCTCCACCTCCCCCCATTGTTATTCTCTCTCATTTCTGTCCCCAATACCAAATCCTCCCCAGGGAGCTGTTAGGACAGAGCTGTCCCCTCCTGTCAGAACCTACATTTGCTCCCCCCACCGCCATATTTGCAGCAGGTCCAAAGACCCCCCACTCCCCACCAGTGGGGGAGGGGGGCCATGGGTGGGAGGATTAACAGTCCTGTCCTAACAGCATCCTGGGGGAAAGGACAAAAGCTGTGTCTGTACGTCTGCCAGCCAGTGAGAGCTGTGAGGTGATGGAGGGAGAAGAGGCCCTCCCTACAGCTAGACACATGCTCTAGGAGATTACAGTATATAATAGATATTGATAATGGAATGTGACGAGCCTGAAAAGTCACAAAATAGTCTCAGGAGCAATGGGGTTAATGTACTTTAGAGAAAATATCACAGCATCTAATGTAGTCAGATCTGACCTTTTGCCATAACTTTCCACTCAAGCCTGCTATTGGCATGGCAAAAAGGGCATATTATTTTCATACTTACAGAGCTAAATCCGTTGACTCCTGGCCCAGGACTAGCTGAACATATCATTTTGGATGCGATAGCATGACCACGAGCTTTCCAGCGCTTCTTACATTCTGTGCGTTTGATGATATTTGCATCAGTCTCCATTAGAACTTTTGGAATTGTATTAGAAGATAGTCTCCCCCACCCTGCCACTGAGCAGGGACTCCCAGGAATCACATATGTGTTTTTGGATGTAAGCCTGATACGTCTCACAGCGTAAGTACGCATGGCAGGACCGTTCAACTGAAAGTGACAGAGAGATATCAAATATCAGTGATAAATAAATCTATTACCCTAATCTGATCCTGGGAAACAAGGATCACTAGAGGTACTGGAGATGGGAAGAGGGGGAGAGGGAAAGCGCCTGATTTAGAGGTGGACACAATGCCAATGTTTGCACAGTTGGGAAATGCAGACACTGGCATTTGCATGTTACTGCTGCTGCGACTCTGCAAACAAATTGCAACCACGGCTGTAATAGCGTCTACCTCTGAATCAGGCCCAGAGAGAGTGAGAGAGAGATACTATTTTAGGATGCTACGCAGATTGAATGCAGTACTGTACAGGACCGCACAGCACATCATCCTCATCAGGATTATGTATTAATTTAACTTAGCTCCAATGTAGTTTTTCAGGTTAGTCATTTTCAATAAAAAAAAAACTACTTCTAAAACTGACATAATAGGAACATGTCAATCAATACACAAATGAAGAGGAATTGTACTATGTAGCTGAACAGTATTTAAAATAGAGATTTTTGCTGGGGGTGGTGTGGCTACGGCGGCGATGGTGTAGGGAGCAGGGTGTGTTAGCTCTCCAGCTCTCTGGCTAGCCCCTGTTTACAAATCCTAAGACCCAAGTATTGATATCAGCGGTCCGGATAAGGTAAACGGACCTTACCTGTTGCCCGATATGAGGACGTGAAGTGGTCGCGGATGGTGTCATCGGGTGCAAAGTAAAATCTGTGATATGTAGGGTCAGTTACACAGAAACAATGTAAGATTTGTCATGCTCCCTGAAAGAGAGGAAGGCTCTCTATCAAAAATAATTATTGAAGAGTGGTTGTTTGATACATATGGTAGAGATTCATTTACCACTCAGTTTACTGTGGAAAGGGCCCATCGTATCCCCACTAGGTCTCCGCCACCCAGTGCTCCATCGCGTACATTAATTGCCAAATTCTTACATTATCAGGACCGTGATACTTTTCTAAGGTTGGCAAGGGTCATAAGCCCGTTGGAAAGAAATTAGATAAAAATATCGGTGTTCCCGGACTTTGCAAGTGAAGTTCAAAGAGTTGCTCCCTATAAAATTGCAACTTTGGGACTTAAATCTGAAGTCTGCTATGCTCTTCCCATCAAAATTGAGGGTAGTGGTGGACGGTGAGACAAAATTCTTTACCACTTCATCTGAGGCTGCCGCATGACTAGATTTGAGAGCTCCTGGGAACAGGCAAATGGCCTAGAAGTGACTGATCAGTGCTGGTTTTAATGATATATTATTGCCATGTGGTAGAAAATGTTAGTAATATTAAGATAAAGCATAATTCTCTTTTTGAAGCTGTAAAGTATACAAATAATATCTACATTATTGATGGGGTATGGTAGATATAGACTATTGCTCTAAATGTTAATTCACTTTGAATAGTGGTAGGTGCAAGTAATAGGACTGTATTAAGAGTGTATGTGTTTGATAATACCGATATTATGGTCATAAGAGCCGGAGAGCTCAATTGCCTTGGTGGCTATTAGTAATTTTTATTGCCCCACTTTTAGCCTACTAGGCTTGATCTGTGATATCCAGTGGGATGAGGGTTACATGTGGTAAGGGATTAAGTATGCCTAAATTGGGGTGGGTGTATAGGGAGGTGGAAGGGAAAGGTGGGTTTGTCAATGTCTGATTTTCTAATAATTTTTTTTTGTCTGCCTCACTAGCTACTTGATGAAGTCAACTGTATTATAATCAGAAGAGTAATTATAGTAAACATTTTAACATGGAATGTTCAGGGGGTTAATGACAACCTGAAGTGCTCCTTGGTCTTAAAAAAGATTAAGCAATATTGTCCTAATATTATTTGTTAAATGGAAACACACATGGTTGGGAGTAAAGTAGGGATGAGCGGGTTCGGTTCCCTGAGAACCGAACCCACCCGAAGTTCGGGGATCCGGGGCGATCCGAGCCCAAGCTCGGATCTCCCTGTCTGCCCCGGATCCCTCTCCCGAGGCAAAACCTCGAGATCTGCTGTCGGATCTCGAGGTTTTGCCTCGAGCGGCCATTTTAAAAAAAATGCCTTTGCCTTTAATGGGCAAAGTACTGATTGGCTGACAGAGCCGTCTGTCACGGCTCTCAGCCAATCAGCATTATGGTGCTCATTTGCATGTAGCACGGACTCGTGAGATCCGTGCTACATGCATCTGTGTGACTGACAGTGACACAGAGCACAGATGGGTCAGTGAGACCCGTCTGTGCTGCTGTGTATTTCAATGACACAGATGCACGTACACGGACCAGGAGATCCATGCTACTTGCATCTGTGTCATTGACACAGAGCACTGACGGGTCCGTGAGACCCGTCTGTGCTGCTGTGGTAAAAAAAAAAAAAAAAAAAAAACCTGGGTAAAAAAAGAAAAAAATGGCGTGCCCCCCCCCAAAAAAAGAGCAACCAGCCCCGGGCATTAGTGACCCAGTGCTGGGTGTGCTTAAATACAGGGGACAAACGACGTAGGGGTCCCCTGTACTTAAGCACAACCAGCACCGGGCTAGTCAGAACCAGCGCTGGTTGCCAAAATACGGGGGACAAACGACGTAGGGGTCCCCTGTATTCTGCGCAACCAGCTCTGGGCTCTGATCCGGTCCTGGTTCTGGAAATACAGGGGAAAATACAGGTTCCCCTGTATGTTCCAGAACCAGCACTGGACTTTTTCTAGTGGGGGGCTGATGCCACAGCCAGGGGAGCCCTTTCACCGGGCCCCCCAGCCGCAGCATCAGCCCTGACCACTAGTCAGCCCAGGCCGGGGATCCCTGGAGAGCTGGGGACCCCCCCAATAAAGGGGTCACCCTCTCCAGGGCACCCCAGGCCCAGGCTGATAGCCGGGTTGATTGTGTGGTGTGGTGGAAATAAAGAATATCAAACATTGTCTTTACAAGTAGAACTGCAAGTCCCAGCTAGCCTGCCCCGCATGCTGGTACTTGGAGAACCACAAGTACCAGCATGCAGGGCATTAAGGGCCCACTAGTACCTGTAGTTCACCTGTAAAAAAAATGTTTAAAAAAACACAGGACACACACACCGTGACAGTATAAGTTTATTAAACATACATACACACACACACACATGTACACATACTCACCTATGTAGCATCATCCACTTGTCCGGTAAAGTATCCATAGGGGACCTGTGAAAAAAAACATACTCACCATCTCCTATGCGAGGTTCTGTCCTCTTCGTTCCAAAGTAGGCATCCCCGGACTTGGCAAAAAAACAAAACGAAAACGCGATCCACGAACTTAGTACCGTTCTATAGAACGGTACTTCCCGAATGAGAGCTTAGCGGCGGGGTATCACCATGGAAACCCCGCTGCTAAGCGTTCATTGGCTGAGAGAGGTCATCTCCCGTCTCTCAGCCAATGAACGGCTCCCTCCATTGTAGTCAATGGTGGGAACCGCAGGGTAAACTTTAATAACCTTGCGGCTCCCACCATTGACTACAATGGAGGGAGCCGTTCATTGGCTGAGAGACGGGAGATGACCTCTCTCAGCCAATGAACGCTTAGCAGCGGGGTTTCCATGGTGATACCCCGCCGCTAAGCTCTCATTCGGGAAGTACCGTTCTATAGAACGGTACTAAGTTCGTGGATCGCGTTTTCGTTTTGTTTTTTTGCCAAGTCCGGGGATGCCTACTTTGGAACGAAGAGGACAGAACCTCGCATAGGAGATGGTGAGTATGTTTTTTTTCACAGGTCCCCTATGGATACTTTACCGGACAAGTGGACGATGTTACATAGGTGAGTATGTGTACATGTGTGTGTGTGTGTATGTATGTTTAATAAACTTATACTGTCACGGTGTGTGTGTCCTGTGTTTTTTTAAACATTTTTTTTACAGGTGAACTACAGGTACTAGTGGGCCCTTAATGCCCTGCATGCTGGTACTTGTGGTTCTCCAAGTACCAGCATGCGGGGCAGGCTAGCTGGGACTTGCAGTTCTACTTGTAAAGACAATGTTTGATATTCTTTATTTACACCACACCACACAATCAACCCGCCACCCACCGCCACCAGGGGTGGCGGGGATAGCCCCGGGCTATCAGCCTGGGCCTGGGGTGCCCTGGAGAGGGTGACCCCTTTATTGGGGGGGTCCCCAGCTCTCCAGGGATCCCCGGCCTGGGCTGATGCTGCGGCTGGGGGGCCCGGTGAAAGGGCTCCCCTGGCTGTGGCATCAGCCCCCCGATAGAAAAAGTCCAGTGCTGGTTCTGGAACATACAGGGGAACCCTACTAATTTTTTTCCCCTGTATTTCCAGAACGAGGACCGGATCAGAGCCCAGAGCTGGTTGCGCAGAATACAGGGGACCCCTACGTCGTTTGTCCCCCGTATTTTGGCAACCAGTGCTGGTTCTGACTAGCCCGGTGCTGGTTGTGCTTAAGTACAGGGGACCCCTACGTCGTTTGTCCCCTGTATTTAAGCACACCCAGCAATGGGTTACTAATGCCCGGGGCTGGTTGCTCTTTTTTGGGGGGGTGCACGCCATTTTTTTCTTTTTTTACACAGGTTTTTTTTTTTTTTTTACCACAGCAGCACAGACGGGTCTCACGGACCTGTCATTGCTCTGTGCCAATCACACAGATGCATGTAGCACGGATCTCCCGGGTTCGTGCTACATGCAAATGGGCACCATAACGCTGATTGGCTTCCTGTCTGCCACTGCAGTGCCACTCCTAGATGGGCCACGTGTTTGTGCCGCCCACTTGTGTCGCTTAGCATAGTCATCCAGCTACCTCGATGCAACCTTTTGGCCTAAAAACAATATTGTGAGGTGTGAGGTGTTCAGAATAGAGTGGAAATGAGTGGAAATTAATGTTATTGGGGTTATTAATAGCGTAGGAACAAAAAAAGGCCCATTTTATGTGATTTTAGCGTTTTTTTTTATTTTTTAAGAAAAAATCCAGATCAAAAACACAAAACCCAGAACCCAAAACACGGAAGGGTGGTTTTGGCAAAACCAATCCAGATCCAAAACACGAAGAAAGATCCAGATCCAAAACCAAAACACAAAACACGAAAAGTGGCCGGTGCACACCCCTAGAGTAAAGTATTAGCCTTTAAAAAACCATGGGTGGGGTGAGCATACCATGCTACATATACAACAGCATCCAGAGTATGTATCCATTCTTATTAATAAATCAGTTAATTATCTACTGTCTCTAAAACAGTTAAATCAGATTCCTATGGTCGATATGTTTTTTTGAATTGTGAAATTAATTCTAAACCTTTTTAGCAGTGTATATTCCTCCCCCAGTTACGTATGATGTTTTAAAGCATGCTGCCAATTTATGGCAAGTTTTTCAAACACTCCAGTAATATACTTAGGAGACTTTAATAATATAAATATAATGGATTTAATTATGGATAGGTGGAGGGAGTCCTCGGATTCTTTACCTAAGTGGAATAATGGTTTTGCTAAATTTGTGACATTAAACATTTGGCGGATTAAACATCCAGAGATACGACAGTTTTCATGTTTTTCATCTACACATCACTCCTCTAGAATAGATTTGCCCTTGGTCTCCTACTACTGTGCCTAATTTAAATAATATTGAATATAAAACTAGAGGTATTTCAGACCATTCTCCTTTAATGATAGACCTGAATTTGTTTAGCTCTAGGGGGTTTACGCTTATGGAAACTGCATCCTTCTTGGTTCCCGCAAATGGGTGTCAGCTTGGAATTAGAAAGCTTATGGGATGGTTATTTTGTTGAAAATATTATAACTGCATCAGTGGCTGTATGGGATGCGTTTAAGGCATTCTTACGTGGGTCATTAATAAAAAGGGTAGCAAAATTGAAAGTACTGTATCTTATAGGGAAAAAGAAAAGGTTTTAGAGACAATGGGCCAAATGTAATTGGTAGCGATTTTGTTTTTTTGCGAGTTTGACAGTAAATTTGCATTCTTTGGCTAATTGCAAATGTAATAGAGTATGAGAACAGGCATTTTCACATTTTTCACTTTTTCCCCCAAAGCGCAAATTGCCAATTCGCATCCAGATTTTTCCCATTTTAAACTTAGAACTCTCCAAATGTAATAGGTTGCGAATTTCAAAATCGCAACCCAGACTTGACTAAAATTAACCAGAACTTTAGACCAGGTTCAGATAGGCGAGTTTAATGAGACTTTCCAAAAAAAAATGTAGCTGATTAACCCATGTGAACTCCATAAATCATCATCACATGCCAATATAAACCACACCTACAGCCATTGTACCTGTGAGGGTTGGAGAAATGGAGTTTGTACAGTCTTCATTGGAGCTGTATGCTTGTGGCTTGCTTTCTACGGAGGAGCTGCGCAGGAGGAGGGCGCAGAAGCATCACCAGATCCAGGTCCCTATTCTGCTTTATGCCAGGCGCGGTTATCGACTAAGGATGGACCTGGACTCCCTCTCAGATCATGAGGTGCTTCAGTTATTTAGATTGAACCACACAAACATCATGACCCTATATGAGCAGGTAAGAGATGATTTGGAGCCTCTGGCTGGTAGCAACTATAAAGTGCCAGGGCTGCAAAATTAATGTATGCCTTGCATTTTTTTGCCACTGGCTCATTTCAGTCAGTGAGCACTAGAGTGCTGGGGTTTACACAATACACTTTCTATAGGCATTTATCTCAAGTGTTATCTGCCCTGAAGAAGTTGTGGCAAACATATATCTCATTCCCACGTTGTGAGTCCGAGTGGCTGGACCTTAAGGTAGCTTTCTATCGGCTCTCAGCATTGCCTACTGTGCTGGGAGCCACAGACTGGTATCAGATCACCGAACTTGAGGGGATATGTCTATGCCAATAGACATGGCTACCACTGCCTCAATGTGCAGGTCGTCTGTGATGCAAACCTCAAGATTCTCAGTGTGGTTACAGGTTACCCTGGGTCTTGCCATGATGCCCATATCCTGCCAGTCAGCCCTGTGGGAGAGGCTTCAACAAGGACACATGCCGGAGAGCTGGCCGCTTGGTATGTTATTTGTCAAGTTACAATTACTTTACACTAAATTTGGAATTGGTGTGTGTTTCTCTCTATTGCTGTACTCATAGTATGTGTATGTGTTAGCTAGAGATGTGCGCCAACCCCCATGTTTTCTTTTTGGTTTTGGATCTGTATCTCCCCTAGTTTTGGATCTGGATCTGGGTCTGGATCTTTTTCCTTGGTGTTTTGTTTTTAGGTTTTGGTTTTGGATCTGTATTTTTTCCCAAAAATGATATAAACAGCTAAAACCACATAATGTGGACCTATTTTTGTTCCTATAGTATTATTGACCTTAATAACAATGATTTTCAGGCATTTCCATGCATGTTTTTTTTTTAAATCTTTTATTTTTTATTAATTTTAGGAAACATACCCAAATAAAATATACATTTAGCTAATAATATCATATCAGCAGGCATGAAATATACAACACAAAATATTGGGCCTATGAGATAATACAGACAGAAATAGTGTAAATCAGGGTATATATTAGAAACATATAACATAGCCATCTCAATTTGTGCGGATGATACCGCGTGAACCCATAGGCGCCATCTGAGCCCACACGGCATAGAAGTTATTGAGGATAAGTTATCTAAACAGACATACTGTCTAAACATTATATAATCTACTCGAAATATCCCATCAGACCAATAAGCAGAAAGACAGAAACCCTTCCATGCCTGCCAACAAACATAAACTATACAAATATATATAATACCTATCCTCCCAGAAAAACCCAAAACAAACCACCCTTAAACCCCCCACCCTATATGACCTAACCCCAATCTAGGTATACCTGGATCCCCTAAACCCTTAACCCGTTACTAACTAACCTAATCTGTCTATCTAAATATCTAACTCCCCCCCTACTGAAAATAATAAAACAGGGGCAAAAAACTAGATGGCCCTGAGCTAGTGGAGGCCGACCCCAGCCCACAAGACCTGAGCAAAAATTCAATCAAAAACAGATCCGCCCCCCCTTGACATAAAAATAGGAGCAGAAATATAAAAATCACTTATATATCAGGATTAAACCCTATCACCTCCCAGCCTAAATACGAACAAAATAATATTTAAATATATATATTAATACAAACATATATAAATTGTACAGGATACATAATAATTGGCAGGGGCATTGGACTTAAGTAACTAAACAGTAGTCATGCCCCGGCTCCCAGATATCTAAAGAGGAATGAAAATCCTCATCTTATTGAAGCAAAATATGGTACTTTTGTGGCATGAAAAATATAAACACTTATAGAATCAGGATATATATTTGTATATCGGTGCGGAAAATAAAAAACTTAAATAGATACGGCATCAAAAATAAAACAGGTACATTTAAACTAAAAATTACTAATCCGGCCAAGCCTCAGGTTCTGCCAAAATATTAAAAGCAAGAGGACCTTTGGACCAACCCACCCAAACATATGCAAAAGAGTACATATAATGCTGATATGTTGGAATCAGAATCTTCAGCTTAGCGTATATGGCAAAAAGATGGGCTTCCTGGAGAAGCATCACAGGTACAGAGGGCCCATAAGTTGCAAACCCAACGATCTGGGATTTAGTTGCAGTCTCGATGGAGGATATATCCATATATTGAGCCGGAGAGGCCGCATACGATTCAGAATGTTCAAGAATCGGAAAAGAGTCAATCTTGGAAGAAAATGCAACCACTGAGGAGGATAGCTCCAGGAGCTGGTTGGTTGCTAACAAAGTGGGGTCGCCATATTCAGAAAACGAAGGAGAAATTGGAGAAACAGCGAAGTGCCGATCACTGTCAGCAAATGGTATCTGAGACATCCCACTCCGCAGCTTGATGGTGTTCAGGCAGCCATTCACAGAGGCATTGCTTTTCCCCACGTTATGGTCACAGGCCACCTTTCCAGCTGTCTGAGAGACAATGTGCGGGAAATCATAATGTGAAAGAAATAACTCAGAATGTAGATTCATCACCCGTGCTACAAGCCTCTCCTCTGATCTGGTAATTGCTGTAATGAGAAGTTCCATGATAGGATGTGAGGGCATAGCCGCTTCAGCAGCTGAATGTAAAAAACAATAATATATTATAACAGGAATTTAGTGTATATTATGATTTCGTTGTGAGTAAGCTGCAATGTCGGGACTTTCAGACTGCAGGCCGTTAATAATTCAGGACAGTACTTCCAGATGGTGTCCGAGTCCAGAAACTATGGATTCAAAAAAGTCACCAGCAAACTTTACACAGCGAGAGGATGATCATCCGCCTCCCCAGCAACCCAGATCACTGACCAGCAAAAATATACTCCCATCAGAGGAAGCAGGAGCAGCAGGGAACACAGAGGCCAATCACAAGATGGCAGCCGGGCCCGTGAATCGCGGATCCACAGGAGCCTTCAGAGACCTCTGAGTGACCAGAGCAGGGTCCTCCACCTTCCTACCTGTCCAGGACACCAATCGGGATGAGAATAAACTCAACACCTAAGCCAGGAGCTGCAGCAGTCGCCGGAGAGAAATCCAAGATGGCGCCCGCGGTGATGAGATGCTGCAGAGGGAGACAAACTTCACCCACAACACAGCCACCAGAGGGAACAGATCATCCAAGAGGCTCCAGGAGCGTGAAGAGGTAAGTAACCAACAATGCACCGAAGTAGGAGTCCGGTCAGAGGGTACAGGATACTAATGCCGGATATTTAGGCCCAGGAGCTGCAAAGTCAGGATTCTTCTCCTAGCTCGTCCAGACCACGCCTCCCATTTCCATGCATTTTTAACCACCTCACAGCTCACAATATTGATTTCACTATTTTTCACCAATACAGGGCTGCAGCGAGCTGGCTGGCTAAAGTAAGCAACAGAACAGTGGCACAAACGCACGGCAGTTTAAAAAAATATAGGACATTTATTACTCATTGCCACACAGCAGTGGCAGACAGGATGGTAGCTTAATAAACTATAATAAGGTCAGTCAGCAATATCCCAAATTGTGCAAAATGTAAAGAAAAGTGGTGCAAGATGGAATTGTCCCTTCCACCCACTCTTATGTGGGATAATAAAAAAGGACATGCACAGTTTAACAAACCAAGCACGTTAGGACTGACACTTTCATGGCTGAACTCCTTGGTTTGTTTGGGCCCCCACAAAACATTTTTTGGAAGGACTACCTTCAATTATTAAGGAGGAGGTTGATGATGAGGGTGTTGGTGGTGGAGACTGCATGTGCTGGTCCAAACTGCTGGTAGCTGATACTGGACTGCTTCTTATTAATTTACAAATTATAATTTTGTTAAACAAATTGCATAAACTCACTGCAAATGATGTAACAGGGAGGAGGTGCCTAGATGGTTAACGTCCCTTCCTCTGCTAACTTTGGCTTTACAAATGGAACAAATGCCTTCACAACTGTTGTCAGAATTTAGATTAAAATAATTCCACACCAAAGACATGGCTGTTTTTTAGCTTTCTTTTCATCGTGAGCAAGAAATGCTGCCACTGGTGGCTGATTTACCAAACCACATCCTCATCATCAACATCCTCATTAACATCAGATAGGACACAAACTTCCCCCTCATTGTCCTTTAGCAGTTCCTCCACTCTATCATCCTCATTTTTTATTATTTCACCATTTAATACTAGCACAGTCGTCATGGCATCAGTGATTCGCTGTGAAACTGGGTGACAGCTGTTATACTAACTTCTTCTTTCAAAAGGACTGTTTAATAGTCAATTGTTTTTTTAAATTACTAGTAGTAGTCTTCTTGGTCCCTTTCAGGGATCCACCCAGAGCAGCAGCAACAGGCATAGCACTCAAGGATCCTTTTAAGAAATAACGGATAGGAGAGGAGTCAGTCATGTTTATGAAATCATGAATGAGGATGTTGATGATGATGCCAGTGTTGGGGATGGAGATTGCAGGTGCTTGGATCCAGATAGAAGGGAGCAGCTAGGTGACACTGGACTGTTTGTTGTTCGTTTTTTAGTCCCCAAAGTTTTAGAATTTGAAATACCCTTTCCAATTTGATGAATGTCCTGCATGTGACATAACAGGGAGGAGGTTCCAAGATGGTTAAGGTCCTTACCTCTACTCACTGTTAATTGGTTACAAATGGCTTGGCAAAGGTTGTCCAGATCTGGGTGGAAATAATTCCACACATGAGAAGTGGATTTTTTGGTCCTTTGCCCAGGCATGGCACAATTACATTTTTGCTACCATGGGCAACAACTGTTGCCTGATTTACAGTTTTACACAAACATCCTCACCATCAACATCCTCATCATCATGAACATCCTCATCATCATTGTTATCGCCAACTAGATAAATATCCTCCTCATCCTCCTCGTGCAACTCCACAGAAGCATCCTCATTTTTTACATCAGAAGGCACATAAATGGTGGAAGGAGGATCCTCTTCAAGTACAGTATTACTAGAAAGGTCAGACTCACACATGGCAACAGCGGACACACTTGTACTCTCATAAGGGATTTCTGTTTTTCAGAGCACAGAGACATCTATGAAACATTGCTACACAGCTGGTTCCAGTGTCTTACTCGTCTTAACAATTTTTATTTTTTTGTACCTCTCCTACAAGCAGAGGGGCTTAAATTATCATTAGAACCATCAGTCATCATAAATACAGGCCAATGCCTTATGCTGTGCATAGGGGCTGGCTACTGTTGTACATATAGGGGCTGGCTGTTGTCCTGTCCATAAGGGCTGGCTGTTGTCTATAGAGGGGCTGACTGGCTATTGTCATGTCCATGGGGCTGGCTGGCTGTCGTTGTCCTGTCCATAGGGGCTAGCTGTTGTCCTGACCATAGGGACTGGCTGGCTGTAGTGCTGGTTTTGGATCTGGATTGGTTTTGCCAAAACCTCACCTCCATGTTTTGTTTTTCAGTTTTGGTTTTGGATCTGGATTTTTTTCTTTTGTCAATTTGAAAGGCTTTCTGCCTTGGCGGAAAGTCAATGCAATGTAATAGGTGGAAAAGTTTCGCCTATGAATAGGAGGCGGAAAAAAGTGCAGATTTGGGATTTTGGGGTGCAACTTTGCAGGAACCCCCATGCAGCCTTCAGACAGTCCCCCAAAGGTAAACTGCGTCAAAAATTAAAAAAAAAAAAACACTTGACACCCCAAAAAAAATCACTTTGAGTTTGGGGGTGAAAATTTTTTTTGGGGGGACAAGGATTAAAACTAGCGAACTTGACTCTGGGGGGACCCCAAGTATGCCCCATGTGTTTTTTAAATTGCAGGGGCTTGCGGCAGGTGGATTTTTCATGTTTTTTTCAAATTAACTTTAGCAACTTTAAAATATGCTGACCCCCATTTTCAAGTACCCCAAATTTGCTGGGATAAGTTATTTTCTGCAAAAAATACTCCTGAATACTATTCTGCACCACTTATACAAAAACGCTATTTAGCAGCTATTGAGCCCGTTTAAAAACACCAAATACCTTCAGCAAGCCAAATCAGGGGGGTACCATAGCTAACCCCCATGTCAGCGCATCGTTTGGGGTGTCAGGCTGATTTCCCCAAATCTGACAGTACTTTCCGCTTGTTTAAGTTTCGCCGGGTCCCATTTTTGCGTACTTTCAAATTGAATACGGGGTAAAGCGGGCAGGCGCGCAATACTTTTCCGCCTACAAAACACGCGATGTAGGCAAAAAGTCTGGGAGGCGGAAAAGAATCGCTGGTCCGCGCAAATTGAATACGACTCTAAGTCTGATTATACATCACAGAAATAATTATATTATGAAATAAATATATAGTATTTGACTGTAGAAGGTTATATATATATATATAAAAAAACTGACTAAAGCATTACCTTATTGTGAAACCATCAGCGTGTATTTTGAAACAATATGTATGTGACAGTGAATGACTGTATGTGACAGTGAATGACTCAGTATGTGACAGTGAATGACTCAGTGGATACTCTGTTATTAAACTGTAGCAAAAGCTCTTGAAAATACCTCTGTACTACATAAAGCTAGGTGTTATCACTCAGAATCATCATTTATCTATATGACTAACACACTGAACTTTGAATAATATATTATATATGTGTTAATAAGGACAGTAGACTTTTTTTTTTAAATCATATTTTATTTATTTTCACTTTTTTTTCATTCTTTAATATTTCATACCTTTATATATACCCATCAGTTTTATATTTCGCTTTGTATGACCCTATGAAAGGACATATTATGATGACAAAAAATATTAATTAAAGAGATGCAATAAGCAGCATTTATATTGTGATTTATGAGGCCCGAGGAAATATTTTTTTAAAAGCATTTCAAATAAAGATTTGATGATTTTATCTTTGTCTGAGGGACTGAGTGCACCCAATTCCAATTGATTCCTTTTTGTCTTTAAATAAATATGTATCTGGACTTCCTGTTCCAGCTCAAATGTGAGGAGAAGCTCTCCTACAGACCCAGCTTCAGGGAGTTACAGCGCCGACATCCTGCCGCCTACACCGACAATTTGGGTGTCTACTTGCACAGGAACACCAGGGGCACTTGATGGACACGTATTTATCCACTTCTATGACTACTACACCACAGAAATCTAGGTCAGAAAAATGGACCCAGGAATCCAAGATGGCCACCACATATGCTAACCAGGTGGGAGTTTCTGATCCTCACAGTGTCCCCTCTGACTTTTTAACACTAGCTACGCACTCTAACATGCCTGGACGCTCTGCTGACAGTGCTGTTACTGTTGAATTTGTAAATACCTTTTAATACATTCCTGCCTATAAACCTCTAAGATTCACCTGCCTAGAACCTCTAAGACAAAACCTGCCTGTACCTTCTAAAACCACAAGATGTCGCTATTTTGATTATACCATTAATGAAATACTGAGACAGTTGTATAGCGGTCCAAAGCGCTAAAGATTATTATTCAGGTAAAAGTACAGATGTTACAATGCTATGATCTAATAATGAGCGCAAATAAATTGTACAAACATTAGGTCATAAGGTACAGTTAAAATACATGAAACGGTTATTAAAGATCAAAATACAATGAGCAATATGAGACAGAGAGACAGAGAGAGAGAGAGAGAGAGAGACAGAGACAGAGAGAGAGACAGAGAGACAGAGAGAGAGAGAGAGAGAGAGAGAGAGAGAGACACATTAAAATACAATGAGAGATATATCAATGTCTGCTGAGAGCACATGTTCAAGATGGCTGGTGATGAAGTGTGTGTGTGTTTGTTTGTGTGTGAGGGGGGGGTTGGGAATGCTTCCTGCCCTATTGTCCAAATCGCATGGTCTACAAACAAACTCCATTATGAAGCTACCTCATTGAAATCTCCCATAATGCCATAGTTAATTAAATATGCACGCTGGATATCATATGCCAACACATCAGGCAAACACTGCACCATTTAATATTCCAACATATACAACACAAGATGATTCCAATATACAACAATACCATCCTACCACAGACCTCATCCAGTAGTCACTAGACCGTGGGGAGGGGGAAGGGCCGAAGCACATGTTTTTCCTTTGTTTGCAAGCCTCATGATCCCTAGGCAAACTCCATCCTGCACCAAGCTGCAACTCCGCAAATCATCCATCAATGACCACAACCACAACAAAGACAATATACCTATCTGACCCACACAACACCACAACTGGGCAGAATCACAATTTCCCTTGTTCACCCCACATGGAGGCAAGCCATCTCCAACAAACCGCAGACAACATACCCATCTGACTCACACAACACCACACGGCAACCACCCACGACCATTCAAAGCTGCCATCAATTCAACCTCCACGATACAACACTGACACCACCCTATGATCACATTCATGAGTATACAGCACACACAATGCCCATCTCTCCCAAGCAGAGATACCGTTCAAGCACATGGCAAGGCCCTAACACAGAACACATGGCATCTCAATCAACCAGCATCAATCATTCACAAATGGGAAGGCAAACACAGAACACATGGCAAGGCCCTAACACAGAACACACCAGAGGATCTCAATCAACCAGCATCAATCATTCACAAATATCACAACAATTCCACAATCAATCCCTTTCCTGCATGCTGACAACAGACCACTGTACCCTACAGTGCAGATGAAAAGCACAGACCAGACAACACATCATCCACTGCATGCTAACACAGACCCATGAATATCCTTAGAAAACTACAAACCACACACCATGCTAAGCTAATAACAGATTAACACCAAACATAGCTACAGACACCCAAATAGGCTAAATATTGCACATTTTATACTCAGCTATAACCCAGAGGAACTGAGACCCATTCTTCCGTTGTCTTGTCAGGGAGTGAACCTCTCTCTTCCTTCCAAAATCTGCCAGTGTGTCCCAGTCTGTTTCTCCAAGTGTGTGCATGCTATGGTTCCCACCCCCTTTTACCTGTGAGGTCATCAGAAAGGGAGTATCCTTTTGGTTACCTGAGACTACTGTTAATTAGATTTTACTCTCAGCTAGCTAGCTCTATTGATTAGACTGGAATAACCAGTCCTTTGGACAAAAATGTAAACAGGCCTACACCATGTTATTGTCTTTTGGTAAAGGTTAGAAATCTGTTACAGGGCATTTATTGGACAATTCCAAATGGATACAAAAGGTCTCCAACCTCCTTTTGTATCCCCCACCTGCAAATCTAAGCTGCTATGGAAAACAACATTTCAAATAGATATTCTCTCTAACATTCATATTTCATAGCCGCATGTTCTGATCTTCATATTGATGTCACCGGAACGCTGTGGAAACAGAGTCGATCAGTACGGTTCCACACCCAGTTCAATTGTCATTTACTAAGCCATAGTTACAGAAAACATTTCTTTATATACTGACATTGCGTTTACTTTAAACCAAGTAATAATTATCCTTTTTGCGTTACGGGACCATTGCTTTTAAATGTATGTATGCGGGGAAAACACTACTGCTTTGCTGTTGCTCAAATATAAGTCTGTGGTGATTTTAATGTGTTGGGGGAAGATTGTTAAAAAGCTGTTCGTGCTACTTTTAGCAACTTTGCACTGTGGATTGTGTACTATGTATTTTTGACAAAATGGCGCTTGTGTAAGCTTTCTTTTCTAAAATGGAGTCTTGCTGCCATTCACAAGATGGCGTCGTGCAGGTTTTCCTGATTGCATACAGATTCTGTCTTACCCAATTATCCGGTTTTGACATTACTTATGCTGATGTGGTCAGAGCAGTACAGGATGCTATGGGACCCATTATGGAGGCTCACTCTGCTAAGCTGCAGCAGGCTGTCTTAGACATGAAATCCCAGCTTAAGCAACTATCTAAGAGAGTTGTTAATACTGAGCAATGCATGGGAGAAACTTTTCAGTATGTTTCTGAACTTAAAAGTAATTATGAGCAGTTGCTGAAATCTTATTACCAGCTGATAACAAAAGTAGATGACTTGGAGAACAGATCGAGGAGATGTAATCTCTGCATCATAGGACTTCCTGAAACACTCAAAGGCCCTGCCCTATTTACTTTTCTGCAGACATCTCTTTTGGAATTATTACATATTCAGGGCGCCTGCTCTGGCCTGGTTATTGAGTGTGCGCATAGGTTGGGCCCAGCACTCGTATTGTTATATTCAAATACCTCAGTTTTGTTCACAAAGAACTGATTTGGTCCGCATCCAGGAGGAATAGAGACTTACGCTGGGAGGGATCTCGGATTTTTATTTTCCAGGATTACTCCTCAGAAGTAACCTATGCCAGGAAAGAATTTTCCCCACTATGTTCCCGCCTCGTCAAGGAAAATAAGAAGTTTGCTTTATTGTTCCCTGCTCGGTTATGCCTTTTTGAAGGAAACTCTTTTGAAGATTTTTCATCGGTGGTGGAAGCTGAAAGTTATCTAATGGAAGCTGCTCTGGCTGCGGATTATTCCTCTCCATCCCGTTAGAACTGTGACCAAATTATGTGAAATTCTTCTTTGTCTACTTTTTCTTGTTATTACCTGATTTGTTGAGGCTGGTCTGATGCTATTACTCCTCTTTGCTGCCTCATGCCTCATTTTTGTATGTATATGCTACAGGTTCTGAAAGAATAATTGCATGTACATTTGTACTTTGTATTTAATAACCTTTGCATTGATCTCTGTTCTTACATTATAGTCTGCCTCTTTCTGTGTCAGGATGCCTTATATGTATGCCCTTGTATTTTTTGTTGCTAATGTTCTGATTTTATTGGTGGCCACTTTAGGCCTTTTCCACAATTTATTCTTAATGTATATGTCGGCTCTTTGTACCTTACTCCCACACCTGCTATACTATGTTTTCATATTAGTGCATATAGCTGGGAACTGCTGAGAGCGTCCCCTCTGGTTTTGGTTCTATACGTGATTTTGTGTTACGTATAATACTTCATTACAGGTTGCCGATATTTGATAATTAGATTTAATGGCAGGAGCTGCGCTTCTCTTAGAGCGGTGGGCTCTTCCTTGTATTTTTGTTTTATTCAGGTTTTGTTTTGATTGGTTTTGTTTTCCCCCTTCCACTTTTATTACTTATGTGTCTTGTCCTGTCCCCCCTGACATTGGGTTCTCAATTTATTGTTTATTGCTGGAATATGTTCATATACTGGCAGGATGTGTTTTTCATTTTGCTATGTGGTTTGTGCTGCTATTGCCATGTCTAGTTTGATAGTGATCTCCCTCAATGTGGGTTTTTTTAATTTATCTGCGAAAAGGAAAAAGGTGTTAATATATTTAAGCAAAATGGATATTGATGTTACCCTGCTTCAGGAAACCCGCCTCCTACCTCCTGAGAATCTAAAATTAAACTCAATACACTGGTAGAATCCTGGTGTCAGCGCCTTTCACTTCTAAGGCTAGAGGGGTAGTTATTTTAGTGCACAATCATATTAGTGTGACACTGCATTCTTCTGTGATAGATCCTCAGGGAAGATATGTTATTGCTGATGTTACCCTGGGCTCCTCCAGCTATATATTATGTAACATATATGCTCCTAATTCTTATTCAAAAGATTTTTTTCTTTCCCTTATCTTCCGTTTACACACGTACAGTGATGTCCCTATTGTGCTTGGTGGCGACTTTAATATTGTGGCGTCCACTCGTATGGATAGATCCTCCCCCTCACCTTTTGTGGTGCATGCTCCAAAAGTGGGTATTAATTATATCACACAACAGTTACACCTAACGGATGTTTGGAGAGCATCATACCCTCTAGAACATGATTTTACGTGTTTGTCTACAGCACATGGGACCCTGTCCCGGATAGATCATATTTTGATGTCCACAACTGTTTTTCCTCAGGTACTAGACTCAAATATAGAGCCAATGTGCATTTCTGACCATTCATTATGTTGGGTAAAATTAACGGTATCTACTGATAAGGGACCGTATAAAGAGTGGAGGTTTCCATCACACCTGGCTCACTCTCTTAAGTTTCAGGCTGCTTTGGACACCTCCTGGATAGCATATAAACTTAATAACTCTTCTTTTGAAAGTACCTCTCTGCTTTTATTCTGGCAGGCATCCAAACCGGTCATTGGAGGGGATATTATGTTTTATTGTTCTTTATGTGCAAGGTTTATCAAAGAAACTATATTGATCTGCAATCTACACTGACAACTGCCTATCAGACATTTAAAGATGCCCCCACCCCTTTCAATTGTGAGAGATATTTATCCACCAAAGCTGCTTTTGATGCGTTGTTGTCCCAAACAGAGTCAAAATACACTTTTTTATCAGGTTTCAGATTCTACCAACATGGCAATAAATCCAGTAAATTGCTGTCAAGTCTTTTACGTGGCCAATGCCCCCCAGTTATTAAGTCTTTGAGGCGCCCTGATGGCACCATAGCTAAGTCAGGAATAGCCACAGTGGCGGGCTGGGCCGGGGGGCAGGGTGCCATGTGCCCCCCAGGCCGGTAATATTGTAGTGTCCCAGGGCCGCCCGCAGCCGTGCTCTGCATATACATAGCAGCGCAGGCTGTGGAAGGCCGTCGGCTGGGGCTGGTCCTCCTACGCTCTCTGCTCCATCAGACTTCCTACTTTGTGCCCTGCCTCCTGTTCTCCATTCTCTCACAGCGGGTCCTAGGCCATTCGTTGCAGCTGCAGTCAGTGTAACAGTGCAGTGCAGTTCGAAGTAGGCTAACAGGGAGGCGGAGTCGGGACAGGGGATGGGGCTACACGGCAGTCAGTGCCAGGCCAGCAGCAGCAGTATGGATGAGAGTGGATGGAGGAGACAGAGTACATAAAGAGTGAGTATACTGTATCCTGTCTGACAGTAAGGTGATACAGAGGGGGGGATCCTGTGACTGTGTATGTATCTGTGTGTATAAGTGTGTAAGTATGAGTCTCTGTAACTGTATCTGTGTGTATGTATGTGTCTTTGTAACTGTATGCATGTATGTGTGTGTATGTATGTGTCTCTGTCACTGTATGTATGTGTGTTTGACTGTGTATGTATGTCTGGGTATGTGTTAATATTTAAGTGTGTTTATGCTAGGGATGTGCAGGCTCGGTTCTACTCGGTTCCGTTCGGTTTTTTTTACCGAATCTTATTGGCTATCCAAAACTTGTGACAGCTGAAACCCAATAAGATTCGGGAAAAAAACCCGAACGTAACCGAGTAGAACCGAGCCTGCACATCCCTAGTTTATGCATGTTTGTGTGTGACTGTGTGTGTGTATGTCTGTATAAGTGTGTGTATGTATGTCTGTGACTGTGGGTATGTGTGTCTGACTATATTTATCAGTTTGTGTGTGTATGTATGTGTAACTATATGTGTGTGTGTATGTGATTATATGTGGACTGTGTGTGTATTAATTTGTGACTGTAGGTGTGTATTAGTGTGTAACTGTATGTATGTGTGTATTAGTGTGTGACAGTGAATAAATGTGTATTTGCATGTGTGTAACTGTATGTGCGTATGTGACTATGTGTGTGTGTTCATTTGTGACTAGGTGTGTATTAGTGTGTGACTGTATGAATGTGTGTATTAGTATGTGACTGCAAATTGTGTCTGTATGTATGTGTGTAACTGTATGTATGTGTGTTATTGTATATGTGTGCAGTGGTGTAACTACTGTAGGTGCAGTAACTGCAGATGCTATGGGGCCCGGATCATCCCGGGGCCCGGCCCTCCATCTGCATCTATAGTGCCAGGCCTCGGTCTACGCCCCCCGCCCGGGCCACTTGATTGCATGTGCCCCCCAGACTAAAAGTTGCCAGCCAGCCCCTGAATAGCCATCTCCACTATCTTGCACTCTCTTTACGCTGACCTATATGCTCATCTAGATGTAAATGTATCTGAGAGGGCTGCTTTTTGGAGTAGAGCTTCTTTGCCACAGATGTCTGAGGAACAGGCTTCTTCCTTGGTGGTGCCCATAACAGTAGAAGAAATTAGAAAGGCCATCAGTCATTTGAAATTGGGTAAAACACCCGGCCCTGAAGGCCTCTCCAATGATTACTATAAAATTCCAGGCCCCAGAATCGAGGACACTCTGCTTTCTGTATTTACTTTAACTCTGTTAAAAGTATTACTGTACATAAGCCTGGCCAGGACCCAGAACTAGCTAGCCCATACAGACCTATATCTTTACTGAATACAGACTACAAACTGTTTATGAAAATTTTGGCAGATAGAATTAAGTTCATCTTACCCTTTATAATACATGAAGACCAATCAGGGTTTATCTGGGGACGTCATTCTGTAGTAAATATACAAAAAGTCCTTTCGGTGATGCAGTGGTTAGAATCCTCCAGGGTACCTGGCCATCATGCGATCCTTTCATTAGAAGTTGATAAGGCTTTTGATTTAGTTACCTGGGAATACCTTTTTGAGTCTCTTCATCGCTTTGGTGCCCCAGGGGCTTTCATCTCTGTGCTTCAATCCCTCTACTCTGGTTCATCATCCCAAATTTTAAGCAATAATTATCTTTCCCCCCTTCTCTATACTTAAAGGTACAAGGCAGGGCTTCCCCCATCACCCCTCCTTTTTGCAATAGCCTTGGAACCCTTAGCAATAGCCTTACGGGCTTCCCCCCTTTTTACAGGCATTTCTGTGAATGGCCTTGAGGTCAAATTAGGCCTCTTCGCTGATGACATGCTTCTATTTAAATTGAACCCTCTCTAATCTTTACCAGCTATTACTGCTCTTATTGATAGTTTTGGTACATTTGCCGGCTTCAGAGTTAGCTACTCCAAGTCTAAGCTATTGCCTTTAGCCACTGAGTTTTCCTATTATAGCTCCTTCTAACCCTGTTCTATCACGTTTCTTCTGCTGCAGCTTCCCTCTAAAATATTTGGGGGGTTTCATTCCAAAGGCGTTATCTTCCCTCTACTCTGTAAACCTTAAACCAGTGTTGTCCTCGATTAAAGCCTTGATCACTAATTGGATGTCTTTGCCTTTATCAATATCTGGTCGCGTAGAAGTGATTAAAACTGTCATATTCCCAAAATTGTCATATATCCTTCAGATGCTTCACTTATCATTATCTATATCCGATGCTACAGACATTCGCTCCCTTTTTAACACTTTTATTTGGAATGCCAAGAAGCCCCGTATCGCTTATGCCAAACTGATTTTACCTAAGTCGGAGGGTGGCTTCAGCCTCCCTGATTTGCCCAGGCTGCTCTCTTCAGATACATTTCAAACTGGCTCCTGCGGAACACTCATTATACTAATTGTCACCTAGAAGAAGCTCTTATCCAGACTCCCCCAGTGTTCTATTGCATACTCCCAAGAAATAGATTCCTTGCTCAATAGTTTCCAATGTACTGTTCTCACATACTTACAAGGCGTGGTGCACTATCAATAAGAAACATGAACGAAACCACACTAGCTCCCCGCATAATACTCACTAGCTCCCCTTATAATACTTTCTGGGGTAATCCCTGTTTCCCTCCTGGTTTGGATAGTGGTGTGTTTGTGACCTGGATACAGCTTGGCATCGCTGCCATTCGGGATATCTTTGACCCTGGAGGTTCTATCCGCACATTTGACTATTTGCGGGAAACCTTTTGCATTTCTCATAAGTGCTTCTTTATGTATCTGCAAATTAGGCACTTTGCTCAAACGAGATCCCCCGCTTTGCCTGTTGCCACAAATGGTAACTCTGATAATATATTGTCTGTTTTGTCTTTTAGCCGTACCAATACATTTAGGATACGTTATTTATACCCATCTTTACTTAGAAATAAAAAACACTGTGCTTGGGCTGGTACACTGAAAAATTGGGTCAATGATATCCCTTTCCTGGAGTCTTCTGAAGTGTTGATACAGCATTGTTCCACTTATTTGAAATACTTACACTCAATGGATCTACATTAGGTTCACCTAAAAGTTCTTCACAGAGCATATGTCTTGCAAGCACAGAGAAAACACATGGTCCCGGGTGAATCTGGTTACTGTCCAAAATGTGGTGCGATGGATGCTTAATTTTTCCACAATTTCTGGGAATGCGGCAAAATAAGGCGTTTTTGGGACAAGGTAGTAGCATTTATAAACCATGTCTTTTCTATCAATCTAATCAAACTTCCTATTCCCTGTCTGTTTCTAAATTTTTCACATTGGAACTTGGGTTCTAATTTTAAACATATAGTTCCGGCACTCTCTGTTATTTTAACGGTGGCTCAAAAGATGATTTTGATGCATTGAATATAAAAAAACCTCCTTTACTCGCTGAGGTTAAGGCTGTAGTGCTAATACTGATCTATTATGATCGCCAGGCCGCATTGCCGGAGATTGAGATGGGGGTGGAGCGTTTCTATAAAAAGTGGGAAACATATATTGTTAAGTTAGACTCTACTGTTCAACAGCAGATCCAGAAGATGTTTGAATTCACCACTTGGCACCTTCTCAGACAGGTCTCATGATTATTTATGCTTCAGTTTGCAGTACTTATTTTTTTTTCTCTTTTTAAGCGCCTTATTACTTAGACATCTAGTTAATGGAAAATATATGCTTTAAGCTAAGACCCTTTGTCTTGTCGCCCCTCTTCCCCACCCTTTCCCCCTTTATTGCCTACATCTTTCTATGTATTTTTTAATTATTTTTAATGGTGCTGCTGGTATTGGTTTGTGTTATACGGGTCGTTAAAACTTGTGTTTCACATACACAGTATTGTTTCCCCATATCATAATCTCTTTGTTATGCTTCAGCCCATGCTACTGCAGGATCACCATAGTATTTTCTTCTGGTTGTGACTTTTCCCTTATGGACCAGGAAGACATTTTACTGATACACGAATGTGCCATGCAAAGTGCTTTTGCCGTTTATCTGCTTCTTGAGTCATCCTTATGTTTGTATGTTGTATTATTCTTGCATTGTTTACCTGTTGATGACAAATTGTATGGTCCCAATGTCAATACTTTCTATTTTGTACTATTGAAAAATTTATAAAATGCTTTACAAAAATTAAAAAAAAATTATCTTTTGAATCAATGGGTGGCACCTATATAAAATGTGTGTTCTATAGGGATGGAATCAGTAATTTATTCCTCAAGTGTGAAGCTAATTGATAGCATTAGCCTGGTGCAGGATTTTTCTCTCCTCTCATTTTCTATAGTATCAGAAACTGGAGATCTGGTAATGGATGGTCTCAGTTTTAACCCTGTGTTAGCTATTATGTTACTGTTTCTTGGTAAAAAAAATTATATCACATATTGGTGACTGGAAGAGGCTGTGGATGATGGGGAGAGGCTGTAAACATTGAGGGGCCTGGAGGGAGAGTAGGGTCATCCCATGGTAACTCATGTTGCAGGGTGACATGGTGAGTGTGTGCATGGCTGTTAACAGTTTGTGTGAGGATGGTTTTGTTTGCTGAGAAAATGATGAGATGGGTCATGCTTTGGAAGACTCTATACAGGAGTTGCTGATTGTTTGCTATGTAACTTTGTAATGTGAGGTACCATGGAATGGCCCAGTAGTAATAGAGACTGCATTGCTAGGCACAGAATCTGTAGGCAGTCAAAGATGAAAAATCAGCAAGTAGGAAGGCACCTTAATCAGTCCCACAGTAAAGGTTCATAGAGGGGGGGCACAGTCCTATAGCAACAGGGTCAGGCATGGAGTAGGTGCACGAATTAAACTAGCAGCTGGCTAAATGCTGTTAGAGGCAGCAGAGAAATAAGCATCAGTACCTAAGGCAGCCTAAGGAGGTCAAGCTAAGGAGGTCTGGATCTGCAGCAATGGAGGAACAACACACAGTGAGATCCCGGGATGAGGGAGAGAGAGCCGATCCATGCCTGGACCACCAGCGGTGAGAATACCAACACCACAGCAACTGCACACTGCAGCCACTAGATAATGAGAGCAGCATGCGGCACGAGGGAGCCAGGAGAACAGTGGAGGATACCTGAGCTGTAGGAGAGGGAGGTCACTGGTAGAGAGGGAGGAAATGCTGGGGACTCCTGGAGGGATTGGGAGCAAAAGGGAGGGCCCTTTTCCTCCTGCCAGACAGCATCTCTTCTGTGCTACGGTCCACAGTGAGCCCTTTTATTGGGCCAGTTCTAGACCAAGTGAAGCCCAGGGTAAGAATTTATTTTGGTGCCCCCCACCTGCTTCCTGCCACCATAGCCTCACACACACACTGTCCCCTACAGCCTCACACATACTCACTGCCCCCACAGCCTCACACATGCTGCTCCCATAGCCTCAAACATGCTTGTTGCCACCATAGCCTCACACATACACTGCCCCCTATAGCCTCATGCACCCACTACCCCCTCACAGATCACACAGCACACTCTTACAGCACCCCCTTACAGATCACACTGCCCCCTCATACAGCACCCCCTTACAGATCACACTGCCCCCTCTTACAACACCCCCTTACAGATCACACTGCCCCCTCATACAGCACCCCCTTACAGATCACACTGCCCCCTCTTACAACACCCCCCTACAGATCACACTGCCCCCTCTCACACAGCACCCCCTTACAGATCACACTGCCCCCTCTCACACAGCACCCCCTTACAGATCACACTGCCCCCTCTCACACAGCACCCCCTTACAGATCACACTGCCCCATCTCACAAATCACACTGCCCCCCTCACACGACACCATTATAGATCACACTGCCCCATCTCACAAATCACGCTACCCCCCTCACACAGCACCCCCTTACAGATCACACTGCCCCCTCACACAGCACCACTTTACAGATCACACTGACCCCTCACACAGCACCCCATTATTGATCACACTGCCCCCTCACACAGTACCCCCTTACAGCTCATACTGCCTCCTCACACAGCACCCCCTTACAGATCACACTGCCCCATCTCACAAATCACACTGCCCCCTCACACAGCACTCCCTTACAGATCACACTGCCCCCTCACACAGCACTGCTTTACAGATCACACTGACCGCTCACACAGCACCCCCTTGCAGATCACACTGCCCCCCTCACACAGCACCCCCTTACAGATCACACTGCCCCCTCACACAGCACCCCCTTACAGATCACACTGCCCCCTCTCACACAGCACCCCCTTACAGATCACACTGCCCCATCTCACAAATCACACTGCCCCCCTCACACGACACCATTATAGATCACACTGCCCCATCTCACAAATCACGCTACCCCCTCACACAGCACCCCCTTACAGATCACACTGCCCCCTCACACAGCACCACTTTACAGATCACACTGACCCCTCACACAGCACCCCATTATTGATCACACTGCCCCCTCACACAGTACCCCCTTACAGCTCATACTGCCTCCTCACACAGCACCCCCTTACAGATCACACTGCCCCATCTCACAAATCACACTGCCCCCTCACACAGCACTCCCTTACAGATCACACTGCCCCCTCACACAGCACTGCTTTACAGATCACACTGACCGCTCACACAGCACCCCCTTGCAGATCACACTGCCCCCTCACACAGCACCCCCTTACAGATCACACTGCCCCCTCACACAGCAGCCCCTTACAGATCACACTGCCCCCTCACAGGACCCCTTCTCACAGATCATACTGCCCCCTCCCCCCTCACATATTGCACTGCCCCTTCACAGAACACACAATCCCTCCTAACATCACAATTTCCCCCTCACAGATTAAACTGGTTCCCACAGCAGATCTCACAGACCCCCCCCACACTCTCAGCAACACTGCATCCCCTCACCCCCTCAAAGATCACACTGATGTCTCCTGCCTGCAGATTGCAGATAACTTCAACCTCTCCCCCTCATAAACTCTCTTTCTCACTGGCTGCACAGGGGTTCCTCTCCCCCTCACAGGCTCTTTCTCTCTCCCTCACTGGCAGCACAGTGGCTCCTCTCCCCCTCACTGGCTCTCTCTCTCACTGCTGCAGAGTAGCTCATTTACACAGTCCGCGCACTGCCTTCCTGCCGTGCACTGCAGCCACTGCTGTGCCCCATGTTGCTGCTGGCTCCTGTCGAAGCTGAATAATTGGCTGAGACAAGTTCAGTTTAAAATTTAATCGTGGCGACACCATCTTGCGACTGGCCGCAAGACGCCATCTTGAAAATGAGATTGCAAGATGCCATTTTGCGAATGGCCGCCTAAGCGCCATTTTAGATAAACTCACATTTTAGTACATTTGGCGATGATACTATTAGCACCATGCGATTGCATTTTTCACCAATTCTTATACGCACATTAATAAGCACAATTGCGCTGTTAACTAGTCGCATATTAGCGAATGCATAGGACTTTGTATGAAACTGCTGTTTTATTAGCTTTATGCGCACACATCTGCCCCAAGTTAACTAGCGTCCTTATATCAAACCCTCAATACCCACACATTACATATTCACACATAAGGTTCAATAAGCTTTAAAGTGTATGATTTAAGTTGGTTCAGTTAGTTTAAATGCTGAGAAATAAGGGTATTTGATAACTAAGGTATTATACATGCTAAACAAGTCGTGTTTGGTCTTGTACTGATGCGTACTCTTTTTATAGTATTCCGGTGTTATCGGTGGGGAGGTCGCATCATGCAAACTCAAGTTATGGATCACAGAGCCTACAAGCAACAAAATGTATATTTCATGAACAACTGTTAGAATGTTGCAGGGGGCATGAAGAGGAAGATCCCCAGCTGTTAGAGGCAGGGAGAGTCTATTTGAACCAGCCTGTTAGATGTGCTGCAACAGATGCTTCTCCCCTGGGAACCAATGAGATCAGCAACTAACTTCCCTATTGTCCTGTTTATTCTGGGGGGGTATAAATATGTGTGCATGAATGCTGGTTCTCAGTCTTCGTGCTGAACGATGTATGACTAGGGGTCTCTTGCTGATGCCTATCTCCGGGTCCGAAAGCGCCTGCGTATGTATACTGTACTTGGGTCTGTATAATTTCCTTTTGCGCCTAAATTGTGTCTAGATCAATTGCGTGTAACTGTCTGAACTTTTACCTGAATAACACTTGTGCTTTGGAACCACAGATTCCACCTCTAAGTCTTTATTTATGGTATGACTGCGTATGCAAATTAGCGTCATCCTTAGACGGTATAGGCAGGACATTAGAAGGTATAGGAAGGTGTGTATAGAGGTTCTGATCCAGTATCGTTAGTTGGGGGCTCATAGTGAAGTCACTTACCTGCTCACACGGTACATATGGCCATCGATATTTCAGCAAAGGGTGGAGTGGCCACATGCAGGGTTTGCCTGCAACCGCTTTGTGCTGAAAGATCGCTATCCGTCTCCGTGTGAATCAAGGAAGCTGACTAGAATCCTGGGACAAGGGAGGAAAAAGTTTGTTTTCCTCTGTTGATAGAACCTTACATTTAAAGGGGTGTCGCAGTACTGAGTACGCGTCTAAGTCGCAGGTTTGCGCACAGCAAAAAGACGCACTTTTGTGTACGCAGTTAAAAAGTCATTATACGGTTGTGTGGTAGTCACATTATTGTGTATGTGACTGGTCGCACAATAGCGTATACGTACTTCCGGTTGTGCTGCCACGTGTTTGAACAAAGCCATTGAGGTTTACATTTTTTTCTATTACCAATATCTGGGTTAACGTGTATTTTTCTGCGCAGGAAAAAAGTGTGTAACAGTGAATATTTGTTGAACAAAGTTAAGGGTATTGTATGATCCTTAAGGGCTAGGTGCAAGGGTTAGTCTAGCCACTCGGTAAGTAGCTTTACCGTTCTATACACAGTAGCAGGTGTACATGTTGTCTTTGTTGTAGAGAGGTGCGTGAGAGTAGCCGACATATAAACTCATAGGTGTGGAAGTTGCCTTACTAAATTTTATCTGGGTGTGGAAGTTGCATTTTTCAAATCTTATCCAGGTGTGGAAGTTGCCTTACTAAATCTTATCCAGGTGTGTGGGCGCCGCCAACTTAAATCGTCCACAGGTAAGTGAAAGTGTCTTGATTGTCTTTCACTGGTTTAAATCTTTATTGAAAAGTGTAGGAGTTGTCTCAGAATGGGAGCCACGCAAACAGTAGAGATGTTAGGCAATGATGTGCTGCTAATGGAGGCGCCGATTGGATCGGCCCGTCGTATCATGCATACCAAGTACGGTACTTATGCAATAAGGTATTGTGATTTATGGTTTAATATGACGAGGAAGAGTGTTAGACCGTTTCCCAGAATTGGTAGTTTTGATAAAAATGTGTTAGAAAACATCCGGGATCACATCAGTTTGATGCGATCCCGAGAGAAAAAGTTTAAATATTTTGAATGTTTAAAACTGTGGCAGCATGAAGGGGATGCGTGGCTTAACAATGTGCAAACGATGCAAACTAGCGTCGTGAGCACATTGCCAGAAAATACATCCACGACGCTGAATTGCAATACGGGCGAGCCGCAAAATGGTGCGCACGTGCGACACGGTAGCATCGTGGAGAGTATTGCCAGCAGTTCACGCTCACCTCCCCCACCTTATGTGGATGGAGGTGCAAGTACAGTTACCAAAAATACCCATAAAAATGTAACAAGCAACTTGTACCCTCTCTTAAGCAACTATAAGGAAAATGTTCATGATGCGGATGATGAGCCTATTGTAATGTCTGCCTATTCCCATGCTGTGCAGATGATAGATGCTGCATCACCACAATCATGATTGGTGCCGCCATCTCCATCGGTAACAGCAAGGGAAGTGCTAATGCCCTCTGCACCCGTAGAGGAAGTTGTTCATACCATACGTAGCAGCAGCAGACTAAACCCCCAGCCAGGTAATCAGGTCAAAGGTAGCAGTGCTACCGGTCTGCATCCCATTCGGACAATAACTGTTCCAAATGGAAATGCAGACGCAAATGGTATAGGGCCCACGAGGGAAGTAGTAATGCATTGTCCTTGGACAAGAGCAGAACTAAATTCCATCATAAATGATTTCCCCGATCCCAAAAAGGAACTAGCCAAGTGTCAAAGATTTTTGAGAAATTTGGGTAGTTCACATGAGCCCACTAATAAAGATTGGCGTGTGGTGTTAAGGGCCTGTCTGCCACGCAATAACGAAGTGACAAAATTTATCACGGATTGTGTATTGGATGGTGACGTTCCCTTAACAGACCAAGTAAACCAAGGTAACATTTCCCGCATTGTAACTCAATTGGGTATATATTTTCCAGTAGTAGTTAACTGGAACAAAATTTTCACCATTAAGCAGAAAGAGAGTGAGACTGCAGAAGATTATTGCGATCGGGCTCTGCAGGCTATCACCCAGTACACTGGTATAGAGGATATTAAAGATAGCACTCACCACCGGGGGATGATAGTCACAGTACTTGTGGACGGTCTGAAAGAGAGTTTAAAAACTCGGGTTAAGACCTCACAGCCTGGCTGGCGGGGACTCACAATAGATACCCTCATAGAAACCACCATTGAACATGATAAAAACATCTCCAAAAAGAGAGAAGTCCAGAGAGAAAAACTAATGGCTGTCAGTATACAAGCTCTGGAGGGAATGACGGTAACATCACAGCCAACAGACACACTTTCACTTGAACACACACTCACGTCTGAACAAGTATGTGTTCTCACTAACCCCACTCAACAACAAACACAACTCTATCCCACTAACCCGATGCAACCACAGGTCCCAGGCTATTCACCAACTTCTTATCCCCCACAATACCCTTACTCTTCCTATCCTTACCAATATCCACCACCTTTACCCTCTGCGCAAACCTCACAACACCACATGTCTTCACCTGAAACACGAACATGTTTTAACTGTAAACAAACAGGACACTTAAGTAGAAACTGTACAGTAAAAGGAGTAGGGATCCCACATCAGGGAAGACCTAGATATCCCCATAAGGGATATGCACAGAGGCCAGCAAATGTTCAGCAGGCACCAGCTCCAATTCTAGCCGTAACTGCTTTATTGGAGAATGGTAGCCAACACTAGGGGTCAGGTCATACCTATAGTCTACAGATGGTCAGGTTAACGGGAAGTACTAGGGAAGAACCGGTCATGATGGTTGATGTAGCTGGTACTGAACATCCTTTTCTTGTAGACACAGGGGCGACCAGGTCGGTGATAAAATCTCCCGTTAATTTGCAGGTGACCAACGAGACAGTAACAACAATGGGTGTAATAGGTAAAGTGGAACATTATCCTTTAACAAAGTCCACAGAGGTTACTATTGGGCCATTGCATACCAGGCATTCTTTTCTCCTGGCTGCTGCGGCTCCTACTAACCTACTGGGCAGAGACTTGTTATGTAGGATGGGATGTGTTATATATTGCACCCCTGATGGTGTATTTTTAGATATCCCAGAGAATGGTATACGAGGTGTGGGATATGTTAGACACTCCTCAAAGGATAATGTATCACTCTACCGTTTTAAATGAAACTCCATCACAGGTAGATGAAATATTGTCCTGAATTCCAGATACCCTTTGGACTAAGGATGGACAGGACACTGGATTAATGGCAAACGTAAGCCCAGTAATGGTAAGTTTAAAAAGCGGAAGGCATGCTCCAAAAATTCCCCAGTACCCACTAAAACAGGAGGTAGAATTATGGGTTTTTCCAATAATTGAGCAATTATTGCAACAAGGAATTTTAGTTTGTACAGCTGGTGTAGCCAACAGTCCCATCTTTCCGGTGAAGAAGAGTGGTGGGAGGGGTTATAGGCTGGTACAAGACCTTAGAGGTCTTAATAAGGTAGTAGAGAGCCAAATCCCTGTAGTGCCGAATCCAGCTGTCATATTGATGCAAATCCCACCAAATGCAACCCATTTCACTGTCATTGACCTCTGTTCTGCTTTCTTCTCTGTGCCTCTCCATCCTGACTGTCAGTACCTATTCGCATTTACATACAGAGGTTTACAATACACATGGACACGATTACCCCAAGATTTCATAGACAGCCCCAGTATCTTCTCCCAGGCATTGCACAACTGTTTACAATCTTTTCAACCTGCCAATGGATCTGTTCTAATTCAATATGTGGACGAATTATTGCTATGTTCTGACTCGTTTATGTCATGTTTGAATGATACTAAACTTACTTCATCTCTCACAAACAGGACACAAGGTGGCTAAGGACAAACTACAGCTGTGCCAATCCAGAGTAAAATATTTGGGACACTGCCTAACCCAGGGGTTATGACACCTCACAACAGATAGAATCCAGGCCATACAAAACATGACACTGCCGCAGAATCAACAGCAAATTTGTACCTTCTTGGGAATGTGTGGATATTGTAGAATGTGGATAGGTTTTTCTATTTTGGCCTTACCTTTACAGGAATTAGTCTCTTCCTCAAAGCCCGATCGTGTAATACACACAGAGGAATCAGAGCAGGCTTTCCTTAATCTTAAGGATAGTCTCACAAGAGCTCCTGCATTGGGAATACCCGATTATGAAAAACCTTTTGATTTGTATTGTATGGAAGCCGATGGTTGTGCTGCAGGTGTCCTTACACAAAAACATTGTGATGCCAGTAGGCCCGTAGCATACTACAGTGCCCAATTGGACACGGTAGCAAGATCACTCCCCACCTATATGAGAAGTGTAGCAGCTACTGCTCTATTGGTGAGTAAAAGTGAGGACGTAGTATTGGGCCATGATATGATTGTCTACACTCCCCATGCTGTATCTGCTCTGTTGAACACGGCTCAAACCAGACATGTCTCCTCAGCTAGGTTCACCAAATGGGAACTAGCTCTAATCGCTCCTGCAAATATTACTGTTAAACGTTGCAGTACGCTGAATCCAGCAACATACCTACCATATGTACAACATGATGTACAAAGGGTGGAAGGAGAGGAGTTGCTGGTGGGCGGTGAGTTCGGCAGACATAATGATACACACGATTGTATGACATATCTGAATCAGACCTTTACTGCTAGACCTGACATACATGACACACCTTTAGAGAATGTGGATGTAACATTTTATACGGATGGGAATTGTCATAGACAAACAGACACAGGTGAATTATGTACTGTACGGTTATGCTGTTGTAAATGACACAGACATCATATAAGCTAAACCTCTCGGTCCTCCTCACTCAGCCCAGGTGGCAGAGTTAGTAGCACTGTCTAGAGCATGTGAACAGGCAGCAGGCAAATCTGCTAACATTTACACTGACTCGAGGTATGCGTTCGGGGAGATGCACGATTTTGGGGCTCTATGGCGTCTGAGAAATTTTATGACAGCAGCAGGCACACCAGTTGCACATTCCCGACACATAAAACATATTTTAGAAGCAATCAAACTGCCCAAAGCAGTGGCAGTAATTAAATGCAAAGCTCACACATGTGAGGATGACCCGGTGTCACTGGGCAACAACAGAGCTGATGAAGCTGCAAAATGGGCAGCAGGGTTAAAAATGTTTTCTCCAACTGAAAGATTATGTCATTTCAAACTATTGATATGCTGAAATTAATTGAGATGCAAAATTTGTGTTCAATTCACGAAAAATCCATTTGGAAGTCCAAGGGATGTGGGCAAGAGTCCTCTGGGCTCTGGAGGGATGGACATGGTAAGCCAGTAGCCCCCAAGGCATATTACCCCAGCCTGGCTGAGGCAGCACACGGTCTGACTCATCTGGGTAAACCGGGTATGTGCAAGTTGATGAGGGCATACTGGTGCGCACCAGGTTTTTCTTCACAAGCAGAGAAGATAGCAATGTCCTGTCTGACCTGCTTGAGAAAGAACATAGGGAAAGCGATCCCTACCGAACCGTCCCACATTCCACCGACTGATGGACCTTTCCAGGTGATACAAATTGATTTCATCCAATTACCACCCTGCAGGAACCTTAAGTATGTATTAGTGTGCACAGACGTATTATCTAACTGGGTTGAGGCCTACCCAGCAGCCACTAATACTGCTGCATTTACTGCCAAGAAAATAGTTCAGGAATTTATTCAGGTACGGTATCCCTAAAATCATCGAGAGTGATAGGGGTACCCATTTCACAGGTGATGTTTTTCAAAATATGTGTAAGCTGATGGGTATTAATAGTCGACTTCACACCCCCTACCGACCGCAAGCCAGTGCAAAGGTAGAGAGGATGAACGGGACTATTAAAAATAAGCTAAGTAAAATCATGACTGAGACTGGACTAGGATGGCCAGAAGCATTACCTTTGGTCCTACATAGCATAAGGACCACTCCTAGACCTCCTCTGAATCTGTCACCATTTGAAATATTGTTCGGTAGACAATCTCATTTGATTATAAGTCCACAGGAAGATCTAAAGGGTAACAACGAGGTAACTGTGAAGTATCTTATATCAATGAGTATGCAGTTAAAGCAACAGCAGCAGAAACTGAAATTGTTGTCTAATGATATGCCTTAAATGAACTGTCATGATGTTGAACCAGGAGAATATGTAATGATCAGAAATTTCCTGCGTTCAGGTTGTTTGACTGATCGGTGGGAAGGTCTGTACCAGGTGCTACTGACAAGTACTACATCTTTGAAGGTGGCCGAGAGAGATACCTGGGTCCATTCTACTCCCTGCAAAAAGGTCAATCAACCGGTGGAGAAACAAGTCGGAGACAAAGCTGATAGCGTGGACCTGTCGCTCGCGAGCTTGTTCCGGGAGGATTGAAAAGGTCATAGTAAGATACCTGAACTGAGAGAAATTTGCAGGTCTTGTTGTGACAATGGACGGGCCTGCTGTGTTCATTTTCATATTCTCTTTTAGAGTGTTCACCATCCTGGTCAGTCCGGGGATATCCAGTGTCTGTGATGGGGGACCGATTGAGGAAATGGGAGCTGATGGCAGTGCTGATGGAGTGGAATCAGGAGGAGTGCAATGCCAATCAGGGGAGTGTCTGACCAATCTTAGTACTGTTATTGTTAAGAGAGCTGTCATTCCAGATACTCGGGGAAGGTGTGGAGGTTTATCGTCTGAAGATTCCTGTATTTGTGAGCTTTGTGGGTCCCTAGTTGATGAGAACTGTATCCAATGGTGCCAACCTAAATATAATCCGTACTGGGGTGGGTATCCTCTAGAGGATTATCATAGCATGGTAGGCAAAGTGTTAAATCAAACTGATTGCTGGGTGAGTTCACATGTGCCACAGGGACAGCATAACGTATGGTTGGTGCCATTTCCACTGAATATCACAGAAATTTTATAATTGCAAAAAGGGAAAACATTGGATGGAAAATTCTTATCATCCAAACCACCTAATTTCAAACTCTATCAATTCCAAGTAGATAGATCACTGTTGTGTCTAAACATAACCAACCCCAATAAACACGGGAGTTGGGAAGTGACGGGGAATAATCAGACGATGACCTTCTCACAAAGAGCTGATAATGAGTCCATAAACCATGATCTGCTGCGCTCCATTAAATCTGGTGGGAAACATTTTAGGTATCGGTATACATTGAGTTCCACCAAAGAAATTATTGGTAAGGTGCCAAATGGTTATTGTGCTAAAATAATACAGCCAGAAACTTGCATGTACCAGATGGAAGAACCAGAAATAGGATTGTTTGCAAGGGAAATGTGCTTAATGATAATGATGCATAAAATTCCTTATGTTCTCCCTGATAATGTATATTTCATCTGTGGAAGAAAAGCGTATAAATGGCTCTCCCCGAGTTCCGAAGGTTTGTGTTACCTGGGAAGAGTAGTCCCAGAAGTTATGACCTTCACACTTGTTGAAATGCTGGGTATACATAAAAACACACCGTCACCATATCTTCACACACAATATGAACACAGAGGCAAAAGAAATATGGTACCTGGTGATATACATAAAGCCACTCAGTTAATCAGTGAGACAACTGGCTTTCAAGTTCTGGTTGAATTGGACCCCACCAGGATCGCTCAGGGTACATAAAATTTTAGATATATCCAGGAACTTGCCAAATTGATAGATAATTTCACCGAGATGTACGGTGACACATTCAGGTATACAGGGAGAGAATTGCAAGTGTACAAGAAAGAATTGGTGCAACACAGGCTGGTGTTGAATTATTTAACTGCTGTTACTGGAGGGTATTGCGTAACATTGACCACCCAATTTGGAGTAAAATGTTGCACCTATGTCACCAATGATACCAGCGACCCTTAGGAGGTGATAGACCGGAAGATGGATGAAATTCTGCAGCTAAAGTGGGAATTTTGCAAAAACCATAACGCTTCAGTGGCTGAAATAGGGGAGAAAATAGAAGGATGGGTTTCATGGCTGAACCCAGTGAAATGGTTCTCTGGTCTAGGGGAATGGGTCCAGGAAGTGATCGCCAGCATAGGCAAATTCTTAATCCTTATACTGATTGTCATCATAATAATTTACATATGCATCTGGTGTGATCCTATTGTGTTGAAGTGTGGAAAATTTAATAACAGAGTGAAACGAAAGAATGAAACTATGGTGGTGGTCAGTAATGACAATATGTATACCGAGGTAAATATAGAACTGCATTACAACCCTGAACTAGGAAATACAATTGTTTGATGTATTATATTTAGACATGCATAGAATGTATTATTGAAATGTTATTTATAGAACACCTCAGATAATGTAAAGTCTCAACTCCCGTTCAAGACTGCTATTATAAGACTGGTGCATTCCCACACCTTTCACATGATCTTCCAAGATCTGCGGTGTGCGTATAATAGTAGTTTTATGTCCCCACCCAGAGACACATTATTGATGTATTAAGAACCACCTTGTGCCATCCCATAATAACACCAAATAATATGTAAATGTAAGCCTAAATTAAATTCTAATAGCAGATTGTGATAGCATGTTGTTTGATATCAAAGGGTGGACTGTCGAAGCTGAATAATTGGCCGAGACAAGTTCAGTTTAAAATTTAATTGTGGCGATGCCATCTTGCGACTGGCTGCAAGACACCATCTTGAAAATGAGATCGCAAGATGCCATTTTGCGAATGGCCGCCTAAGCGCCATTTTAGATAAACTCACATTTTAGTACATGTGGCGATGATACTATTAGCACCATGCGATTGCATTTTTCACCATTTCTCATACACACATTAATATGCACAATTGCGCTGTTAACTAGTCGCATATTAGCGAAAGCATAGGACTTTGTATGAAACCGCTGTTTTATTAGCTTTATGCGCATGCATCTGCCCCAAGTTAACTAGCATCCTTATATCAAACCCTCAATACCCACACATTACATATTCACACATAAGGTTCAATAAGCTTTAAAGTGTAAGATTTAAGTTGGTTCAGTTAGTTTAAATGCTGAGAAATAAAGGTGTTTGATAAATAAGGTATTATACATGCTAAACAAGTTGTGTTTGGTCTGGACTGATACGTACTCTTTTTACAGTATTCCGGTGTTATCGGTGGGGAGGTCGCATCATGCAAACTCAAGTTATGGATTGCAGAGCCTACAAGCAACAAAATGTATATTTCATGAACAACTGTTAGAATGTTGCAGGGGGCGTGAAGAGGAAGATCCCCAGCTGTTAGAGGCAGGGAGAGTCTATTTGAACCAGCCTGTTAAATGTGCTGTAACAGATGCTTCTCCCCTGGGAACCAATGAGATCAGCAACTAACTTCCCTATTGTCCTGTTTATTCTGGGGGGATATAAATATGTGTGCATGAACGCTGGTTCTCAGTCTTCATGCTGAATGCTGTATGACTAGGGGTCTCTTGCTGATGCCTATCTCCGGGTCTGGAAGCGCCTGCGTATGTATACTGTACTTGGGTCTGTATAATTTTCCTTTTGCGCCTAACTTGTATCTAGATCAATTGCGTGTAACTGTCTGAACTTTTACCTAAAATAACACTTGTGCTTTGGAACCACAGATTCCACGTCTAAGTCTTTATTTATGGTATGACTGCGTACGCAAATTAGCATCATCCTTAGAAGGTATAGGCAGGACATTAGAAGGTATAGGAAGGTGTGTACAGAGGTTCTGATCCAGTATCGTTACTCCGGCAACATTTCAAACATGACACCGACCGTGAACCAATCAAAGCTCACAAAACAGCCAATCAGGAGCGGCCACTCCTGATTGGCTTCCATTCTGCGAGCTGTGATTGGCTAGCAGCTGGCACTGTTTCACTATACCGGCTGCAGCAGATGCCCAGCTAAAATAAGCACCACTGCCTACATCAAGTATGGCGGATCTGGCTAATGGGTGGTCCGGTGCACCCCCGGACCACCCCCCAGTTTCGCATTTGACTCTGTAGAGTGGCCCTTTCTATGGGAGGTTATATGTAGTTTTGGGTTTGGGCCTGTATATCTGAAATGGGTAAAATTGTTATATGCCAACCCTACAGCTAGGGTCTTAGAGTTATTTGTTTATCATTTCCTCTGTCTCGGGGTACAAGACAGGGGTGTACCTTGTCCCCGACTCTATTTGCACTGGCTATAGAACCATTGGCTTGTATTATACAATCACACTCTGATGTTATAGGTCTGCGTTTATTAACCAAATGGATAAAATAGCCCTATACGCAGATGATATTCTATTATTTTATCTAACGGATATGCCTTTCGTTTTTAAGGTAATAGGACAATTTGGTGAACTTTCCGGTCTTCAAATTAATGGGACATATCATCTATCTTTCCTCTTAGAGGAGTATGACTGACTAGTCCCATTATCAATCTTCCATTGCGCTGGGTTAACCAATTTAAATATTTGGGTATTCAGATAACAAATTCCCCAAAATATTATACAACTTTGAATATGGAACCTTTGTTTGGGTACGTAAAAGATAAGCTTTGGTCTTGGGGTAGACTTTCTCTTACAGTTACTGGTAGAGTTAATCTAATTAAAATGGTGGTAAAAGCAAAAGTTTTGTACGTCTTGGATTGGATCCAGATACTTCCTTGAGTAGTTACCAGCTATTACATGAATTGGCCTCTATACAACCAGGGGTGATATGGGGATCTAGAGGTGTAACTACTTTGGGTCAGTTGTATGACAAGTCTGATTTTAAATCTTTTAGACAGCTTAGCGAAGCTTATCATTTACCTAATACATATATTTATATATATTTACAATGATGACATGCTCTTGAACCCCAATTTTCAGATGGCCCGCCTGTAAATCAAATATCTCCTTTAAAATAATTTCTTTTAACTCTAGGTCCCCGCAAGTCCCTATCTCATTCATATCTCTTTATACTGTCATCCTATTATTGTGATGGGTTATCACATCTTAGATTAAAGTGGGAAAAAGATGTATAAGAGAGACTGATTGGAATAAAGCACTTGCAATATCCAGTATTTCTACAAACACAATTAAATATCAGCAGGTACAATTGTATATACTACATCATAGCCTTTTGACGCCAGATTGCGTGTGGAAATTTGGGGGTAGAGCATCAGATATGTGCCCTAAATGTAAAATAAATAAGGTATGTTTTGGCACCTTTTGTGGGAATGCCCGGTGGTTAGTACTTTTTGGGGTAAAGTGATTAGAATTTGGGTAAATACAAGAATTTCCCCCACTTTAGTTACGCCAATAATGTGTTGTTTCGGCATAAAGGATGGTGAAATAGTAGACAAATATATGTTTTCTGTTGCAATCCCATGTTTCCTGCTGCGATCCTCTGTTTTCTGTTGCAATTCCCTGTTTTCTGCTGCGAATGAGTGGCTCTCTCTGGTTCGAAATACAGTTAAGTATGAAAAATATGTGTATATTCGCTGCAAAGCGGAGATTAAATTCAATTGTATATGGGGTAGGAGGCTTGAGTCTATCTGTCAGGGGCAGAACTATGGGAGACAATGGAGGCACCTGCCGCCAGGCTCCAGCTCTGAAGGGGCACCTCCTCCATTGTCCACAACATATTCACCTCACAGGGCTGTAACTATGTACCCGAGTGTACCGTCACGGCCGCCCAATACATGACACCCCTTCCCGGCACCTGAGAAGCCACAATACACTAGTGGAGAGCTCCATGTCAGACCATCAGCTGCTGCCTTCGTCTGTCTATAGCCTGTCTGCATGTGAATTGCTACATTACAGTGTCAGCGACTGTGACGGGGGGCACCAAATTATAACTTGCCTCCGGGCGTCTGGGATGAACTTACGCCACTGCTATCTATGTATGAATGTCATCTAAAAATGTACCTGATGTTGGTCTATTATATTGGAATATTAATAACTAGATAGGTAGAACAGAACTAAACTAGACATTATAAGATATGGATATGTAATAGTAATATTGGGAAAAAAGAGAAGCTGAGATTACTAAATTGTTTATAAATACATTGGTTGTTGTTGGGTTAGTAGGAGCAAAATGAGGCAGGAAGAGGCTTTTAATTTTTTTTTTGAGTGCATAGCAGGGCCGGCTCCAGGGTTCGGAGCACCCTGTGCCAGCCCTCGAGATGGCGCCCTAACATCGCGCGGCGAAGCCGCGTGTGACCGAATTTGGGGGCATGGCCTACTTACCATAGGCCATGCCCCCTATGTGACGTTATTTGGAGGCCTGCCCCGCATGGCACGCCTCCAAATAACGTCAGGCTGGGGGTAAAGCCCAGCACTCCGTCACTGGCTGGGCTTCCCCCAGCCTCTCCCGTTAGTCACAGGCTGGGCTTCCCCCAGCCTCTCCCGTTAGTGAATGGTTGCCGCGCGCATGCGCGCGGCATCCATTCAATCTCCAGGGGTTCAGCACCACCGCACAGCTGCGGCGGTGGGGGTCCCCAGCCTCCCGATTTGACAGTACTGTCCCGCTGAAATCGGGATGCTGGGGAGGGGTGCCGCCCCTCTACGGGTGGCGCCAATGTGCGACAGCACTGGTCGAACACACCTAGAGCCAGCCCTGGTGCATAATATATAGTTTTGCTATTTAATATGTATAAATGGCTGATGGGAAATCTGGCACAATAATAACATTGAAATATAGGCCCTCATTCAGAGCCGCTCGTTAGCGGCAGTACGCTCGTTCCGAGCGATGTTTGCACATCTGCGCATGCGTACGCTTTTTAGTACGCATGCGCGAACCAGTCAGTGCGGCCGAAAATCGTTTGTACGCTATATAGCGAGTGCCTGCTATTTTGAGTGACAGAATGAGGCGTATGTGGGTGGTAACAGGGGATGGTGCTTGAAAATGGGGAGTGGAGATCCGAACGCAGGCGTGCTTAAAGGTCAAAACGGGCGTTTTATGGGTGTGTATATTTAAAACAGCAGCGTCATTGACCACGTCACTGGGTTATTTTAGAGCCAGAACTGCTCGCAAATTTGTGATAGCAAACACCAACCACAAGAATAGCGAGCAGTTCATACGCTGGTCGATGTACTCGATTAATCTAATAAATAGCGGACATGACGTAGGATGCGAGCGGCCAGGGGGCGTTTTTAACAAATAAACGAGCGTATGTTTTGCTCGCTCGTTCAGACTTAGTGGTGTGAACAGACTACAATGTGCGTACGGATCATTTGAATAGCCACCCCTTGTTTTTAAACGAACGACCGCAAATAGCGAGCGGCTCTGAATGAGGGCCATAGTTCGGAGCATATTGTTTGTTGGTATGTACGCAGTTGATATATTAAAATTAGTACATATGCAGTAACTAAGATAATGGTTATGGAATATTATGTAAGAGATTGTTATAGAGGTTTGAAATTGATTATGAATACGTTTAAGGCACTAATAAGTATTAACGTAGATGGTACATATATAGTCATATAAAATGTTATTTCATATAAATGGAAGATGCTATTCACATAATTAGCACATATTGGAATGAAATAGGTAGAAGGAAGAGGGGAGGGAAGAGGAAAGAGGAAGGGAAAGAAGGGGGAAAGGGAAAAGAGTTGGTTGGGATGGGTACAGGATGAGATTTGGTTTATGTAAATTAGTGAAGGTATGGTTGTCATGATGAGTTTGCACAAATAGTTTAAAGAAGATGTATATAATTGATGAAGATAAATATCTGTGGTGATAAATGTGAAATGTAATATAAAATAAAAATGTATGTATCACTTTGTATTGAACTAATTGTTGGATGTGGTGGACATGTATTTATGGCTAAAAGCTCAGTTATGCAATGATGTATTATGAGATATCTATGCTTAAATGTTTACTTTTTTTTCCTTTATTATGTGTATGTATGTTTTTTCTATATGTATATTGAAAAATAATTAATAAAAGATTACTCAATTAAAAAAAAAATAGGGATATTTCCAGGGATGATTCTCTTAATGCTAATGTCCTTGGAAGGTACGGAAAGTTGACAATTGTGATTTATTTACCTTGCAAATAAACATAACATTCATATGGTCAGTTTTAATGACTCTTTACAATTTTGGGGTGATTCACATTACAAGGCCTATTTGTCAAATAATATTTGCAGGATATCACCCGAAAACATCCATTTTCGGGGGGGTACCAGCAATATTATGTATCTATAGGGGACAGCAGTGATTCCTTGTTTTCTGCTGTGAAACCCTGTTTTCTGCTGCGATCCCGTTTTCTGCTGCCACCCCTTGTTTTCTGCTGCCACCCCCTGTTTTCTGCTGCGATACCTTGCTTTCAGCTGCGATCCCGTTTTCTGCTGCGATCCCCTATTTTCTGCTGCGATCCCCAGTTTTCTGCTACAATCCCGTTTTCTGCTGCAATCTCCTGTTTTCTGCTGTGATCCAGTTTTCTGCTACAATCTCCTGTTTTCTGCTGTGATCCCGTTTTCTGCTACAATCTCCTGTTTTCTGCTGCAATCTCCTGTTTTCTGCTGTGATCCCGTTTTCTGCTACAATCTCCTGTTTTCTGCTGCAATCTCCTGTTGTCTGCTGCGATCCCTTTTTCGATCACAAAAGAAAATTATTAAGGCTGCTTATTTGCCAAATCTGCCAAGCACCTGAATGCAAAGCATTCCGAAACATGGCTCCGGTAGTTAACACCATCTCCAAATGGCGTTAGCCATTGTGGCCTATAGCTACAGTTAGTTAAATGGTACAGGAGAGGAATCCCGGTACTCTCCGTTTTATCGACAAGCGATATATATATCGCCAGTGCTCAGTTGGTGAGTACACCTGAAAGGTCTGTGAAAGATATATTGGTGCATATGGCTGTGTGTACTTGCAACCCTCCCATACACTAGCTGCATGGACCACCGACACTGACATCACAACTGGGTGGGCAAACTGGGCTTACCAATCGGCTGCTAGTGTGTACCCAGCATTACACACCACAGGGACAGGTTCCTATCAGTGCCCCTGTGCCAGAGTGCTTTAATATATCTAGGCAGGCCCGCTGAGTGCTGCGGCGGGCCCGGGTAAAAGGGGGCATGGCCTAATCGTGGGAGGTGTGGCCACGGCCCCTTCGATGAAAAAAAAAGTTTTGCAGTGCCGCGCTGGCGAGGGGGCCACTCTGAGCCCCCTCAGCCCGGCGCATCACCAGTGTGCGGCACGATCAGGCATAGGAAACTGCTGAGGCTGCTTTATAGCAGCTGTGAACAGTCTCCAAGTGCAGCCCAGCACACAGCAGCGTGTGCTGGGCTGCTGTGATGAAAGAGGGGGGGGAGCGGTACCGGACCCGGGCCCCTGCCGGGCCCCTCCAGCAAGCCCGGGCCCGGGTAACTTGTACCCGCTCCCTCCCTTCTCGGTGCCCCTGTATCTAGGTGCTTTGATTTCTTATTACTGTGATAAGCGGTGATAAGAAATTATAAATATGGGGTCTACAACTCAATAGTAAATAATATATGCCAATATATGAAATACAAAATACATTTTACTTTAATGTTTTCCTCTGATTATTTGGAATCTCTGTGTGAGCAGGTCCACGGAGTCCTTATACAGCAGTCAAGGCTCACTTTGAGATATCTCTTGCTACTGTAACTCAATTAATTAGGGTACACACCTATACAATCCTTGGCCCGATCACTCAATATCAGGTGATCAGGCCGACTATTGTATAGGTGTGTAATTGTATGCATGGCCATTTCAGGAGTGTTAGCTGATAAACAGCTTATAACGCTCCTGCAACAGCCGGTATTACAAGGTCGCATCTCATGCGCTGGTTTTAATATTTGTTGGCTGATCGCATAGAAGCCCGTTCACACTGAGCTATTTCTAGTACAGTGTGTACAGGTCTCGCAGGCAGCTGATAGGGGGTGACGCTGGGGACACACTGCACGGCTGATTGGGAACGATTAACACACTACGGCTCTTTTACCACCATACAAAAACATAAAGCCACTGGTGCATTTTCATCTGTCTACTTTTGTCCAAATACATTTGATTTTACGGGAAAGTGCATCAAGGAGGTAAAGCTGGAGGTGTCAGCGGGGTTGTAAAATCTTGCACAATGCAATGGAAGGAGCTGTCGGCCTGATTCAGACCCGCTCGCGAGCGCTGAGCGCTCGCAAGCGGGTCGATGGTACCCTAGTGTGCATACGCACGACGGAGGGAGCTCCGTCGTGCGCATGCGCGAGACCCGCCTAGCGACGGCCAAAGGGGGCGTGCTGTCGATGGTGAGTGACAGCACGCCCCCTTTGGTGGGCGTGTCGGGTGCGTTGCTGGCCAATAGTGATTGTGCTATTTATCAAGCTCCATCTGGGGCCGGCCCCACTGACAGCACTAGTGATGTCAGTGGGAGTGCTTTTGGCTCTGATAGAGCCAAAAGCACTCCTGGGCTTGCGGCAACGAGACCCTACCGCAGGGTCTCGTCGCAAGCCCAATGGTCGCAATGGTCTTGACCATCGCGACCATCTTTTTGGCCGCTCACATAAGCTGTGGGTGGTCACCCACAGCTATGCGAGCGGCCAGGAGGCCGCTCCAATTTTAGGTAGGAGTGCCCTGATTCAGAGCGAGCGCTCTGGTCAGAGCGTCCGGCTCTGAATCAGGCCCAGTGTGCACTGAGGGAGGCTGCAGGTTAGGCACAAAATTGCATTTACTTTTGAAACAACATGAAACAAAAAAATTATTACTGATGCAGGATAATATTACTTGTCCTACTTGTTTGTGACTTTTTAAATGAGCTGAATTTCTCCAAATGTCTGAAGTGAAAGTCAGGCATGAAAATAAAGATAGCGATATTGTCATACAGAGCGCCCTCTTTATATTTCCAGTTTAAAACAGATTACAAAAAGGGATTTTATAGTGTGGGTAATATATCATACTATTTATGAAGTGTGTAATACAGGAGATATTGCAGATAAGATATATCCTGCGATAGTAGCAACAACGGTATCCACCACCATCCCCATACAATGTATGGGAACATAGTGATTGTGCTATTTATCAAGCTCCACAAAACAAAGTTTTTGATGCTTGTTTTTTCTTATAGCAAATTCCATATGCAGATCGTGTCATAGATAATTTCCTATGGCAAGAGATATCGGAGTGAGAATACGGATCTCTCTAGATCCCTCAGCTCCATCCAACCCTTATCTATACACGCGCAACCTTGCTCAAGAACACTTTTCGGGGACCCCACTACAACCAATGTTCAATATTACAGATAAAGTAGCATCATTCTACAATGTTACTCTATAGCAGGGGTTGAACTACACATCCCTGCATGCCCTGCCACAGTTTTAGCATGCCCTGATAGCAAACCTGTGGAAAGGCATGCTGGGAAAGCCACAGTTCCACAGCAGCTGGAAAGCTACTAATTGCCTAAACCTGCTCTATACTGTAGCCACACTCTGGAATTTGCTAAAATGTTGACCCAAACTGCAGATCTCTGGATTGGGAAAAACCATAGGTGACCTTGTCCTCCCAAGGTTTTCCTGCTGGGACTGTGACAAACAATATTCCTTACCTTTAGTAGTCGGATGTCATTCTCAATGGGTTTTCTATTGTATTCTGGGTGCAGAATGGATTTTAGGATCTGGAAGATTTGAACGAACCCATCATTTACGCTAATGTTGTGCACACCGAGTCTGACACGCACAGTGTTACTAGGCCAGAGATAACGAGAAATATAGAAAAAGGTTACTTATCTACCCACCCTTGTAGATAATAAATATTCCAGAAACATACCTCATGTATGTCATTAATGTTCTTCTCCTTACAGAATTTGCAAAGCGTTGAATAAATAAACAGCCTTTTTACATTTTATGTAATATGCAGTATATAAGTCATGGCTATTGAATATTCCTTACACTGGATGTAGGAGTAAATAAGACAAGTAGGTGCTAGCGGGTTGGGTATGAGATCCTGGTGTTCGGGCTGCCGCTGGTCAAATACTGGCACCCCAACAGTTAGAATCCTGACACCCTGAAGAAAAGGAGGTAAGACTAACCCTAACCCCTACCCTAACCCTCCCTCCCCAGTGCCTAACCCTAACCTCCCCCTAATGCCTAAATCTAACCTCCCCACCGAGTGCCTAAGCCTAACCTCCCCCTCCCTGCACCCTAATCCTAACACTCCCTCCCCAGTGCCTAACCCTAACCTCCCCCCAAGTGCCTAAACCTAACCTCCCCCTCCCCGCACCCTAATCCTAACCATCCCTCCCCAGTGCCTAACCCTAACCTCCCCCCAAGTGCCTAAACCTACCTCCCCCTCCCCATATCCTAAACCTAACCTCCCCACCAAGTGCCTAAACCTAACCTCCCCCTCCCAGCATCCTAAACCTAACCCTCCCCCCCCTTAGTGCCTAACCCTAACTCTCCTCCTAGTGCCTAACTCAAACCCTGCACCATAACCCTAATGCTCCCCCTAACACCCGATACCTACCGTTGGGATGCTGGCAGTCGGGATTCTAGTGCCGAGATACCGACGCTGTCTGGATTTCAGCCCCGGTATTTCAACCGTCGCCATCCCGCACACAGGGATGCTGAATACATCCTCGTTCTAGGAAAGCCACATTTTGCTGTAGATGAATGGGATTCAAAATGTGTTAATTTCATGTTGGGAGAGGCGGTGCATCCTAGCTCCTGTAATTATAAGGCTAGCTGGGATTTGTGTGCTACATGCAATAACTGTCAGTCTGTACTAGTCTACACAAGTTGTATTTAGAATTATTGTTAGGGAAATGGATCATCTTTTGTCGGGTGTGGAATAAAATGGGAAAACATGGTCATTTTGATACCTCAGTAGTAAACTAGGGATGTGAAATTCAAATATAGGGGACAGGGCTGAGACATCAGGCTGGCCCAGGTACTAGGGACATGCCCACTGGAGGGCGTATGGCCGCAGAAGTACATTTGTATGGTGTGTGCCAACCATACACAAGCGTGGTCCTCCTTTTGGAGACAGGTCCAATTAAGTAGCTCAGATATTCTCACTATTTTAACCACTTAACTGACCTTTTTCCCCCCAAACTGGTCAGTTTTATATTTATTTATTAAAGTTATTTATTTAATAAAGTTATTTAATGAAATTCAGGGTTACGTACAAATCTGAATTAGGCCCTATATTTCTTACTTTTAATTTTTTACTAAAAAACAAGTTTACTTTTTAGAAAGAATCTGGAATTGGCTTTCCCATCCCAGTGTGCATAATGGATCCAATAAGCCATCTCACGCTTGCGCTCCTTGAAAACTAATCGGCTTGCCCCAGTGACTTTTTTTTTATTAAACTGCAGTAAAAAGATTGCACTAAGCAACAACAGATAATCTACATAATGTGGACAGTGCTGTGTGTAACACTTTGGCTTGTATAGTATTGCTTACTTGTTCTCTACACAGTGTGCTGCAGTGAGCACCCAATTCTGGTGAATTAGTGATCCCCCACAGCGACTTCCATTAAACGTCAAATATGCCATGTATGGTCTGGAGTGAGGTTTGGCTTCATGACCTCCAACAATCTTGGATGCTCCTATATAAACAAAGCAGTCAAACAGTCAGGCAAGTTGATTGTTATGCTGCCTCTATTACAGTTGAACCTGTGATGAGTTTTATGATGCTCTGAATTAGTTGCATGTATGTCTACACCTGGGAACATTCATGTTCTTACAAATTTGTTCATGCCACTTCGCATATAGGCCCTGATTCAGAGCCGGACGCTCTGACCAGAGCACTCGCTCTGAATCAGGGCCCACCTCCATTAAAATGGAGTGTCCTCCTGGACGCTCGTATAGCTGTGGGTCACCACCCACAGCATATACGAGAGTCCAACAAGATGGTCGTAATGGTCTTGACCATCGCGACCATCGGACTTGCGAGTGAAACCCTGTGGTCGGGTTTCTCAACCGCAAGGCCAGGAGTGATTTTGGCTCTATCAGAGCCAAAATCACTCCCACTGACATCACTAGTGATGTCAGTGGGGCCGGCTTCAGACGGTAGGCGTTCCCATAGGAACGCCTCCGTCTGGCAGGCACGCCCCCGGAACGCCCACCAAAGGGGGCGTGCTGTCAATCAACATCGACAGCACGCTCCCTTTGGTGCGAGACCCGGAGCGATGGAAAGTCCTTCGCTCGCCGGGTCTCGCGCATGCGCACGACGGAGCTCCCTCCGTCGTGTGCATGCGCAGTGGGGAACATCGACCTGGGGAACATCGACGTACTGCCGCTCGCGAGTGGGTCTGAATGACCCCCATAGATACCAATGAGTTATCTGAAAGCAGTTATTTTACTACTTATATCATACTTGGTGTACTTCTTTTAATTGTAGTGTTTTGGATGGGTCTTATATTCTTATTAGAGAAATAATGCTCTATGGTGGTAACAGTGGCTGAGTGGCACAGAGAGGGAGAGAGGGTACAAATTACCCGGGCCTGGTGAGGCATAGAATAGAACGGGAAGGTTTTATCAAGAGAGCAAAACAAGAAGAAAAATCTCTTTTTGGGGCATTCTTTGTAATGGTAATATTATTTAAAATGTAACTTTTATTGGATATAAATTAAAACAAAGGGCATAATTATTACTCATAGGGAGAGTGGACCTCATTCAGACCCGGTTGCAAGCGCTGAGTGCTCGCAACTAGGTCGATGTTTAGGCCCTGCGCACTCTCGCTCTGGAGCTCACTACAAAAGGGGCGGCTGTCGATGTTGGCGACAGCCTGCCATTTTGTGGGTGGTCGCACTGACATCAGCAGTGATGTCAGTGGGGAGCTTCCTGCTTCCTGATCAGAGCAGAAAGCTCCCTGGGGCTTGTGGTTGCCGAGACCCAACCTTAAGGTCTCGTCGCAAGCCCCGATGGTCGCGATGGTCTTGACCATCACGACCATCACCCTGGTTGGTTGCTAAAAGCTGTGGGTGGTAATAGAATTAATGATATACAGGATTGTCCATTATAAAATTTGGGTCAGTATCTGTTAGCCTAATGTAGGCCGGTGACTGTTGGTACACTGATACAGTGTGGGGAATAGTAAATGAAGGGAGTATGTATTCCCATACTATGGGCAGGATGCACTATGCAGAAATATGCGGTCATACCTCCGAAAATACAGTTTTCTGCTATGTGACCGCATTTCCCATTTGTATGAAACTTTCTGGAGCTTGGTCCCAACAGAACCTATGGGCTTCTTCTCTGAGTTTTTCCCTGAGGGGGATCCAAGAGAATCCCTCCTAGGGTCCCCCGTGGCTTGCACATGCACAGAGAGACTCCCGGAAGTCCCCCAAACCGCAAAGGACAGCTCTTAACGGTAGAGCTGTTCCTTGCTTAAATCATCATGCATATGGTGTTACTAAATGCCGATATGCATGCGATGATTGGCAGGATTCATTGCATCCAAAATGCGATGCATGATGCATTCCACCCTATGATTTAATTGTATAATTTAAATAATCTGCACAACTCTGAGCTGTTCTTTTTTTTGTCTCAACATCTTTTCCCATTTAGCTGGTTTGGGCATTACATTTGGAGAAAAAGACAGAGAGAAGGTCATTGTACAGGTATGGTGATGTGTCTAAGATGATGTTCCTCAACTTTTTTTGTTATTATCAATGCACTAATAGCTGTACAAATACTAAATTCATGTGATTAACAAATGGGTGTTGATTAATTTAGGTACAAACTTTGTAGGCAACAAAAGGTTGCGTGGTGCAAAATAAATTAATTTTAGACAATTAAAAAACATTTTAAAAATAGGGCCTTCCGCCAGTAAACCCCAATAATTTGCTGACTTGTACTTGTGCTCCTCTATGAAAAATACTAGAAGACATCTCCTGAGGGGCCGGGTGAGCTGTGGAGAAGGAATGACCCCCTTTGTAGCATGCACGCTGCAGAGAGGGACATTTCTCCTCCACAGCTTGCTGGGCAGCCCTTCAGGCAATGCTGAGTTGTTTCAGTTGATTGTCTTGGATACAACCAGCCCTGCTGCATCAGGGCAATGACAATAAATCACTGTATCTGCTCATATAAAGACTATAAAGTACTGGCTCACGATACAAACCAAATGGATAAAACAGAGCATTTAGTAATATTTGCAGGATGTATTATGTTAACAAATACATTATAATCCAGGCAGTCCCTTTCTTTAATAACTAGGAGTGGGGATTTGGGTGGTTTCTCCAGTTTATCTTTAAACAAAACTGTGAGCCTAAGATTCTAGTTCTCTTGAATTTCTGTGACTAATTTTTCTTAGAATTGCAAAAAGTATACTTTGTTACAAGGGTACAATATAAATATACATTGTATGAAACAGAAATAGTTTGGCAATATCATATAACATAGACCAGCCATGTGTTGTTCTGCACAAATCTTCTCAGAGATAGTGGAACGTAGGTTCTATAGAGTCACAGGTTACCTAAGGCCCCATTGCCACTAGCGTCACTTTTGTGTGTTGTACTAGTGTTTTACACATAAGTGCAGCACACATTTTGTTCTGGAATTAGAATCATGACTTCCAATGGCCTCATACCCAGCTGCCATAACACATATCTTATAATTTATACACTAATAATATTTTGCTGTAATGCACCAATCAGGAGAGAGTATTAACCTGCTCTTCTGTACAGCTTTTACTGGAAAGTAAACTGGAGTATTTGCAGCTCATTATGTTATTATATTATGGTACAAATGAAGCCATAATCTATTTAGAAGTATATGACTGTACACTGTCACAGAAACTAGTATATATAATATTTGATAATAATACCTGTGTAAGGAAGACTGCACAGAGTTGTCACTAACAACAGCAGCAGATGTTGCATGGCTAAATGCTTCTCTTCTCACCAGTGCAAATTAAGATAAGAGGCATTGGATATATATAGGGCGATGGGTGTGAGATTAGTCGGTTAGTGACTACAGGAAATGTCTAAAGATATGAGGAAGCAAGTGTAAAAATATCCTATAAATTATAAATAAGTACATTTCTCTCATTTATCAAAAAGTAGATGGTTAATCCTAACCACATTCATGAAAACCAAAACAACAATAAGCAAAAAATCATATTATAAGAAAGTAGCATTGCTACTATCCAATGGTCGGTGTCCTGACCATGAATAACAGAGAAATTTAATTTCAAATGGCATTTATTTTTTGATATTTAGTCTCCATTTACTTCAATACACTTCTCCCATCGATGCTCCAACCTCTTGATTCCGTTCAGGAAAAGATCTGATGATTGGTCCTCAAACCAGTCCTGTACAGAAGTCATGACATCGTCATCAGAGGCAAAGGTCTCCCCATGAATGTGTTCCTTGAGCTTGAGTGTGAATGTCAGTAGGTGTCATCTTCTTCATTTGAAGATATATAATGATGACTTGAATTTCAGTTTTCTACATTTTTCAGTATTGTCCATTTTTGAAATTTTATTGATGTTGTTCCCAACTTTTGGTGATGATAATCCGTTTATTATTTAATATCTGCAAAAATAAAAGAATTGTGTTGTAATTTTCCAGTGTTCTACTAAGGCCTCTAGTACATACATGCAGAAAATCAATATGGGGCAACATCTACTACTACATAAGAACACAAACTTTTGGATCCACCCTTGTATGTACTAAGGGACTGATTCAGGTCAAGACGGTATTCCACAGCCATTGGTTGCGAATAAGCTTACTCAGGCTGGCAGCCTGCGAGGCCAGGAAATCTGCATCCACCGACGCAGACCCTGGCCTTAGCAATATGCCCCCGCTTAGCGACATGCCCACATTTCCGGGAACGCTGACCAGGCACACCCCACTCCGCCCCCAAATGCTGCAGCAAGTTGCATGTCATTTTGGTTATTTGGCACTAGGCAGTGTACCAGGAACAGTTTGAGTTTTTGGAGATCATGATTTGCGTTTTTTTGTTTCATGAAGACCTATGGATGTCTACATAGATCAAGGGGTTGGTGAGTATGGATTATTTTTTAAATAAAATAAAACACCATTCGGTGTCCGCAACCTGTCATTATTTTAATATTTTCTTCGCAGTGGGACTACAGGTGCTGTCCATGCATACCGGCACTTGTTATTCCACAAGTTCCTGCATGCTTCCACAAGTTGCTGGGACCTATGGTCCCACTGTAGAGAACAATTTAATTATCTATTTTTTACACAATTAACCCCACATCTGCCAGCCAGGCATTCAGCCCAGAGCTGGTAGTTCCTCAGGATGGAGGGAACCCCAATTTTCGGTTTGGGGGCCCCACTTTTCAAGGAAATCCACACCTGGGCTAACCAGTTTTGGGCTAATTTTATATTATGGAAGGTTGATCCCGCACTGTGTGTCTCCTTGCTATAGTGTAAGAACCCACGCCTGTTTTTTCCCCTAGTTTCCTGTAACCGATTAGGCTGAAATATCCAGGACTGGTTATGGATTTATTGGGGGCCCCTACACCATTTTATTTTTACATTTTAGCTCTACCTTTACTTGTAAATATATGAAGCCTGCACAGATCATAGTGATAGGTCATCTGTGTGAACGTATTGATTGTTTGTTCAATGTTCTAAAATGTTGTAAAGTCAGATTTTTGTTTTTTTTGGATTGACGGTTAAATCTCCAATTTGCAAACTAAACGGCAAATCGCACAGAAATACAAAATCAACCAAACGCGTCCTATATTTATCCATAAATGTGGCCCAAGGAATTCAAAATGTTCGTTCATTAATGCCTGAAGTAGACACAGATGATAAAACATGATTTTTCAAGATAAACATGAGTTTTTTAAGATAATTAACTGTCCGCAGAGTAGTGGATCCTCTAACCACTATGGGGTTAAATGCAAGATAGCCATAATGGCACGGAGAAAGGGGGAAGGCTGATCAATATATAGTCATGTAATATAACAAGCTCTGCAACCACAGTAGCCTAATAAGTGGTGGCTCTAGACACGTGCTAGCAAGGGACTTGCCAAAGTGCCATAGCCTAAAGGGCACATCACCTGGCTGCGGTGTAAAATCCCACCCTGCCGCTGGAGTTATTGGGTAAATAAAAGTAAAATATAAGCATTTGGCTTATTTATGAGCATACAGCCACGGAGCTTTTAGTATTCAGCTTCAACTGTGATTACTTTTGTATTGCAACATAATAAGAGAAACACTGTTTCTATTTTCTTTTTATGTGTTAGTTTATTATTTCTATATACTTCTATATACTGTATGGTTTTAATGTGTATGCGTGGAGCTTTTTTTTTATAAATAGCATTTTATCATTAAAATACCTTGGTATTTTTAATGTACTTTTTCTATTAAAATGTTTAATTTTAATGTGGCACAAAGTGTATAATACATCTATACTGGGTATATTTTCAAGCACGGTCAGTTCTCTCTTTTTATTTCTTGTATGTTATTGGCTAGCAACCATAATCACTGCAGCTAAAACAATACAGAGTATATAGAGAATTGTAAAATGATATAATTATTGGGTCACTATAGTCTTATTATTCTGTTTTTAAGAGCAGGGTCTACCTATATTTTACTTGTATTTACCCAATAATGCCAGCAGCAGGGTGGGGGGTGGAATTTTACGCCGGAGCCGGACGAGGGTGAGTTCAGGCAGGGTTGTGTCCTTTAGGCTATGGCACTCCGGCAAGGCCCTTGCTAGCCCGTGCCTAGAGCCACCACTGATTAGGCTACTTTGGTTTGCAGAGCCTGTTATATTACATTATATATTGATCGGCCTGCCCCTTTTTCCATGCCACAATTTTTCTTATCTAAATTTCATCAAAAAGTTCATGACCAATTTTATCGACATGTACAGTTGCTGTGTCTTTATTTTTTAGAGTTAAGTTTTTTTTATGGTTAATAAAGGTGTTTTTAATATGAGGTGCAAGCTGGTTTCTGCTATAACAAGTATAAAGGCAGTCATTTGCCTCCAAAGTGTTTAGGTGTAAGTTCTTTCACAGATGAGTTGTTATGGAAAATCCTGAAAATTTACACCAAGCAAATAATTATTGCCTTATCTGGTAGATTTTTAATGACATTGATGACTTTCTAGCTGCCAGTATATTATCAATAGTGTAGTGCAAAAATTAAACGCCTCAATGATGGAAATATCAGTCGGTTCTGTAGCAGAAGGCACTTGGTGATGGGTCCGTTATGAAATACCGGCACTTGGGATGCTGCCTGTCAATAGACTGACAGCAGCATCCCGATGCTGACAATCCTGACAGGGGAACAGTAAGTACTGTAACCCTGCCCTGTTCCCTCCCTAACCCTAACACTCTTTTCCTGTATCCTAACACTATCCCTCCTTACCGTGCACCTAGTCCTCCTTAGTGCCTAACCCTATCCCTCCCCCCGTAGTGCCTGACCCTAAACTTCCCCCGATGGTGCCTAACCCTAACCCCCCCTGTCTGCAGCCTGACCCTAACCTCCCCCCTACCACAGCCTAACCCTAACTCTCCCGTGGTGCCTAAACTTAACCCTCCCCCCATGGCTAACCTGCCCTGCTATACTTATGATAGGGATGCTGGCTGCCAGGATTCTGGTGTTGGCATCTCCACCTGTGTCGATATTTTGGTGCTGGCCTGGCCGCGGTTCTGGGTTCCGGTGCCAGGGGTGATTAATGAAGTTTGCAGATTATCTTGGCGTTTAGACATTGATGCAAATTTCCATACAGTGTCTTCTACAGCTGGGACATCAAAGATGGGCAGGCTTTGAAATTCAGGGACCTGAGGATTAAGGCCGTATGCCACTTGGAATGGTGTTTGGTTCATGGTAGGAGGCGTTATGTGCAAATTCAGCCCATGGCAGCAATACAGACCAATTGTCTTGGGAAGATGTCATAAAAATCCTCAGGAAGGTCTCAAGGTCTTGATTAACCCTCTCAGTGGAACCGTTGCTTTGTGGGTGATAAGCCGTAGAAAAATTTAGCTTCACTTGAAATACAGAACATAAGGCTCCCCATAATTTTGCTGTGAACTGAACCCCACAGTCAGAGGAAGACCATGGAGACGGAAAAATATGTTGAACGAATAAGTGAGCCAAATCAGGAGCAGAAGGCAATTTCTTTAGTGGTATGTAATGAACCATTTTAGAGAATTGGTCTACTACGACCCAGATGGTAGTGTGAACCCTTGAGAGTTCGGCAGATCCGTGACGAAGTCCATGGAGAGATGCGTCCATGGATGTGATGGAATAGGTAGTGGCAACAACTCACCAGCCGGTGCCTGATGTGAAGATTTATGCTGGGCACACAAAGAACATGAAGAGATAAATTCCGAAACATCTGCTTTCATGGATGGCCACCAATAGCCTCTCTTTAAAAATTCCAAGGTCTTCCGGGTACCTGAGTGACCTGCAAAGTGAGAGGAATGAGACCAGGTGAGGAGCTGCTTCCTTAACTCCGGGGTCACAAAGGACTTCCCAGTAGGGGGCTGTAACTGTAAGGTGGTGAACACTCTTGACTCCAAAACAGGGCTATGTTGTTGATTCTCTGATTTGTCATCACAGAGGAAAGATCTGGACAGAGCATCTGCCTTTTGATCAAGGGCTCCAGACCGGAAGGTCAGGGTGAACTGGAACCGAGCAATAAATATTGCTCATCGGGCCAAACGAGGACTCACGCACTGAAGATTCTTGAGGAAGAGAAGATTTCTATGGTCCGTGAAGACAGTGAAGGGAAACTTGGCCCCTTCCAGCAGGTATCTCCATTCTTTTAATGCTAACTTCACTGCCAAAAGTTCTTGTTCACCAATGGCATAATTTCTTTCGGCAGGAGAAAATTTCTTGGAGAAAAACCCACAGGGATGAACTCAATTATCATCATAACGCTGGGAAAGAACTGCACCCACGGCCTCTGATGACGCATCCACTTCCACTAGAAACGGCCTATCCAGATCTGGTTGTCGTAAGAAATAAACGCCTGTTTTAAAAGTTGGAAGGCAGTCTCTGTCTCAGGTGACCATAGGGCAGGGTTAGCGTCTTTTCGGGTCAACGCAGTAATGGGAGCCAATAATGATGAAAATCCTTTAATAAAACGTCTATAGTAGTTGGCGAACCCAAGCAATCTCTGGATGGATTTCAAAGTTTGAGGACGGGATCAATCCAAAATTGCCTGCACCTTCTTGGGGTCCATTTCTAGACTGGAGCCAGAGCTGATGTAACCAAGGAATGACATGCTGGGTACTCCAAAGACTCATTTCTCCAGTCTAGGTGGTTCTTTCTCAGACGGGACAATACTTCCTTTACATGTTCATGATGTTTTGCTACAGAAGATGAAAAAATCAACATATCGTCCAGGTAAACTACAACCGAGATGTACAACAGGTCCAGGAAAATCTCATTAACAAAGCCCTGAAACACTGCAGGGGCATTGCACAACCTAAAGGGCATCAGAAGGTATTCAAAGTGTCCATCTCTAGTATTAAACTCCTCAATTCATCACCAGCGCAAATATGGATGAGATTATGAGCCCCTCTCAGATCCAACTTTGAGAATATGATGGAGCCTTTAACTCTGTCGAACAACTCTGTGATCAAGGGAAGAGGATATCGATTCTTAATCGTTATATCATTGAGGCCCCGGTAATCTATACAAGGTCTTAGGCCACCGTCTTTCTTGATAACGAAAAAGAAGCCAGCTCCAGTGGGAGAGGTGGAAGGACGAATAAACCCCTTCACTAGGTTGTCCTGGATGTATTCAGACATGGCTTGAGACTCAGGCATGGATAGAGGATAGGTGCGACCATGGGGTGGCATCTTGTCAGGCAGCAGCTCGATTGGACAGTCTCATTCTCTTGGGGGGGTAAGACATTCACCTGTTGTTCGGAAAAAACATCAGAGAACAACTGGTATTCCTTGGGAATAGCTGGAGATGTCCAGCTATTCAAAGCTGTCTTTCTTACAGGTTGTATCTTGGGAAGACAGGATTTCTGACAGTCAGTTCCCCATGAAAGAATCTGCATTGAACACCAGTCTATCCTGGGATTATGCTGGTGTAACCAGGGTAGTCCTAAAATGATTTCTTGAGAAGCCTCTGGTATCACTAAGAACTTTAAAGACTCGGAGTGGAGTACCCCAACACGAACTAATACTGGTTGAGTTTCCTTGGTGACCACTCCTTTAGCTAGAGGACGTCCATCTACAGAAGTCGGGGAAATTGCGTGCTTGAGAGATGAACAAGGAATCTGTAGTTTATCAACTAGGCTGGAAATCATGAAGTTTCCGGCTGCTACAAAGTCTAATAGAGCAGAGACGAAGACAGGGCTGGGCTTGAGATCCAAAGCAAAGGAGATCTTGAAATATTTAGTATTTGGGGATGGCACATAACTCCTAACTTGATGTCCCCAAGGTCAGTTAGGAACGGGCGTTTTCCGATTTGCGGGAGCAGGAGGCCACCAGGTGACCCGAATCTCCGCAGTACAGACAGCGGTATTTTAGCATCCTTCTCCGACGTTCCTCTTTGGAGAGATGGGTTTGGTTCACCTGCATAGGCTCCTCATCTATGGGAGGATGGGGTGGACAGGTAGGCAAGGGAGGCGTAAATGACCTTTGCCGGTCAGTTCTGTGCTTTTCAGCCTGACATTCTCTGAAGCGTAGGTCAATTTTGTTGCAGAGTGAGATCAAATCATTTAAATTAGTGAGAAGCTCACGGTTAATCAGATCATCTTTTAATCGGTCAGAAAGGCCATCCCAAAAGGCTGAGGTGAGGGCCTCCTCATTCCACTTAAGCTCTGATGCCAAGATTTGAAACTGTACGGCATATTGGCTGACAGGACGGGTTCCTTGTCTCAGGGTCATGATGCTGGATGATGCTGACACTGTGGATACAGGTTCATCGAAAATCCTCCTGAATGAAGTTACAAAGTCTGTATAGTTATCCAGCAGCGAGTCTGAATGCTCCCAGAGTGGGGAGGCCCAATCCAAAGCCAAGCCGGTAAACAAAGACATGATGTATGCCACTTTAGTTCTAGCGGTGGGAAAGTTATCAGGCTGTAATGTAAAGTGTATATCACACTGATTTAAAAAACCACGACACAGCTTAGGATTGCCGTCAAATTTGCTTCACATAGGTAGATGTAGACGAGGGGATACCCTGGTCCCTGAATTACCAGGCACAGGAGGAGGTGCAGTTGCTGATACCCCAGGGGTGATTAACGAGGTTTGCAGATTATCTTGGCGTTTAGACATCTCCTGTAGAAACTGAGCCATTTGATGTTGCTTAGCTTCCAGGTTTTCTAAACAACCAGCAATACAGCTAAATAAATCCACTCCAGACTCCTGTTCCGTGGCCGGATCCATAGGACCAGCGCAAACTGTGAGGTTCTGATTTTGTTGTGGACCCAGGATGGTGATAGGAGCAGACACAGAAGCAGACAAATGAAAAAGTGGAGTTTTTAATAAGTGGCTTAGAAGACATGAGAATGGCAAATGAAAGAGTCCAGGTATAGCACTAATGTGCACTTGATAACTGTAGTGGGGGTTAATGGGAGAATGTCCAGATAGTGACAGGCAGGAGCAGTCCAGTATATAGGTATGGTGAGCTGTAACAGAATGCAGGTATGGTGAGCTGTAACAAATGCAGGCAGAGGTAATGAAGTCAAGCTGGGAGTGAATGGAGGCAAGGTGCAGGGAAACAGCAGGTTCAGGTACTCAGGCAGGTGAAAAGGTATATGGAGGGTGCAGGGTAAGTCCAGCAGGTTGGAGCAGGCAAGGTTCAGGCTAATAGCGCTTCCAAGGAGACAGGTATGGCACAGGTACTCTCTCTCAGCCTCAGTTGAAAAACACATTGCACTGGCAAAGGAAGAAAGGTTCTGGACCTTCCTAAATACTCAGTGCCGCGCTGTGACTGGCTGGAATGAGCACATGACCTACCAGCTGGAATCACATGGCTGCAGGCAAGATGGCGGCGCCCATGCCAACGGAATGGAAACACCGCCAGAACTCAACAGGCCTAGTGACAATGTGTCCGCACAGAACCACGCGCAGCCAATGCTCCTCGCCAAACACCAGCGCCGCTGCAAGAGACCCCCTGCCATAACGACCTCACAGGTAATACCCGGTGTGCACCATGCCGAGAAACCCTGGCCGTGACACAGACAAGTTTAAATAGCTTGCCTGGTGGTGGGTTACACACGCTGGTGATAGCTTTTGCTTTGTTGTAGTCACATGTGTTACTGAGATCTGCCTCATGGTGGTTTGCTGATCCATATATCATTTTCTTGTCTTTGACCTTGGTTATATATTTGTCTGCATTGCTGCCAGACCCTGACCTTGCAATATTTTAAATATTCTGTTTATTTACAACACTGATATTAGTGCGTGTACTGGATTTGATTTATTATTTATCTGATTTACTTCTCCTTTCTGTACATGTTCATGCTTTGGCTCTGGGGAGCACCACCAAGTTGACTTTCTAACCCAGAATTGGGCTATATATTCTTTATGTTGGTAGATAACACATGATATCACATAACAATTTTCTGTACGAGTTCACTCTCTCTTCTTTCTAACATTATCAGTGATAGTAGTTTCATTATTACATGTATTATGTATATGTCAGTATTCTCAATACTTTCTTGGATTACTTTTCTGTGGTTCACTGGCAATCATACCGTATACTGACTTTAATAATATCAACTTGGCAACCTTGCTATAGCAGGTTATTATATTATAACTAGGGCTGGCCCCAGGTCTATTAGCACCCTGTGTGATAAATTTTTGAGCAACCCTCCAACCCCAATCAAACTATACCCACAATTGATACTTTTATTATTATTTGTAATATTATTATTATTAGTATTAAAATCACACATTGGCACCCATAGAAAAACACACACACACATTGGCCCCTACAGAAGAAAATAAAACACAGGAAAAAAAATAAAACACATTGGCCATCACAGAAGCGCTGCTGGGTGCCAGTGGTACCGGCACGCAGCAGCGCCTGCAGTCTCAGTGACTGAATCACTGCAGAGCACTGTGTGGGTGGTACGCCATGTGGCTGCATGACCTATGAAGTCACACCGCTGTGCTGACATAGGTCATGACCTAGGCCGTGTCTAAGCCACCTGAAAGGTCAGCCCTGCCCAGGCCCGAAGTTAGCACTGGCGGTCCTGCTGGTGGTTGGCACAATGGTTGCCACCAGCCTTGACAGAATTGATCATTCCCGGGCCCCACTGTGGCACCTTCCAGCGGCCGCTCTGCTGTAATGGAGCTTGAGCTGGCACGCATTATAATGGTCTTGTGTTTAGTGGTATATTTAAACCACCCAAAACAAAGGCCTCAAGTGCAAAATTGTAACAGCTGCTACAAGCAAGATAATGCTAGGACTCCCAAAGAAAACAATTAAATACTATACAAAGTAGAGTGAAGGTAAAGAAAACAGCAATGAACCAACTCTCATATAAAAAAACAATAATTATAAAAAAATAAATATATGTATATATATATATATATATATATATATATATATATACATACAATAAATGACAAAGGCGCCTCCTAGTGCAATAGAGTGCAATTGCCACCAAAGTGAATAAATACAATTTGAAAGTGAACCCGTACAATATGAATAAATTAATTGGGCTTATCTCAAAGTATTATTGGTCCACATGAAGTCATCCACATAATGAGTAGTTTTTCATGGGTTTAATAGAACTCCTTGGAGTCACCCCTAAGGCCTCCTATTGGCACTACAAGAACCAGCATCTGGTATTAGTAACACTATGAAAACTTACATTTTTCAGAGATTGCTTGCACCTTTAGATGGCACTTGTCTTGTAGCCATGCACCTTTCTATGGGAAGAAGTTCTGGGGATATGAAGAGGGGTCTGAGCGGATCTCTCCACCGCCTCCTAACTGACTCACTGGCGGCTTAGTGCATGAGTGACCTCAGGTCACGCATGCATAGAAGTGGCAATGGGGGAGAGGTAAGTTCTATAGCTACGCTACTAATCGCAGGGACAGATGCTTTTCTGAGCATCTGTCCCCGTAACGGAGCAATGATGAATTGCTCCAAGGTTAAGTATCCCATGTTGCGAGATGCCATGTGGCCCCCAATGATGAATAGGGCCCTGTGGGAGGTAGATAAGGGTTTCATAAATATGGATGAATTAATTGATATGAGGGTAAATTAATAAGGTTATAATGAGTTTATGATTATAAAGGTTTTATTAGTGTTGCGTGGGTTTGTTATAATAATGCTGAATTAATAACTTAATGATAAGGGGATAATATTGTATGGCAGCAACTAGGATGCTCTGTTTTACACGGAGTCTCAGGGATGCTCTCTGTGTTGTGTATGGTAGTCACTGGGATGCTCTCTGCATTGTATGTCACTGGGATGCACTACATTTCTGCAGATGCAGTGTAATTCATCTTTTTTCTTTTACAATGTTAGGGAAAACTTTGTGCCCTGTCTACATGAAACTGTATTCCTATTTTTTTCCAGTGCACATCAATTTCCCTAAGCACATTTGTTGGTTGGCAATGGATTGCACTAAAGAGTTATGCATGCTTGCATTTTGTTTTAAAACATTTGTGCTTGGTATCTGAGGGATTTGGATTGTGCTTCTGCCAAATGGTGCTTCAATGTGTTTCCAGTCCTTGTTTCCAGTTCGGTTGCTATATGTGCGTTCAACAGCCCCATGTTCAAACAGAAAACTTCACAGAGAGCCCTTCATGGGCTCTCCAGGGGGCAATTAAGAAGTTTAATTTACCAAAGGGTTTTGTAAAATCTATTTATTAAATAAAATGTCTATTCCTCTGCTACTTCCTAGCTCACGTTCAAGTTTCTTGGTAAAATTGTCCACACACACTTTCTTTTATCTTCTAGTCAGACCTTATCACTACCTACTGTATATCTTATCACCTGCAATAGATCTTACTGTAGCTATTTTCCACTTCCCACAAGGCTGTATTTATACCATAATCTTCTCATCTCCCTTCCCCATTTACAGTTTGTCTATCTGCAGTTATCTTTCTACAGACCAAACTGTAGACTTAAGCTGAGTACACACTAGGTCGACCCGCCGACTTCTCTGACGATTGGTAAGTGTATACACACTTACCAAGTTGACTGCCCGATGTGCCGGGCATGACAGCTCAAACAACCGGGAATTTAAATCGCCCACCCAGCTGAGCTGTCAATCATAGCTGGGTGAGGCAGCATGTGTACGGCAGGTCACCTGTGCACACCAGCAGATGGCCGATATATCTTTCAGATATGCCGGCCATCTGCTGTGCTGCACAGCAGATCAGATATGTCTGTGCATGACGTCGTTCACTGACATGAAGGGCAGAATTTACAAAGCAGTGGCTTCTGCATGCGTAATAGCGATTATGCACGCAGTCTCACTGTGATAGTATGCTAATCCTTTGCGATGGCTATGCACAACATAAGGATGCCCACTTTACCTTACACACATCCATAATCCTTAGCAAGACTGCAAAACCATTCGATAACATCGAGTACAACTGCAGCCTCACGCACACTTGCACAAGCTCTGAACTTACTCAGAAATTGCTAACTTCATTGTATGCTGTGAGGCCTCAGGCTGCATAGGGTATCGCAGTGGATAATTTATGCACGCCCCTGTAACAGCGTTCGAACACACTGGCACGCCTACATTTCGCCGACCACCCCCTGTCACCTCCCACAAATGGCACTTCCTGTCAATCACTCTGAGATGGATCTGCGTAGTCACTGTGATCGCAGTACTAATTGCAGTGGCAGGTTCGCACTCGCACTGCGATGCATGCGCATGCGCAGAAGGCAAAAATCATCCGATTGTGTGCATAATCGCAGTTGCAATCAGTAGTGATTCAGGCCCTTTGTCTGTTATATAAGCTGCCCTTTTTGGTTAATTTATTAACCTGTTATTTTGCTTAGATTTTGTATATCTTTCCCTTCACAGTTTTATGATTAACCTTATTTATCACGGAATCGGTATGAATCACCGCCGGACTTAAGCCTGGCAGATTAAATACCGACGCTGGAAGGCCGGCAGCTGAAGATCCCGACAAGGAAGGTAAATAGGCTATGTCCTCCTGGGAGTCCCTAATCCTATCCCCCCCCCCCCCCCCGCAGCTTAGCGCTCCCCACCTACGATCGGCATGCCGGGCGTCGGGATTTTGGCATGGAGCTGATGATAGGCATAGATTTTTATACGCCTATCATCAGTCCCATGCCGGGATTTCAAAGTCGGGAAGCCGGCGGTCAGCATTTCGAACGCCGGCTTCCTAACTACATCCCTTTATCACATATCATGCTTAATTACCTATTTATATTTTTTGTCTATTGCTATATCTGTGTTTATATCATCAGCAACAACCTTAGAATCCCCTCTGATAAACTGTACCAGAACCCTGTCCCCTCACAGCATTGTGCAGATATTCGCAGTTAATCAACAATCCATCTTATTTGGAATAAATGGATTGTTGTTTGCTGATTTACCTGCTGTGGAGTGCTGCCAATGTTCAACATTGTATTATTGTATTTACTTCTATGATGAATGGCAACAGGGCAAGTAATAGGGCCTGATTCTGAGTCACACACAAAAGTGCACGCAGCAGCATCTATTGGCGGTTGCCCATCTGCAAATGTAACTATAAACTGCTTACCTTGTGCACATAAGTTTGCCCGACTGTGCAAGCTCTGAGACGCCCACTTTTATCATCCATGCACGGTGTAATACTGATTGGTGCATCCTTATATGCCACCATCTGATGCACCATAGAAACAGTCCTATGGCAGATGACATCTGTCTATGGCCTCCTATGCCTGCGACTATGCTTCTGTGAATGCAGCCGCTAGCATTGACATGTGCACGACACTCCCTTAACACGCCCGCTGAACTGACCTTATTTACATTTCTAGCCACCACCCAGTCACCATCCTGGAACACCCATTACTTTTTCACCACATTTCTTACCAGAACAGCACCTTTGTCTGTACACTCTGTGTAATCAGTGCCGCCAACAGAAATCTTGGAGCCCAGTACACTTATATTTCTGGGGCCCCCAAACCCCCCCTCCTAATGCCCCCTCCTTCAAACACACATGCCAGGTCCAAACACACACAAACAGTTATTACATAAATGCACGCACGAACACACACATATATTATAAGGCATAGTCGTGCCCTTATATTAAGGCTGCATCTAAAAAAATGGATTTCTCCATAGAGAATTCTGGAGGGGGGACATGGTGTTTAAGGGGCTACACCTCAAAAGCTATAGGAGGTACCGGGCTGACATTTGTCATGGGACAAATTTCAGGGCAAAAACATAAAAATTGAGGATTTGGGAGTAATCTAAAGCTCCAACTGTCACTTTTTTCTGACATTCTCAATTAGGACCACTTTTCTGCTGTTCTCTATGGGTTTTTTTTGGGAAGGCATAACTCAGGGTAGGGGGCGAATTTAGACTTGGGGTTGTTTTATTTGGTATCTATTGTTCCAGGGTAGGACCTTTTGGGGTTCAGGTAAATTAGAAAGTTACAGTTTTTAAACTATTACCTGAAGAATGTGCCACTGAAAAGATTTCAACTTGTTGCGCAGCCGCAGTTGGAGCCTCATGCAGGTGTATTCACTGTGGGTTCACTTGGGTGCACAAAGATGGCCGTCATTTGTGGGCTTTAGTGGTGGTGGGCTCGGGGGAAAGAAGCGGCCATTAGCTGGAGCGGGACCCAGGGGAAAGGCGGAGGGGTAGTGGGCATTAGCTGCGGCCAGAACCCGGGGACAGTAGCTGGCCTTAGCATGCGGCGGCGCGGGTGGTAGTGCGGTCGGTGGTCGGGCATTCATTAGGACATGGGGGAGGTATCAGCACACAGAATGCAGGCTTAGATCTGGATGATCCATGATACCTGCTTCTATGTTTAAAAAAAAAATGGAGTGGCCCCACCCCCAAAAAAAACAACCAGCACCGGGCTTTGGAGATCCAGTACTGGTTGTGCTACATACAGGGGACAAATGACATAGGGGACCCCCGTATAAAGCACAACCAGCACCAGGCTTTTCAGAACCAGTCCTGTTTTTCAAAATACGTGGCACAAATGATGTAGGGGTTCCCGTATTCAGCACAACCAACACTGGGCTCTGAGCTGGCCCTGGTTCTGGAATTACAGGGGGAAAAAATACGTAAGGTCCCCTGTATTTACCAGAACCAGACTCTTTCTAGCAGGGGGGTGATGACACAGGGGAACCCTTTCACTGGGCCCCTCAGCTGAAGCATCACCCCTGACCGCTAGTCAGCCCAGGCCAGAGATGCCTGGGGAGCTGGGGACCCCACAATAAAGGGGTCCCCCTCTCCAGGGCACCCCAGGCCCAAGCTGATAGCCCGGGGCTATCCCCAGCGCCCCTGGGCGGTGGGTGCCGGGTTGATAGTGTAATTGTGGTGCAAGTAAAGAATTTAAATATTGTCTTTTGCTGTGGAACTACAGTTCCCAGCAAGCCTCCCCCGCATGCTGGTACTTGGAGAGGCACAAGTATCAGCATGTGGGGCATTACGGGCCTGCTGCTACCTGTAGTTCCACAGCAAAAGCAATATTAAAAAAACACAGAACACACACACCATAGAAAAGTAAAATTTTATTAAAACATACATGCACACACACATGTACTCACACATGCACACACTATCTCACATACTCACCTAGTATCCCTGAAACCAGTCTGCTCTCTTCTCCAGTAGACAATCCACTGGAGTACCTGTAATAAAAATTCCATACTCACCTCCTCCTATGCGTGGATCTATCCTCTTCGTTCCAAAGTAGGCAAACCAGGGTCTTGGCAAAATAAAAGAACTCAATTACCCGAGCCATAGACATTAGTAGTGTCCTCTAAGGACACTACTACCCGAATGACAGCTCCGCCCGGGATTTCAGTTCAGAAATTCCGATGTGGAGCGCTCATTGGCTTGGAGAGGCGAGCCTTCCGCCTCTTAGCAAATGAGCTGTTCTCACCATTGATTTTAATGGTGAGAACCGAGCATTACCTTTTCAAAAATGGTGCCTCAGCGCCATTTTTGAAATTCAAAGATGGCCACTGCGAGCCAATCACGGCTCGAGACGACATTGCCCCAACCCCACGGCTGGCTTATTTACTGCCAGCGCGAGGCGCCGTCCACTCAGTCATCGGCTGGGGAGCCGGAGAGAAGACCAGCTGAAGAAAAGATTCCACGGAAGCGTTGGATGGCAGCGGCCGTGGAAAAGAGCTTGAAGGCCGCTGCGCTTCAGGTGAAGATGCCGTAGAAGTTCTGGGGGAGCGGCAGCCATGAAAAAGAGCTTAAATGCTGCCACCCCCAGGTGAAGGTCCAGCTAAATAAAATACTTTTATAAATGGTGTATGTTTGTTTTATTAAAATATTCCTTTTGCAGGGTTATTATAGGTACCAGCAGGTCCTTAATGCCCCGCCTGCTGGTACTTGTGGTTCTCCAAGTGCCAGTATGCGGGGATGCCTGCTGGAACCTGTAGTACTACTGCAAAAGACAATATTTATATTTTCATATGCACCACATAACACAATCAACCCAGCACCCACCACCCAGGGGTGCTGGGGAAAGCCCCGACTATCAGCATGGGGTTCCCTGGAGAGGGGGACCCCTTTATTGGGGGGTCCCCAGCTCACCAGGTATCCCTGGCATGGGCTGGCTAGTGGGGGGGTGATGCTTCAGCTGGGGGGCCCAGTGAAAGGGCTGCCCTGGCTGTGGCATCACCCCCCCCACTAGAAAAAGTCCGGTGCTGGTTCTGGTAAATACAGGGGGACCTTACACATTTTTCCCCCTGTATTTCCAGAACCAGGGCTGACTCAGAGCCCAGTGCTGGTTGCGCTGAATACAGGGGACCCCTACATCATTTGTCCCCTGTATTTTGGCAACCAGGACTGGTTCTGAAAAGCCTGCTGCTGGTTTTGCTTAATACGGGGGACCCCTACATCATTTGTCCCCTGTATTTAGCACAACCAGTACTGGCTTTCCAAAGCCCGATACTGGTTGTTGTTTTTTTGGGGGGGGGCCATGCCATTTTTTTTTTTTTTACACAGGGCTTATTTTAATTACACAGAAGCACAGACGGGTCTTACTGACCTGTCCATGCTTCTGTGTTTATTTAAATACAGGTATCACAGATCGTTCAGATCTGAGCCAGCATCAGTCTGCTGCCACCTTCCCCAGGTCCTGCCGCCTGCACCACCGCCGCCACTAACACCCATGGGTTCCAGCCGCAGCTAACGCCTGCTATCCCCCAGGTCCGGCTGAAGCTTACGGCTGCTTCCTTCCCCGAGCCCACCGCCACTACCACCCACAATGGCCTGCCATCTTGGTGCACCCAAGTGAAGCCACAGTGAGTACACCTGATGGAAGCTCCTACTGAGGCTACGCATCAAGTTGAAACTTCCTATCTCTATAATGGCGCATTCATGAGGTAATAGTTTAAAAACTATAACTTTTGCAATTACCTAAACCTCAAAAGCACCTACCCTGTAACAATAGCTATCTAATAAAACAAACCCAAAGTGTAAATTTGCCCCTACCCTGAGTTATGCCTTCCCAAAAATCCCCCATAGAGAACAGCAGAAGAGCAGCCTTAATTGAGTGTCAGAAAATACTGACAGTTGGAAATTTAAATTACTCCTAAGTCCTCATTTTTTATGTTTTTTGCCCTGAAATTTGGCATACAGCACAGAGCGACAGTTCTACCAGTCCATGCCAAATATCAGCACCGTGCCTCCAATAGCTTTTGAGTTGTAGCCCCTTAAACACCATGCCCCCTCGGGATTTCTCTATGGGAAATTTAATAATTTTCCGAGAGGACCCCTACGTCACTCGTCCAATGTATTTTGGCAACCAAGACTGGCTCTGATTAGCCTGGTGCTGTTTTTGCTTAATACAGGGAACCCCTTTGTCATTTGTCCCCTATATTTAGCACAACCAGCACTGGGGCTCGAAAGCCCGATGCTGGTTGTGCTGTGGAGGCACGTAATTTTTATTTTTATATTACACATTCATTGCTTAAAACAATACTTGGATGGATCTCACTGATACGTCCATGCATCTGTGTCTTATTGATTTGATTTGCTCAGGTGCATGCCCAGCACCAGTAAGTTCCTTTGTTGCCCACTGATGCTTCTGTGCATACCCGTTGCTGCCACTGCTCCATACCTCCACTGCTGCCACTGCCCCACCCTCTGCACCCTTAAAACACCTCCTGTGTGCTGTCTGCTCCTACACCCATGTTAGTGTACCTATTTGTTGTCCTTCAGCCCTGCAGGTGGCCCGGTTTGCTCGTCAAAACCCTGTTGGTTAATAAATTATAAAAAAGCAATGAAATTCCATAGTCAAAAAACCTTACAGTTTAACATGTCCCATTAAGGCCTCTTAGACATGATCTGAAATTTCACAAATCCTACTGAATTTGTGCCACTCAAACTAAAAAAAGCAATGAAATTACGATCATTAAGGCTGACACCTTAATGGATGTGTTCCTTGTGCAATACAGACATGGTATGCTATCACACCCTGTGGTTATCTGCAGATCAGCACTCTCACAGAAAGAGATTGCTGTCACTCACAAAATGGTGGAGCTGCTAAGTCACAGAATTGTATGCTCATTGGAATACACACATGCAGTTTATGCAACTGAGGTCTAAGCAGAAAATAGAGCTGTGCAGATGGGATAAAAGTGGTGTGGATGGGGGGAGGAGATTGAGCAGTGTGGATAGGGGAGACAAAAAGGCGTGTAGAGGAGGGAAGTTTAAGCAGAACAACTGGGGGGGTAGCCAAAGTGATGCAGATGGGTGAAAAACAGTGGTGCGGATAGGATGGAGGAACAAAGTAATGCAGATGGGTGGTGCGGATGGGGGAACCAGAGTGGCACGGTTTGGAGGGACAGCAACACGGATAGTGGTAGAGAGTGGCATGAACATGGGAAGACAGAGCAGTGCAGATGGGTAAAGACAGATTGGTGTGGATAAGGGAATACAGACTAGAACAAATGGGAGAACACACAACAGAAGGAGTTGGAGAATACAGATTAGTGTGGATGGTTAGGAAGACAGAGTAGTGCGGGTGGGGGCAGGAGACAGAGTTGCACAGTTGGGGGGACAGAGTGGTGCAGATAGATGAAGAGTGCCACAGAGGAATGGAAGACAGAGCGGCATGGCTTAGGGGAAGGCAGTGATGCAGAAGGAAACAGAGTGGAATGGATGCAGGGCAGTGCAGATGGAGAAAGAAAGATTGGTGCAGATGAGAGAACACAGACTTGTACAGTTCGAAGACCACACAGCAGTAGGGATTGGGGAAGACAGATTGGTGTGGATGGGGAGGAAGACAGAGTGGTGCGGGTGGTGGGGGGAGTTACATGGTTTCGGGGACCAGAGTAGTGCAAATGGAGGAAGAAAGAGTGCCACAGATAAGAGAAAGACAGCAATGTGGCTTTGGAGAAGGCACGGATGCAGGGCGGTGCAGCTGGGGAAAAACAGATTGGTGTTGATGAGGGAACAGACTAGCCCAGTTGGGAGACCACACAGAAGTAGGAATTGGGGAATATATAGCAGCATGGAGGCATATAGGGGAAGAAAGTGTACATGCATACACAGTGTATGATAGTTTTAAGATTAAGGGAGCTGAACGTGTATTCTAAATGAGATAAAGTATGCAGTGAGAAGGATGCTGGAAGCCAGTGAGATTGTTGTGGTGATCGAATGGGAAGATTGTGGGCACTGAGTGGGATTTTCGAGCCACATAACTGCTCAAAACTCAGTTGCATAGACTGCATGTGTGTATTCAAATAAGAATACAATTCTGTTAATTAGCAGCTCCACCATTTTGTGAGTGACAGCAATCTCATTCTGTGAGAGTTCTGAATCTGCAGTTAACCACAGGGTGTGATGGCTTACCATATCTGTATTGCGCAAGGAGCACATCCATTAAGGCGTCAGCCTTAAAGATCATAAGTTCAATGGTTTTTTTAGTTTGAGTGGCACAAATTCAGTAGGTTTTGTGAAATTTCAGATCATGTCTAAGAGGCCTTAATGGGACATGTAAAACTGTAAGGTTTTTTGTCTATGGAATATATATATATACACAAACACGCACATATATATATATATATATATATATATACTGTATATATGTACACATATATACATATATATATATATAGATAAATATATCTATACACACATATATGTATATATATATATTTATATACATATATATGTACACATATACACAGTCACATATATATTCATATATCTATATACACACACATATATATTTCTATATATATATATACACTATATACACATGCAAACATGCACACACATATATATATATACACACTCATATATATATATATATGTCACGCTTCACATCATATAGTCCCCTACTGTGGGGCTGGAAGTTGTGGTTCTGGGTTAAGGAAGGAATCAGGATATTTGTTCTCCCCTTCCACAAGCATCAGATGTTGACAAGACCTAAGGGTGCGGAGTCTAACCTGCTGGGAGGTGTTCACCAGTGACTTCTCCAAACGGGATATGGGTTTCAGCTGCACCCGGCAGGCAGGTCGCGGTCCCTTGGTCAGGGATCCGATGCGAGTGGGAATGGAGAAAGACACACAGCTATGGCCCACTGGTAGTATAATCTCTGTACCAATAGTACAGAGTAAGCACAATGGAAATGATTTCTGAAGTGGTACTGTGGGAGAACAGAGAAAGGGAATCCACTGAGGACTGGAGTAGGTTGTGCAGCTATCACTGGAGGAAAGTGAGGATAGGCTGCTGACACTGAATGAGAATGAGGATATGCTGCTAACACTGAAGGAGAATGAAGATCCGTACTTGTACTAACGTGCGTACCGAGTACACCATGCGAATCCAGACATACTGGAGAGTGGATCAATGTTTGTACATGATCGTGCATACAGAATACACAGCATGCGAATCCAGACACACTGGAGAGTGGTTCAGTGTTTGAACACAATTGTGCGTACAGAATACACAGTATGTGTGCACCAGAAGAGACAACGTTTCAAGAACAGACTGAAGATCCAAATGCGGGGTAAACACTGTATCTAGCCACTAGGGCTTAGTACTAGGTTATATTCTGAGTACACTCTTGGGTTCTTGTCGCAGGGCAAGCACCAGAGGGGTGCTCTGGGAATCTGTACTGGGAGATGTTCAGAGAACAGACTGGAATCCGAGTGTAGGGTGATCACTGTAACTAGCTACTAGGGCTTAGTACTTAAGTTATGTACTGAGTACACTCTGGGGTTCTTGTCGCAGGGCAAGCACCAGAGTAGTGCTTTGGGAATCTGTACTGGGAGATGTAGAGAGAGCAGACTGGAAACCGAGTGCAGGGTGAACACTGTAAATAAACTGTAGGGTACATAGATGATATACTGAGTATACACTTTAAATAACGCTGGAAAGAGTCTCTGGAAGATTGCGTGTGAAGCCTGGAACAAAGCAAATAGCAACCATCTAGGAAATAGCGAAGTTGATTAGACAACTTCCTGTTACCTGGAGTCCTGTTTATACCCCCAGGTAGCTGTCCATTGGATGAGCAAGTCAGCTGAGAACTGACACAGCTACCACCGCCCCAGGAACTCCGATATGGAGAATTGTGTGTAAGTCACCTGGACCCCAGGGAGAATACTCAGCAAGTCACCTACCGCTGCACCTGATGTCTCACTGCTCTTGCTAGTAAGGGGAAGCCGGCGCTGCAGTAAGTAACAGCCCATCCCAAGCAGAATCCTGATAATATATATATATATATATATATATATATATATACATACTGTATAAACACACATATATATACTGTGTATATATATATATATATATATATATATTGTGACAAGGTCACTGGCATCATAGTGGAAGGCAGGTATATTTGCCCTAGATTCCTGACCTATGTCTTTTGAAACCTCAGTAAGGTGTTTTGAGCTATTAGCTTCAACAGGAGGCTAATTAGGGCTTTCAGCTGTGTGGCTGTGTTTTAAGGCAGTGAGGCTGATCAATAGGAGACACACTACCTGGGGAAAGGAGCTGTGGTATCTCTATGGGAAACATATCAACTAAGCCTGGTAAAACTTTCTGTTTTTTTTAGTGAGCTAGGAATGTTCTATGTTTAGTTAGTGCCAGACGGCAAGGTGTTTATTTCTGTTTATTTTGTTTGTTGCAAATAAAGCTGGCTAAGGCCAGTTGCATCAGACCAATGGACTTTGTGTGATTTCTCGGCTGCTGCGCAGTGCCATCTACCCCAGGAGATGGTACCAGTTCCACGACCCTGTGGTGGAGAATGCGGGCATCAATGGTCTATCCATAAGGGAGTTCTGCAGAAAGCAGGTCTGTGTTTATCTGGACTGAAATTAAATATGGCACAGAGTAAAACTGCAGGTGCAATACTCTTCAGAGGTTTTTGCACAGTGGGACATGCTGGGAGCTGTGGTGCCTCACACATAGAAGCAAGTCCAGGTGGTGCTTTTGTAACATCCTGCTAAGGGTGTACTGTTCTAAGAGTGGTGTGTCAGGGTGCAGTGTAATGTAGTGTTTCCTTACCACTTCCCTGTCTCTGGATGGTTTGGATTCCAACCGGAAGGTATTCGATACAGGCAAATGGAAGCACTCACAAAAAGTATTTATTACGGTAAACAGATAGAAAAGGCAATTTTTCACAATAACAGTACATTAAAATTACAATAGGATTAACACTTTTTTAAACAAATGAAAATACACTCTGGGCCGAGTTATATTATTAAATCTGGAACGCAGGATTCTCGATCCACCTATGGGAGCAATGGGTTAAACACAAATGAACATATAACATCTCCTGTACAGTAGCTTGACCAAGCAAAATGACCACTAATATCAGTTGCACCCGAAAAATGTTTTACACAAGTCTCTAGTCCTACCCCTGCATGCAATAGGTTATATGTTAAGCAGTTAGTAATTTGCTGGCTAATTTGTGGAGAATGAGACAAAGTATCCCCTATTTATGCAAAATCCTGCACTGTCGTTTTCTAAACGGGTAAAGCTTATTTATAGTGAATGTGCAGTTTCAATTTGTAATCCACTCTGCCTTGCTGTGTAAAGTGATCTTGACAGCTGACTTGGGCACTACATTGAATGCAACCCTATCTCTCCAGAGGCAGTTAGCTGATATCTGAGTAGGTTCAATTAGGGCTAATTGTAGCAACCTCTCCTGGCTACACTTATCCTGGCTAGTTCTGTAGATTTCTCTATGAATATTACTTTATCAGGTTAACGGAAGATCCTATGGGGCACAGACCGGTGATGTAGCAATTCATTGATGTTCATCTATACTTTTGTTCTCTGCAAGCGATTGTAATAGGAGCTTATGCACTGTAGTAGGTATCACCCTAAGAGACGTATTGCAATCGGCTGACTTCTCATATATACTGAACTGCTGTTCTGTCTAATTACTCTTGCTTGTGTAACAACAGTATAGTCTTTGAGCGCTGCCTGCCTTGCTGCTCTAAGTCTATTAGGGCTTCCCCAGCTGCTAGCCCCTGTGTTGCCGGGAGCTAACTTTGGCCCTCATTCAGAGCCGTACGCTCTGAGCAGAGCGCACGCTCTGAATGAGGGCCGCCCTCCATAATTATGGAGCGTCCTCCTGGACGTTCGTATAGCTGTGGGTCACCACCCACAGCCTATATGAGCGTGCAGTTTGATGGCCGCGATGGTCTTGACCATCGCCACTGCGAGCCGGAGCCTGCGGTTGAGGTTTTCAACCACAAGGCCCGGAGTGATTTTGGCTCTATCAGAGCCAAAATCACTCCCACTGACATCACTAGTGATGTCAGTGGGCCGGCTTCTGACGGTAGGCGTTCCCTTGGGAACGCCCCCGTCAGGGAGGCACGCCCACCAAAGGGGGCGTGCTGTCAATCAACATCGACAGCACGCCCCCTTTGATCAGACACAACGAGCGAAGGAAAGTCCTTCGCTCATCGCGTCTGGCGCATGCGCACGACGGAACTCCCGCCGTCGTGCGCATGCGCAGTGCACAACATCGACCCACTTGCGAGCGGACAGCCGCTTGCGAGTGGGTCTGAATCAGGCCCTTTGACTCTAACAGTGTGTGATAGCAGGAGTTGGATTCTTTACTCACTGATCCGCCATCGCTGCTCTGTTCAGTGGAAGACACACCTCAGCTTCACACTCCTCAGCCCTGCTGTCAGTCACAATGAGGGGGAAGGATCGGGGGTGGCCCCCGCTGATGCTGCTTCCTCCCAATCAGGCTCTGCCATTTTGCTGTGAGCTCAGCCCAGGCTGCGCCTCTGGCTCTGGCTGTCACTCACCAGCCCCGGGGGAAGGTCTCTGGGCGGCTCCCACTGACACAGCTTTCTGCTCTCCGGATCCCGGGAAGCAGCTCACGGCCACAGCAGCTCTCCCTCACACTTTCCGCTCGCCTCCCTAAAGTACCACACACTACTCCCAGCGGCCCCCATGGGTGCTCATTATATATGAGCAGTCACGTGCGGGTCCTCTTCCCGCCACCTGCACGCGTCGCTTTAGACCACTGACCTACTGGGCTTATCTTATGGGGACAGTTTTCCCTATACTGCAACTGTAATGACGTGTCCCTGGTCGCGTGCCCTTTAGTGTACATAGTCAAGTGTGGGAAGACCATTTCAAGCATCCCTCTGTGGGGGGCTGAAGATAAATACATAGTAAAGCAGTGAAGCTGTCAATATATATCTGTGTATGTATATCAACTAACTTTTTTTAACTATTTAATACAGTGTAAGTTCATGAATTGGTCGGTAAACACTTTAGGGGTACCACACTGAGGGCCTGATTCAGACCTGGTCGCAAGCACTGAGCGCTGGAACCGGGTCGATGGTGGCCCAGAGCACATGCGCACGACGGAGCTGGTTCCGTTGTGCGCATGCGCGAGACCCGGATAGCGATGGGCAATCCGTCGCTCTGGGTCTCGCACCAAAGGGGGCGTGCTGTCGATGTTGAGTGACAGCATGCCCCCTTTGGTGGGCGGGCCGGGGGGGTGGCTGCTCAGACGGAGGCGTTCCCATGGGAATGCCTACCATTTGGGGGCGGCCCCACTGACTTCACAAGTGAGGTCAGTGGGAGAGCTTTCAGCTCTGTTTGAGCCGAAAGCTCTCTGGGGCTTGCGGCCACGAGACCCTACCACAAGGTTCTCGTCGTAAGCCCGATGGTCTTGACCATCGTGACCATCATCATGGCCGCTTGCTATAGCTGTGGGTGGCCAGGAGGGCGTTTAAAAAAAAAATGCCCTGATTCAGAGCGAGCGCTCTTTCAGAGTGTCCAGCTCTGAATCAGGGCCTTTGTCTGCAGAGTTGTGGAATCTGGTTCAGTTAAAGGGCCAGACCTTTCTTTTTGCTGGAAACCAGTACTGATACATGTCCTGGGTGAAAGTGGCTATACAGTTGCTGGAAAAACAACAATATGGAGGATATTGTCAAAGCCTTGCTACAAGCGACAGCAGTAGAGCAAGAAGCCTCTAGGGTACAGCAACTGGAGATTGAGGAGATATGGCGGCAACATTAACTGGAGGTTGAGGAGGCATGGTGGCAACATCAACTAGTGATTGAGGAGACCCGGCGGCAACAGCATGAGGACTGTGAGGTCCTAAAAGAGGTGGTGCAGCATGGCCTGGAATTGCTTCCCCAAATGTTCAAAATAGCTCCATAAGGGCAAGCCATTTCCTTCAAAAATTGACAGACTGATGATGTGGAGTTGTACTTAACTACTTTTGAGAGGACAGCCGAGCTGGAGAGTTGGCCTACGGATCAGTGGGCTGGATTGCTGGCTCACTTTCTCTCCGGCGAGCCTCAAAAAGCATACTTTGACTTAAGCACGGCAGATTCTTTGGACTATGAAAAGCTAAAAGCAGAAATTCTGACTTGCCCGGGAGTTACCTTGTCGGTCCGGGCTCAACGTGTGCATTACTGGGTGTACTACATGGACAAACCTCCCCACTCACAAATGCCCAATTCACCTTACCAAAAATGGTTACAACCAGAGACATTAACCGGACCTTAGATGGTTGAAAGAGTTGTCATGGACCGTTACTTGAGGTCTCTGCCCATGGCTTTACGCAAGTGAGTGAGCCCATGGAAAGGTATCTGGCAGCAGAGGAACTGCTAGTTATACCTCAGTGGACCCTAGATCCACGACAGTGCACTTCGGTGAAACCTGGTAAGACTGTTCCATGGGAAAAGGTTCCTGAGCAGTTAAGAGAACTTAAAACTGAAGAGACTGTGAGTGCTCTGTTCAAAGATGGGTCAGTGGGGCCAGAAAGGTCTCACATGCCTAAAAGACTTGACAGTTATGTGATTAAATGTTTTAGGTGTGGTATGTCAGGACATGTTGTTTTTAATTGCCCAGTTGTTCAAGAACCTATGCAATGTGATGCTGTCTTTGAATGTCTTTTTTTTGCCAGCTTAGCCTGTACTGTTACACCTTCAACTGAGTCCAAAAAATAAATGTGTGAGGTTGTTATGGGACCTAACCGGGTAAAGGCATTGTTGGACTCAGGAAGTGTAATCACCCTTGTGAAAGATGGGTTGGTAAATGCTTTGAAGGGCCAGCGAACAACTGTTGGTATAATGTGCATACATGGTGACGCATTCGGTATGGGATCCCGGCTGCTGCATGACTGGCGGCTCGATTCCCGGCTGCGGCAGCCCGACAAAACAGCAGAGCCCGGCAGCGGAAGCCTGACAGCGCTGGAAATCCCGATCATCCCTAAGGTAAGTATAAACTAACCTAACCAACCCCCCCTAACCCTCCTTAGGGGTGCCTAACCCTAACCTCCCACCAAGTGCCTAACCCTAACCCCCCCCCTTCCCCACTGCCTAAACCTAAGTCCCCCGGGGGGTGCCTAACCCTAACCCTCCCGGAGCTGCGCCTAACCCTAATTCTCCCCCAGGTGCCCTAAACTTAACCCTCCCCCCCCCCCCCCCCACCCGCGGCTATCCGCTCACAGTGCCCGGCATCCCTTCGATCAGGATGCTGGACGCCTGTCTCCCGGGCGTCTGGAAAATGACAGGCGTCTAGATTTTAGAAGCCTGTCAATTAACCCTAGGCAGGATAGAGGATTCGGGAAGCCGGCGTTCGGGATTGCGGCCACCGGCTTCCTAAACATATCCCATGGTGACACCCGTTATTATAATACTGTCACAACAAAAAAAGATAGAAAGAAATGTCCTCTTTGTTGGCACACTATTGGTAAATATAAAATATAACCGTTATTCATTAAAGTTTAAAATATAGGTACACTCCTGAAGTGAAATATAAAGATAACAACATATTGTAAAAATGTTAAACTTATTAAATAAATGAAGTCTGCGTCTTAAATCTCAATTTGTATTAATTAATTTGTAAATTAATTAGTTGGTCATCCTAAATCCACAATATTACTATGTGTCTGGTTTACACTGTGGTCTTAGAGATATAGAGCCATATTCAATTAGAGGCAAAGTTTTCGCCTGTCCGACTGTTCACTTCATTCGCCTGTTTCAGAGGCGAATTTATTCCGTGCTCGTCCCCGCTTTTCGCCTAATTCAATTGCAAAACAGGCGAACACGGAAATAGGCGAATACGGAACAGGTGAAAAGTACTGAAAGAATTGGGGAAATCAGTCTGTACCCCAAAAAAAGATGCACTAACATAGGGAATCACTATAGATGTGTACTAACAGCCCTAATAAAACTATTTTGCGTACTTAAGTTGTATAAATTGCTTGCTATTAGCATTTTTGTAAAAGTGGTGAAGAATGGCATAAAGCTGTATTTTTTTGGTGAAAATAAGTAGTCCTGTCAAATTTGGGGTGCTTGAAAATAGGTGCTAGCATGTTTTTATGTCTCTAAAGTGAACTTTTAAAAACCGTGAAAAATGCGCCTGCAATCCCAAAAACACCTGACCCATACTTGTGGACCCCCAAAAAGTATTTTTCGCTACTGTTAATGTTTATCCCCCCACTTTTTAAATTTACACCCCAAAAATGACATGTCTTTTTTGGGGTGTTCTTAGGTTTTAGTTTCTGTTTTTTTGCGTATTTGTTCTTTGGGGGGCTGTCCCAAGGGGTCTGAGTTGTTTCCCCACGTTTACACCCCAAAATAAAGATTTTGCATTTCTTTTCACCAGCTATTGATTGGAGAATCATTTTTGGAGAATTGTTTCCACTTAGGCGAAATTGTCCTGGAATTGAATTTGGCTAATTTTTGTTTAGGCAAATTTTTCACAAAAAAACAGGCGAATATGGCTTTTCACCTCTAATTGAATTCCCATCATAGTGGGCTAATAGATAAACCAGTGTGAGATTGTATATCAGGAAAACTAGTTACATCACTTGTGATACAATAGTATCTATTTGATAACAGTTCCCTGGATATAAACAATGTTGTGAATCTAATCACAGCAAGTGTATCTATGTGGAAATACCAAACACCACTAGATGTCGCTGTTGTTTTAGTAATCCCTAATTTTCAGTTTCACTAGTAGATGTGCCTAGGGTATGAACCTGCACAATCACTGCAGTTTATACACTCTACTCTTGGTGCGATCTGTAAATCAGTTAAAGGATACATTTAAGGGTATATTTAATTGGTGTGTTTGAATTTCATATCTTTTAATATCCAGATAGAATATGGAATATATTGCACACGGAGCTGCAACAATCCTGTAGATTGATAATTAATTACACTTTATGAATATATTGGTGCCCAGATACGTCTCTAAATGATGAGTATTACATCAGCTCAGGGACCATTAGTATAACAATCTGAATAGTGACAATGTTTTATAAATAAAGTAAAATGTTAATGCCCACATGACTGTAATGCAAATCAGACTGAAATCTATATTTACTGTGTTGCTATAAATTATAAGATCTTGCACTTTATAAATATGTAAATACCCACAAGATTATCTAAATACTGAGCATAGCGTCAGCTCAGAATTTTTATGTATGTCAGCCCAAGGAACACCATTTGGATCGTAGGTAAACTGGGTAAATTAGTTGCTTGTATAGCTGACATGCATATTGCGTTCTACATCAGTGTATGCACCATGAAACTACTCCCACCACCGACATACGTTTCACTACACAAGTTTTGTCAAGGCGAGTTTGCCATGGAGCAGATTGATATTGATAATGAAGAACCTATCTTAACAGTCCCTCATAATCGCATGGTCTGACTGACCAGTAGAAAGATCTCAATCCAGTGAGCAATCGTCATCTATTATTCCTGTCACATGTATTGAATCCAGCCAATCACATTATTATATCTAAACAGATAGCGCTACATTATGAAGGCCTGTCAGATACTGATTGGAAATGGTAAATACCACAACTGAAAGGAATGATGCATAAAACATTCATTAGAAACATTGTTTACAATGTACAGCCATATATTATATAGACAATTTGAATATTGTATAAATACATAGAATGTGTACTAAAAGGTGATCAGATCATTATTATTATTATTATTATCCTTTATATGGCACCACAAATGTTCCGCAGCGCCTTACAAAGTACATAAACAAGTTGTAGACAAGCAACTTACAAAACAATACACTACAGGACCAGGACATGGATAATATATATTACTACATTAGTGACCATAACACCCAGATAAGCAACAGAGCATAAGCAACCAAGTGTTTGGTGCCCTAGTGGTAAGTAAGAAGTAGATGAAACTAAAGTAGGGAGAAGCACAAGATGGTAGAGGGCCCTGCTCGTAAGAGCTTACATTCTAAAAGGGAGGTGAAGACAAACAGGGGTGACACAGATGGGGGAGATGGGGAGGAAGGATCATGTATCAGAGAGTTAGAATGATAGCTGGAAGGCTTTGATGAAGTAGTGGATCTTAAGAGCCCGTTTGAAGGATTGCAGACGTGGAGAGTCTGATGGGGAGTGAGAGAGAGTTCCAGAGGTGGGGAGCAGTGCGGGCAAAGTCTTGGAGGCGGGAGTGGGGGGAAGTAATCAGCTGGCATGAAAGGTGGCATGCATTAGTTGAATGAAGAGAGAGGAGAGTGAAGGGAGATGAGATCAGAGATATATATGGGAGAAGATTGGGTGAGGGCTTTGTAAGTGAGTGTGAGAACCTTAAATTGGGTTCTAAAAGGGAAGGGGAGCCAGTGGAGGGCTTGTAGGAGGGGGGAGGCAGATGTAGAGCGTTTGGAGAGGAAGATAAGCCATGCACCAGCATTAAGGATAGACTGGAGAGTAGACAGATCAGATTTGGGGAGGCCAGATAGGAGGAGGTTACAGTAGTCCAATCTGGAGATGACCAGTGAGTGTATGAGGGTTTTAGTAGCATCCTGGGTGATATAGGGTCTGATCTTAGAAATATTTTTGAGATGGAAACAACAGGACTGTGAAAGGTTCTGGATAACTCCAAGACAGCACACCTTGGGACTAGATGAGATAGTTATTCCATCAATTGAAAAATAAATAGTGGTAAGTGAGGTTATGCGGGAGGGTGGGAAAATTATCAGCTCTGTCGTAGACATATTAAGTTTAAGAAATTGCTGGGACATCCAGGAAGATATAGCAGAGAGACAGTTGGAGATACGAGTCAGAAGAGAGGGGGAGAGATCAGGGGAGGAAATGTAGATTTGAGTATCAACAGCATTGAGATGATAATGGAGGTCAAAAGAGCTGATGAGTTCACCTAGAGAGGAAGTAAAGAGGGAGAATAGGAGAGGTCCAAGAACAGAACCTTGGGGAACACCTTCTGTAAGAGACTGTGGGAGGAAGCGGAGTCATGAGAGGAAACTGAGAAAGATCGGTCAGAGAGGTAGGATGACAGCCAGGAGAGGGCAGTGTCATGTAGACCAAGGGAGTGAATGATATGCAGCAGGAGAGGGTGGTCCACAGTGTCAAAAGCAGCAGAGAGATCAAGGAGAATGAGAAGAGAGTAGTGGCCTTTGGATTTGGCAGCAATTAGGTTGTTTCTGACTTTCGTGAGGGTATTTTCAGTGGAGTGGAGAGAACAGAAGCCAGACTGAAAAGAGTCAAGGAGGGAGTGGGAGGAAAGAAAAGTGGTAAGGTGGTTGTAACCAATACGCTCATGGAGTTTGGAGGCAAAAGGGAGGAAAGAGATGGGTCGGTAGTTAGAAAGAAGGAGGATCATTCTTGTGACTAAAAATATATATATTTAATGGATTAATTGAAACTAAAATACAGTATGTTTCTATTAAATGATATAAAATTCTATCATAAAATGAACTGATTAGTATTTAACTTAAAAATATTTAGATTATAGTAATAAATATTACATCACTTTGTAAACTTAAATTCTTAATAATTAAAATAAAACATGTCAATATATGTCTCTGACTAAATTCTATTATGATAATTCGGGTAAAAAGTGGAATATCAATAACTACATCAACTGTAATTCTGCTGAAGTGGGTTATCTTTTGAAATGTCCATTTGACAATAAATATGTCGGGAAAACAAGTAGACCTTTAAAAACTAGAATACTAGAGCATACCAATAGTATAAAAAATACCAGAAATGACAAATCTAAATTCAAAATTCTTACCTCTGTGGCTAATCACTTCTTACAATTCCATGAGGAGAATCCAAAGGATCTACGAGCTTTCGGCATGAAACAGATTCAACTTGGTGTGAGGGGTGGGGACCTTGATAGGGAAATCTTGAAATTTGAAACCAAAATGATTTTCTTTATGAAGAGCATACATCCTAATGGCCTTAATGAATCTAATAGTTTTTCACCATTTTTATAACAATCTGTTAAGGAGTAAAACATTCTGAAACTTTTATTGCAAAAATAGAAAAAAAAATTTATTAGAGTACATTGGAAGAGTTGTAACTATCTCCCAAACTCTAAATTAGGAAATTAGATCATTTGTACCTTCTCAAACTCTAAATTAGAAAGTTGATTATCTATATCCATTGTAATATCAAGTTTCTGTCAGTACAAATGAATATGTTACAACCTATCAACCCATTTAAACATGCATACATAATCATATTCTCACTAATATAATATTTATCCTAATAGGTCAATCATGTAGATTTTTTCTATATAAATTAATGTGGCATAATTTACTAACCCACTCAGTTTAAGCGTTTGTATACTTATTTTTATTTTATTTATTTATATATATTTTCATCAATACACCACTTTGAAGTATGTAAATTAAACTGAGGATTTAGGCCCTCATTCAGAGCCACTCGCAAACAGCAGTACGCTCGTTGCGATCCGATGTTGACTAACCGCGCATGCGTCGGTGTAACACTGCGCATGTGCGTACGGCAGATTGCGAGTTTTTTTGGTCTCGTTCATCAAATAGCGTACAGGAAGTGACCTGTCAAATGTGATTGACAGAACAGGGCGTTTTTGGGTGTTGACGGGGGTGGAGATGGAAAAACACAGGCGTGGCGAGGCGTTTTTGGGGCGTACATACATTAGCAGATGCGAGCGTAAAATGTGTACGGACCGACTCATACGTCACTGGATGATCCTCTTTCCCTTCAAAATGCTCGCACAGCTTAGGGTCTGGATTAGTCGACCACATTGGCGATGGCCTTCACCTCCATCCCGGCACTCCTCGATGTTGCTGCGATTAATCGCGGGTGGTCTGAACAGCAATTAGTGGTGGATTGAAAACCGGCTTGGTATGTGTTTTGAAAGTAGTTTTTTGTGTTAGCACAAAAGCGTACGCAGGTGGAAATCATAGCTGCTAATGTGATTACACAATCAATTTACGTACATTTGTAGTAGTTTCTTTGTGGCTCAATTTGTTGGTCAGGGCCTATTGTAACAATAATGTCGTCATGTTTTTTTGGTTTTTACCTTTTTCTTTTGGCCTGTTGAATTTGCCTCGTTATGTTAAATTTGAAACGTCTCTTAAAGAGCCCTTTTTTGGGGGGGCATGTAAAATGTGGTTCTTGCCAGTTTGTGCCTTTTGGCCCAGGATTAAATGTAATCCATTGTGACAATAATGTGAGAATACAATGTCATTTTATTTTTTTTATTGCTCAAAGAAAAAATCACAATTCAAAAATTTTTGCCCAAAGTTTTTTTTGCAAGGTTCATTTCCAAAGTTACAATAATTGGGCCAAAATAAAAGATTTATGAAATGTAGAAAACAAAATTAAAAACAATTCACAAGAAAGGAGAGGGAAGTTTTGACCAGAAAGGAATGAGCCAAGCACAGAAGGAGTGTGGGAAAAGTCGCCATTGCTTTCACCGTTTTTTCACCTGTTTGGATGGGGGAGGGAGGGCGCCAGACCGGGTCCGGGATGTCATCGGGCTTGCCTGTCCAGAGGCAGATGTTGTGGCCTCTGGACTAGGCACAGGGCTAGGCACATTTGGAGGATTGGCTGATGTTGTGCCAGAGGTGGAGGATCCTGATGTTCCGGCAGGAAGGGAGGTCGGCTCCACCATGTGCTGGCGAACGAGCTGCTCCAGGGCATTGGCGATGCGGATGTTGGCCCTGGTATTTTCCGCCAGGGCCTGACCAATGGTCACGTTGGCCGCAGCATTTTGCCCCAGGGCCTCAGCCACCCGTAGCAGACTGGCGTCCATCCTCTGCAGAATCTCCGTATGGAAATCCGATTTGAAATTGAGTTCTGTGAGGAGGGCCACTGCCTGCGAGAGGGATTGCCCTGGACTGGCTTCTGCAGGGTCCTCAGCCTGATGTACTGGTTCCTCCCCTGCAGAGCCAGCAGAAATTCGGCGGCCAAGGCTCCCCTCTGGAGCAGACTCATCCGCCTGTGTCTCTGTTAGGAAAAAAGAGAAAAGACTCACATTAGAATCTACATATTGGCCCACTAACATTTCAGAGTTGGTGACATCACAAGATTTACCTGGGACAACATGAGGAGCCGCAAAGTCTGGCATGTCCGTATCCATGTTGGACACGCCAAACACCTCCACAGGCTGCACACACCCCTGTGCCAGCTCTTCTAAATCCGTCAACTCCAATGACACAGGGGTGGGACCCCCACCTGTCCCCCTTGCATGCCTAGCCCTGTCCACGAGTTTTTGCTTTAGGCGATATTTGAAGTCGCCCCATCTGTGGGATAAAATGGAAGCCATTATCCTTTTGTTTAAAATGGTGTTTGTTTTTAAGGGGGGCAAGTGTTTACTTACCGCCGTTTGACATCCCGGGCTAGACGGACATAATCACCCACCCTATTGACAGCAACGGCTACCTCTTCCCACATTCTCCACTTCTGGCTTATACTCATATTCCTGTCTGCCTGTGGCAGGATGTCCACACACTTCTGAATCAAAACCTCCATCTCCTTTCTTGTGAAATGTGGCTGCCTTTTTTTTTTTTTTTTTTTTTTGCAGCTTTGGCCGGAATACTGGGCCCAGCAGCCTCTTCCATGTCATCCTCCTCACCTATTTGTGTAAATATTCAGATTTCTCTAATTCACAACTTGCCCAATCTTATGTTTCAAATTAATCATTGATACAAAATGCATGAAAGACTTACCGCCTGACTCTTGGCCTTTGTTTCCCTGGTCTGTAGCCATGTCTGAGGTCCAAACAAGAAATACACCAGAATTTAAATGTGTTTTCGTGACGTATTTATACATGCGTCCTTATTTTGCGGCCGCATCATTGATTGTGTGTTCCTATGATCCCTCCTTAATTTGTGCGGGAAACGAAACACTATTTATGGCTTGGTGTGTCTCGAGTCGAGGTGGCGTTTTTGGATTGTTGGAGGTTACCTTGGTTGGAGTTTCTTGTTTGCGGATAAAGGAGTTGGCGTTTGGAGTTTATTTTGTTTGCTAGATTTGCGTTATTATTTTCCGTTCGCTTTTTTTGTATATTTTTTTTGGGGGACCTCGTTTCTTGATTTGGTAAGTTTTGTGAAGTCTAACTTTGGTTCAATTGGTGTCTCATTGTGTTTCTTCTTGTTTTTAATTTTTTGATCCCTAATTTCATATATTTTAGCTTTTTTAAATTTCGGACCCAAAGACCTTTTTGATTTGGAATCTTATATATTTGCTCTTGGTAAGTCCATTTTTTATCTTGTATTTGCGAACTAATTAGCGCATTTTTCTCTGTTTGTATAGTGACTTGTATTTGCAAACTAATTAGCGCATTTTTAAATGCTTATTAATCCTGTAAAAAATTTTGTGGTTGCCCTTTCGCTTTTTTGGCTTGCATTTCAACCCATTTTAATGTACTGTGTGCAATGTCGTTTTGCTCTTTGGCCAAATGTGTGTTTCGCATATTTTAAGTTTTGTCTAGCACAAAAGTTTGAAACATAAATGCACAGACTAAAATTTAACAAATTATTTTTGGGATTAATTTCAGTTTGGACGTATCATGACAATACCCCGGCATGTAAGCAGCAATGGATGGTATCATCAAGCTAAGTTGTTTTTAATTTTCTTTTGGGGTGGGTCCAAAGCCTTACATTCCAATCTTGCCATTTTAGGTTGATCTTGGGCGGATTGTTCTGGCCATGCTCCCGGAAGCCGACCAACCTCAATCTCGTCCCAGGCGTAGGCATCGTAGGCGTGCAAGGCCCCAGATATTTCGAACATGTGTCACCCTTTTTGGAATGCCCGATGATGAGGTTTTAAGACGCTACCGTCTTCCTCCCAAAATCATCATAGACACTCTCTCATTAATAGAGAGTGATCTTGAGTGGCAAATTGACAGTCCAACAGCAATACCACCACTTACGCAATTTATGGTGGTGTTACATTTCTGTGCCTCAGGATCATTTCAAACTACGGTGGGAATAGTGGCGGGCATCTCACAATCCTCCTTTTCCAGGATCCTGAGGGCAGTGATGGAGGCACTTTTCAAGCACCTCCATCATTTTATTAAAATGCCTTTGGATATGGGTGCCCTTAGTGTGGCCAAGGCCAATTTTTACCAAATAGCTGGCTTCCCACACATCATAGGGGTTGTGGATGGTACTCACATACCACTTCAGCCTCCAGCACGGCTGGAGGCCATATTTCGCAACTGTAAACACTATCACTCCCTGAATGTAATGGTGGTATGTGATGCCTCCCTCCAGATCCTGTCCCTGAATGCAAAATTACCAGGAAGTGCACATGACTCCTTCGTCATCCGGCAATCAGGGATATGGCACAAATTAAACAACCTCCAAGCTGGTGATGCGTGGCTTCTGGGTAAGTGAAGACCTTTAGTACATAACCATGTTAAGCTTGATACACAGTGATCCTGATGTTGTCTATTCTTTTTCACAGGAGACAGTGGCTACCCTTGCATGCCCTGGCTGCTCACTCCTTATTTGGCTCCCACACCAGGTCCACAAAGTGAGTTTAATACCGCACTTGCAGCCACCAGGCAAGTGGTGGAGCGCTGTATCGGCCTTTTAAAAGGCCGATTCAGATGCCTCCACCGCTCTGGTGGCAAGCTCATGTATTTGCCGGATATGGTTTCGAAAATTGTGGTCCTGTGTGGGATCTTTCACAACATTGCCATAAGGAGTGGTGTTCCAATGCAGCCAGAGGATGCCTTACCTGAGGATGCCCCCCCCCCCCCGAGGTTGGTCGGAGGTCAGTATGTGGGGGGCCATACGCGATGATGTGGTGGCCCAATATTTTAGGTAATTATTGACCAAACAGTGTGTATACCCAATGTGTTACGGTTTTTTAGCGTTCATCTTTTTTGATATTAATTCTTGCACCATCTTCTGTTTGTTTGCATAATCTTTGCCACTCCCATGATGACTACTTCCTGCTACCCTTCAAAAACCTTTATGTGGAAACTTCTGGAATATATTCTGACACCAATATTGCAACGCCATATTTTTGAAATCATGTGGGCATGGACCTTCGTCAACCAGTTCTTGATTTGTTGTGTGTTTGTTTCGTGTTTTTGGTATGTGGTGTATTTCTGATTATCACTGTGTTTTGTTTGTGAGTGACCACTTTGTATTTTGATTTCTGTTGTGAATAAATATTTGGAGAGTGTAATTTGTTTCATTTTTGGGCATGTTAGAAGCAAGTGTAAACAAACTCCCAAACGTTAATTTTACCTAAGGGGTAACCCAGTAATGAAGCAAGTGGAGCTAAAATGTAATGTGTTTTCGGTGTACTAACCAACACACCAAGGAATCGTGTACAATCAGTTGCCTTCGTAAGATTGTCCTAAGCAGTTTGGCCACCAAATAGTTTACACCATTTTTCAGGTTCCTATCATGTTGACCACCACAAAAAAGGAAAATGACATTGGTACTGGGAGGTGTTTCTTGTGCCTGTTTGCATTCAAAATACAACACACAATCTGTAGTGAGATTCTGTGGCAATCCTTGCTTGAAGAGTCTACTTATGTCAGTGTAAAGAATCTTGGATTTACTCCAAACGCATGAGACAGAGCTTGATTTAAAACTGATTTATTATGAAACAATTAGAAAAAAAAAAAAAATCCTAATTCCGAAGGAGGACCAACAGATGGTCAAGGCCCTGCAGAAGCCCGGTGACCTGCTCCCGCATACGGGCCACACAATGAAAGATTTGTGCCCGACGCCTCTGTTCCTCTGTGGGTGACAAAAGTTTGGGGATTAATAAATCGATAATGAAGCAACATCCTAAAAAAACACAAAACAAGCAAACCAAAACTTAAAAGCTTGTGGGCAAAAAAAACATTACACGGATAAAACCCAGCACCCCAAAATGTCCTAGGCCAAAAATACAAGGGCCCTAAAAAAATGCACACAGGTGTGATATGTGTATGGTGACATCAGCAGGAACAGGTAAAGACAGCCCCCAAAAATACCCTAAGGCGACAGCCAACAAAAATGGGGACGACACATGATTACATACAAACAGTTTGTGGTGGCCAAAAGAAAATTTAAAAACATACCGTTCTCCAAAACGCCAGAGCCAGAAGCCACTCCCTGGACCACCTCGGAGGTGGCTACATTCCCCAAACCTAGGGGCAGGGTGTTTGAGGAATCCTGGGAGGGGGTATTCGGAGGAGGGACGGATGGAGGAGAGGGGGAATTGGGCTGGAGGGGAAGTAGACCTGAAATCTCGGCCACAGGGTCTGGGGAGGAGGGGGTAATTGAGGAATTGGGGGTTGGAGAGGGGCCGGGACCGTCGTCTTGTCTGGCGATGACGCCGTAGTCTTTGCTGTGCCCCTAAAAAATGAAAAAAATATTGTGGTTAGTTTCAACAGGAATCCAAAATAAAAAAAACAATAAAAAAAAAAAAAATGACTAAATAGGACAGACATGAAAACATGCACATGCAGATATGACTACAAGGACTCAATAGGACAGACATGAAAACATGCACATGCAGATATGACTACAAGGACTCAATAGGACAGACATGAAAACATGCACACGCAGTTAGGGCCCACAAGATAAACTTGAAAACCACAGTCCAGAAAACTTACTTTCCGCAATCTGCATGCGAAAGCATGCCAGCAAGCGGGGCGTCCGCCGGTGCAGGTCCGACCACCTGCGCTCCAGCTGGCCAATATGTCGGCGTGAGCCGAAGGAGCGCAGGCGGCGACGTACCTCCGCATATGCGGAACGCTTTCACCTATTTGAGATGGGTGGAGGCTGACTGGTGATCCGCCTGTCCATCACCTCTGTCAGCACCAGCAGTTCGCGCCTGGTGAATGCGGCGGATCTCATGATGGCAATGGTGTTTTTTTTGCAAAATATTTTTAATAAAGCACCCCAAAAAAATGTGATTGGCTAATGTATTTGGGAAATTAACAGGACAAATTCTATTGGTTAGTGTATGAGTCATGTGTTCGACAGGGCCACAAATCTCTTGAGAGTTATGATAGGCTTGATGCAGTGACATGCGTAAGCAAATTTAAATAAAGAAATGAACCACAGAAAATTTGTGGGGAGACAAACAAATAGAACAATTGTTTAATTGGGGCTAACATGTCTTTTGAACAATAAAAGCGAAGGTTTCAGCCGTACGTATTCTGCGAGCAAATACAAACACGGACAAGATTAAAGTTTATTGCATTGTGTTGAAAAAAAAAAAAACAAGCTAATTGATACATTGATTGGCATGATACGATTGAGGGAGGTAGGCAGAAAAAACGAGCAGGTCATCGGAATCTGACAGGCCCACTTCCGGTTTGTACTTGTGCGTGCGTTCCCTTCAAGCCATTTCGGGGATGTACGCTCGCTATTTGGCACGCTCGTTAGTTAGAGGAGGGGTCGGCTGAGTTTGGGGCGGATTTTTTGCTGCATACGAAAATACGAGCGAGTGCTTGAATTTAAATATTTTTTTACGTACGCCGAACGTACGTACGCCCAATTGCGAGTGGGTCTGAATCATGGCCTTAGTCTGTAATTTTCTAAACACATAATATTTAAATGTAATAAATAATACAATTATCACAACATAGTAAACTATGAGGATTTACTCTGTAATTTTCATAACGCATAACATTTAAATTCAATAATACAATTATCACGGCATAGTATCACGGCATATATTTTCAGAATATTGATTCTTTATGTACTTTGCCTATCTAAACTCTTTATCACAATTTCACGTTTTTTATTATAATTTTATTTTCTTACTTTTTCACCATAATACAAGTGATGATATCATCACCATACATTGGAGGCTTATTTAGTCTTCATCTAACCACACAATGTCACTTTTTCACCTTAATAATACATAAATTATATAATCTATTCTCTCTACATATTTTTGTTTTATTTTAATATGCCATCGTACAGCCTGCCTCAGTGGGAGAGTACACCAGTTGCATCGTATTGCCTGCCTGAACTGTTAGCTGAAAAATTGAGAATCAACAATGCAAGTTCACCTGTACTTTCACCAGGAACGCCTGTCATGTCAAGCACCCCAGCACCACAGACTGTATTTGGAACACCCTTACCAGATATACCACTGGCTGTAATCACTGCTGAGAAGGACAATGAACTTTACAGAGCTGGCAATGGTGAGATGCATCAATATGCCCAAGCAATATTTCAAGAACATGTGCCCTACGACTCTTATTGCAATTGGACCAAGCGTGTGAACTTTGATGGCAGTCGGAAGAAAGTACATTTCCCCAACAATTTAAAAGAAGATATCCTCTCAAGATGTTGGACAAGATTCAGGATTGGAAAAGAGGAACTGAACCGGATAAAGGACACATTGAATGGGGTGCTACGCATGCCAAGGAAACAAGCATTGAGGACAGTCACACAGCCACCAAGTACAGATCTTCAATCAACAAACATGACTTGAGACTTGAAGGTGTGGTGATGTAAAAAATAGGTTCAACATTTGTTTTCAATCATCCAGAAAAAAGTAGAGTATTGTACTGTGGTGGGTAATACTGTACTGTAAAATGTTATAACTGTGTACATTTATATTCTACAGGAAGTCTTGAAGATTGAATAACAGTAATGTTATAATGCATAGAAATCTCTCTAAATCAACAATTACAGTACTGTAATGTTTTCATTATTGTTATTCAAACTGCTAAGGACCGGAGAAGACTGCAGGGGTGGGTGAAGAGCAAAAGAGTGAAATAAGTTACTCCCCCTCCCCGCAGCCTCTTCCACCATAACAGGTAGGCCCTCTGTGAGGCCTACTGTACATTAACCCCTACCTAGGCCACCAGGTCTGAAGAGAGGAAGACCTGGTGCCGCTGGCCAGGATGTGCCAGCAGCAGATGAAAGAAGCTGAGGACAGGACTACGGGGGTGGAAAGCAAAAGAGCTAAAGAAGCCCCCCCCCCCCCAAAGCCTCTTCCACCATTACAGGTAGGCCTTCTGTGAGGCCAACTGTACATTAAGCTGGTGAGTTACAGTAGGGCCGATATTAATGTGGATTAGTGTGACATACTGTAAGAGCAGGAAAGGGTCCTGCACCATATATGCTCTCCTACAGGGACCTGTGTGTGGGATCGAGCGGGACGAAGAACAAGAGTATCTCTGGTGAGAACCTGTGTCTGTCTTTTACTGTCTGTTTGTCTCTGCCTATCCTCCTTTCTTCCGGGGTACAGTGGACCTTGCACTCCAGTGCGAGGTTGCATCTGCACCTGGTGCATGAGAGCCTAAAGTATAGGTGGAACTGAGGCCAAAAGTGTCAATGATGATTCTCGCTTAAAACCCAAATCTTTTTGTGTAGTCCTCGGTTCGGTGGGCATATCGGTCGGCATTGAGGAAGGACTGTTCTCACATCATCTCCTTTCTCCTAGGTACTGTACAGTAGTCATGTCCATGTCCAGCTTGGAGTTTCAGGACCATCTGAGCAGCATACGGGCTGAAGGTGAGATGGTGTGACGCAAGCTACGGAAGTACACCTGCACGGCAGCAGGCACCCCTCTTAGAAATGCATGCATATGTCATAATGTAATACAGTTGTTGAGTAAAGACTTAAAGGTGCCCATCCACTAGACAATTTATGTAAGCGATTGAATGATATTGTTATTGTTCAATCATTCATAAATCGTTTGCAAATCATTTGTAAAAATGTCTAAAACGACCTACAATGCGCGTACCCGCTGGTCGTTTAGACATCTATCATCATGCAAACAAGCTGGTAAACCTGACGATAACATCAGGTTGAGCAATGTTTTGTAGATGATTGATGAGCCTGCACTGAATGACTGCTTGTTCAGTGCAGGCTCAACACAGACTTACAAATGGTTGCATGATTACAATGTCGTAATCGTGCACTTTTCAGCTCGTCTAGTGGATTGGCAGCATAACTGGAGTAATGTGTATATACAGTACTGTACTAGATTCATACTGTATACTGTTAAACTACTGTGTAATAGAATATATTTTTAATTTACTGTACACTACTGTTTTTGACCGTACAGTACTTACAATAATTTTTGTTTACTTTTTCTAGTTGGCATCATGTAGTGACCATTGGCAAATCAATTTGTTTTCATCTTATCTAAAAGCATGTGTTAAAAAGGTGTGATTAACTGCATACAGTATATTATAGTATGTTATGTTAAATAAAAATTGTCATTTATTTACAGTATAAAATTGGTGTTTGTGTGTAATTCAGTCTTTAAGTGCATCTGAGAACCAACACGTGCATCTGTCATCGCAAGGTACAGTTGGGGTTGTTGTGAGTAATGTAGTGAGTTCGACACAGTACCCCAACAGTACTGAACAGGAATTAATCTTACTGTAAATCAGTACATGATGTACAGTACAGTAAGAACTATTGTGCATGGTCTAACAATATTTATATTCGATCGTACGCCATAGCAGAAGATGCTTGCAGCACGGATCAGGGAGATCCATGCTCCAAGTATTGGTGAGAAAAAAACAGATTACAGATGCATGCACAGATCAGTGCATTCCGTGTTGCAAGCGGCTACAGTATGATAACAAAAAGTCAATAAGACACAGATGCAAGGACATGTCTTCCTATTGGCCAGGACTGCCCTCACCAGGGGCGCCGGCCAATGGGGGTTGCCGCCCGCAGTCCATTATATCCCTGTTGCCCATCCCAGTGATTTCCTGACTGCCCGGCACTTAGTATACACAAACACACTGTCTGTCACAATCACTATAGAGTGACAGACTCAGTCTGGATCTGGCAGTGCTGGGCGACCACGTGACCCCTTAGTGAAGTGTGATATCACACACCATGTGTGCTTTGATAGAGAGGACACATGCCTAATGGCAGCATCTAGATGCCCTTCACAGCAGGGGCAGGGAGTGGTCAGGGCACATGCTGACTCTGTCATCTGGGACCTGCGGGGGTGAGGACTGAGAAGGCAGGAGAAGTGTACAGCAGCATGAGGACTTGGGCCAGGGAAGTTGGGATCCGTCTGTGATGGGGGCTGGCTGAGGAAGGTGATGGGGAGCCTGGCTAAGGAAGGTGATGGGGCTGTGGACTGAGGTAGGTGATGGGAGCTGTGTACTGAGGAAGGCTATGGGGAGCTGAGGAAGGGAGTGGGACCAAGTTCCAACCAACTGGCCTAGTCTGGACTCCTCTGGAGGGAGACACTCACTGGTCTGGACTTTCTGAAGCTACCTGTGGCTGTTCTCCTGCAATTAGCTCTGCAGCTATCTATGACAGCCCAGCAGGTGAGGTTACTGTATTCAGACTTTTGTAGGGGGCTGGAGGGAATTACTGTTTGTTTTTATTTATCTTCTGGATGTAGGGGCAATGAATCAGTGTGGCAGATGTACTGTATGAAGCTCTAGAAAGTGATAAATTGCAGAGTGATAAATGACCATCCAATCAGTTGCCAATTGTCATTTTTCAAACACAGCCTGTAAAATGACAGTTGGGAGCTGATTAGTTGGTTGTTTATCACTCTGCTCTTTATCACTTTCCAAAGCTTGATAGTGTACATCTGCCTCAGTGTGTGTTATTTTATTTCTGATTCTACTGGGCATGCGCAATACTATGAGACTCTAAACGACACAGCACAACTCACAGGGTGCTACTTGGGTACTGTATGGAGCGCCATACACAACTTTTTGAGCATACAGTGCATCAACAGTATAGTGGCATAAAGTAGCATAGAAATGCCAGGTGCTATGAAGTTGTACAGTAGACAATGTATTGAGTTCAGTTGGCTCTGATAGAAATACTGAACTTCAATTGCTCTGGCTACAGTGTATATATGCAGTACTCTGTCAACTCAAATACTCTACCTGTATAAATGATACAACTCACACACCACTAAGTCCTGCAGTGAAGATTTATAAAAAATAAAAAGTGTCCCTTATCAGGTCTCAAACCCGTGACAGCCACTCTTGCAAGCCGATCACTAAACCTCTAGCCCACAGTTGCACCTGTTGTATACAGTTAGCAGTGCATCAGTGTAGTGCTAATTGCACTGTCAATCCAGATCAGCTCCACTAGGCATGCGCAGTACTATGAGACTCAGTACGCCACAGCATAGTGTGACTAGCAGGGCACTACATGGCATATGGAGCAACAAACTACAGTAGCTGGGCACATCTAGTGTATATATAATGCATTGAGTTTAGTAAGTGTTGGATAACAATAATAAACTAGTGAAGATTAAAAAAAAATTATCAAGGTCTCGAACAAGCAGGACAGGAAGTGTATCAAGGCGGATAACCTAACCCCTTGCGCACAAGCCTATCCTAGCAAGAACTGCACCTGTAGTGTATGTGATGTGTTGTCTGCGAATTATGTGTACTGTGAGCCTCCTTGTACTGTAGCTCAACTGGTGTATGGAGTGGCTCCATTGTGTGTGACTCCCGACACACTGGGCATGTGCAGTGCTAGATTCCATTGCAACCCATGCACCAGAGATCCCATTGTAAATCCTCCACTGGGCATGCACCAGATATCCCATTGTAATCCCTCAGAGCTCACAGCCACCATAGTGCCGATGTGCTGACATTGATGCAGGTTTGCACTTTAAATGCACAATCAGTTTGTTATACAGACATTGGGTTACTCTCTAAAAGCACTACCAGCACTGGGTGTTTTTGAGCAAGCCTGAACCAGCCCAGTCCTAATTGTGACAATACAGGGTGAAAAAAAAAAGTAGGGTTCCCCTGTATTTTCAAGTTCTGAAATAGACATCCCACTTTTGCTGTGTTTGACTCCCAACCCACTGAGCGTGCGCAGTGCTGTGATCTTCCATACGCCATGGCATAATGCTACATGGCCTATGGCTTGGCTCCACTGGGCATGCACCAGAAATCCCATTGTAACCCCTCAGAGCTGACAGCCCCCACAGCGCCAACATGCTGATATTGATGCAAGTTTGCACTTTAAATGCACAATCAGTTTGTAATACAGAGACCCCTCTCTCACAAACAGAGCCCACTATCAGTTACTGAAGTCATGAGAAATCAGTATAGTGTCCAAGTCTGGGAAAGTGCTGACAGTGACACAAGTGTGCAAATTTAACCACACAGTCAGTATGTACTGTATACAGCCATCCCACTTTCGCTGTGTGACTCCTGATCCACTGGGTATGCACAGTGCTATGATCTTCCATACACCATGTCATAGCGCTACATGGCATATGGAGTGGCTCCACTTGGCATGCGCAAGAGATCCCATTGTAATGCCTCAGAGCTGACAGCAACCACAGCGCCAACATGCTGACATTGATGTAAGTTTGCTCTTTAAACACACAATCCATTTGTAATATAGAGACCCAACTTTTAAATAGCCTACAGTACTACTAATTTCTAAAGTCATGAAATCACTATACAGTAGTCTGGGATGCAGTGTGTGACTCCTGACACACTGGGCATGCGCAGTAGAAATAGACTTGAAATGCCATACTGTAGTGCAACTAGCAAGGTGCTATGTGGGTACTGTATTGGAGCGCCATACACCCCTTTCTTGAGCACATAGTGGCATAAAGTAGTATAGAAATGCCAGGTGGTGGGAAGTTATGGATAATATATTGAATACTGAATTAGTGAAGATTTAAAAAAAAAAAATCTATTTTTTCAAGGTCTCGAACCCACGGGACAAGAAGATGGGAGAAGCAGTGAGGCTAGGCATTAGCCCCCTAGCCCACACGCCTCAACCCAATACTACCGTAGTTCCTAAAGTCATGAAATCACTACAATGTCTAAGTCCGGGACAGTGCCAACAGTACTTATATTACCGCAAGTGTGCAACTTCAACCGCACAGTCAGTATGTATTACAGAGCTGTGCGTGCATGTGAAATATTTTTATATAAAAGTAGAGGACATTCTTCTATAGCTTTATTATACATTCCTGATTCCATGTGGAAAACGCTGTACTACTGTATAGTGTACCGACTCACAACTTCTAACAGCCAATCATCGGGTGGTGATACAGAATATGCATTGGAAATCAGACGCATGCACTGTGTAGTTTAGGAAAAGTGACACCTGGTGGACAAAAAGTTGTATTACATGTTATGAGTTTTTTCCAGCACTATGCTACATTAAAAAACTTTCTGTGTGGCGTGACTTACTGCGTAGTGTGTGGCGCACCATGCATGGCGCACTACATAGCGTATGGAGCAACAAACTAGCTGGGCACATCTGTATTTTTATTTTCTTACTTTTTCACCATAATACAAGTGATGATATCATCACCATACATTGGAGGCTTTTTTAGTCTTATCTTACCACACAATGTCACTTTTTCACCTTAATAATACATAAATTATATAATCTGTTCTCTCTACATATTTTTGTTTTATTTTAATAATTAAAAATTAAATTTTACAATGTGATGTAATATTTACTAGTATAATCTAAATATTTTTAAGTTAAATACTAATCAGTTCATTTTTTATATCATTTTATTTTATTTAATAGAAACATATATTTTAGTTTCAGTTAATCCATTTTATATATATATATATATATATATATATATATATATATATATGGAACAGCAGTAGTCGGCACTCCTGGTACAGATGACAAGGTTTAAACCGCGTAATATGTCAACGTTTCAAAGCCTTTATTTTATTGCTTTTTCACCAGGACCTGATGAAAAAGCCATAAAATAAAGGCTTTGAAACATTGACATATTGCGCTGTTTAAACCTTGTCATCTGTACCAGGAGTGCCGACTACTGCTTTTCCCTATATGAGATTTTTTTCAGTCAGGCACCCGGGCAAGTACTGTTTTGTTAAGGGAGTGCCGGACTCTTTTTATATATATATATATATAATTTTAGTCACAAGAATGATCCTCCTGTTATGATCTGATCACCTTTTAGTACACATTCTATGTATTTATACAATATTCAAATTGTCTGTATAATATATGGCTGCACATTGTAAACAATGTTTCTAATGAATGGGTTATGCATCATTCCTTTCAGTTGTGGTATTTACCATTTCCAATCAGTATCTGACAGGTCATCATGACGTAGATCGTCACTTTAATTAATCTGTCTCTCCCTATCTTTTTAGATATAATAATGTGATTGGCTGGATTCAATACATGTGACAGGAATAATAGATGACGATTGCTCACTGGATTGAGATCCTTCTACTGGTCAGTCAGACCATATGATTATGAGGGACTGTTACGATAGGTTCTTCATTATCGAGATCAATCTGCTCCATGGCAAACTCAGGTTGCCTTGACAAAACTTGTGTAGTGACATGTATGTCGGTGGTGGGAGTAGTTTCACTACTCCGATATGTGTCTCTCAAATATGATTATATACGAAGGTTGCCCAAAAAGTAATGCCTAAATGCTCATAACTCTGAAATAATATGCAACATTTATTTGAAACTTTGTCAGTTTGTAGTTTAATATGTCTGCTAGCTATTTATGTATTTTTGTTTAGGTAATCCAAGAAATACCATGGAATCCAAGATAAAGCAAAGAGCCATCATTGAATTTCTGGAAAAAGAAGGCTGCAGTGCTACAGAAATCCACAGAAGACTGAAAAAAGTGTATGTGAGTGTACAATTGACTAAAGCAATGTTAGAAGGTGGATGAAGCGTTTTCAATTGGGGGAATCATCTGTGTGCGACAAACCCCTTGGTGGCAGACCATCAACTGCAGTGACAGCAGAGAACCGACACAAAGTCGATGCCATGATTCAGAAAGACCATTCTGTGACCATCAGAGACATCAGTGATAAACTTGAATGTAGCCATGACACTGTAGAAACACTAATCAATGATTTGGGATATCGTAAAGTGTGTGCTAAATGGGTTCCAAAGCAATTAACTAGGGATCATAAGGCCCAGAGGGTGGAAGTGTGAAATTACCTTTTGACCAACTTTGAAGCCAACCCTGAGACGTTTTTGGAAAATGTCATAACAGGAGATGAGACCTGGGTATTCCTTTATGACCCAGAAACAATGGCCCAATCAAAACAATGGAAATACCCAAGTTCACCTAGGCCAAAAAAGTTTAAATCACAGCAATCTGTAAACAAAGTCATGGCCACATTCTTCTGGGATTGGGAGGAGTTATTCTCATCGAATTACGTGGAACAAAACCAATCAATCAATCAACAGTGATCGATACATTATTACACTTAAGAAGCTGAAAGAAGCCATCCGCAAAAAAAGTCAACAATTTGACTGTCAAATATCATCTTACACCACGACAATGCCAGACCTCACACTTCGATGGCAACGTCTGCGGCCATTGCCAAAATGGGGTGGGCAATAATGCCACATCCACCATACAGTCCTGATTTGGCCCCTTCTGACTTTCATCTGTTTGGCCCTCTCAAATACTGTCTCCATGGTCAACATTTTGAAAACATAGAGGTTGTTAAAAATGTCATACGTTCCTGGGTCAAACACCAACCACTGGAAATTTTCCAAAGTAGATTCACAGCTTGGGTTGAGAGGTGGAGAAAATGTTTGAGGGCAGATGGTGAATTTTTTTAGTAGAGTCATTCTGTTACTAAGACTTCGAAGTATTTTACTGCAAATATTCAAATCTGTATCTATAATAAAATTTGAGTTGTGAGCATTTAGGCATTACTTTTTGAACAACCCTCGTATTACAGAATTGGTTCACCTATGTCCACTAATATAGTATCGCTATCCAGACTGATTGGCACATGGTGCACGCACTGTTGTAAAACGCAATATGCATGTCAGCTATACAAGCAACTTATTTACCCAGTTTACCTACGATCCAAATGGTGTTCCTTGGGCTGACATACATAAAAATTCTGAGCTGACGCTATGCTCAGTATTCAGATAATCTTGTGGGGATTTCCATATTTATAAAGCGCAAGATCTTATCATTTATAACAACGACAGTCAACGTAGACTTCAGTCTGATTTGCATTACAGTCATGTGGGCATTAACATTTTACTTTATTTATAAAACATTGACACTATTCAAATTGTTATACTAATGGTGCCTGAGCTGATGTAACATATCATTTAGAGAGGTATGTGGGCACCAATATATTCATATGGTGTAATTAATTATCAATCTACAGGATTGTTGCAGCTCTGTGTGCAATATATACCATATTCTATCTGGATATTAAAAGATATGAAGTACAAACACACCAATTAAATATATCCTTAAATGTATCCTTTAAGCACCAAGAGTAGAGTGTATAAACTGCAGTGATTGTGCAGGTTCATACCCTAGGCACATCTACTAGTGAAACTGAAAATTAGGGATTAATAAAACAACAGCGACATCTAGTGGTGTTTGGTATTTCCACATAGACTTGCTGTGATTAGATTCGCAACATTGTTTATATCCAGGGAATTGTTACCAAATAGATACAATAGTATCAAAAGTGATGTAACTAGTTTTCCAGATATACAATCTCACACTGGTTTATCTATTAGCCCACTATGAGGGGTATTTAATATGGGAGCGAAAAGTCAGTGCTGGACTTTTCGCTCCACATCAGAGATTTTCCTGGGATAAAGTATCGGGCGCGCGCCTGCTTTATCCCAGTATTCAATATAAAAGCTACGAAAACGGGAAACTGCGAAGAGGGATCTGCGTAAAAAAACGAATTTTTCCTTGAATAAATTGTAGGACCCCCCTAAAGCTGTAAAAACATGGGGGATCACTATGGGTACCCCCGTTTAAGCCTGCAAATGAAAGTCGGGGATTAAATATCCGCAGCAGGTGTTTTTTTCCCGACATTGAAGAAGTGTTGCAGAAGAGCACTTAGGTTATTTTTTTCATTTTTTTAAGTGGTCCCATCAAATTTGGGGTACATGAAAATGGGTACTAGCATATTTTTATGTCCCTAAAGTAAGTTTTAAAAAATTCTGCAACTATGCACCTGCCGCTAATAGCCTATTCTAGAATACACCTGCCGCATATTTGCAGAATAGCCCTGTACCTATTTCCCTATTTTTAAACACTTTTTTCCCATTTTTTTTTTTTACCCCAATTTTTAAATTAATTTTTTGGGGTGTCCCTATTTTTTTTAAAAAACTTTTTTTGACACAGTTATTTTTAAAATGTCATTCCCAGGGGTGCAGGCTATTTTTTTTAAGCCTGCACCCCGAAACCCCAATTCTGCACTTTTTTTTTTTCGCCACCTATTCAGTGGTGAAAACTTATCCCCGTTTTTTTTCAAAGACAAAAACCACTGAAAATGACGTAATTTTTTGCGAAATTATCGCAAAAAAAGACTTTTCGCTCCATATTGAATACCCCTATATATCTCTAAGACCACAGTGTAAACCAGACGCATAGTAATATTGTGGATTTAGGATGAGCAACTAATTAATTTACAAATTGATTAATACAAATTGAGATTTAAGACACAGACATCATTTATTTAATAAGTTTAACATTTTTACAATATGTTGTTATCTTTATATTTCACTTCAGGAGTGTACCTATATTTTAAACTTAATGAATAAAGGTTATATTTTATATTTACCAATAGTGCACCAACAAAGAGGACATTTCTTTCTATCTTTCTTTTGTTGTGACAGTGATTCAATATTGTCCTCGGCAGCACCCCCAGTCACATTACAAATAATGATATTTGCAAATTTTAAATTTTTGGCTTAGTTGACATATGAACAATAGTTTACCTACTAGTGCAGAAGTTTTTCAGATCTCCTTTTCCCCCATATTGTCGTTATTATAATACTGCTGAAGTGAATATTGAGACCCCTTGTGGTTCAGCTGTGGTTAATGTGGGAATGGTCCCTTCCTTGGTACATGATGTTATAATAGGGAGAGACTTTCCCCATTTTTGGAAATTGTGGAAGTCCCGTGTGGTCGCAGAGCCGAACAGTGTAGAGCCAGTAAATTATCCTGGTGATATGCTGGCCGCAGATGTGCCCCCGGAACCCACAGACCCTTGCCCTGTTGCTAGTATGGCTGGAGAAGTGGTAGATGATGAGGAACAAAGTGAGGTTACCCTTCCAGGGGAGGCAGAGGTGATAGACAGAGCGGAAAGTGAGAAAGGATTTGTTTGCATCTGAACAGTTAAAGGACTCCACCTTGATAAGAGCCAGAGAAAGTTGTTAATGGGAATACGTTAGACCCAGATAGCAGGCTTACGTTTCCACACATGGCCCTTAACAATGAGCTCTTGTATCAAGTGACAAAAAGGGGTGAGGATGTGGTAGAACAGCTTGTTGTTTCCCAGACATATAGAAGAACTGTACTGGACCTTGCTCATGGTCATATCACCGCAGGATACCTAGGGGCTGAAAAGACAATTGAATGGGTTTTGCAGCGGTTCTTTTGGCCTGGGGTGTATAAAGATGTGTCTGAATTCTGTTCTTCCTACCCTGAGTGCCAGTATTATGCTCCTAGACCCCATTTCAAGAGTACTCTAGTATCCATGCCTGTTATAGAGGTCCTGTCATGACCAGGGTTTTCTGGCATAGGGGGCAACGGGTATTACCTGTAAGGGCGCTATGGCGTGGTCCTTCCAGTGGAGGAGCTAGTGGCTGGTGGTGAGCATTGGCTGTGCAAGGTGTTCTGCGGGCACTGTGTCATTCTGCACGGGGTAGGCCTGGTAGTGTTTCCAGTCCACTCTAGTATGGGTGCTGCCATCTTGCCTCTGGTCATGTGACTTAGCTGCTCTAGTCCTGGTGTGTCACATGCTCTCTCTGACCTATTACGATCCTGCACTGAGTACTTAAGGGAGTTCAGAGCTCCCCATAGTTGCCAGTGCAATGTGTTTCACAGCGCATGCTGTGAAAGAGAGTTCCTGTACTCCAGTAGACCTGTTTTCCTGTGCTCCAGTAAACCTGTCTGTTTATCTGTGCTCCTGCTGGATCCCAGCTTCCAAGCAGCCTGCATTGCTCTGCCTGCTCCCAGTCTCCTGCTGGAACCACCCTGCACCTTCCATTAACCCTCTCCCTGCCTAAAGACCTGAGTGTGCAGTTAACCCTGTCCCTACACTGCCTCCAGTTACCTAGCTCTTTGCAGCTATCCTGTTTCTACACTGAGCCATCTCAGTACTACTCATCAGTTATTCAACTACTACTCCATAACCTCTCTGGATTTCATCACACCAGTATCAATTTGTAACCTGATATCCTGTCTGCAGTCTCGCAGTAACCATTTGGATTACAAATACTTTTATTTTTTCTGTCACTACATGGACATTACCCTCTCTTGCTTCAATTCAGTTTCAAGTCATCACCTTCCCATCTATATTCTGGACTTTATATTACCAGTGTACATGTCTTCAAGTTCACCCATTAAAAAACCCACTTTTCAGTTTAAATCTGTTCCGGTGTCTGCTCCTGTTACTACCCCAGGTCCACAACAAACACAGATCCTAACAGTTTGCACTGGCCCAATGGACTTGGCCATGGGACATGAGTCCAGAATGGATTTAATTCAGAGCACAGAGCACAGCAACTCGCTTGGAGAGTGTGGAGACTATACAACAACAGATGGCATAGTTTGTGCAAGACATTGTACTCTGTCTGGATACTGTACAAGCTACATCAACTGCTCCTAGTATGCTTGCCGCTACTCCTATCTCCACTCCTGTGATTTCTGCCTCTGGAACTACTCCTCGTCTGTATCTTCCCACACCTGATAAGTTTGATGGCAGTCCCAAACTGTGTCATGGATTTCTCAACCAGTGCGATGTGCACTTTACTCTGCAACCCTCTAATTTCCCTGTTTCCAAAACCAAAGTGGCTTACATTGTATCCTTGTTATCAGGCTCTGCCCTAGAATGGGTTTCTCTGCTCTGGGAGTGTTCAGATCCGCTACTGGATAATTACCCAGAGATTCTAGCAACATTCAGGAGGATTTTTTACGAGCCTTGAATAACTTCTTCTGCTTCCTCCAGTATTATGAAGTTAAAACAAGGAACCCATCCTGTCAGCCAGTACGTCATTCAGTTTCAGACGTTGGCATCTGAGCTCAAGTGGAATGAAGAAGCTTTAACATTGGCCTTTTGGCAAGGTCTATCAGATTGTTTAAAGGATGATCTATTGACTTGTGAATTACCCTCTAGTCTTAGTGATCTCATTTCCCTATGTAATAAAATTAATATATGCTTTAGAGAGCACCAAGATGTAAAGCACAGAGCTAAGCGTTTTCCTTGCCCTACCCGTCCCACTCCTTCCCTTTCCGAGGAAGAACCCATGCAGGTAAATCATACTTGTCTTTCTAACGAAGAACAACAGAGATGCTTTAAAGAGAACCATTGTCTATACTGTGGAGACTCGGGTCACCTGGTGGCTCCCTGTACCCACAAGCGGGGGGAACATCCCGTTTCTAGTTAGTTCTGGGTGCACTCAGTTAGGAGCAATTCTTCCATCCTCTAAACGTATTAACTCTGTCTTGTCCATAGCCTTAGACATTTATTATTGCCCTGTGTTTGTGTCAGCCCTTTTGGATTTGGGGGCAGCCGGGAATTTCATGTCGTCTCGTTTGGCAGATAAATTACAAATTCCCTGCAGCACCTTGGATAATACTGTCTCCTTGACCTTTATTGATGGTAAATCTCTTTATAATGGAACTGTGTCCAAGAAAACTCAACCTGTTTTAGTTGGTGTTGGAGCCCTCCATGTTGAACATATCAGTTGTTTATCATACCCAAGGCTTCCCATGAAGTCATACTCGGATACCCATGGCTGAGTAAGCACAACTCCAGAATTGATTGGAACACTATGCAGTCATGGAGTGTGGAATGTCAAGAGTCTTGCCGTCCGAAGACCAACGACTTGTCATGGTCACTATTCCCTGATAGTGGTCCAGAACACTGCGGAATACACCGGCAACTGTAACCACCTGCTGGGAAATCCTTTGTAGCCCCAGGAGGAGTGACTCCAAGGCCTCAACCCCAGAGGTTGTCTCTCGGATCTCAACCTCAAAGGGGGTCTCCAGAGCCTCAGCCCCATAGGGTATTTCCGAGTGTCCAGCCCCAGGATGGGGTTTTCAGTTTCATATCTTGAGAGGAGGTTTCAAGTCTCGTACCCCAAGAGGGGGTTTCAGGTTTCAATTCTCGTACCCCAGGAGGGGGTTTCAGGTTCCAGTTCCTGTTGGACCAAAGCTGAGGATGTTTACACTTCCAGACCTGTCAACAAAGTCCACTTGGCTCACTCCCTTGCGTCGTGCGTGCGGTGCTGATTTGCGTCGCATGCACTCCGCTTTGCCACATATTCCCTTCACACTGCCACAACTTCAAACAATCATTTAACTTTACCTTTTTTGTTTAGAGACCTCACCAAGCAAATACTGTCTAACATTGTTCAAGACTTCCACATCAAAGCTACCTATCTTGGGAAAAGGATTTCTACATTTCTTGGTCATTTTGACCCATATGTTACAATACGTCGTAGCATAAGCACCATACTTTTTAAACATTACATACCTTGCCGACCCCTGTGGCCCTTCCATCAGCAGCACTTCATCGATTGTTACTAGAGATTGCTTAGCACCCATATTAAGAATAATGTTAAGCAATTTCTGGAAAACGTCGACCTGTGAATGATTTTCAAAGAGCTACATTCACGCACTCCCTCCCATTATGCACAGCCAACCCTTCTAAAGTTCACAGTCGGCTTTTCACAACGAGGAGCAGAATAAACACCTATTGTACTTACCCTACTTGCGGCTGTATTACCAAGCTTCAACTGCTTGCTTCTGCAAGCTTATACACTGGTTTCCCGCCCTTAGGGATCGTTTGTATAGCCAAAATGTGAGGAAATAAAACAACTTGCTTTGTGAGTTATTTCTTTTTCCTCGTGGTAAATCACCTCAAGCTTTACCACACCGCTTCCTACTTTGAGTTTACTCCCATTGATAGCATTTAGAAATTCCAATAATTGGAATTTCTAAATGCAGTTTCACTCCCACGACACCAACTTCACAATCACAGTTTACACAAACTATGTGGTTCGATCGCTCTGCCCAAGGAACCTAACTGATCAATGGACTTTGCAATTAATGGGTGTTCGGACCATGAAGACCTTGTTTCCGGAAACCACAATGTACCTGCTTTGTACACTGGCCCAGTAGTTTGCTCGGCCTCGTCAGGCACCTACTGAGTGTACACTTTGAGGTTTGACCAGACAGTAACCTCCGCTAGGCTTAACTAGACAGTAGCCTTAGCTTTTCGGGCTTAACTAGACAGTAGCCCCCACACACATAAACACTTCAATCACATACCCTACTTCTACGCTGAACAATAAAACCTTTTCCCAAAACACAGTAGTACAATTCAGAAGTTTGAACAGGTAATCACACTACAAAACACAATGACCTTTTTGAACATCCGGCAGCAATACAGAAAACATGCAGACGCTAATGTGCGACTTACCCCCTAACACACTGTTTTAACACTGAAGGAAAACACACTGGCCCTGATTCAGAGCCGGACGCTCTGACAGAGTGCTCGCTCTGAATCAGGGCTGTCCTTCCTAATTTTAGAGCAACCTCCTGGCCGCTCGCATAGCTGTGGGTGACAACCCACAGCTATAGCGAGCCGCCAAAAAGATGGTCACGATGGTCAAGACCATCATGACTATCGGGCTTGCGACAAGACCCTTGTGGTAGGGTCCCATTTCCGCAAGCCCTGGAGTGCTTTTGGCTCTATCAGAGCCGAAAGCACTCCCACTGACATCACTTGTGATGTCAGTGGGGCCGGCCCCAGACGGTAGATGTTCCCATGGAAACACCTCCATCTGGGCAGCCACGCCCACCAAAGGGGGCGTGCTGTCACTCACCATCGACAGCATGCCCCCTTTGTAGCGAGACCCATAGCGACGGCTTGCCCGTCGCTATCCGGGTCTCGCATATGCGCATGAAGGAACCGGGTCCGCTCAAAGGCAAAACGTTCTTTCCCACCCTTTTGATGAGAGATCGCTAACCGTGTGTTACCATGTAAGTGGTAGCATGATTTCACTCTGAGCCCCCAACTATGGAATCCTATTTAAACCTCTATAGAATCCTGCCTATAACCTCTAAACCTTAGATGATGCTAAATAGCATTATGAATAGTCGCACACAGCAATAAACACTTTCAGACTTTGGTTGTGGTTCCAACGCACAAAAAGTTATTATTCAGCATAAAAGAAAAAGGTACTTAAATGCACATGATCTAGACAATACGTGCAAAGGTTACATTCAATATAGGTACAGTCGATACATACGCAGGCGCTCTGGATCCAGATCTCAGCATCAAAGATGAAGCCTCCGTCGAGAAAAAAAATTACTGACTAGCTGAGCCTGACTATATACCTGAACAGAGATAAGAAATATAATGGACATTAGCTGGCATCATTTCATTGGTTCTTCTTCTTGAATCTCCTGTTACGATAGTTCATTGGTCTGTTTGTACTTGAGTAGTTCAGCCTCCCAACAGCTCTTTGTGTCCTGTAAACAAATCTAATCTAGCTATTTCAATACAGCATTTCAATGGCTATCTCTCTATATTTCATAATTTGCAGATGCATGTAGCGATCTCCCCACCGATAGAACCGGAGATCTGCAAATAAACAGCGGATCAGAATGGCACCAAACATGGTCTGCTTATCCTGTACTAAACCATAGATATCATAGAACATGCACTTCACAACATTGCTGATATAAATAAAACCCTGAATATTAACCTAAAATACTGCGGAACCTTTTAATGTAATTGTGTGTATATTTGCACGCATTGTGAATACACATGCGATTGTCTATGTGCATGCATGTATTTATCATGAATTAATATATATATATATATATATATATATATATTTCTCTATGCTTTACTTGACATATTTTGGTATTACTTGTCTGGACTACAACAATGACAGGCAATGTGTTTACACATGTGATCAAAAGATGCTTGATGAGATTATATAGGTAAGGCTAATTTGTTTAAGCCTCAGACTTAAATACAATGGTTTATTTAGCTTAACCACATCAGATACCAGGCCTACAATGACTAACGATAGCTTAAATGCCTAACAATTGTTTCCAAATTCACTCTGTCTGAGTATATTAGTGTCTTTGTGTATTCTTAATTATTTGTTACAGACAAATCTACAAAACCTGTCTTGTCATCACTGAATATTTAATGTAAGGATTTTTTTAGTTGTAGCTAAAATGGCGTTTTGCGACCAGTCACAAAATGGCGTCTTGCATATCTTGATTTTAAACAGATTCTGTCTCAGCCAATTATCCGGCTTCGACAGCACAGAGAAGTGGCAATAACTCCGTACACAGGTGAGATTTACAGGACGCACTTTAGTACTACAAGGTGACAATGGCTTCACACAGGCAGGATGTTTCAGGATGCACTGCGGCACAATGAGGTAGCAATGGCTCCTTATACAGGTGAGATATGCAGGACGCAGTTTTGCACAACGAGGTGGCAATAGCTTCACACACATTTGTGATGTTTCAGGACGTACTGTGGCACAATGAGGTAGCAATGGCTCCGTATACAGGTGAGATGTGCAGGACTTACTTTTGCATAGCGAGATGGTAATGCTCCGCACACGTGAGTTATACAGGATGCAGAGTAGCATAACTAAGTGGCAATGGATTCGCACACAGACGAGATGTTCAGAACACACTGTAGTGGGCACTGGAAAGCACAGGAGTAACACAAGGATAGGACCTGGAACAAGATAGCATCAGTAGACACAGAAAATTACAACATTGCTCAGGCAACTTCCTGTGGTCCGCAGCATGGCTTTATCCCCTGCAGTAGCAGATCATTGGTGGACAGCATCAGCTGACCACTGTCATGCTACCATTGGGTATGGAGTCATCAGGTGTTGCAAACTGTCATGGCTGTGTCCATGATAGCAACCGCAGAAACCAGGCATGGAGTATTCCAAGGCAGTTCACATGGCACTAGGTACATATCAGAAGATCAGGGGAAGCTGGAGCAAAGGTGAGTAACGGCCAATCCTAGGCCGCAACCTGACAGAGGTTAAGAGATGGTACGTTATTGAGAATCCCTTTTTTTAAGAAAAAAAATATATTGGATTTGTTGTACAAAAACTAAATAAAACAATTCCATGACAGATGGACCGACTTCAAGAACAGACTAAAGAAGAAGCTCGCAAATAGGGCTAAGCAGGCCATGGGGACAGGTGGTGTTTCCACCCCTGAGCTGCTCAATTTAACTCCTTTGGAAGAGATGGCTTAGGGGTGTGTGTTGAGGAAGAGGAGGTGGTCGGCGTGTAGAATATGGTCACAGACAAGCCTGACTTTACAGCTCCACATGGTGTAGAAGGTATATTTCTAATTTTAAAAAAAAAAAAAAAAACAACTTGCCATACACAATATGATTATTTGTTATTTGCTTCTTTACACAACCAGAGGAGGAAGAGTCTGCTCCTGAGTGAGGTCTGGGCCCAGCAGATCTGGAGGGCCTGCAGGGGATGAACCAATTAATACATCTGGGAACCCTGTGGAGCCCACTCCTGTGGCACCACCCTCGCAGCCCGTGGCCCTCCTCACCGACTTGGTTGACCAGACTCAGTAGAATACAAATGTGCTGCTGAGGATGGAGGCCACCCTGGTGAGGATGAATGCCACTCTGCTGAGGGTGGCAGAGACCCTCGAGACATCTGCTGCCGCCCATAATCAGATGGCTGCTGCCCAGGAGCAGGCCAACTGACTTGCCATGTTGGAGCCAGCCTCCCTTCTTGCTATTCCATTGAGGACCACCACCTCAGCCAGCCCCTATGGTGAGCCCTATGTCTAGGCCAGAGCCAATACCATCCAGCTCTGGCCAGGCCAGTCGGCGTGTTACATGCCAGTTGACTTGCGGAGCTTCAACTTCAGCCGAGGTGTAAAACCCGCAAAAAATAGCACTGGCTATCTCATCCTTCATCCATTCCTGTGCAGTCCCCATATTTCTTGCAACCCAAACCTCCATCTCCTTCCTCGTGAATTTTTAGTTTGTTTGCTTTTTAATTATTTTGCATATTCTTTGAATGTTTTTTATTTTGTTTAAACCATGAATTGAAATGGTCAAAAAAAGGACAATAATTATTCAAAAATAAACATTCAACATCATACGTGTTTGTCTACATTTAATTTTTGACCTTTTAATTATCCTAAAAAAATATGCAGGGTTAATAATCCCAGGGAAAAGGTAATTGCTTGCAAAAAACAAAAAAAAGACGTTTAGAAATCCAGCAACAGTAAATTGGTTAATTAAGCAAATTCGCTCCTGCAAACGCACATAAGCAATTGGGCAGCCAATTATCACTGTTATTGCCAACAAGTTGGCCGATTATTAGGTGTTTCCATTGTGGGCTTCGAAATAGCAACATTACTAGTAACATCAGTTACATTAGGTAGTAATGAAAATACTATCGGGCTTGTGGAAGCCCGTACCCTACCACAAGCTGTACGATCATCCCGACCTGAAACTTGCTTGCAGAGTGACGTATTACTACTTCCACTCTTCCATCTCTCTCAGTAGATAATTTATGTATGCCCCTAAAATGCCGTGCAAACGCTGTCACCACCCCCGTCACCACCCACAAATGGCCCTTCCTATCATTCAACTATCGGAAGTCACTTTCTGCTCTCAGTCTGTACAAGTGAAGGAATATGCGATTGCAAGGACTCGTTTGCACATGCGCATAACGAAGCATGCGCATGTGCGGTCGAAGAACAACGGCCGCGTATGAGCAAGCGGCCGCTTGCAAGAGGGTCTGAATCAGGGCTTTAGTCTGAAGCCCGGGGGCTCTTTCCCGCACCTCTGTGCCGTGGTTGCGGGGTAATAATAGTGTCAAAAATGAGAAACGATTGTTTTTTACCATGGAACTACAGGTGCCAGCATGCCTGCCCTTTGGCACTTGTGGAACTACAAGTGCCAGCAGGCGGCCGGCACCCGTACCCCCACTGTAAAAATAAATAGTTAAAAAAACCACAACACAAACACACAGTAGAAAGTATAACTTTATTACATACACCTACCACACTCACACATACTTACCTGCTGCCAGGTGATCTGTCCCTTTGTCCAGTAGAATTCCAATGGGAGAACTGTGAACAAAGATCATATACTCACCTCTGCTGGTCTCCGTAGCATCCCCAGTAAGTCCCAAGCACAGCAAACTGTAGCCGTCTATGTGTTGTCACATAGACGGCTACCTGGCTTCTGATGGGAGACCCCACGTGTAAACTGTCAGAAGCGAGACCCGCCAAACAATGAGCGGCCACTCTACAATTAGCGGCCGCTAATTGGCTGGCGGGTCTGGCTTCTGACATTTTACACATGACTTGTTTCGTCAGAAGCCGGGTAGCCATCTATGACAACACATAAGTCTCCCAATTGCAGTCAAACCCAGGTTTGGCAAGACCTGCCCAGAGGCGCAGAGTCTAACCCACTTGGTGGTTTTCTCCAGTGACCCCTCCAATTGGGATATGGTTTTTGCTGCACCAAGTGAGCAGGTCGTGGCCCTCTGGACAGGCACCTGGGAGAGACGGAAGACTAGAACAATACACAGACTATAACTGACACAGGGCACCCTGAGAATAGCATGGAGGAATGGGAACAGGATTATACACAGGGAGGTGTATTTATACACAAGGATGCAGCTTCAGACTCTCTGGCAGATGACAGAGACTTAAACACAGGAATGTGTATTTGTATACAGGGATGTGACTTGAGACATGCAGGATGAATCAGTAATTTGTATGAAACACAGGAACGGAGTGCACACCGGTGGAACTTGAGACACGCAGGATGAAGCAGTAACTTGTATTGAACACGGGAACACTGGGGACGCACAGGAGGAACTTATAACTGGAACTGAAGACAGGAACTGAATAAGGAGTGGAGCAACTTAGAGACACACAGGATAAACATGTAGGTTGTAAACACAGGAACAGAATGCACAGTGGTGCAGCTTTGAGACACACAGGTTAAACTTGTAGCTTGTAAACACAGGAACATATTGCACAGTAGTGCAGCTGTGAGACATGCAAGGTGAACTTGTAACTTGTAATCACAGGAACAGCTTGCACTGTGATGCAGCTGTGAGACACACAGGATAGTATACATGGAGGTCTCAGGGAAACACAGGTAAACAGGAACCCCAAGAAAAATAATATAGCCTCTGGTCATCACAAGGCTGTGCAGTCATATAGTGATGTTGAACAGCAACTTCCTGCTGCAGGAGTTGGACCTAAATACCCCTAGGCAGCTGGTCATTGGAGCTGGGACACAAGCAGGACTGGCATTAGAGGAGACTGGTCGGGTGAGAAGAACCAAAATGGCTGTGCCCATGCCTGCTAACACAGAAGCCAGGACGCATGCATGAAAGTCCTACTGGACCCTGGGGAGAATCCTCAGCCATAACCCACCACTGCCACTGACATCTAAATGCATTGGAGCCTAAAGACACCTGTCCAGCGTTGAGTAAAGGTCGATCCCAGGCTGGATACTGACAGGTTTCAACCGCCACTATTTGATGCATTATTTGTCACATCCTTCTTGTGCTTTGATTTTAGGATAGATAGATAGATAGATAGATAGATAGATAGATAGATAGATAGATAGATAGATAGATAGATACCATGGCCTAACTACCGTAGGTTCAAGGATTGCAGCTGCTATGGGTCCTAGAGCTTAGGGGGACCCATCTTCCTTGTCAAAGTTACATGTGTCATATACATTTTCCACGATTAGGTGGTACACATAGGGGCCCTTATAAATTTTGCTATGGCGCCTTCAAATACCTAGTTACGCCCCTGTAGATAGATAGATAGATAGATAGATAGATATTGTAGATAGATAGATAGATAGATAGATAGATAGATAGATAGATAGATAGATACACATCTGTTTTTATATGGTGCATTTATTTCTACATTTATAAATAAAGGGATCACACATCACTGTGTACTTATACATGCATATCTGTCTATCCTCTATTCATTGCCATGTATCTAATATTGATGGTGTAGGTCATGGATCTCCAAACCCGTGGCCCATGGAGCTGTCCCCAGTGGCCCGCCGATGGTTAGTGTAGTGCAGACTGCAGTGAGTGTGATCTGCACTACACAGAAATAAACACTGCTGCTGGCACTGGGTAGTACACACGTACTACCTGGCATCAGTATGTTTGTTTTGGCAGCCAATGAGTCAGACAGACTTTCATTGGCTGCTGCGCCCACTGCAGGAGCTGGGCTGGAGTTCACACAAGACCTCCATCTACTGGCTCCCACAGTGGGTGATGGGAGAGACATCTCTCTCATAGTGCAGAGCGGGCTGGGAGGAAACCGGTCGGAGGAGCGGGCGGCAGCAGGCGCGGGGTAATTCAGGTAAGTGTTGTTTTTTTTTGTCCTGGTCCTGTATATGTAAGGGGCACTGCATAGGGGTGGGGGCACTGCAAAGGGGGGACTACTATTGGGGGTGCTACTGGGGGCATTGCATAGGGGGACCACAACTGGGGGCACAATATAAGGGGCACTACTGGGGGAACTGCATAGGGGTACTGCTACTAGGGACACTGTATAAGGGGCACTGCATGGGGGAACTACTACTGGGGCACTGCATAGGGGGGACCAATACTGAAGGCATTATATAAGGGGCACTGCATAGGGGGGACTACTACTGGGGGCACTATATAAGGGGCACTACTGGGGGCACTGCATAATCGGGACCAATACTTGGGCCACTGCATAGGAGGGACTACTGCTGGGGGCACTCTATAGAGGGGACTACTTCTGGGGGCATTATATAAGGGGCACTACTGGGGTCACTGCATAATGGGGCCCAATACTTGGGCCACTGCATAGGAGGGACTACTGCTGGGGGCACTCTATAGAGGGGACTACTTCTGGGGGCATTATATAAGGGGCACTACTGGTGACACTGCATAGGGGGGACTTCTACTGAATGCATTGCATAGGGTGGGACCACTACTGGGGCCACTGCATAGGAGGTACTACTGCTGGGAGCACTCTATAGGGGGGTCTACTACTGGGGGAATTATATAAGGGGCACTACTAGGGGCATTGCATAAGGGAGACTACTACTTTGGTCACAATATAAGGGGCACTACTGGGGGAACTACATAGGGAGAGTAATACTGGGGCCACTGTATAAGGGGCACTGCACAGGGGGGACTACTACTGGGGACACTGCATAGGGGGACCACTGCTGGGGGAATTGTATAAGGGGCACTACTGGGGCACTGCTTAGGGGGACTGCTATTGGGGGCACTGCATAGGGGGGATACTACTGGGGGCATTAGATAAGGGGCACTATTAGGGACACTGCATAGGGGGGACTACTACTGGGGGCACTATATAAGGAGCACTACTGGGGGCACTGCATGGGGGACTACTACTGGGGGCACTGCAAAATGGGGACCACTAATCCACTGTGCATAATGGTGGGTTTCGTTCTGATCGGAATGAAATAGTACACACATGTGACCAATATGAGTGTGTACAAATGAACACACTTTATTTACAAGTAACAAACAAACAATAAACAAACAACATACAAACTATACTGTATACTTAACTTTTGTCTAGGTATTCAGATGACACCGGTAAATCATCATCTTCAGCATAAGATGTACTTCATCTTATCTTCTCTCTGGGGAGCCCATCGTTTCACAACTCCCAGATAATCAATATACATTGCAGGCACCTCTACTGCAGAGTCTTAGGTCCATACATGAGCTAATGGGTCCTTTGTGTACCTCTGGTTTATATACCCTAAAATGGGGTGTTGGCTTGCCGGATATTAAGCCCATATCAATTACATACAGTGCTAGGTATCAAGCACTCATTGGTCCAGCATAGCATTGACCAAACTTATCTCTAATGCACATGCTCCGTAAGCACTAAGATATTACCAGACAAAGAGATACTAATGACGTATCATAGTATGGCTGGAGATGAACCTCTTTCAAAGCTCCTTTTTATAGAGTCTGGACATCACTGTTAATTACCCATAATGCTTAGCATCTCTACACAGATTTACAGTGGTCACCTCATTGGAATGTAGCTAACTGATAAGAACATAGAAGCTATGAATGGCTCATTATACTTATAGTTGCAATAGAAATGACAGGTAGAGTAGGCCCCTCAAATTATGGCTTATTTGACCCCAAAAGGTCATTTGACCATTCTATGGAAAAACAGCAACTGTATTAAGACAATCTCATTTCAAACCTCAAGAGGCCTAGCAAGGAGTATATATGTGTGTTACAACTTACAATTTATATGCCTATGTAGAAATTAACTATTTAATCCACTGATTACATTCCACCCTAATTTCTACATATCAAATATAAGGAACATGATCCCCATTGCATAATCTAAACCTCTATTGTACTTTCACTACTTATAATGTAACAACATGTAACATAACAAGGTTAATACTATGATTACATATAACAATATAATATATCACACTAAGCAACATTTCCATTCAGGACTTGACCACTTTGGCTGTATTGCAGAATCCTAGCGATAAGCATCACTGAACTCTTTTCTAACTCTCTACCTATATTTATTCCTTTATATCATGTGAATACACTAATAAAACAGTGAATAATACATATGATTATATCAAATATATCAGCTACTTATAAGATAATTATTATCAGTAAAGTTCAGTTCAGTTCAATGAAATCTTGAAAAAGTCTTGAGAATATTGGTGAGTGTGTGGATCCAACCAGTATAATGCACAAGTTCAGTTTTGGAGGATACTCATAGATGTATGTAATGGCTGTGCTGTCAGATCTTATAACTCTGTTGTCTTCCTGGACTCTCTCCTGTATAAGAAATCACTCTCAGGCCATCGTCATCAACGTTCTCTCATCTCCAGCGACGTTCTCTCACCTCCTGCTCCAACCAGCAATCTGTTGGCTTAAACAAAGAACAGTGTGAGATAAACCATAACAACAACACAAAATAAGCATTTACTTATCCTGCAGCAATTATCTCTTCCACTTGTCTCTATTCTCTTACTAAACATTTCTTCAACCTTATCGTAAATGTTTGTGTCTGTGCACCAGATATCTTACTTAAAAGGTTTCACCTTTTACCACCCTCCGGTTATCAAAATACATATGTACTGTATACAGCCTGCTCTAAAACCCCAACATTGTATATATATATATATATATATATATACATATATATACACACATAAACATTCCTGTTTCCTAAGCAACACATTCAATCATACTGATGTCAGTTTTGTGAATGGTATGAAGCATAGAAAACCCAATATACTCCAAGTTGTTTCTGTAAAATGGGTGTCTTTGTCTGCTTGAATCTTCTCAGACATCACATAATATCAACAAATCAGTCTGTGTCACATCTTTAGGAAAGTCTCTTATCTTGTATCACTCTGCTTGAGACAACTTCACTCCTGAATGACAGTGTTCTGTAGCTGTTCAGTACAACACTCGTCCTCCATCTTCTTGGTGGCAAACGATGAATTCAAATTGCCAGACTTGTGCAGTCATTTCACATTATATGAGGCCTTTATCAGTAGCAAGCACGGTAGGCCACATTTCCAGCTGTTGGCAAATGTAACAGGTTTTTGCAATGTCTCTGACCATGGTTTGGATATAAGGAATCCCTTTGATTTGAGCTTGCTCGAATGCAGCGTCAGCTCCGTCATGGCGGAACAGTTCTAACACCATCAGTGCTGTCTTTGCAGTCAGTTGCACACCATGTTCTGTGCTCAGTTCACTTGTGCACACACCATTGAAGCTGTAGGTGTGTGTATCAGCATGTCCCACGTCGATCTTCCAGCTTTGGACAGCAGCAGTCCATATAGACTTTGTATCAAATGTCCATTCCTCAGTGTGAAGATTTACAGGGCATCCACAGTCAGTGTGTCTGTACTGCATGTATGCCCCTTGTGGTTGGTCAGTGTGTACCCACCAACCTTGCCTTCACAATGAGCAAGTAAACCATGAACATCATTTGCACTGGATGTTTCATCAGAAAACACAACTTGTTCACTTTTTGGATTGTTAAATTCAACAATGACACGTTGATCATGCCATGTAAAAGTAATGTTGTCATGGGGGAAGTCTTCAGTCTCAGGGGCATGGTCTATAACTGCAATCCTGCCCATTTCCCACCCCTTGGCTTTGGGCAATGCCCATGTCTCATTGGGCAAGGCAAAAGGCATCATCACCACCCCTTCACTCAGCGACACCCCTTCGAATGGCCATGCAAACACATCTTTTTTTTCAATCAGTTCACAGTGTATAGCAAACGGGACAGTCCTAGACAATTCAAGCATACCATCATTCACCTCAAGAGTATCACTAACCAATGGCATGTTATCAGAAACCTCATTTGCATTCAATTTTGATTCTGATTTCTGGACATATTCTCTGCATTCATGGATTTCAACATTTTGTTTGCATTTTATGAAATCAGAAAATTTAATCACACAATCACTGGTCTGATCAAATACATTTGCTGTAGTGTGAATATAATGCTTAATTTCTGTTTCAAGTTCTTTCTGCGTAACTTCACACACTGCTCTTTGTATTTCAAGCTCAATAATTTGTACACTTTCTGTGTGTAATAAATCAGCACTTATATCTGCGCTATCTCAACTCTCGCTTGTGGGGATTCCCTCCTCCCCCCTATGGAATTTCTTAATGGCAAACTTTGAGAAATCTCAGGAACACATAATTGCAAAACTTCATCATCTGATGCAAAATCATTTGCTTTCAAAAACCTCATATCACTACATTGTAAAGGCGTCCCCAAACATGTTGGATTAAACTGAGATTTTTTAACACATTTCTGAAATTTCATGAACTTATTCTGTAATCTACCCTTGGCATTTTTCACATGTTTCTAAAATTTGCAAAACATTTCTCTCAATTTTCTTTTTTTTTTAAAGAAAAAGACAAAACAACATACAATGTGATTTAAGCTAAATCACAATCTTTTTTCTCATACGAATGAGACAGAGAAAACATACACAATGCAATATACAGGTCAGCAGAGAAAAAGCAAAACATCATTTTGCACTTTTTTTTTTACAGAATCAGTCAATTGGTCACAAACTAATTAACCCTTCCGATCCCACTTCTCGACACCAAGTGCATAACGGTGGGTTTCGTTCTGATCGGAATGAAATAGTACACACATGTGACCAATATGAGTGAGTACAAATGAACACACTTTATTTACAAGTAACAAACAAACAATAAACAAACAACATACAAACTATACTGTATACTTAACTTTTGTCTAGGTATTCAGATGACACCGGTAAATCATCATCTTCAGCATAAGATGTACTTCATCTTATCTTCTCTCTGGGGAGCCCATCGTTTCACAATGCCCAGATAATCAATATACATTGCAGGCACCTCTACTGCAGAGTCTTAGGTCCATACATGGGCTAATGGGTCCTTTGTGTACCTCTGGTTTATATACCCTAAAATGGGGTGTTGGCTTGCCGGATATTAAGCCCATATCAATTACATACAGTGCTAGGTATCAAGCACTCATTGGTCCAGCATAGCATTGACCAAACTTATCTCTATTGCACATGCTCCGTAAGCACTAAGATATTACCAGACAAAGAGATACTAATGACGTATCATAGTATGGCTGGAGATGAACCTCTTCAAAGCTCCTTTTTATAGAGTCTGGACATCACTGTTAATTACCCATAATGCTTAGCATCTCTACACAGCTTTACAGTGGTCACCTCATTGGAATGTAGCTAACTAATAAGAACATAGAAGCTATGAATGGCTCATTATACTTATAGTTGCAATAGAAATGACAGGTAGAGTAGGCCCCTCAAATTATGGCTTATTTGACCCCAAAAGGTCATTTGACCATTCTATGGAAAAACAGCAACTGTATTAAGACAATCTCATTTCAAACCTCAAGAGGCCTAGCAAGGGGTATATATGTGTGTTACAACTTACAACTTATATGCCTATGTAGAAATTAACTATTTAATCCACTGATTACACACTGCATAGGAGGGACTACTGCTGGGGGCACTCTATAGGGGGGACTACTACTGGGGGCACTGCATAGGGAGACTACTACTGAGGACATTGCATAGGGGGAACCACTACTGGGGCCACTGCATAGGAGGGACTACTGCTGGGGGCACTCTATAAGGGGACTACTACTGGGGACACTACATAATGAAGAACACTACTGGGGCTACTGCATATGGGCGACCACTACTGGGGGCCAGTTATGGGGCTTAATTATAATTGTGGAAGGAGGGGCTGTTTTGGGTCTAATTAAAATTATAGAAGGGGGTATTTATGGGACATAATTGTGTGAGGAGGGGGAAGAGTCTAAAGGCCTGATTCAGACCCGCTCGTGAGCCATTGCGCTCGCAAGCGGGTCGATGGTGGGCCAGTGTGCACATGCAGCATGCGCAATGCGCGCGCACAAGCCCCATAGTGAGTGAGTACTTCACTCACTCCGGGGCTCGCAGCAAAATGAGGCAACTGTCGATGTTTATTGACAGCTTGTCCCGTTTTGTAGGCAGGTAGGGGGGTGGCTGAACAAACTGATGCATTCCCGAAGGAACACCTGCCATTTGTGGGGGCCCTACTGACATCACTCGTGATGTCAGTAGTGGACTTCCTGCTCTATTAAAGCAGGAAGTCCACTCCGGCTTGCGAGACCTGAAACCCTACCACAGGGTCTCCTCGCAAGCCAGATGGTTGCGATAATCGTGACCATCTCCTGCCCACTCGCACTAGGTGTGGGTGGGCACCCACAGCTTAGCAAGTTGACAGGAAAAAAATAAATAAAAAATACTCCCCGCCCTGATTCAGAGCATGTGCTCGCAAATAGCGGGCACCTACGAATCAGGCTCTAAATACTGCAGTATAGCTTAGTGGTCCTCGGGCTTTGTTGAATTTTTTAATGTGGCCCACACTGTTTTAAAGGTTGAAGACCCCTGGTGTAGGTGCATTACACAGGTGATAGTGTGATAACCTGGCAATTAATGTAGGCTAACAAATTTGAGACTTACTGTACTGGACTTCTACCCAGAAGAACATTTTCAGCTGGTTTTCTGGGAGTAACTATCCCAAATAGCAGCACAAGATATCAGACCAACTGGTATTGTAACCACTTATAGGTTTATTAACAATAAGGAGCATAAGGGCAGGAGACCAGAGCATTGACAACAATATTCAGCTTAGTACCTTACAAATAATATATATCAATAACAATGCAGTATTGATAGATTTACATGGAACCCAGTAATATCTATTTTACTGGAACCTTTCAGTCAGCGGGGCTGTTTGTCTACAAACAAAGTTGGTTAGCTCAGCACAGTCCTTATAATTTACTAGTTGCTGGCCAGTTGCACTGAATTGTTGGTGCACAAATATTGGTTCGATGAAATGAATCCCTTGAACAATTGTAGATAACAATACATAACTGGACTCACTGACTCCTAAGGAAATCACTGTTAAGTGTCCCAGTTTACCTTAGTAGGCTGCACTATGAAGAGTTAAACACTTTAATCCTGTCCTGGGCTGCTGGCCAAATAGAAGGAATTTGGCAACATTTGTAGCAATAATAAGTGAAGGTTCATAAGAGCAACATAGTTGCTAATTGTGTCTCATCTAGACTCTAGTCTAGGGGGTAAATTTACTAAGATTCGAGTCTGATCGAGATTATTTTTTCTTTTAGAGTCGAATAGCATTGCCGAAATGAGGGTGAGTTCCCTTTCTAAACTCTCAAATTTACTAATAATTGAGTTTAGCTGAGAGTGAAATGGTTGATAAAGAAGCAGATCGAGATATCTCCACTGAGTAGCAAGTTTTGAAGGAGATTACTCATCCAAGATTGCAGTGTTTTACCCCAAAAGCAAAAACAGCGCCGGGCTGCTCAGCCAGTCCTAATTCCAAAAATTACAGGGGAATAAATGTGTAGGGTTCCCCCATAATTTAGGAACCAGCAGCTGGTTGCAGGGCCAGTCCTGGTTTTAAATATAGGGGGAAAAATATGTAAGGGTCCCCCTATATTTAAAAGAAGCACTGGATTCAGACTGACCGGGTTGTAAAGCCACAGCCAAGAGACCCTATTACTGGGTCTCCCCAGTCAAAGCATTCATACCCAAAGCCAGTCAGCCCAAGCTGGAGATCTTAGGGGAGGTGGGGACCCGGTATTTTCCCTCTATATTTAAAACCAGGACTGGCCCTGCAGCCAGATGCTGGTACCTAAATTAAGGGGAAACCCTACACATTTTTTTCCCCGTAATTTTAGGGACCAAGACTGGCTGAGCACCAGGGTGTAATGCCATAGCCAGGAGACCCTATCACCGGGTCTCCCCAGTCAAAACATTCACACCCCAAGCCAGTCAGCCCAAGCTGGAGATCTCAGTGGAGGTGGGGACCTGGTATTTTCCCTCTATATTTAAAACCAGGACTGGCCCTGCAGCCAGGTGCTGGTTCCTAAATTACAGGGAAACCCTACACATTTTTTTCCCTGCAATTTTAGGAACCAGGACTGGCTAAGCAGACCGGAGCTGGTTATGCATTTGGGGGGGACCCTACATAATTTTTTTCAATAAACACTTTAGCTTAGGTATACAGGCAGAAATATACACAAATCACACTGATCTGTGTATGTTTCTGCCAAACTCGCAGCTCAGGAGGTGGAGTGTTTGAAACAATCTCACCTGAGATTTCAATCTCGATTCTTGGTAAATTCCCAAGTTGCATCTCTTTCATGAAAAGTACAGTACTTCCGAGTTTGGCCGATGGAGAGTTTATTCGAGTTTGCAATCTCACCCGAGTTTTACAGTGAAAAATGAGAACTCTCTCCCAAACTCACCCGAGATTGCAATCTCGACCAAACTCGAATCTTAGTAAATTTACCCTTAGCTTTCTGCACAGTCAGTGAAGCTGGTATGCTCAGGGATATAGTGCAGGCTGTTCTGTGATCTACTCTCAATCTTAAATAAACAGTGTATTATTACTGAGTGGATAATGTAGCTTCTGTGGGGACCTGAGGACTCCTGAAACAGTAGCCTATAGGTTGGGGTTTCCTTTTTAGAACAAAGGGCCTGATTCAGAGCCGGACGCTCTGAAAGAGCATTCGCTCTGAATCAGGGCGTTATTCCTTTATTAGTGTGGCCTCCTGGCCGCTCGCATAGCTGTGGGTGATCACGGGTGATGTCAGTGGGGCCGCCCACAAATGGCAGGCGTTCGCATGGGAACACCTCCGTTTGTGAAGCCACCCCCCCGCCACACCTACAAAATGGGGCGAGCTATCGATCAACATCGACAGCTGCCCCTTTTGTAGTGAGCCATGGAGTGAGAGAATTTATCTCTTGCTCCAGGGCCTGCGCATGCACAGTGCAGCCGCTGCGTGTGCGCAGAGCACACCATCGACCCACTCGCGAGCGCTCAAGCGCTTGCGAGAGGGTCTGAATTAGGCCCAAAGTCTCCTAATAATTCTCAGTAATTGAATATATCTGAAAGACTGTCTCAATAAATTACTGAAAATTGGGCTGTCACCACAATAAGTCACTTTTTGAAGGAAATCAGGCTGCTCCTATTGCTCTCTTTCTTGACACTATCTTTATCAGGTACCATGATGGGTTGACTCACTAAGGGCCTGATTCAGAGTTTGGAATAGAGAGAGCTTTAGCACTTAACTGTGTACCTGGATAAATCATGTTGAAATGCAAAGGGTGTAAATACATAATTTTTTTTTTGCATGTAGGTTAAATACTTGCTGTTTTTACATGTACCCACAAATACTGCACAGCTTTATTATTACTCTACAATTTAGATGTCAATTTGGACACCTCCCTCCCAAATCTAAATCTCTTTGCACATTTAAATCTTCCCACCTGCAGTGCAGCATGTTTCACCAAGATGATCAGTTGAGAGAGATATCTCTCTCTACTCCCAACTCTGAATCAGGCCCTAAGGCCCTTGCAGTAATAACTAAGTACAGTATGTTGTTGTAGATTGTCAGCTAGGTGACACTGCAGTAATGCTGGGTGTTCTGTGCTTTTGTTTTTTTACAGACCTCACCTGCCGGGATGATGACAGCCGCTGACTCTCAGGTAGTCACCACCCCTTTGCAACGCCTCCTCAATGCAGGTCTCCGTATTCGGCCAAAGCCCTCATCTGCCTCTCAGTTATGCAGCTCTGCGTCTTCCTCTGATGCTCACAGGGAGTCCCCGCTACTCTGGTGCACCAGGTGACCGGCAGTCACTCCTCTTATTCAGGTGGCTGCAGTTTTTTCTGTAAGGTATCCAGTGTTGATCCGCTATCTGCTCTCTGTGCCACGGACACAGTGTTTAACTGTCAGTCTGGCAGTCCCTTTTATAGCAAAGAAAAAAGAAGGATAAACAGCACTGTGAGACTATTAACTATAATCACAATGATAAATAGATTAAATAAAATACAACAATAAACCATACTCCTGTTACATGGTGTAGAGATGGATATGAAACACATATGAATGGCTCTGAGCAGCTTGGCGGAATGAATAATAACTGTTTATTATGGCAATTTCAAAAAGAGATATAAAAACATGCAATATGAAATAAAAGCAGGCATAAATGTAGTAGCAAAATAAAAAAATAATAATATTAATATTAAATAATGAATCTGTGTAGAAAATAAATAAATGTGAAAAAAAGCTCAAATAAGCTTTAATAAATCTTAGTTCCAAATGTGCAATCAGCATGGAGTAAAAGTTCAGTCATTTGTCATTATAGTTAATAGTCTCACAGAGCTGTTCACCCTTCTTTTTTCTTTGTAAAAATTTATACTAGGAGGCTGACACCCTCCATTTGACCCAACTGCTCAGTGATAGCACCGTATTGATCTTTTTTCCTTTTTACAATCTGTTTAATCCCTTTGATAGCCTCTGTCTGGGTCCCTGTTATGCATCAGTTATTCTAACAATAGTTGTCCAGTGTCTCTGGTACAGGCAGGACTTTCAAAGTCAAGCTTGTAGAGTCCCCTCAACAACAATAGTGCCTGCATCGGCCGCTACTCACCTCCATACCAGTGTCCTTAGACTTAGGTGTTCAGTCACTGGGAGTGGAGGTGAGTTGTTGCTGAGTATTCTCCCTAGGGTCTGCTAGGGCTTCCGTGCGTGTGTACTGGTTCCCGTGATGGCAGACATGGGTGTATTACTTTTTACTTGTCTCAGCTGTTAAGCTGATTACCACACCATCGGCCCCTTGGCCTCAACATCCGCCTGTTGGCCATCAATACTGGCTCCGAAGCCACACCATTGGCCCCTTGGCCGCATCATCGGCCTGTTAACCATCAATACCAGCTCATTAGCTGCAGAACTAACTCGCAGGTCGCATTATCAGCCACACCATCGGCTTATGTGTCACTTTAAACTATATTAGCAGTTCTTGCTCCACAAACAACAGGATATTCAGCTATCCAAGCTCCTTCCAGCTGAACCATCGGCCTTCCTGGCACCTTAGATTCTACACCTGCTCTTCGTAACTCCCTGTCTATCCAGATTCCAGATGGTTCCCTTAAGAGGCACCTCCGTAGACTAACAGTTTTGTTGGCCGGTTATAATGTTACAGTTGTCTGGGGGCCCAGACAACCAGAATACCTTAAGGAAAGAGACACCAGGAAACGTAGGGTGAAATCAAAGTAAGTGACTTTATTGTCAATAAAAACAGGGAAGAACGCATAAAAGAATAGTTCAAAGTACAAATGGTACGGCTGAACGCTGATGGTGTGGCTGAATGCCAATGGTGTGGCTAGGGAGCCGATGGTGTGGCTAGGGAGCCGATGGGGTGGCTGGAGAGCCAGTAGAGTGGCCGGAGGCCAATGTTGCAGCTTAGGAGCCGATGATGCGGCTTAAGAGCCGTTGGTGCAGTAAGGTGCCTATGGTGTGGCTGGTGAGCCAGTAGAGTGGCCGGGGCCGATGTTGCAGCTTGAGAGTAGATGATGCGGCTTAGGAGCCATTGGTGCGACAAGGTGCCAATGGTGTGGCTGATGAGCCAGTAGATTGGCCGGAGGCCGATGTTGCGACTTGGGAGCCGTTAGTGCGGCAAGGTGCCAAGGTTGAGATTGGAGTGCCTGTGGTGGCCGGAGGCCGATGTAGCGGCTTGAGAGCTGAGAAACAGTCTATGCACTGGTGCGGCTTGGAAGCGTGAGACAGTCTGTGAGCTGGTAAGGCTTGGAAGCCAAGAAGCAGTCTGTGCAATGGTGCAGCTTGGAAGCTGGGAAACAGTCTGTGCAATGGTTCAGCTTGGAACCTAAGAAAGTGACTCCATAAACAGGAACTGTAAAACTTGGAAGACTGGCTAGGACTTCAGAGAACAGACCAACAAACAAAGCATGTCAGACTATATAAACAGCAGTGAGTTGAGGGCTGGCTGTATACTTATGAGATGCAGGATCCAATCAGAGACAATTCCTGGAGAGTAATTCCTAATCAAAGGCATGTGTGTACCTGCTCTGACAGACAGCTACTTAATTAATGAGCACATGAGATCAATACATAGACAGGCAACAATGACAGGCTAAGAGCTGTACACAGACAAGACAGGATTAGATGCAGTATCCCAGTCACAACTATGGCTGGAATCTGCCACCAAGATGACCCACTACCCACAGATCTTAACACCCTACCCCTCTCCCCCCCATAACTGTAATCCTCCCTTAGGGTGCCTAACCCTAACTTCCCCCCTAGTGCCTAACCCTAACCTCCCCCCCGTTAGTGCCTAAACCTAACCCCCCTCCCCGCACCTTAAACCTAACCCTCCCAGGGGGCTGCCTAACCCTAACCACCCCCTTAAGCCTAAACCTAACCCCCCCTTTCCCTACCCTAACCCTAACATTCCCAGGGGGGTGCCCAACTCTAAATCCTCCCGGGGGTCCCTAAACCTAACTCCCCCATCCCCAGCTAAGTGGATACTCACTCCCGGCAGAGGACGATCGGTCTGGCATCCTCTCCGCATTCAGCATTGGGATTAACATAGGCATCGGTATTTTGACGCTTATGTTAAATCCCTTGCTGGGATTACAGTGGGCCACCGGTCTCATAACTACATCCCGGCATCACAGCTGGGGTGCTGCATTCCTAATTCTCTATGTCACTATGCATATATATATATATATATATATATATATATATATTTCAAAAGTTCCTGCACTCACATCATAGAGTCCCAGCAGCGGGGTGCAGCCTCCCAAACCAGTAAAGCAGTCCTTCTATAAATCCAGAGTATTTCCCAATATAGCAAAAAACAGAGGGCACTCACCAAAGTAGTAACGCTTTTTCATTTAATCATGTAGAGACAATCCAAGCAGCATCATAGTATCGTCATCAACGTTTCAGTCCCGTAAGACCTTTGTCAAGATTGCAGCATATTATGCATCATATAGCCAACAGCAGCACATAGGGTTTTTTTTCGTTAAAATAACTTGCCCCATCAAATTTGGGGTACATGAAAATGGGTACAAGCATATTTTTAAGTCCCTAAAATTGCGCTAGTTTAAAAGTTTGTTCCCCTTTTTTTTTAAACCCCAAAATTAAAGTAAATTTTTTGGGGTCTCCCAATTTTTTTTTTACTTTTTTTTTACAAAGTTTATTTTTAAATGACATTCTCAGGGGTGCAGGCTATTTTTTTTAAGGCTGTACCCCTAAACCCCAATTCTGCACTTTTTTCGCCATGTACAACATGGTGAAAACATATCCCCATTTTTTTACAAAGACTTTTCGCACCTGGGAAAAGTCTTTGTAATTGAATACGGGTATATTTAAAATAGGCAAAAATGATGTCATCGGCGATAAATTATCGCCGATAACGGCCTTTTCGCCTCTAATTGAATACTGACCCATGTCTTCAGCTTAGTTTTACCATATTATATCTAATAGGGACACATCATCCTCCATGGTCTTTACTATCACTAGGATTTAATCACCTAGTAACCAGACTACTTATCCTTACATGAGCAGACTCAAGGGAATAATTGACACTTCTCATTATTTAACATGTCCTAATATTGCATACATGTATCAACTACATAATTCTAAAATCAGTATTAAACAGCTGAACCCATGGTGTGTCAGAGACAGGTGTATCTACGGTATGAAGACATTTTTCATAAAAAAAAATAAAACACATCAATATTCAAAAAAACAACAACAAAACAACAACACAAATACCTTAAATAGATCTATATATTTTTTTTAAATAAAGGAGATATATATGACAAATCCAGTGTCAATGCAGCCCTTGTAGATAAATATCATCTCAAAAACATATTCATCGGATTGGACTCATTGAAGCCCCGGGGAGTCAACGTCCCCAACCGTTTTATCCAATAGTTCTCCAATCTTCGTAGCTTGAGTACCCTATTGCCACTCCTTATCAGGGGCGGAACCCAATCAATCAGTCTACATTTTAGTGTGGCAACCTGATGCTTCATCTTCAGAAAGTGTGAGGCGACTGGTTTATTGGTAGTTCCCATATTGTGTGCTTGATGAATAGACAGGCTATGGTTTGCCATCGTCATCCCCATGTAAACCAAACCACACAGTCAAGTCAGCATATATATCACGTGATCCATAGTGCAAACCAACCAATTTATATTTAATTTGCACTTTGCAGCCTGACAATGGATGTGGGAAAAATGAGCCCGATTGCATTGCTGCACAAGTCACACATCCGGTACACTTGAAACAGCCCAGTTTTTGGCTATGCAGCCAAGTCTGTATCCTATCAGGGGCAGGTTTCCTCATTGGCCTCATCAACATCTCCTTCAGATTTGGGCCCCTCCTGTATGCCATCAAAGGTGGAGTATTACCCACTGTTTTCAGACTACTGTTCGAAGACATAATTGGCCAATGTTGTTTCACAGTTCTTTTGACCAGGTTCGATTTTCCATCACAACTGCTAATGTAGACCATCTGGTCCTTGGTCTTAGCATTGTACACTTGTGTGGCACCCTGATTATAGCACATTTTAGCTTTGGTGAGGCACCTCTGTATGACCTTTTTTTTATATCCACGATTAGTGAATTTTGTAGTCATCTCGGCTAATTACAGCTTTGTATTAGCTGAGTCGGGGGGCATTAATATTTGGGGCACCACTTCTGGGGGCATTACTATTGGGGGCTCTACTACTTGAAGGCAGGGCATTACTACTGGGGCACTGCTACCAGAGGGAGCATTACTATTAGGATCACTAATACAGGGGCATTACTACAGGGGGTATTACTACTGGGGGTATTTATACAGGGGGCATTACCACAGGGAGCATAACTACAGGGGGCATAACTACAGGGGGCATTACTACTTGGGGCATTACTACTTGGGGCATAACTACAGGGGGCATGACTACTTGGGGCATAACTACAGGGGGCATTACTACTTGGGGCATAACTACAGGGGGCATGACTACTTGGGGCATAACTACAGGGGGCATTACTACTTGCGGCATAACTACAGGGGACATGACTACTTGGGGCACTATTAATGGGAGAATTGCATAAAGGGCACCACTACTGTGGGCACTGACACTACTGAGATCCTCACTGTGCATACCCCAAGTTCGTCACATTTAATACAGGCCCCCACATGTTTGTTGCCCAGGGGCCCCCACAGACCTTAATCCGGCCCTGAGGGTGTTAGTTACATTAAGGACATGGGAGATTTCTTGGATCAATTGAAGTCCATTGGCGCCCTCCTTCCTGATGCATACTTAGTGACAATGGACGTATGTTCTTTGTACACTATAGTTCCTCATGAGGGGGGTTTGACAGCCTTAAAGAAAATACTTACTAGTAGTTATTGCAGCGATGAAGGTCCACCAATTCAGTTCTTGGTGGAACTAACGAGGTTAGTCTTGAATTATATTTATTTTATGTATGGTACGGACTATTATAGACAATGTTTAGGAACTGTGATGGGGTCGAATCTCACACCAGTATTTGCGAATATATGCATGGCGAATTATGAGATGACCCATATCTTTCAGCAGTTCTTGAAAAGATCAAGTTTTATAAATGGTTTATAGATGATGTCTTTTAATGTGGAGTGACACAAGGGAAAGTTTTTTGGAGATGATGACCTCTCTAAATTGTCTGGACAGCCCTGTTAGGTTCACATATAATATTGATGCAGCTAATATCAACTTCTTGGACCTAACAGTCTATAAGGATGGTGACAAGTTGGGGACTACCCTTTATGGAAAGTCAACCGATCATAATACATTCCTGCATGCCTCTAGTTTTCATCCAGTTCACCTTAAGGACAGCCTACCCACTGCACAATTCCTTTGACTGCTTCGGAACAATACCGACTCAGCTAATACGGAGCTGCAATTGGCCGAGATGACTACAAAATTCACAAATCGTGGATATAAAAAAAAGGTCTTACAGAGGTGCCTCACCAAAGCTAAAATGCGCTATAACCAGGGTGCCACACAAGTGGGCAATGCTAAGGCCAAGGACCGGATGGTCTACATTAGCAGTTGTGATGGAAAATTGAACCTGGTCAAAAGAACTGTGAGACAACATTGGCCAATTGTGTCATCGGACAGTAGTCTGAAAACAGTGGGCAATACTCCACCTTTGATGGCATACAGGAGGTGCCCAAATCTGAAGGATATGATGATGCCAATGATGAAACCTGCCCCTGATAGGACACAGACTTTGCTGCATAGCCAAAAACCTGGCTGTTTCAAGTGTACCAGATGTGTCACTTGTGCGGCGATGCAATCGGGCTCATTTTTCCCACATCCATTGTCAGGCTGCAAAGTGCACATTAAATATAAATTAGTTGGTTTGCACTATAGATCACGTGATATATATGCTGACTTGCGCATGTGGTTTGGTTTACGTGGGGATGACGACAGGATGTTTTCATGAAAGGATGGCAAACCATCGCCTGTCTATTCATCAAGCACACAATACGGGAACTACTGATAAACTGGTTGCCTCGCACTTTCTGAAGATGAAGCATCAGGTTGCCACACTAAAATGTAGGCTGATTGATTGGGTGCCTCCCCTGATAAAGGGTGGCGATAGGGTATTCAAGCTACGAAGATTGTAGAACTATGGGATAAACCGGTTGGGGACTTTGATTCCCCGAGGCTTGAATGAGTCCAATCCGATGAATGTGTTTTTGAGATGATATTTATCTACAAGGGCTGTCTGCATTGACACTGGATTGGTCATATAAATCGCCTTTATTTAACAAAAATATATAGATCTATTTAAGGTATTTATGTTGTTTTGTTGTTGTTTTTTTTGAATATTGATGTGTATTATTTTTTAATTATGAAAAATGTCTCCATAGATACACCTGCCTCTGACACACCATGGGTTCAGCTGTTTAATACTGATTTTAGAATTATGTAGTTGATACATGTATTCAATATTAGGACATGTTAAATAATGAAAAGTGTCAAATATTCCCTTGAATCTGCTCATGTAAGGATAATAAGTAGTCTGGTTACTAGGTAACTAAGGGGGTCATTCAGACCTGGTCGCAAGCACCGATGTGCTCGCAACCGGGTCGATGGGTAGCCCTGCACACACACTGCAGCCGCACTGCATGTACACAAGCCCCGAGGCGAGAGAGAAACTCTCTCGCTCCGGAGCTTGCTACAAAAGGTGTGGCTGTCGATGTTGATCGACAGCTCACCCCTTTTTGTAGGCAGGCCGGGGGGGTGGTTTCCAAAATGGAGGCGTTCCTTATGGAACGCCTACCATTTTGTGGGCGGCCACACTGACATCATCAGTGATGTCAGTGGGGAGCTTCCTTCTCCATCAGAGCAGAAAGCTCCCTGGGGCTTGCGAGTGCCCAGACCCAACCTTAGCGTCTGGTCGCAAGCCCCAATGGTCACGATGGTGATCACCATCATGACCATTACCCTGGAGGTCGCACCAAAAAAAAGAAGCGCCCGCCCTCGTTCAGAGAGAGCGATCGGTTCTTGCGCCTATTAGATATAATATGGTAAAACTAAACTGAAAACATGGGGCTCTATTTATTATCATTATTTTTACTAAAAATAAAGTGAAAAAGGGTGTTTTCACACCCTTTTCACATTATTTTAGTTTCACCTAAAGTTACTAAAGGGCAATTGGAGTAGAATTCATAAGATTCTACTCCTACCCCTAATTATCACTTATTTTTAGTAATCAGATGGCATTTCCCATAATTGTAATGGGAAATGCGATCTGCCTGGTAGTTACTAAAAATAAATTGTGAAAAAAATACCGGGGGAAGCCCTATGATAATAACACCACCTGGAGGTGGCGTTATCCAAGGTCTCCCCCGGTTACCGGACTACTGCTCCACTCTAACATGCAGAGCAGAGCCTAGACCCAACCCCAGTGATCAGCTGTGTGGTCTAAACAGACCACTCGATGATCTTTGCTAAAAAAAAAAAATAGTAAAAAAAATAATAAATAACCTGAGTTCAGGGATCGGAGTTCGGGGCTCCGGTGATGTCCTCCCTCTGGTCAGCTGGTCTCCCATCCTGCACTGGGGCCCAGTCATCAGGTGACCAGGTCCCAGTGCAAGATGGGATGTCAGCTGACTGGAGCAATGGAGGACATCACCGGAGCCCCGATCACTGCAGGTAAGTGCAGGAGCATTTTAAGAGAGGAGGGGGCCCATGTTTACTCCCCGTGCGGGGCCCCCTCCTCTCTTCCCAGTGGCCGGCAGCCGACAGATGTGGCAGGCCAGCCACCGGAGCATTAGTAGACTCCAGGCACTAGAATGTGTCTACATGCGCAGAACACCGTAAAAATGGCCGTGGCAGGCATTTTCCGGTGTTCTGAGCAGCGCTGACACCAGCCGCGGGACCACGGACAGGTAAGTTTAAAATAATATGGGTGCAGGGTGTGCGGTGCGGGGCCCCCCTGGACCTGGGGGCCCGTGTGCCCCGCACACACTGCACCCATTATAGATACGCCACTGGGTAAGTGCAATTAAGTGTGGGGGGGTCACGGGGAGAGTCGCAGGAGGGTCGAGATCGCATCGGGCGGGGCTTAGCGATGGGTGCGGGACTTAGCGGTGGCCGGTCGGCGCATGCGCGGGCACCTGTAAGTGTGCGGAGGGAATTCGAAGGGACAGAGCTTTATCACAAGCTCTGTCCCTGCAAGGGATTTTTAGTAAATCCCTGTGATATTGCCTAAATTCGCATTGCGAATTCACTCGGTTATATCACCCTATAATCTGCATTCAAAATGTGGATTGTAGTAAATAGAGCCCATGGTGTTAGTGGTTATGTGGGATTGTGCACCTCTATTAGATCTAATATGGTAACTTCAGCAGACTTCTGATCTAATGACGCAGCACATGGGGCTCTGGACCTCATTCAGAGCCGCTCGTAAGCGGCCGCTCATTCCGAGTGATGTTCGCACATCTGCGCATGCGTATGGGTTGTAATACGCATGCGCGAACCAGTCAGTGCAGTCGAAAATCGTGTACTCGCAAAATAGCGAATGCCTGCTAATTTGAGTGACAGAGTGAGGCGTTTGTGGGTGGTAACAGGGGAAGATGCTTGAAAACGGGGAGTGGAGATCCGAACGCAGGCGTGCCAAAAGGTCAAAACAGGCATTTTAAGGGTGTGAATAATTAACAAAGCAGCGTCATTGACCACGTCACTTGGTCTTTTAGCCTGAACTGCTCGCATGATTGCGGTAGGAAAATCCTACCACAAGAATAGCGAGCAGTTCATACTCCTTTCGATGTACTCGATTAATCTAATAAATAGCTGAGATGACGTATGATGCGAGCAGCCAGGGGGCGTTTTTTACAAAGTAACGACCGCATGTTTTGTTCGCTCGTTCAGACATAGAGGCGTCAACAGACTGCAAAGAGCGAACGGTCAATTTAAATAGCCAGCCCCTTTTTTTGAACGAGCGAGCGCAAATAGCGTCCGGCTCTGAATCAGACCCTCTATTTATTAACATTATTTTTACTAAAATAAAGTGAAAAAGGGTGTTTTCACACCCTTTTCACATTATTTTAGTATCACCTATAGTTATTACAGGGCAATCGGAGTAGAATTAGTAAAATTCTACTCTAACCCCCAAGTATCACTTATTTTTAGTAAAGCAGATTGCATTTCCCATAACTGTAATGGGAAATGTGATCCGACCATAGGGCCAGATTCAGACACGCTCGCGAGCGAGGGACGCTCGCAAGCGGGTCGATGTTGGCCGAATGCGCATGCGCACGACGGAGGGAGCTCCGTCGTGCGCATGCACGAGACCCGGCGAGCGATGAGGAATACTTCGCTCGGGGTCTCGCACCAAAGGGGGCGTGCTGTTGATGGTGACTGACAGCACGCCCCCTTTGGTGGGCGTGCCGGGGGCATGGCTGCCAGATGGAGGCATTCCCATGGGAACGCCTACCGTCTGAGTCCGGCCCCACTGACATCAGTAGTGATGTCAGTGGGAGTGATTTTGGCTCTGATAGAGCCAAAATCACTCCAGGGCTTGCGGCAGCGAGACCCTACCGCAGGATCTCGTCGCAAGCCTGATGGTCGCGATGGTCTTGACCATCGCGACCATCATCATGGGCGCTCGCATAAGCTGTGGGTGGTAACCCACAGCTATGCAAGCATCCAAGAGGCCGTTCCATTTTTAGGGAGGAGAGCCCTGATTCAGAGCCCATAGTTACTAAAAATAAATGTGAAAAAAATATCGGAGAAAGCCCTGTGATAATAACGCCACCTGGAGGTGGCATTATCCAGGGTCTCCCCCGGTTACCGGACTCCTGGCCTGCTCTAACGGGGAGAGCAGAGCCGGGAGTCGGTCCCTGTAATAAGCTGTGTGGTCTAAACAGACCGCAAGCTGATTACTGTAAAAAAAAGAAAAAAAAAATAGTGAAAAAAAAATTCACTTACCTGACTCCAGGGACCAGTGATCAGGCCTCCGGTGATGACTCTGCTCCGGTCAGCTGGTCTCCCACAGTGCACTGCTGCCCGGTCATCAGGTGATCGGGCCCCAGTGCAGTATGGGAGATCATCTGACCGGAGGAATGGAGAACATCACCGGATGCCTGGATCATGCAGGTAAGGGAGAGGGGGGTCGCGGGGGGGGAGAGAGGGTTGCGGGGGGTCCGCGATTGCGGGGGCGGGGCTTAGCACCAGGGGGCAGGGCTTAGCGCCGGAGGGGGGGGTAGCAGCGGCGACGGTTGGCGCATGCGCGGGCACTTAATCACGGTATTTTTTGCGAAAATATCATGATAAGGCTCCGAAGGGGTTTTGCAGGGACAGTGCTTTATCACTAAATCCCTGTAATATTGCCTGAATTCGCAATGCAAATTCAGTCATTAATATCACACCACAATCTGCATTACAAATGCGTATTGTAGTAAATAGAGCCCATGGTGTTTTCCCTGCTTCTGTGTAATACAAGAGCGGGAGCTAGTAAGGTAACATGTGGTAACTACAGTGACACGTGGTGAGAGTTATTAGTGTGGTTAAGGAGATACAGCTGACTGTGGTGATTAGGAGGTAAGGTGGGCTATTTATGGGACAGAAAAACATGTATGCTATAACTATGTGTGACAAGCATGCTGCTGGATGTGTGCTGCTGTTGGGTATATGATGCATAATATGCTGCAATCTTGACAAAGGTCTTACGGGACTGAAACGTTGATGACGATACTATGATGCTGCTTGGATTGTCTCTATATGATTAAATGAAAAAGCGTTACTACTTTGGCGAGTGCCCTCTGTATTTTCCTATACTGGGAAATATTCTGGATATATATATCTATATATATGTATATATATATATATATATATATTTATTTACCATACAGGATATGCAGTAGTATTCTGCAGCATGCTTGGTGTGATATTCACCATAACGTCATACCAGCTGCTAACTACTAACATGTTAATGCCAGGCAGAATGTTTACTAATTTATTTATTTTTTGGTAATTGCTATTTTCCTTTGCACTTTTGAACATTTTTATAATTGGTGAGATCAGCAGATAGAAGGGAAGTGACATTATATAAAATGCACGGTCCTTTTTTAGTCATTTTATATAGCAAGCGCAACTATGGCATAGTAGTACACAGCAAAGGTTCCCAAACTTTTTTGAACCACGGCGCCCTAGAGTAACAGCATTATTTTCATGGCACCCCTAAGTCAAAAGTTTCTTATTCAGAAATTCTGAAAAAACATGTAGTAAAGTGAAGTAAATTGTGTTTACCTGTCATCCTTAGGGTCAGTTATGTGGTGGTGGACAGGTTTGCGCTTGTGTTTGTCCACATATTTACATTACATTGACCATAAATACTTGATTTGGTGCTGGACCACCAACCAGAGGCACCCCAGGGTGCCGCGGCGCACGGTTTGGGAACCACTGGAATACAGCATTGTGGGCTTGATTCTGAGTGAGAATGGTGTATGCAGTGGAGCAATGTCTTTCATCTGAGTTGCACTGCATAAACATCCTGATGGTGTTCGTACAGAGTCGCAGTACTAATTCAGATCATACTTACCTACATTGCTGGGCAGCTTTCCGGGAGCAGCAGGAGGGAACCTGCTGCTCTCCTCTTCGGGGGCGGGGCCAGATGATAGACGACATTAGGCCCTGCCCCCTTTACAGAAAACCCCCGTGATTCGCGGGTCCGTGAGGAGGGGGCGTGGCTAAATGACGCAATTTGCCTAATTTAGCCCCGCCCCTTCCCGACGGACCCGATAATTTCAGGTAATATCTCCCCATCCTGCCCACTTCACTAGGAAGTGGGCGGGATGCGGGAGATATGCCTACTCTTCCGGGATCGCGGGGGGTTACCCGAAAAATCGGGAGCCTCCCGCGATTCCTGGGAGAGTAGGCATGTATGATTCAGATGCACACACAAAGAAGTAAATTAGAAATGTGTTGGGCATTCCTGGGCAGTTACAGGTTTTTGGCTAATTACTGTAGATGCAGATGTAGTGCAGTATGGCCATGTTACTCTAGAGTCGTGGGTGTGTCGCTGAAAGTGGCTGTGTACAGAGACTTTGAATTGCTCACATTTTGCCATACTCAAACAGATGATCTGAACTTAGCATATGGCTGGTGAAAGTTTCAATGGTGTGACCAATGGTGGCATCTAAAGACACACAAAGCATGACTGCAGCATCTGTAGACACTAACGGGCCTATTCATCAAAAACTTAATTTTTACAAAAGCAGGTGAAAATGCACATTTTCACTTGCAATTGTAAAAATGAAGTTATCGGGCCATTCATCACAGAGGTAAAGCAGGAGATATCACAGCTATCTCCTACTTACCTTCCTCTTGCAGAATGGCCCGCTGTCCCCAAACACTAGTATGGGGACAGAATTCATCAAGCTCTGAAAATACAATATTTTTGGAGCTTGAGTGCTATTTTCAGGTGGGGAATGCTCCCGATACCCCTCTTTCCCTATGTGAAGGAGTCCTGGGTCACGAAGAGGAATCCTTTTGGATCCCTCTACTCCTATCCGGCTCCTTCCGCTGGACATAGGTGCATTTGTGTGCATGTGTGACCTGAGAGGAGCAGTGAAAAGATTCTGAGAGGAGCAGTGAAGCCACTGGTGGGAGACAGCTGATTTCTCATCAGCTGTCACCGTGCCGGAGCAATGATGAATTGCTCCAGAATCCATGATGAGTTAGAATGATAATTAACGGGGTCCGAAAACAATAATTAACATCATGAATAGGCCCCTAATAGTGGTTGTCTCAGTCCTTGCACATTTGGACACATGGATGTACACAGGAAAGAACACTAGTGGCATTAGCATAAAGTCACAGAAGAAACTGCAGCAAAAGACACAAGGAAGGCTGCTACTGCGTCCGACTCAGAATCAGGCCCTATGAGGAGGGATCCCGACCCCACAATAGACCCCGCCCCCTCATCAGACCACGCTGCAATTATGGATTCTTCCATAAATTTCCCAGGCTGATTTTCTATCCCAATCTGGCCCTGCCTCCAACATGTGTAGTTGTAGTTCTTGTCTTAAATTTTAATTGGCCCCATCTAGTCGTCGGCACAGAAGTAGTGCAATTGTGAACCTCAGAGGCCACCTTTGCTATGTTCTCAGGGTAATTACTGGAGGCAGCCATTTCATTTCTCATATGGTCAGCCAGACATCCATACACATGTGCTCCTCTTAGCCAGCAATCGATGATGAGCTTCTCATCCCTAAATTTGCCATCATAGATCTGCTCACAGGGAGTACTCTTGGATATGTGACTCATTAATGTCTGTGTTCATGTTTTTGCATCCTGCATGTTTGCATTGCAGTAACTTATCTGTACATCTAGTAATTGTATTCCATCATTTATTTTCACAGTATTGCCAATTTCCTCTATTGTATAATAAAAATATCATTCTTCAGATCATCACATCTGACTGGGATTATTGAAAAGTGGAGGTGGTTATGCTGTGTCCCTTGAATTTGTCAAAGAGACATAGGGCCTGATTCAGCAAGGTACGCAGTTGCTTATATGCTTGCAATCGGCTGATTCTTGTTTACTGTGCATGCATATGCACCGACCACTGCAATCAGGACTGCGATCACAACGGCTACGTATACACATCGCAGAGTGATTGATAGGAAGAGCTGTTTGTGGGTGGTGACTGGGGATGGTAGGGCGAACGCAGGCTTGCCAATGCGTTTCAACTAGGGGTGTGCACTGGCCACTTTTCGTGTTTTGGTTTTGGATCTGGATCTTTCTTCGTGTTTTGGATCTGGATTGGTTTTGCCAAAACCACCCTTCCGTGTTTTGGGTTCTGGGTTTTGTGTTTTGGATCTGTATTTTTTTGAAAAAAAGCATAAAAACAGCTAAAATCACAGAATTTGTAGGTTTTTCTGCTCCTATGCTATTATTAACCTCAATAACCTTAATTTCCACTCATTTCCAGTCTATTCTGAACACCTCACACCTCACAATAGTGTTTTTATGTCCAAAAGGTTGCACCGAGGTAGCTGGATGACTATGCTAAGCGACACGAGTGGGCGGCACAAACACGTGACCCATCTAGGCGTGAAACTGCAGTGGCAGACAGGATGGCAGTTTGAAAAACTAGGCCCCAAACTGTACATAATGCAAAGAAAAAAAAGAGGTGCAAGATGGAATTGTCCTTGGGACCTCCCACCCACCCTTATGTTGTATAAACAGGACATGCACACTTTAACAAACCAATCATTTCAGCGCCAGGGTCTGCCACACAACTGTGGCTGAAATGATTGGTTCGTTTGGGCCCCCACAAAACAAGCTGGCAATTAATGTGTCCCTGCACAAACTGGCTCTACGGAGGCAAGATGTCATACTCATCCTCCTCATCCACCGATTCCTCACCTTCTTCAGTGTGTACATCCTCGTCCTCACAGAGTATTAATTCGTCCCTGCTGGAACCACAGGTCCCTCTGTACGTTCTGGAGGCTGGTCTCCCTGGAAGAGTTGATAATTCATTTTATGAACATCATCTTCTCCACATTTTGTGGAAGCAACCTCCTACACCTTTCGCTGACAAGGTTCCCGGCTGCACTAAACACTCTTTCGGAGTACACACTGGAGGGGGGGCAACTCAGGTAAAATAGAGCCAGTTTGTACAGGGACCTCCAAATTGCTTCTTTTTCCTGCCAGTACAGGTACGGACTGTCTGACATGCCTACTTGGATGCCGTCACCGATGTAATCCTTTAACAGACAGACGCACGCTTGTGGCTGCTGCTTTGAGGATTCAAGTGCAGCTACATCGCACACAAGTCACAAACACATTAAAAAAATAGTTTTTTATTTTTTGGAGCACTTTGAGAGTTACACCACCCTTTAACAGACAGACGCACGCTTGTCGCTGCTGCTTTAAGGATGCAGGTGCGGCTACAGCCCACACATTTCACAAAGACCGAAAAAAAAAGAACAATATTTTAATTGTTTGTGTAGCACACTTTGAGGGTGTCACCACCCTTTAACAGACAGACGCACACTTGTCGCTGCTGCTTTAAGGATGCAGGTGCGGCTACAGCCCACACATTTCACAAAGACAGAAAAAAAAAGAACAATATTTTAATTGTTTGTGTAGCACACTTTGAGGGTGTCACCACCCTTTAACAGACAGATGCACGCTTGTCGCTGCTGCTTTGAGGATGCTGGTGGAATCTAGACGGGATTTGGAACCGAGGACACACTACCTCCATCAATTGTCTAAATCCCACTGCACTAATGGCGGATACCGGACGCACGTCTAACACCAACATAGCAGTCAAGGCCTCAGTTATACGTTTTGCTTCAGGATGACTGCTGTCGTACTTCATCCTCATCGCTAGGGACTGTTGGGGGGTCAATTGTTTAGTAAAAGTAGTGATGTTCCTACTTCCTCTCTGGGATGATGAACAACTCCCAGCAGCAGCAACAGCACTAGGAGGAAGTGGTTCTTGATCTTTCCCTATTTTATTTTTATCGGAGAAAGTTTGGTCCTCCATTTATGTTATATTGATATATACGTGCGGCTAAAGCGCACACAAACACAGAAAATATTTTTTTATTTTTGCTGGAGAGTAGTGCACTTTGTGGGTTACACCACCCTTTAAGAAATGAGCCAGCCGGCTCTTTACTTTTGGGACACAGGCGCACGCTTGGCGCTGCTCCTTTGTTGATGCACGTGCAGCCACAGTGCACACAAGTCACAAACACAGAAAATATATATTTTTTTGTTTTGGAGTGTACTTTGGGGGTTACAGAACCCTTTAATGGTCAAGCCAGCCGGCCCTTTACTTATGACACAGGCGCACGCTTGGCACTACTTTGTTGATGCACGTGCGGCTACTGTGCACACAATTCACAAACACAGAAAATAAATTTTTTTTTGGTTTGGACTGGAGTGTACTTTCGGGGGTTACAGCATCCTTTAATGGTCAAGCCAGCCGGCCCTTTACTTATGACACAGGCGCACGCTTGGCACTACTTTGTTGATGCACGTGCGGCTACTGCGCACACAATTCACAAACACAGAAAATAATTATTTTTTTGGTTTGGACTGGAGTGTACTTTGGGGGTTACAGCACCCTTTAACGGTCAAGCCAGCCGGCCCTTTACTTATGACACAGGCGCACGCTTGGCACTACTTTGTTGATGCACGTGCGGCTACTGCGCACACAATTCACAAACACAGAAAATAATTTTTTTTTTGGTTTGGACTGGAGTGTACTTTCGGGGGTTACAGCACCCTTAACGGTCAAGCCAGCCGGCCCTTTACTTATGACACAGGCGCACGCTTGGCACCACTTTGTTGATGCACGTGCGGCTACTGCGCACACAATTCACAAACACAGAAAATATATTATTTTTTTAGCACTTGGGGGGAGCACCCCTGATGGACAGAGCACCCCCTGGACAACACTACAGCACCCCTTTAGGACTGGGACACTGCACAGGACTTTGGAGTGGACACAGCCCCTATGGAGAACTGACTGCACAACACAGTCCAGCCAGCCCCTATGGACTTTGAAGTAGTGGACACAGCCCCTATTAACAACAGCAGCACAGCACAACACAGCCAGCCCCTATGGACTTTGAAGTAGTGGACAACAGCAGCACTACACTACACTACACTACACTACACAGCCCTAACTCCCACCCTCCCTCTTCACTGTCCACAGCCGAGTGAGAAAATGGCGCCGACGCGGGTACCTTATATAGGATCCAAAACCCGCGAGACTCGGAAGGCGGGATGATGACGTTTTGCCTCGATTTCAGATCCGAGTCAGGCGGGAAAAGTCGAGCCTGACTCGGAACGGACTCGGATCGGGGGGGCTCGGGGGGGTTCGGATTTCTGAAATCCGAACCCGCTCACCCCTAGTTTCAACGCGATTTCAGGGGCATGCATAAATTATCCACTGTGATACCCCACACAGCCTGAAGCCTCATTGGACCTGATTCAGACCCGGACGCAAGTGGCCGTTCGTACGTTCGGCGTACGTGCCGAAATATGTTAATTTAAGTGCTCGCACGTAATTTCGAACGCAGCTAAACTTCCTCCCCAAAGTCTACCGACCCCTCCTCTAGCTAACGAGTGAGCCAAATAGCGAGCATACATCCCCAATGTGGCTTGCAGGGAACGCACGCACAAGTACAAACCGGAAGTGGGCCTGTCAGATTCCGATTACCTGCTTGTTCATTCTGCCTACCTCCTTCAATCGTATCATGCCAATCAATATATCAATTAGCTTAATTGTGTTTTTTTTGTTTTGTTTTGTTTTTCAATAAACTTTACTCTTGTCCGTGTTTTTGTTTACCCGCAGAATACGTACGGTTTAAACAATGCTTTTCTTTTGCCAAAATACATGTTTGAGCCAATTATCCATTTGTTTTCCGTGTTTTTACCCACGCATATTTTACTGGGTTCATTTCTTTATTTAAATTAGCTTACGCATGTCACTGCATCAAGCCTATCATAACTCACAATAGATTTTTTGGCCTGTGGAACACATGACTCATACACTAACCAATAGAATGGTTCCTGTTAATTTCCCAACTACATTAGCCAATCAAAATTATTAAAACTGTTTTATTAAAAATACACCATTGCCATCATGAGTGCCTCTGCATTCACCAAGCGAGAGCTTCTGGTTCTTACAGAGGTGATGGACAGGCGTATCACCAGCCAGCCTCCCCCCATCAGCAATCAGGAAAAGCGTGCCGCCTATGCGGAGGTTCGCGGCCGCCTGCGTTCCTTCGGCTCACGCCGACAGATCGGCCAGCTGGAGCGCAGGTGGTCCGACCTTCAACGGCGGACGTCCCGCTTGCTGGCATGTTTTCGCCAGCGGATAGCGGAAAGTAAGTTATGTTTTGTTTGTTTTTCCTGTTTATCTTTGTGGCCCTATCTGCGTGTGCATGTTTTCTTGTTTGGCCTGTTTCTTTTTTTCACTCATATCTGCGTGTGCATGTTTTTCTTGTTTGGCCTGTTTCTTTTTTTCACTCATATCTGAGTGTGCATATTTTCTTGTTTGGCCTGTTTCTTTTTTTCACTCATATCTGCTTGTGCATGTTTTCTTGTTTGGCCTGTTTCTTTTTTTCACTCATATCTGCGTGTGCATGTTTTCTTGTTTGGCCTGTTTCTTTTTTTCACTCATATCTGCGTGTGCATGTTTTCTTGTTTGGCCTGTTTCTTTTTTTCACTCATATCTGCGTGTGCATGTTCTCTTGTTTGGCCTGTTCTTTTTTTCACTCACATCTGCGTGTGCATGTTTTCTTGTTTGGCCTGTTTCTTTTTTTCACTCATATATGCGTGTGCATGTTTTCTTGTTTGGCCTGTTTCTTTTTTTCAATCAATACTGCGTGTGCATGTTTTCCTTTTTGTTTGTTAAACAATTATCGTTTAGCAAGGTGATGTTAAACGACCACAACATTTTGTTTACCCATCACTTAGGGGCCGAGCAAAGACTACGGCGTCATCGCCGGCTAAGACGTCGCCCTTGTCCCCTCTCCCCAACCCCCAGCCAAACCTCCTCTCCCCCAAATTCCCAAAATTCCCCCTCCACCCCAGCCTGCCCAGACCCTGTCGCCCATCCCTCTTGGCGATTTCCCCTCCATCCCAATTCCCCCTCCCCTCAACCCACCCCTCTCTTGACCACCCCATCACCCGAGTCCGTCATAACCCCCCCCCACCTCCATGGGAAATTTGACCACCTCCGAGGAGGACGATGGAGTAGTTTCGGGGCCAGCCATCATTCATAACGGTATGTTTCCCTTTTATCCTTTTTTTAAAGGAAAATGTGTTGATGTAATCCTTTGTCTGTGCCTTTTCCTTTTTTTATTATTTATAAAGGTTGGTTATATATCTGTTTGTATTTACATTTCACAGCTGATTTCCCCATACACATATCCCACATGTCAAAACAGTCAAACTTGTATCTCTTGTTTACGGTTGCTAGATTTTTAAGGTTTTTTTATTTTTTATTTTTTTATTGTTCAAGGTTTTTTTTTAAAGGTGGTTTTTTTCAACACTATTGTCACTTTTTGCTAAGTCTATTTTGCTTGAGTAGTTTTTTAGATTCATAAATTATGGATTCATTTTAGTAAGCACCACAATTTTATAACCCACAGAGGACCAGAGGCGTTTGGCGGACCTAGCCGGGTGTGTCCAACTGATGCGGGGGCACGTGATCGGCCTGCTGGTGGTCCTGGATAGGATGGCAGGTATCCTGCATCCCTAATTTTTTTTGTTTTGTTTCCACAGAATTATTTTTCAAAAATAAAAAGTTAAATTTTGAATACAGTCTCATTCCTTGTCTGAAAATCTTAGATTGTTTAAACTTACATAAGTAGACTATTGCAGCAAGTATTTGAAACTAATGTAACTAAGATTGTGTTATGCTTTTTTTTTAAAGCAGGCACATGAAACACCTAACACTAACAATAGGTTTGGAGAGTTACCAGATATTTATTTGGTTTTTTTTTTAATTTACATGTAAAAATTTTTGGGTAAACCTGCTTAGGCCGAGATTCAAAAACATACTGATTCTACATAATATCTTTTGGTGTTGGTTTTTACCCACAAAGCAATGTAAAAAAGTGAGCAAATTGACACATTACAGGATTAGCCATTAAGCAACTTTTCCTTGGGTGAACCTGCTTACACTTGCTTGTAATGTCGAAAAGAATTGTTTTGTTTCAAATAACCAAAAATTTATTCACCAAAAAACAAAAACACAAAGTGTTGGGTCACAAACAATACACACAGTGATAACAAACTGAAAAAAACAGCAAACACCATAATAAAAATTAAGCTAAACATCAAGAACTGATTGACGAATGAGCATGCCAACATGATTCCACAAATGTTGCGTTTCAAAATTGGGTCCATAATATATATCCAATGTGGCCCCATGAAGTCATTTTTTGGGAGCAGGAAGTAGTCATCGCTTCATTCCAAAATATTATGAAATAAAAAACAAGATGGGAAAAAAATAGCAATTAATTTGATTGAAATATAATTTCCATTCAACATTGTGTCAAATAACTTATTTTGTGCCAATAATTACCTAAAGAATCTGGCCACCACATCATCGCGTATGGCCCCCCCACATACTGACCTCCGACCAATCTCGGGGGGGCCATCCTCAGGCAAGGCATCCTCTGGCTGCATTGGGACACCACTCCTTATGGCGATGTTGTGAAATATCCCACACAGGACCACAATTTTCGAAACCATATCCGGCAAATACATGAGCTCGCCACCAGAGCAGTGGAGGCATCTGAATCGGCCTTTTAAAAGGCCAATACAGCGCTCCACCACTTGCCTGGTGGCTGTAAGTGCGGAATTAAAATCACTTTGTGGGCCTGGTGTGGGAGCCAAATAAGGAGTGAGCAGCCAGGGCGTGCAAGGGTAGCCACTGTCTCCTGTGAAAAAGAAGTGACAACATCAGGATCACTGTGTATCAAGCTTTGCATTGGTATCTACTAAAGGTCTCCACTTACCCAGAAGCCACGCATCACCAGCTTGTAGGTTGTTTAATTTTTGCCATATCCCTGATTGCCGGATGACGAATGAGTCATGTGCACTCCCGGGTAATTTTGCATTCAGGGACAGGATCTGGAGGGAGGCATCACATACCACCATTACATTCAGTGAGTGATAATGTTTTTGGTTCCTAAAAATGGCCTCCAGCCGTGCTGGAGGCTGAAGTGGTATGTGAGTACCATACACAACCCCTATGATGTGTGGAAAGCCAGCTATTTGGTAAAAATTGGCCTTGGCCACACTAAGGGAACCCATATCCAAAGGCATTTTAATAAAATGATGGAGGTGCTTGAAAAGGGCCTCCATCACTGCCCTCAGGATCCTGGAAAAGGAGGATTGGGAGATTCCCGCAACTATTCCCACCGTGGTTTGAAAGGATCCTGAGGCACAGAAATGTAACACCGCCATAAATTGCGTAAGGGGTGGTATTGCTGTAGGACTGTCAATTTGCCACTCCAGATCACTCTCTATTAATGAGAGAGTGTCTATGATGATTTGGGGTGGAAGACGGTAGCGCCTTAACACCTCATCATTGGGCATTCCAAAAAGGGTGACACGTGTTCTATATATCTGGGGTCTTGCACGCCTACGATGCCTATGCCTGGGACGAGATTGAGGTTGGTCGGCTTCCGGGAGCATGGCCACAACAATCCGACCAAGATCAACCTGAAATGGAAAAATTTGAAGTTAAGGTTTGTTTCCCCCAAAAAAGACAGAAAAATACTTATCTTTACGATACAATCCAAAGATGCTTACATGCCAGGGTATTGTCATGATTTCCCAAACCTAAAATTCAAAAGACCATAACAAGGACAAAATTTGGGTTGCCCATTTTGTAAGCTTAATTTTCTATATGTCCAAAAAAAAGGGGATAAACACATATTTCTACAAAGAGCAAACCGACATTGCGCCGACTTTCACATTTTGGGCCCCAAACAACAACCCAGATTGTGAACGGTAAATATCTCGCAATTTAACTACAGAAATCAAGCCGCCAAAAATGCGCTAATTAGTTCGCAATTTAACTAGAGAAATCAAGCCGCCAAAAATGCGCTAATTAGTTTGCAATTTAACTAGAGAAATCAAGCCGCCAAAAAATGCGCTAAGTTCGCAATTTAACTAGAGAAATCAAGCCGCCAAAAATGCGCTAATTAGTTCACAATTTAACTAGAGAAATCAAGCCGCCAAAAATGCGCTAATTAATTCGCAATTTAACTAGAGAAATCAAGCCGCCAAAAATGCGCTAATTAGTTCGCAATTTAACTAGAGAAATCAAGCTGCCAAAAATGCGCTAATTAGTTCGCAATTTAACTAGAAAAATTAAAAAACTTACAAAAAAAATACACCACAACTAAAAGAACCACAGAAAAAAATGCGAACGGAAAGTTAAACCCAAAAAAAACCGCAGAGAACAAATCATTAAACACCGCCAAATACAACTCCCGCCAACAATCCACTCCGACCAACGTAACCTCCAACAAACAACACCCGCCACCTAGACTCGAGTCGGCCCAAGCCATAAATAGTGTTTCTTTTTCCGCTCAAATTAAGGACGGATCATAGGAACGCACAATCAATGATGCGGCTGAATAATAAGGACGCATGTATAAATACGTTACGACCAAAAAAAAAAGGTCTGGTGTATTTCTTGTTTGGACCAGAAAAATGTCTACAGACCAGCCAAACAATGGCCAAGAGGTGGCCGGTAAGTATTTCTGGCATTTCTAATCAAGGATTATTTTGAGCCAGAATATAGTGAAAGTTGGCCAGCTAAAATTTAACAATTTTATTGTAAATAGGTGTTGAGGATGACATGGAAGAGGCTGCTGGGCCCAGTATTCCGGCCAAAGCTGGGAAAAAGAAAAGGCAGCAACAGTTCACAAGAAAGGAGATGGAGGTTTTGGTTCAGAAGTGTGTGGACATCCTGCCACAGGCAGACAGGAATATGGGCGTAAGCCAGAAGTGGAGAATGTGGGAGGAGATAGCCAGTGCTGTCAATAGGGTGGGTGATTATGTCCGTCTAGCCCGGGATGTCAAATGGCGGTAAGTAAAAACTTGACCACCCAAAAAAAACAGGGTCAAATAATGCAGGAATAATGCCTACTTTTTCACCCACAGATGGCAAGACTTCAGATATCGCCTGAAGCAAAAAATGGCTGACAGGGCTAGGCATGCAAGGGGGACAGGTGGGGTTCCCACCCCTGTGTCATTGGAGTTTAATGATTTGGAAGAGCTGGCACAGGGGTGTCTGCAGGATGTGGAGGTGTTTGGCGTGTCCAACATGGATACGGACATGCCATACTTTGCGGCTCCTCATGTTGTCCCAGGTAAATGTTGTGATGTCACCAACTCTGAAATGTTATTGTGACAATATGTAGATTGTAATGTTCCTCTTTTCTCTTTTTTCTCACAGAGACACAGGCGGATGAGTCTGCTCCAGAGGGGAGCCTTGGCCGCAGAATTTCTGCTGGCTCTGCAGGGGAGGAACCAGTACATCCGGCTGAGGACCCTGCAGAAGCCAGTCCTGGGCAATCCCCCTCGCTGGCAGTGGCACTCCTCACAGAACTTAAATCGGATTCCCATATGGAGATTCTGCAGAGGATGGACGCCAGTCTGCTACGGGTGGCTGAGGCCCTGGAGCAAAATGCTGCGGCCAACGTGACCATTGGTCAGGCCCTGGCTGAAAATACCAGGGCCAACATCAGAATCACCAATGCCCTGGAGCAGCTCGTTCGCCAGCACATCGTGGAGCTGACCTCCCTTCCTTCCGGAACATCAGGATCCTCCACCTCTGGCACAACAACAGCCATTCCTCCAAATGTGCCTAGCCCTGTGCCTAGTCCAGAGGCCACAACATCTGCCTCTGGACAGGCCAGCCAGAGGACATCCTGGACCCGGTCTGGCGCCCACCCTACTCCAGCCAAACGGGGAAAGAAACGATGACAGCACTGGCTACTTTTCCCACACTCCTTCTGTGCTTGCCCCATATCCCTTTCTGGCCAAAACTTCCCTCTCCTTTCTTGTGAATTTTTATTTTTATTTTTGTATTTTTTGCTCCAAATTTTTCATTTATAAAAGACAAATGTACCAAAGATTAGTGGGTAACAATGACCCCAAACTTGTACGTGAAAATGCACATGAATTGTTTAAAAATGTGTTTTGACAATAAAACCTACAAATTGTTGTCAACTGTATTGTGACATTAATTGAAAATTGGCTTCTAGTTAATCCTGTACCACAAGGAAAAAACAAAATCTTAGCTTTGGATTTCCAAAAAATCAAGGGTTAAAAAAAAATGTTAATTTAAGGAACACTTTGGTAAAAAAAAAAGCCAAAAACTCAAGCCCAATGCAAAAGGTTACAATACACACAAACATGATGACAATATTGTTACAATATCAAAAAACACTAACAAAATTGTAAAATACATTTCTACAAAAAAACGCTAATTGATTGTGTGATCCTGAAATTAGCAGCCAAGATTTTCAGCTGCGTACGGTTTTGTGCTATCCCAAAGAAAAAAAAAAAAAAAAACATTACAAGCTGGTTTTCAATCCAAAGTTGATTGTTTTTCTGACAAGCCGTGATAAATCGATGAAACATCGAGAAGGCCCGGGCCAAAGGACAAGGCCATCACCATTGTGGTCGAGTAATCCAGACCCCAAGCTGTGCGAGCAGTTTGAACGGAAAGAGGATCAGCCAGTGACGTATGACTTTGTACCAACACATTTGACGTTCACATGAGCTAATTTATGTACGCCCCAAAAACGCCTCGCCACGCCTGCGTTTTTCCATCTCCACCCCCGTCAATGCCCAAAAACGGCCTGTTCTGTCAATCACATTTGACATGTCACTTCCTGTTCGCAATTTGCCGAACGAGTGACAAAAAGCTCGCAATCTGCCGTACGCACATGCGCAGTGTTACACCGACGCATGCGCGGTTTCTCAACATCGGAATGAACGAGCGTACTGCTGTTAACGAGCGGCTCTGAATGAGGCCCATAGTGTGCACTGAAGTAAGCAATTCCTGAGTGAGGTCTGACCAGTGGAGTAACTACCGTGGGTGCAGGGGGTGCGGCTGCTATGGGGCCCGGGTTGCTTCCAGGGCCCACCGTTCCCCCTGCACCCAGTAGTCACGTTTAAACCGCAAAATTGCGTCAATGTCTGCGCGTGCCCAGTGGTCGGATTTTAATCACAATGGAATGTGTGCCCCATGTCCAGTGGAGCCAAGCCATACATTAAGTTGCGCTATTTTATGGTGCATACCCAGTTGTCTGTATTGCCAACAGTACTGTTGAATTTTCACACTAGTGCCATTCTGCACTGTCCGATGGAAATGCAACAGAATACAATACTGTACCGACTGCAGTAATACAGCCAACTGCGCATGCTCAGTGATAGCATAGCGCTACATGGCGTATGGCTTGGCGCCACAGATCCCATTGTAACCCCCTCCATTTCTAATCCATCGCAACCACCGTAGCGCCAACCGTGTAATACAGAGAGCTCTCTCCTACAGATCCCACTACTACCGTACTTAGTGTGCAAGGTTGGAGCAGCATCACCAATGTCATCAGTTTGGGATGCAACGCTATTTTGCGCATCAAACGCACAGTCAGCTTTGAACACAGAGCGCTCTCTCACAGACGGAAAGCACTCTCAGACACAGTCCAAGGGAAGTAGCCATAGTGCGCGAGGCTGAGACCGCATATGCGTTGTCGCATGTTTGCGTTTTGCGGTTTCTGGGCGCACAGTTTGTGATGCAGAGGCCTGTCTCACATTCTAGACAGTAGTTTCACTAACAGTTCCTGCAGTTATGAAATCACTATTCTGTGGTGCTAAATTGTAGGGCACCGTCACTTTTGAATATTCAGTACAAGCACATTCATAGCGGCACACTAGTTGTCCTAGCAGACGGGGGATGGTGTCTTTGGCAATGGTGACAATTCGTAGCATTTTTCAGGACACTAGGGCAGAGCTGACTGCTTACAGTAAATGGATTAACAAAGCTTCCTTTATTATGGTAATGTGAGGCTCTTGGCTTGCTTTGGGGGAAGGGACCTGATGCACTGTGTATGACTCTCGGCCCACTGGGCATGCGCCAGAAATCCCATCGCAACCCTCCTACTGGGCATGCGCCCGCCAGAGATGGAAATGCAACAGAATACAATACTGTACCGACTGCAGTAATACAGCCAACTGCGCATGCTCAGTGATAGCATAGCGCTACATGGCGTATGGCTTGGCGCCACAGATCCCATTGTAACCCCCTCCATTTCTAATCCATCGCAGCCACCGTAGCGCCAACCGTGTAATACAGAGAGCTCTCTCTCCTATAGATCCCACTACTACCGTACTTAGTGTGCAAGGTTGGAGCAACATCACCAATGTGGGATGCAACGCTATTTTGCGCATCAAACGCAGTCAGCTTTGAACACAGAGCGCTCTCTCACAGACGGAAAGCACTCTCAGACACAGTCCAAGGGACGGAGCCATAGTGCGCGAGGCTGAGACCGCATATACGTTGTCGCATGTTTGCGTTTTGCGGTTTCTGGGCGCACTGTTTGTGATGCAGAGGCCTGTCTCACATTCTAGACAGTAGTTTCACTAACAGTTCCTGCAGTTATGAAATCACTATTCTGTGGTGCTAAATTGTAGGGCACCGTCACTTTTGAATATTCAGTACAGGCACATTCATAGCGGCACACTAGTTGTCCTAGCAGACGGGGGATGGTGTCTTTGGCAATGGTGACAATTCGTAGCATTTTTCAGGACACTAGGGCAGAGCTGACTGCTTACAGTAAATGGATTAACAAAGCTTCCTTTATTATGGTAATGTGAGGCTCTTGGCTTGCTTTGGGGGAAGGGACCTGATGCACTGTGTATGACTCTCGACCCACTGGGCATGCGCCAGAAATCCCATCGCAACCCTCCTACTGGGCATGCGCCCGCCAGAGATGGAAATGCAACTGAATACAATACTGTGCCGACTGCAGTAATACAGCCAACTGCGCATGCTCAGTGATAGCATAGCGCTACATGGCGTATGGCTTGGCGCCACAGATCCCATTGTAACCCCCTCCATTTCTAATCCATCGCAGCCACCGTAGCGCCAACCGTGTAATACAGAGAGCTCTCTCTCCTACAGATCCCCTTACTACCGTACTTAGTGTGCAAGGTTGGAGCAGCATCACCAATGTCATCAGTTTGGGATGCAATGCTATTTGGCGCATCAAACGCACAGTCAGCTTTGAACACAGAGCGCTCTCTCACAGACGGAAAGCACTCTTAGACACAGTCCAAGGGACGTAGCCATAGTGCGCAAGGAATGAGACCGCATATGCGTTGTCGCATGTTTGCTTTTTGCAGTTTCTGGGCGCACAGTTTGTGATGCAGAGGCCTGTCTCACATTCTAGACAGTAGTTTCACTAACAGTTCCTGCAGTTATGAAATCACTATTCTGTGGTGCTAAATTGTAGGGCACCGTCACTTTTGAATATTCAGTACAGGCACACTCATAGCGGCACACTAGTTGTCCTAGCTGACGGTGGATGGTGTCTTTCCCAATGGTGACAATTCGTAGCATTTTTCAGGACACTAGGGCAGAGCTGACTGCTTACAGTAAATGGATTAACAAAGCTTCCTTTATTATGGTAATGTGAGGCTCTTGGCTTGCTTTGGGGGAAGGGACCTGATGCACTGTGTATGACTCTCGGCCCACTGGGCATGCGCCAGAAATCCCATCGCAACCCTCCTACTGGGCATGCGCCCGCCAGAGATGGAAATGCAACTGAATACAATACTGTGCCGACTGCAGTAATACAGCCAACTGCACATGCTCAGTGATAGCATAGCGCTACATGGCGTATGGCTTGGCGCCACAGATCCCATTGTAACCCCCTCCATTTCTAATCCATCGCAGCCACCGTAGCACCAACCGTGTAATACAGAGAGCTCTCTCTCCTACAGATCCCACTACTACCGTACTTAGTGTGCAAGGTTGGAGCAGCATCACCAATGTCATCAGTTTGGGATGCAACGCTATTTTGTACCCGCATATGCGTTGTCGCATGTTTGCGTTTTGCGGTTTCTGGGCGCACCATAGCCACAGTATGAAATCACTATTCAGTGAAATACAGTTCAGTACAGAGCCCTCTCTGGGCACTACAGTGTCCAGAGCAGACAGTGACAAAAAAAAATATACAGTACGGTACAGTATATTCTTTTCCAGGGATCGAACCCCGGACCATAATTCTACCAAAGTGATCACCTAACCACTAGCCCACAAGACAGCTACAGTGAACCACAGAGAGTGGCCTCATCCTTGTGCACTCCTCCCGCTGCTGTTTTTTAATTAAAAAAAAAAAAAAAAAAAATGGTCATATTGTAATGCAGTGAAAGCTGTGCGTGCATCTAATTATTCTACAGTATCGGTTATACCGTGACAACAACTCCGGCAACTTCTCTACTATTCAGTTACTGCACCGTACCGTATGTACAATACAGTATGTGCAGTGATTTGTACAGTATATTATGCGACATTAAAAATACAGTATGGGTTGTGCGTTCATGCAAATGCTGTGAATATGATAGACATTCAGTACAGTGGAGCACTCGCCACCCAGCGGTTAAGCACTATATTACATGCAATTACAAAAGTGGAGCACTCGCCACCAAGCGGTTAAGCACTGTATTACATGCCGTACCATATCCTTCGTTGAAGAATACCACGGTATTCCACAAGTCCATGGCGCGACTCAGAGGCCTGCACGCCACGCCACAAGTCCGTGGCGCGACTCACGCCACGCCATGAGCAACAAAATAGCTGGGCAGATCTGCAGATCTACTGCTCCTGCAGACCACGCTGCAAGAGCCATCTCTTCCAGTCTCCTTAAAGACACCTCATGGCTCTTAAGACCTGAGTTGCCGTACAAGGCAAATTGGAACAATCCTGAAAGTGACTCATTTGAGATAGCAGACGCAGATTCAGATGTCAAAATCTGTCACAAGTGACTACAAACCACATTTAGACTGTCAACTTGGGCCTTACAGATTCCAAAGATTCTCAACTTGGAAATCACTTGTTAGAGCCTTTACCTGCCTAACCCACATAGCCCAGTTACTTAAATGCACTGCATCTGTAAGGGAATCAGTATGATTTTCCCGACGGCCGCATCCCAACAGGGGTGAAAATCTCGATCGTCCAAGGTAAGCATTTGCTAACCCTATTCTACCCCCTAACCCTCCCTTAGGGGTGCCTAACCCTAAAATCCCCCCAAGTGCCTAAACCTAACCCCCACATCCTCTATCCTAAACCTAAGTCCCCCGGTGTGGTGCCTAACCCTAACCTCCCCTCAGGGGGTGCCTAACCCCCCTTCCCCTAGCATAACCCTAACTTCCGGGGGGAGTGCCTAACCCTAAATCCCCCCCCAGGATTACTAAACCTAAACCTCCCCCCGTGGCTGTCTGCGCCCGGATTACCTTCGATCGGTAAGCCAGGTGTCTGGCTCCTGGTGTAGGTCTAATGACAGGCGTTGGGATGTCAACGCCTGTCATTAGACCCCTGCCGGGATTAGACAGTCGGGAAGCCGGTGGCCGGGATTACGTCCATCGGCTTCCCGACTGCTAACCTCTGTAAGTGTGAATGAATGTAAACGTTGGCATCACTGTCAAAATATTTACACAGCAGAATAAACACAATAATTTAAGAAGCTCATTATTTTTGTTTTGTAGCACCAAACCTATGCTAGAGAGATTGACTGCATTAGCACTGGAAATCCTATTCCCAGAGACAGCGCCTTGAGAAAGCTAGACCCATTTCTCATCAAAAATAATTTATTGAGGGCGCGGCCTGACTGTTTGCTGGCACGGACGTGCTTTGGAGGAGCTCCTGCAATATATGTTAGTAGGCAGCCTGTTTTGCTGGCTATTGGGAGCCTGCTACTCATCATCAACTCCCTGAAGGTGCCTGCTTCCCCCCCTGTTCACTTACCTGCAATCCCCTAGTCTCTTGGGGCTTCCGGCGCTCTCCGGCCTACCTCCCGCTCTGAAGCCGCGGCCTCGAGTTGGCGCCCTGACGGGGACCCGCGAGACCTGCCACCGCGGTTGCTGCCTCATCCCTGATCTGTCCGGTGGTGCCTGACGCCCTCACGTGAGGCCCTTGATCCCTCCTGAGTTCTCAGTGTCTGCCAGAGCCCTGCGGCCTACTCACCTTCCGAGAGCCGTGGGCTTGAGTCTGGAGCTCCGGTGGGGACCCGCATGACCTCACTGCCGCGGGCGCCGCTCGGCGCACCTGGACACCTCGTTCCTGCCTCCTGGATCCTGCTTCCCCCTGCTGTGCCGGACCTCTCTCTCCCCAGGGCTGCTGACCACCGGGTTTGATATAAACACCTTTGGGGAAGCCACAGGCGCTATCTCGGACCAGGGCCCCATACCCACAACGTATCTGCTTACAGCTTGCTCAGCTCCTAACACCCTGCTGTACAGTATACATGCCCTATCTATTTCAATATTACACTCCTGCTATTGGATGAATATCTCACCCCTCAACATCTCCCTAATAGCAGGGTAGTAGCATCCATTGCTGCCATGTTTTTTCAGTGATTTCCATCACTCATCCCTATGAGACCTCCACAGCCCATATTTACCTAATATTGCATTGAACGCAACCGATTCATCCTCTGCTGGGAAATCTCCGCTGACAACCAAGGTTGTCCCTTCTCCTAGCCCTGATGTCAACCTTGATCTTTCTGCTGATGCTCCGCTTACTGTCCGCACTCTCCATCAAATGCTTCAGGCATTCCGCACGGACCTTACCTCTGACTTTCAAGTGTCTATTAAACAACTCACCAGTGAAGTGACTGGTATTGGGGACCGTACGAACAACTTGGAGCCTAAGATGCAAGAACTAGTTTCCTCGCATAATGATCTTCTAACCTCTCATAACTCGGTCCTCACGGAGTTGACGGCTGTCAAAACAAACTGGCGGATTTGGAAGATAGATCCAGGAGGAACAACGTTAAAATCAGAGGCGGCCCGGAATCGGTATCAAATGCAGAACTCCAGGACTTTGCTTTGAACATCTTCCAGAAGTTATTGCCATCTGCAGAGGTTTGCGACTTGTTGATCGATCGCATCCACCGTCTACCTAAGCCACGCTCAGCTCCGGCAGGCTCTCCCAGAGATGTCTTCCTGCGACTTCACTTCTTCCATATCAAAGAAGAGATATTAAGGGCGGCACGTGATTTGGCAGATGTGGAAGTTCTTAATAATCTCCAGCCTCTCACGAAAGCGCTTCGGGATAACGACATCCAATATAGATGGGGTTTCCCAGTGAAGCTTCTGAAAAGATGGTTCAACATTTATTATCTCTTCACTGGAAGCTGGCGTCAAATTGTTAGCAGAATGGGAGATTCCTGTCTCGATTCCTACATCTTCACAAGCTCCTCCTCTCCAAACGGAGTGGTCTCTAGTGGGATGAAGCCGATTTATGCTGCCTTTTTGGAATTTTTCGAAGTCTCCTGGCCTTATATTGGATACATCTAGATTTGTTCAGCAACGGACTAATGAGAACCATTTCAATATTCTTCAGCTATTCGCCACAGCCAAGGTCCTTCTTTAGGAACAATGGCCCTGATTTAGACCCACTCGCAAGTGGGCGTACGTACGTTCGGCGTACGTAAAATAATATTTAAATTCAAGCACTCGCTCGTATTTTCGTACGCAGCTAAAAATCCGCCCCAAACTCAGACGACCCCTCCTCTAACTAACGAGCGTGCCAAATAGCGAGCGTACATCCCCGAAATGGCTTGAAGGGAATGCACGCACAAGTACAAACCGGAAGTGGGCCTGTCAGATTCCGATTACCTGCTCGTTTTTTCTGCCTACCTCCCTCAATCGTATCATGCCAATCAATGTATCAATTAGCTTAATTGTTTTTTTTTTTTCAACACAATGCAATAAACTTTAATCTTGTCCGTGTTTGTGTTTACTCGCAGAATACGTACGGCTGAAACCTTCGCTTTTATTGTTCAAAAGACATGTTAGCCCCAATTAAACAATTGTTCTATTTGTTTGTATCCCCACAAATTTTCTGTGGTTCATTTCTTTATTTAAATTTGCTTACGCATGTCACTGCATCAAGCCTATCATAACTCTCAAGAGATTTGTGGCCCTGTCGAACACATGACTCATACACTAACCAATAGAATTTGTCCTGTTAATTTCCCAAATACATTAGCCAATCAAATTTTTTTTTGGTGCTTTATTAAAAATTATTTTCTAAAAAAACACCATTGCCATCATGAGATCCGCCGCATTCACAAGGAGCGAACTGCTGGTGCTGACGGAGGTGATGGACAGGCGGATCACCAGTCAGCCTCCACCCATCTCAAATAGCCGAAGCGTTCCGCATATGCGGAGGTACGTCGCCGCCTGCGCTCCTTCGGCTCACGCCGACATATTGGCGAGCTGGAGCGCAGGTGGTCGGACCTTCACCGTCGTACGCCCCGCTTGCTGGCATGCTTTCGCATGCAGATCGAGGAAAGTAAGTTTTATGGACTGTGGTTTTCAAGTTTATCTTGTGGGCCCTAACTGCGTGTGCATGTTTTCATGTCTGTCCTATTTAGTCATTGTAGTCATATCTGCATATGCATGTTTTCATGACTGTCCTATTTAGTCATTGTAGTCATATCTGCATGTGCATGTTTTCATGTCTGTCCTATTTAGTCATTGTAGTCATATCTGCATGTGCATGTTTTCATTACTGTCCTATTTAGTCATTGTACATTTTTTATTTTTTTTATTTTGGATTCCTGTTGAAACTAACCACAATATTTTTATCATCTTTTAGGGGCACAGCAAAGACTACGGCGTCATCGCCAGACAAGACGCCAGTCCCGGCCCCTCTCTCCAACCCCCAATTCCTCAATTACCCCCTCCTCCCCAGACCCTGTGGCCGAGATTTCTGGTCTAATTCCCCTCCAGCCCAATTCCCCCTCTCCTCCATCCGCCCCTCCTCCAAATACCCCCTCCCAGGATTCTTCAAACACCCTGCCCCTAGGTTTGGGGAATGTAGCCACCTCCGAGGTGGTCCAGGGAGTGGCTTCTCGCTCTGGCGTTTTGCCGAACGGTATGTTTTTTTATTTTATTTTGGGCACCACAAACTGTTTGTATGTAATCATGTGTCGTCCCCATTTTTTTTGGCTTTCTGTCGCCTTAGGGTATTTTTGGGGGTTGTCTTTACCTGTTCCTGCTGATTTCAGCATACACATATCACACCTGTGTGCATTTTTTTAGGGCCCTTGTATTTTTGGCCTAGGACATTTTGGGGTGCTGGGTTTTATCCGTGTAATTTTTTTTTGGCCACAAGCTTTTAAGTTTTGGTTTGCTTGTTTTGTGTTTTTTTAGAATGTTGCTTCATTATTGATTTATTAATCCCCAAACTTTTGTCACCCACAGAGGAACAGAGGCGTCGGGCAGAAATCTGTCAGTGTGTGGCACGTATGCGGGAGCAAGTCACCGGGCTTCTGCAGGGCCTTGACCATCTGGCGGTCCTCCTTAGGAATTAGTTTTTTTTTTAGTTTTATTTTTCTAATTGTTTACAAATAAATCAGTTTTAATTCACGCTCTGTCTCATGCGTTTTTAGTAAATCCAAGATTCTTTACACTGACATAAGTAGACTCTTCAAGCAAGGATTGCCACAGAATCTCACTACAGATTGTGTGTTGTATTTTGAAGGCAAACAGGCACAAGAAACCCCTCCCAGTACCAATGTCATTTTCCTTTTTTGGGGTGGACAACATGATAGTTTACAACATTTTTCAGGTTCCTATTTGGTGGCCAATCTGCTTAGGACAATCTTACGAAGGCAACTGATTGTACAGGATTCCTTTGTGTGTTGGTTAGTACCCCGAAAACATATTACATTTTAGCTCCACTTGCTTCATTACTGGGTTACCCCTTAGGTTAAATTAACATTTGGGAGTTTGTTTACACTTGCTTCTAACGTGCCCAAAAATGGAACAAATTACACTCTCCAAATATTTATTCACAACAGAAATCAAAATACAAAGTGGTCACTCACAAACAAAACACACAGTGATAATCAGAAATACACCACATACCAAAAACAGGAAACAAACACACAACAAATCAAGAACTGGTTGACGAAGGTCCATGCCCACATGATTTAAAAAATATGGCGTTGCAATATGGGTGTCATAATATATTCCAGAAGTTTCCACATAAAGGTTTTTGAAGGGTAGCAGGAAGTAGTCATCGTGGGAGTGGCAAAGATTATGCAAACAAACAGAAGATGGTGCAAGAATTAATATCAAAAAAGATGAACGGCAAAAAACCGTAACACATTGGGTATACACACTGTTGTTTGGTCAATAATTACCTAAAATATCGGGCCACCACATCATCGCGTATGGCCCCCCCACATACTGACCTCCGACCAACCTCGGGGGGGCCATCCTCAGGTAAGGCATCCTCTGGCTGCATTGGAACACCACTCCTTATGGCGATGTTGTGAAAGATCCCACACAGGACCACAATTTTCGAAACCATATCCGGCAAATACATGAGCTCGCCACCAGAGCAGTGGAGGCATCTGAATCGGCCTTTTAAAAGGCCGATACAGTGCTCCACCACTTGCCTGGTGGCTGTAAGTGCGGTATTAAACTCACTTTGTGGGCCTGGTGTGGGAGCCAAATAAGGAGTGAGCAGCCAGGGCATGCAAGGGTATCCACTGTCTCCTGTGAAAAAGAATAGACAACATCAGGATCACTGTGTATGAAGCTTAACATTGTTATGTACTAAAGGTCTCCACTTACCCAGAAGCCACGCATCACCAGCTTGTAGGTTGTTTAATTTGTGCCATATCCCTGATTGCCGGATGACGAAGTAGTCATGTGCACTTCCTGGTAATTTTGCATTCAGGGACAGGATCTGGAGGGAGGCATCACATACCACCATTACATTCAGGGAGTGATAGTGTTTACGGTTGCGAAATATTGCCTCCAGCCGTGCTGGAGGCTGAAGTGGTATGTGAGTACCATCCACAACCCCTATGATGTGTGGGAAGCCAGCTATTTGGTAAAAATTGGCCTTGGCCACACTAAGGGCACCCATATCCAAAGGCATTTTAATAAAATGATGGAGGTGCTTGAAAAGTGCCTCCATCACTGCCCTCAGGATCCTTGAAAAGGAGGATTGTGAGATGCCCGCCACTATTGCCACCGTTGTTTGAAACGATCCTGAGGCACAGAAATGTAACACCGCCATAAATTGCGTAAGTGGTGGTATTGCTGTTGGACTGTCAATTTGCCGCTCAAGATCACTCTCTATTAATGAGAGAGTGTCTATGATGATTTTGGGAGGAAGACGGTAGCATCTTAAAACCTCATCATCGGGCATTCCAAAAAGGGTGACACGTGTTCGAAATATCTGGGGCCTTGCACGCCTACGATGCCTACGCCTGGGACGAGATTGAGGTTGGTCGGCTTCCGGGAGCATGGCCAGAACAATCCGCCCAAGATCAACCTGAAATGGCAAGATTTGAATGTAAGGCTTTGGACCCACCCCAAAAGAAAATTAAGAACAACTTAGCTTGATGATACCATCCATTGCTGCTTACATGCCGGGGTATTGTCATGATACGTCCAAACTGTAAATAATCCCAATATTAATTTGTAAAAGTTTAGTCTGTGCATTTATGTTTCTAAATTTTGTGCTAGACAAAACATAAAATAGGCGAAACACACATTTGGGCAAAGAGCAAAACGACATTGCACACAGTACATCAAAATGGGTTGAAATGTAAGGCAAAAATGCTAAAGGGCAACCACAAACAATTTTACAGGATTAATAAGCATTTAAAAATGCGCTAATTAGTTCGCCAATACAAGTTAAAAAACAGAGAAAAAGGCGCTAATTACTTCGCAAATACAAGTTAATAAACAAACAGAGAAAAAGGCGCTAATTAGTTCGCAAATACAAGTTAATAAACAAACAGAGAAAAATGCGCTAATTAGGTCACAAATACAAGTCACTATACAAACATAGAAAAATGCGCTAATTAGTTCGCAAATACAAGTCACTATACAAACAGAGAAAAATGCGCTAATTAGTTCGCAAATACAAATTAATAAACAAACAGAGAAAAATGCGCAAATTAGTTCGCAAATACAAGTTAAAAAATAGACTTACCAAGAGCAAATATATAAGATTCCCAATCAAAAGGTCTTTGGGTCCGAAAGAAAAAAAAACCTAACAGAGATGAAATTATGGATCAAAAAATTAAAAACAAGATGAAACACAATGAGACACCAATTGAACCAAAGTTAGACTTCACAAAACTTACCAAATCAAGAAACGAGGGGAAAAAAAAATTAACAAAAAAAGCGAACGGAAAATAATAACGCAAATCTAGCAAACAAAATAAACTCCAAACGCCAACTCCTTAATCCGCAAACAAGAAACTCCAACCAAGGTAACCTCCAACAATCCAAAAACGCCACCTCGACTCGAGACACACCAAGCCATAAATAGTGTTTTGTTTCCCGCACAAATTAAGGAGGGATCATAGGAACACACAATCAATGATGCGGCCACAAAATAAGGACGCATGTATAAATACGTCACGAAAACACATTTAAATTCTGGTGTATTTCTTGTTTGGACCTCAGACATGGCTACAGACCAGGGAAACAATGGCCAAGAGTCAGGCGGTAAGTCTTTCATGCATTTTGTCTCTATGATTAATTTGAAACAAGATTGGGCAAGTTGTGAATTTGAGAAATCTGCATATTTACACAAATAGGTGAGGAGGATGACATGGAAGAGGCTGCTGGGCCCAGTATTCCGGCCAAAGCTGCAAAAAAAAAAGGCAGCCACATTTCACAAGAAAGGAGATGGAGGTTTTGATTCAGAAGTGTGTGGACATCCTGCCACAGGCAGACAGGAATATGAGTACAAGCCAGAAGTGGAGAATGTGGGAAGAGGTAGCCGTTGCTGTCAATAGGGTGGGTGATTATGTCCGTCTAGCCCGGGATGTCAAACGGCGGTAAGTAAACACTTGCCCCCCTTAAAAACAAACCCCATTTTAAACAAAAGGATAATGGTTTCCATTTTATCCCACAGATGGGGCGACTTCAAATATCGCCTAAAGCAAAAACTCGCGGACAGGGCTAGGCATGCAAGGTGGACAGGTGGGGGTCCCACCCCTGTGTCATTGGAGTTGACGGATTTAGAAGAGCTGGCACAGGGGTGTGTGCAGCCTGTGGAGATGTTTGGCGTGTCCAACATGGATACGGACATGCCAGACTTTGCGGCTCCTCATGTTGTCCCAGGTAAATCTTGTGATGTCACCAACTCTGAAATGTTAGTGGGCCAATATGTAGATTCTAATGTGAGTCTTTTCTCATTTTTCCTAACAGAGACACAGGCGGATGAGTCTGCTCCAGAGGGGAGCCTTGGCCGCCGAATTTCTGCTGGCTCTGCAGGGGAGGAACCATTACATCCGGCTGAGGACCCTGCAGAAGCCAGTCCAGGGCAATCCCCCTCGCAGGCAGTGGCCCTCCTCACAGAACTCAATTTCAAATCGGATTTCCATACGGAGATTCTGCAGAGGATGGACGCCAGTCTGCTACGGGTGGCTGAGGCCCTGGAGCAAAATGCTGCAGCCAATGTGACCATTGGTCAGGCCCTGGCGGAAAATACCAGGGCCAACATCCGCATCGCCAATGCCCTGGAGCAGGTCGTTCGCCAGCACATGGTGGAGCCAACCTCCCTTCCTGCCGGAACATCAGGATCCTCCACCTCTGGCACAACATCAGCCAATCCTCCAAATGTGCCTAGCCCTGTGCCTAGTCCAGAGGCCACAACATCTGCCTCTGGACAGGCAAGCCCGATGACATCCCGGATCCGGTCTGGCGCCCTCCCTCCCCCAGCCAAACGGGTGAAAATACGGTGAAAGCAATGGTGACTTTTCCCACACTCCTTCTGTGCTTGGCTCATATTCCTTTCTGGTCAAAACTTCCCTCTCCTTTCTTGTGAATTGTTTTTAATTTTGTGTTCTACATGTCATAAATCTTTTATGTTGGCCCAATTATTGTAACTTTGGAAATGAACCCTGCAAAAAAACTTTGCCACAAATTTTTTTTTATTTTGTTTTTTTGTTTGATCAATAAAAAAAAAAAAAAAACCTGACATTGTATTCTCACATTATTGTCAAAATGGATTACATTTAATCCTGGGCCAAAAGGCACAAACTGGCAAAAACCACATTTTACATGCCCCCCCAAAAAAGGGCTCTTTAAGGAACGTTTCAAATTTAACATAACGATGCAAATTCAACAGGCCAAAAGAAAAAGGTAAAAACCAAAAAAACATGATGACGTTATTGTTACAATAGGCCCTAACCAACAAATTGAGCCCAAAAGAAACTACCACAAATGTACGTAAATTGATTGTGTAATCATCACATTAGCAGCTATGATTTCCACCTGCGTACGCTTTTGTGCAAACACAAAAAACTACTTTCAAAACACATACCAAGCCGGTTTTCAATCCACCACTAATTGCTGTTCAGACCACCCGCGATTAATCGCAGCAACATCGAGGAGTGCCGGGATGGAGGAGAAGGCCATCGCCAATGTGGTCGAGTAATCCAGACCCTAAGCTGTGCGAGCATTTTGAAGGGAAAGAGGATCATCCAGTGATGTATGAGTCGGTCCGTACACATTTTACGCTCGCATCTGCTAATGTATGTACGGCCCAAAAACACCTCGCCACGCCTGCGTTTTTCCATCTCCACCCCCGTCAACACCCAAAAACGCCCTGTTCTGTCAATCACATTTGACATGTCACTTCCTGTACGCTATTTGACGAACGAGACCAAAAAAACTCGCAATCTGCCGTACGCACATGCGCAGTGTTACACCGACGCAGGCGCGGTTAGTCAACATTGGAACGCAACGAGCGTACTGCTGTTTGCGTACGGCTCTGAATGAGGGCCAATGTTTCTTCCATAGTTATAAATCTGGATTTCTTTTGTGGACGCTCCATGCTGTACCTTTTAAATACGAGCATTTCCGGTGTAAGGTCTGTTGTATCCTTGCAATTTCTGTTTATTGTTCCATTTAAAGTGGTTTACTGTTTGATTACAATAATTTTTTCCCCTTCTCCTGCCTTCTTTCTAACCACAGTATGTATTGAGATTATTTCTCTGTTATTAGGTTGGAGAGGGGATGGTAAATGTGATATATTACTTTATGTTTATAATATGTTGGGGATGGGGTACAACACAGGCCGCCCCACATGTTAACCATTTTGCCGTACTGTTTTTTTCACGGCAACTGCTGTGGCCCGATATACTGGGCCTTTTGGGTTTTCTATTTCCCTTTTTTGCCTTTGTTTTTTATTTTTTCCCCTTTTCCCTATTTATATGTGTAACTTTTTTTATTTTTTTTGTTGTTGTGTGACACGTATATTTAAAACATTCTCAATTATCCACTGTTTTAAATGGTCCAATGGTTAAAGTCCTCTCGTTAAATGTCAAGGGACTTAACTCCCCACAAAAGAGACGCTTGGCTCTTTCTACTTTCCATCATCATAAGGCTAATACTGTAGCTCTCCAGGAGATGCACTTCTCATCCTCAGCACCCCCCATATTTAAGGACCATAGATACTCTGTATGCTATACTGCTAATAGCCCTCTCAAACGTAATGGAGTTGCTTTACTGTTTCACTCTAATACCCCATTTGAGTTACATAGAAAAATAGAGGATGGGAACGGCAGGTTCCTCATTCTTATTGGGAAGGTTGAGGAGACTCTAGTCACTTTGGTTTCTCTCTATGCCCCTAATTCCCGACAGGTCCCCTTTTTACGAGATACTTTTGAGGAAATATCTAAAGTTCAGCAAGGAGCACTTATTTTGCTGGGTGACTTTAATTTAGTTCTCGACCCTAAACTAGACAGATCCTCTCCTCAGGGTCATTCTTTTTCCCCTCGTGATATGGGCCCTTCATTGGCCTTTAAGAAATTATTGGCAGAGTACGATTTGTATGACGTCTGGCGTACTTACCTACCAGATGAGAGAGATCATACCTTATTTTCCTCAGTCCATAATAGTTACTCTAGAATTGATTTTGTCCTTTTGGATAAAAGAATTCTACAATCTACTAAAAGGGTTAAGATCCTCCCTATTACTTGGTCTGACCATGCGCCTGTCTTATGGATTTGGGATATAGGCCATCAAATTTCTACCAGGCGCCCCGGGCGTCTTCCTGAGTACCAACTAAAAGATCCTGAGACTCTGCAGGCCCTCACTGATTCTCTTAAATTATATATACAGACTAAATCTCCTACTGATACTTCTGTTTTCACACATTGGTGTGCCTTAAAAGCAGTACTCCATGGTACCTCCATCCAAAAAGGAGCTCAATTTAAGGCTCGCTCTCGTGAACTACAGAATAGTCTGGAATCTACCCTACGGTCTTTAGAGTCCCAGAATCAAATCCACCCCACTAGAGTATTGCGCAAACAACTTCAAGAAGTGCGAGCGCAGCTCCAAAAACTTTTTATGTCACGTATGCAAGCGGCTTTTACCCGTCTTCGACATAAATTTTATACGGCCGGTAACAAAGCCTCCCGTCTTTTAGCACGTAAGCTGCGTGGTCATCAAGCTCGCAATAGAATTAGATGTCTTTTAACCCCCTCTGGATCGAAATGCCTTAATCCTCTTGACATTGCTAATCTATTTTCGGACTATTATGCGAAATTATATAATTTACGTGAGGACCCTTCAATCCCCCAACCTTCGGCTAATGTTATCTCCTCTTGTTTAGACGATTTATCTTTTCCCTCTCTAGATGCGGATGGCCTGGCATCCCTGAATGCCTTGGTCTTTGAAGGAAATTCAGGAAGTCATTCAGAAATTACCCAAGGGCAAAATTCCCGGCCCTGACGACTTTTCAAACTCTTTTTAGTCTGTATTTACTGAAGCCCTTTCCCAATTCTTTTAAACTTGTGCTATCGGATCTTTCCCACCCGAAATGGTAGAAGCACAAATAGTCACCATTCCGAAACCTGGTAAAGATCCCTCTGAGAGTAAAAATTATAGACCCATCGCGCTCCTTAATACGGATGTGAACATTTTTGCTAAATTGATAGCTAACCGTTTAAACCCATTACTTCCCCGGCTGATACACCCTGATCAGGTGGGTTTTGTTCATGGACGCCAGGCTCCTGATAACACCCGGAGGGTTTTAGATTTGGTTGAATGGGTGTCGTTCAATAAATTACAATGCCTCCTTTTATCTCTTGACGCTGAGAAGGCATTCGACCGGCTCCACTGGGAATATATGCGTCAGGTTTTATATAGGTATGGATTTTGGGGTGATATTCTCCGGTCCATTAATGCCCTTTATTCGGATCCCTCTGCTCGTGTTTTTAGTAACGGATTTCTCTCCTCACCCTTCTCAATTTCCAATGGCACCAGACAGGGGTGCCCCCTTTCCCCACTAATATACGTGTGGCCATAGAACACCTTGCTCAAAAAATCCGCCAATCGTCTGAGTTTCCAGGGTTTTCTATCTATGACACCTCTCATAAATTATGGCCCTGATTCAGAGCCAGACGCTCTGACCAGAGCGCTCGCTCTGAATCAGGGCCCACCTCCATAATTATGGAGCGTCCTCCTGGACCCTCGTATAGCTGTGGGTCACCACCCACAGCATATACGAGCGTGCAGGCTGATGGTCGCGATGGTCTTGACCATCGCGACCATCACCACTGCGAGCCGAAGCCTGCGGTTGAGTTTCTCAACCGCAAGGCCCGGAGTGATTTTGGCTCTATCAGAGCCAAAATCACTCCCACTGACATCACTAGTGATGTCAGTGGGGCCGACTTCTGACGGTAGGCGTTCCCTTGGGAACGCCCCTGTCTGGGAGGCACGCCTCCGGCACGCCCACCAAAGGGGGTGTGCTGTCAATCAACATCGACAGCATGCCCCCTTTGATCAGACACAACGAGCGAAGTAAAGACCTTCGCTCGTCGCGTCTCGCGCATGCGCACGACGGAGCTCCCTCCATCGTGCGCATGCGCAGTGCAGACCATCGACCCACTTGCGAGCGGACAGCCACTCGCGAGTGGGTCTGAATCAGGCCCTATGTCTGTTTGCAGATGATGTTTTGTTGTTTGTCACCGACCCGGAGATTTCGTTGCCATCGCTTCACAGGATTTTAGACAACTATAGTGCAGCATCCTACTATAAATTGAATGTCACAAAATCTGAATCTTTACCTATTAATATCCCACCTTTCTCTCTACATTCATTAAACAGTCATTTCCATTTTATTTGGAAGAAGTCTTCCCTATACTATCTGGGAATTAATATACCATCCTCTATTAATGATGTTTTTACTGAAAATTATGTTCCTCTTTTGACGCAATTGTCCTCTCTAGCTACTGCTTGGATGAGCCACAAGATCTCCTGGTTGGGCCGTATAGCGGCGTTCAAAATGATGCTATTACCAAAATTGATGTATCTATTCCGTACTATTCCGTATGCTATCCCAGGTAAATTATTGCAACAGATGCGCCGCTTGATGATTTCTTATGTATGGAAGGGTAAAGCCCATAGAATGGCTTATAGTTGTATGAATCGTCCTAAACCTCAGGGAGGCCTTAATCTCCCTGACCTGACCAGATATTCTGAAGCGGCCCTTCTCTCTCAAATATGCGACTGGTTTCTCCTTCTGTTAAACCTTGGGAAGATCTGGAACATGCTCTCCTCCGGCAATTTCCCCTTCCTGACCTTTTATGGATACCCCATAGATTGCGACCACAATTCCCCTTATTCCCTAAAACAATCTTGGATACTTTAAAAGTTTGGGATTATAATCTCCCGGTCCATTTTGATTTTACCCTGCCTACCAGAAATGTTTCCCTTCAGGCGTTGAGCAGGGTTTTACCTAGTCTTAATATGTCCTACTGGATGACTTTGGATATTGTGTCCTTAGCAGACTTTTTTTCCTCGTCCTCTATCCTATCATATTCAGACCTCTGCACTAAGTATCCATTGCGACCCCCAGCCTGGTTTTACTATCACCAAGTTACACATTGGTATGCTTTGATGAACAACGGCCCTACCGTATTCCAGACTCCACCACACCTAATTCTGAGTAAATTTAATAACCCCTCCTCTAGTGGGGCTATATCTTTTTGGTATTCCTTACTGTCTCCCATAGCCCCGACAGTTAAGTCCCCTGCTCAGCTCCGGTGGGAGGCAGATCTTTAACGTACCTTCACCTCCTCACAATGGGAGACTATTTATCTCTCTACCTTCTCTATATCTAAATGTACTAATCACATTGAAATGTATGTAAAACTTTTAAATAGATTATATTTGACACCCTCTAGATTACACAAAATCTGACCTACAGTCTCAAAGTTCTGTTGGCGTCTCTGTCATTCTGAAGGCTCTATTTTCCATGTCTTCTGGGATTGCCCTTTATTATGCCCCTTCTGGGAAGAAGTATTCAACCTTATTAAGGTTGTCCTAGGTCTCACTTTAATTGTAGATCCCTCCCTCGCCCTTCTCCACTGGTATCCAATCTCCGTTCCCAAATCTGACCGGTATGTTCTCGGCCACATTCTGATATCTGCCAAAGCCACTATAGCTCAGCATTGAAAGTCCCCTTCCCCTCCCCCATTTGCCAAAGTTATAATTAAAACACAATCCCTTTTTGAAATGGAGACGAGGGAGGTTGATTTCTCTATGGCTACTTCATCCCCTATTGTGAAATGGTATCCTTGGCATCTGTATATTACAGATGGAGGAGTGGCGCCCCTGTCCCTGCCCTCTCCAATCCCTAAAAGTGCCTCTCCTTTTGATCTGAATGAGATTCCAGAGGGGGACCAAAACATTTAATTTAATTTAATTATCTATTCTGGTAATTGTGTTTTTTGTAGTTTTTGTATAATGTCTTTGAATGTACTGTCACCTCCCTTTAATTTACTTTATGTATGTTTCCCTTTTTTTCTTTTTTCTGTACCCCCATAAATATTTTGCATTATACTCAATAAAAATTTATTGATGAAAAAAAAAAAATAATAATAATTTATTGAGAGGAGGTTGTCTTCAAGAAGCAAACTTGGGATCATATGAGAAAAATACTTTAATCATTCCTGGAAGTCGCCATGTTACTTCTGTATTTGTGCAACATTCTCACAATGAAATCAAACATCAGGGACAATTGTTTATTGAAGGAACTCTAGGATCAGTTTGGTTCTAGATTATTGGAGCAACATTGGTCTTGATGTATTTGGTCCTTGGACTGTCGTGACCTGACACACTAGAGGGGTGAACGCGACAGCTGGGCAGTTGTATTCACCTGTATGAGCATCAGAGATGTTCACATTGAGGTTATAGAATCAATGGACACTTACTGTATGCTTTATCAATGCCCTTAGACGCCTCATTGCCATCTGTGACCCTGTAAAACACATCTGATCTGATAGAGGCACAAACTTTGTTGGAGCAGCCAAAGAATTACAAATTCACTCAAACATTGACACTAAAGGTGTGGAGAGAAACCTCACTGAGCAAGGTTGTACATGGACTTTCAGCCCACCTCATTCTTCTCATATGGATGGGACCTGGGAAAGGATTGTCGACATGATACATAGAATTCTTGATTCCATATTCCTGCAAGTAGGAACTGCAAGATTTACTCACGAGAGTTTAACAACCTTCATGGCTGAAGACTCAGCATTTGTCAAAGCCAGACCTCTGATTTTAGTTTGTAATGACCCAGAAGATCCACTTCTGCTTACTCCTGCCACTCTTCTTACTCAGAAGACCAGGAATATCTATGCTCCTTCTGGAGAATTCAACACTAAGGACTTATTCAAACGTCAATGGAGGCAATGATAATTGTTGGTCGGGTGCGCTCTTCTTGTGGATAGCGGGTTGGCTGGGTGATGAGTTGTGGTGTATTGGGGGTGGTAGTTGTGTGTGGAGGCAGTGCTGAATAGTGTGGTGTGTAGTAGCATAAAGGATAACAGACAACCAAATGTTGGGGCCAAATCATTTATTGAGAGGCACAATGCTGCTCCGATAAGGTATGGGGGAGGGGGGTTGTGGAGTGGGGGAGAGAGAGTAGGATCTGGTGGGAGAGGTGTGATAGAGCGCACCCGGCCAACAATTATCATTTCTACCATTATCAGGACCTGGTACTCCTATAAGATGGTGCAGCATTCAGATACCCCCAGCACATCTACCCCACCTACCTGCAATCACTCACTCTCTCACCCTTCACTCTACTCTCCTAACCCCACTATTGAATTTGAGACTTAGGGGTACATTTACTAAGAATCGAGATTGGCCGAGATTTTTTTTTTATCTCAATTTGCATTGCCCAATCTCGGGTGATTTTTCAGTTTTTCATCTCGCAAATTTACTAAAAAATGAGTTTAGCTGAAAGTGAGTTTTCCGATGGTGATGCAGATCGAGATATCTCCCCCGAGTTGCAAGTGAAGATGAGATTACTCACCAGAGATTGCAGTGTTTTCTCTCTGCAAATCTCTCCCGAGCTAGCAGCCTGCACATATCGGTGAGATATGTGAAAGCTGCTTGTGTGTAAAACCTGTAAAAGAAGGGTTAAATGTTATTAAAAAAATGAGGTAGGGTCCCCCCAAAAGCATAAACAGCCCCAAACTGGTCAGTCAGTCCTGGTTCCAAAAATTACGGGGAACAAAATGAGTAGGGTTCCACCGTAATTTAGGACTCAGCACCAGGTCGCAGGGCCAGTGCTGGTTTTAAATATAGGGTGGAAAAAATTGCGTAGGGGTCCTTCTATATTTAAAACCAGCCCCAGACCCAAACTGACTGGGGTGTAATACCACAGCCAGAAGACCCTATTATCGGGTCTCCAGGGCCAAAGCATTCTCACTCCAAGCTGGTCAGGCCAAGCTGGGGATCTCGGGGGAGGTAGGGACCCCCAAAAGAAGGGATACCCCCTCTCCCAAGCCCCAGGCTTGGTCTGAAGCCCCGGGGCTCTTCCCTGCACCCCTGAGCTGTGGGATTGGGGTAATAAAGTGTAAAATACAAGTAAACTATTGTATTTTATAGTGGAAGTACAGGTGCCAGCATGCCTGCCCTTTGGCACTTGTGGAACTACAAATTCCAGCAGGCGGCTGGCACCCGTACCTCAACTGTAAAATAAATAGTTAAATAAAGACACAACACACACATTGTAGATAGTATACATTTATTACACACATACTTACCTGTACCAGCCGGTCGGTCCAATTGTCCAATGTAGAAATCCGTGTGGATGTACCTGCAAAAAAGATCCTATACTCCCCTCCATCCTGGCGCCGCTCTCCATAGCATCCAGGGTCTTGTCAAAACAAATAAAAACTACTTATGCAAACAGATGTAAGTATATGTTGTTACGTATACTTACATCTCATGAAATGACAGATGAGCAAAATCATCTGCAATGTCTCACAGACCGCTAGCCAATCAGCGGCCGCTTTATGTTCCCAGCCAATGAGCGGCAACTAAATGTAAAGCTTCTTTGAGTAAATAAACCTTTTTTTTTACATAACAGTTACATAACGGATGATTTGGCTAGGTTGGACCTAAAAATTTATTAACAAACAACTCGCATCATCAAGTGGCTGAATTTAGGGGGTTTCAGACATGATGTTTTCATGAAAGGAAATCATTCAGTCATGAGGTTATGCACATTTTATTATAAGTTCAGCAATATAGAAGCATGCAGGAAGATGTATACCAAAAGACCACAACATTTAAAATACAAGTTGCTGATAACAATCACATACTGTACATATCATAGAATTACCGAATACCCATGGATATTTGGCTTTGTATATAAATTTACTGTGAGGATGAAGTGAAAACTGCTTTATGCTCTTTTATTGGATATCTCAGCCCCAGAGAACCTTCAGCAGTGACCTTCAATAGGATTGAAAACATGAATGGTCAGATTTATTAAGTAGCATCTGTTGAAAGCCACCTATCAGTTTTAACACAGCAATAATATTATAGGCAATATATGCCTGTTTTTGCATTGAATATAATTGCTGTTTTAAATATCAAGGTTAAAACCACATAGTAAATCTAGCCCAAAGTCTGGTGTTCATAGAATTTTTTTAAATTTTATCTTTAAAGGTGCATACACACGTAATGATTTTTTTAACGTTTTGTCATTAACTACGTCGTTATAGTTCAATCGTTAAAAAAATCATTCAGTTTCTGAGTTATAACGATGAACAAAAAGCGTTCAAGTGCGCTCCCATTCGTAGTTTGTAGTTCATTTCAGACTGTCCAACATAACGATTTTCATTAAGGGAAGGAACATTTTTCGTTCATCGTTGTAAAAATCGTTTATTACACTTCAAAAAATCGTTCACTTTTTCAAGGGAAAATCTGACAGATAATCGTTGGTTACAAAATCGTTATGTGTGTATGCACCTTAAGTCTGGTAAGTTCCTGAATCATTTTTGTGAATGTTGCTGGTGGTTCTTTTTGTATAAGGAATTTTATTTCTATTTTAGTAGCAGTTGTCGTTTAAAGCCACAGCATAAGCATAATGTGAAAATGTTAATGTTTCACATTTCTCTCATGACTCTGCGGATCCAGGGTAAGAAGGATGAAACTCTTATATACACGTCTGGTGTCTCAGGTTTTCCACGAATCTCTCCAGAGAAAGATACCACACCTTCCACTCTACCCTTACACATAAGGGGTCCTCCAGAATCCCCCTGCAAATTAGAAAAGAATAGAAGAATGTTTAGCACATTTAAAGACAGATCAAACAGAGCCAGATGTTACTAACTGGTAATGGATATATAGTTTATATACCATCTGATAAAATACTGTGTGATCTGGAATTGCAATAGTGTATTGTTATACATATATTTTGGACTTACAGTATAGACAGACCTTAGAAATAATTTATTTGCTACTGACCCCCATTTTGCTGGGGTTCTGTTATAAACCCTGTTGGAGACCTGTCTTCCACTGGACAGCCAAGCATGCAAGTCCCCATCATTTTTCCACTGTAGGACCTCTGAAATGCTGTATATAATGACAGCTGTACTTTCACCAGTTGTGCAGCTGAAGATAGGTGCTCTTTGCTATAGGATAACCTTGTTACCCCAGAAGAGTTTCTCACTGAATATATGGAGGGTCATAACTAGGAGTATGCGAGTGATGGTTCTGTTCAGGGCGCAAGGCAAAGTTAGCACCATTGCTCCTGCATGTGGGGTGTCTGGAAGAAGATACACATTTTTCCAATGATATGAAATGGTTATTATCTTGTGGTCATCTGTGATCATCAGACAACATCAACTTGTACTGTAGAAATGCTAGTAGAGCCAGCATAGGGTGAGGGGCAGTAAATGTGCATGATCTCTCCCATCCTGGCACAAACACGTGCATTACACAACAGTGTGACTTTTCAGTAGTTATTGTCTAATCATCATGAGGCAATGACACACTATACTACAGAAAGCATTAGGAAGACCAGAATTTATGGGGTTATAATGCCCAGATTTTCCCATCCTGGCATAGAGGGCAGGGATGGGCCTGTCCTGGGCTGGTGTGATTTAACCCTGGGGGAGGGGACTGCTGGCTGCCTACAGCCAGATGCTGCACACACATGCAGGGCCTGCCCGTGGCATAACTGAACTGGCCAGCATCAGCATATGTCTGCAGCTGGGGACTGCTCAGCCAGCGATCTGAGGAGTCTGAAGTAAGTTGAACTGTCTTTTACTTCAGGTCAATAGATTTTATTGAATATAAAACAACATTTATTGAATATGAAATATTACAAAACATACAAAATTCATGGACAAAAGTCTTCATACTAAATGGAAACATAAAACAGTAGGAAGAATATAAAGGGGGAGGGAACAGAATGGGACAACAGTAACCAAATTAAGGTATCTGTTCCTAGCACAAAGATGAGGTAAAATGAACTGGTCTGACGTAAAAGTAGATGGGGCATGTAAGGAAGCATAATAATCAATCCAAAGACTACATTTTACAAAAGGGGAAGAAGCATATGTGGAGTACTTGAAGCCCAGAGTTTCCATGTTGCAGCTATTTTGGATGGAGGACACAATTTTAAGATGGGAAGGAGGATTCGATCTCTGTCAGTGTTGGGCAATTGCCGTCCTAGTGGCTATAAGAATTTGTCCAATAGCATATTTGGTATGAGATGGGACAGAGGGGGAGAAATAATGTATATCGGGAAGGTAGGGCAGAGATACTGCAGAATTAATTATAGGGCACAACCAAAAAATATGCAGCAGAGAGCCTACCATTCCACAATTTCTCCAGCAGAGCTTAGAGGAGGTGGGCAAGATTTGATTTAGTCATTCAGAATGTCAGAATGATTAATAGATTTAGACATTTTGAAATAATTTCTGAACAACACATCCAAATCTTTGTTAGACAATGAAATATGAAGGTCCTCCTCCCATTTAGGTTGAATGGCTAATTTGTGCTCCTCTATGGAGGACAAAAGAGTGCTATACCAAGTGAATATTCCACCTATAGGAGACAAAGCAGAATGTTATATAATGAGGGGTGAAGGTAAATGTTGTGAATTGATTGTATTAGAAGAGATCCAGTGACTGATACGTAAATATTTAAAGAAATCACGTGTAAGGATAGAGAATTGTTCCTGAAGTTGGAGAAAGGTTTTAAAACAGGTCCCATCATAACAATCTTGCATCGACCGGATACCTAGAATATACAGCTGATATAAATCTAAGTCAGGGATCAATTTAGAGACTGCTAAGGTAGAAATATTCACTGAAGGAAGCGTAAAATCGCCAAATAACTGTATTAATTTATCCCGCACTTTAAAGGAATCTGATATGCTGCACAGCCTAAGGGATGAGGGGGCCTGCAGGGTGGAGATGTTTATAGCAGGTTTTACAAGGGGAAAGGCTGACTGATGAAGCTCTCAATATTCAACCAAGGTTTAGAAAAGGAGGGAAGGAGCCAGTCCCGAACCTGAGACAAAAGGCACGTCTATTGATACATTTCTAAATTAGGAAATGCTGAACCACCTTCATATTTGGAGCGATAAAGGTTAGTTCTGGATAATCTAGGTGTTTTACCATTCCAATCAAACTTTGAAATAATAGTGTCAAATTTGGATAAAAGGGAAATGGAAATTAGAAAAGGGATAGCTTGAAAAAGATACAAAGTTTTGGAGAGCAACAGCATTTTATCAGATGAAATGTGGCCTAACCACAAGACCTCATAAATCATCCATAATTTAGTGAGATTAGAAAATCGGTGTAGAAGAGGACATTAGTTACAGTCTATGGTGTCTTGTAGGAGAGTAGGGATGGGGATGAGTACGGACGGCATCCCAACAGGGTTAGGATACCGACACCTGTCGGTCGGTATGCTAACCCACCCCTTTTTCCCTACCCTAACTAAAACCTCTCCCCTAGTGCCTAAACTTAACATCCCCCTCCCTGTACCCTAAACCTAACCCTACCCCATTGGTGCCTAAACCCTAACCCCCCCATTAACCCCGCTACTTACCTTCGGGTTTCCGGCAGTTGGGATGCTGGCACCGGGATTCTGACAGGTGTTAGTATTCCGGAGCCGGTATTCTGACTGCAAGATTCCCACGTGTCAGGATACTGAACGTATCCCACAGGGATGTGTATCAGTGGCATCACAAGGAGGGTGCGGGGGGTGCGTGCCGCACCGGGTGTCACCCTCCAAGGGGGTGACACCAAAAGCCGCACACTTCTGCCCACACCCCCCTGCATGCGTTGCCGGCACCACACTAATGCAGCTGCCCACATCCCACAGTCTGCTCCCCGCTACTGGACAGAGAGGGGGGGCCCGCGGCGCGGAGTAATGGGCCAGTGGTGGCCGGGATCCCAGTGCATGCCGTCAGTGGCAATGGGGATCCGCAGAGCCGGGCAGCAGCTCACTGCCACGGAGGTAGCTAGATCCCTCACTGCCACACTGACTGTAGCTGTACTTCCTGGTGGCTGGCCCCTCCCCCGGACCAGCCACCTTACAAGGAGCTCAGAGCAGCCAAGAGCAGTACATGCCTGAGCTGAGCTCCGTGCTTCTCCACTGCTCTGCCTCTGACTGCTCCTCAGTCATTACCCTTGAAACAGACTTCAGCAAAGGCACACTAGAGGTAAGGAGGGGATGGGCACAGAATGACAGAGAGGGGAATGTCTGTGTGGGGCTCACTCACAGAGGGGAATGTGGGGGGATGGGGGCTTACTGACTGAATGTGTGGGGGAGCTCAACTGGGGGGAATGTCTGGGGAGGGGAGCTCATTGACAGGAAGAGAATGTGTGTGTGTGTGTGTGTGTGTGTGTGTGTGTGTGTGTGTGTGTGTGTGTGTGTGTGTGTGTGGAGGGGGGCTCACTCATGGAGGGGGGGAATGTGTGTGTGGAAGTGGGCTTACTCATGGAGGGAAGCGTGTGTGTGGAGAGGGGGGCTCACTGACAGAGGAATGAGCGTGGGGATGGGGGCTTATTCACAGGGGGGAATGTGTGTATGTGGGGACGGGGGCTCACTCACGGAGGGGAATGTGTGTGTGTGGGGGGAGGAGGGCTCATTGACAGAGGGGAATGAGTGTGGAGAGGGGGGCTCACTGACTGAGGGGAATGTGTGTGTGTGTGGGGGGAAGGGGGCTTACTGACAGAGAGAAATGTGTGTGTGTGGGGAAGGGGGCTTACTGACTGAGGGGAATGTGTATGTGTGTGGGGAAGGGGGCTTACTGACAGAGAGAAATGTGGGTCTCATTCAGAGCCGCTCGTAAGCGGCCGCTCGTTCGTTACGAGCGATGTTCGCACATCTGCGCATGCGTATGGGTTTTAGTACGCATGCGCAAACCAGTCAGTGCGGCCAGAAATCGTGTGCTCGCAATATAGCGAATGCCTGCTAATTTGAGTGACAGGATGAGGCGTATGTGGGTGGTAACAGGGGAAGGTGCTTGAAAACGGGGAGTGGAAATCAGAACGCAGGCGTGCTTAAAGGTCAAAACGGGCGTTTTAAGGGTGTGCATAATTAACAAAGCAGCGTCATCGACCACGTCACTTGGTTGTCTTTTAGCCAGAACAACTCGCATGATTGCGGTGGGAAAAACCAACCACAAGAATAGCGAGCAGTTCATACGCTGTTCGATGTACTCGATTAATCTAATAATTAGCGGACATGACGTATGATGCGAGCGGCCAGGGGGCATTTTTTACAAAATAACGACCGCATATTTTGTTCGCTCATTCAGACATGGAGGCGTCAACAGACCGCAAAGAGCGAACGGTTAATTTAAATAGCCACCCCCTTTTTCTAAACGAGCGAGCGCAAATAGCGTCCGGCTCTGAATCAGACCCTGTGTGTGTGTGGGGAAGGGGGCTTACTGACAGAGAGAAATGTGTGTGAAAATCACAGAGAGAAAGAGGGGGATGTGTCTGTGTATGTGGGGGGGAATCAGTGACACAAAAATGGCACAAAGTAGAATGTGGGGAGATTGCTGAGAGAGAGGAGAATGTGGGGGGGATCGCTGAGAGAGAGAGAGAAGTGTGGGTGGGGGATTGCGGCTGCCTGATACAATAAAGTTTTTTTTTTTATTTGAGCTTAGGCGCTAAAGACGTCATGATATCACGCACGCTGCACCACTGACAGGATCCAGCCATAGCGTGAAGAGGAGCAGCCAGAAAACATAAGAGAAGGTAAGTGTCTGTGGTCTGTTAGGGCTGTATGTGAGTGCTGCCTAGAGACAGAAGGGGTGCTGGCCGGGGAGATGCTGCGGAACTGGAGTTGCAGAAACACAGTGAGTGGGAGGCCCTGCCTAAATTGCCAGTCCTGGTCCCCACGATTTCTGATGGCTGCCCTGCACTTTGGTCCCAATTTTTTTTTTGGTGGAGGAGGAGGGGGGGGGGGTGTCATCGTGCGTTACAGCACCGGGTGACACCAACCCTAGTGACGCCTCTGATGTGTATGCCTAGATATATAAGACTAGTAGACTGCCCAAAATAAAACCAACCTGATCATAGGAGATCAATCGAGGGATAATGGGATTTAATCTATTTCGAGTATATCTTAAAATCAGAATTCAGAAAAGAAATAGGCCTACAATTCTGACAAAGAGTAGGACCCTTGCCAGGCTTGGGGATTGTAATAAACTAAGCCTCCAACATTTCCTTGGGAAAAGAATTGTCAGAAGCGTGTATATAAAGATTAACCAAAATTGGAGTGAGAGTAGATTGAAAAGATATATAGAAAGAATTAGTAAAACCATCAGGCCCTGGAGACTTATCTTTTTTGAGGGATTTAATGGCAACCTGGATTTTATCAGGGGTCCACTGGGTGCACAATGCAGCAGCTGCATCAGGGTGAAGGGAGGGACTGGAGTCAAGAAAATATCTAGTAGAGTCCTCAGTGGGTTGAGGGGTGGGGGGGTCAAGTTTAAAATTATACAGGTGCTCGTAATAAGCACCAAAACGATGTGCAATGTCAAAAGGATTAGTGACCTATCAGAGTCAAGTAAACATTTCAATCTGTTTCTTGCATTATTCCCACTCAATTTACGGGCAAGACGTTTGTTAGCTCTTTTACCCAGGGAATACAATTTTTGGTTCAGTTTAGCTATAGCCTGCGAGATATGGTGTAAGAGAAAGCATTTAACTTCTTTCTGGTCTTGACTAAAGCATCAAGGAGTGACTTATTTTTAGGTTCTTTTTATGTTGGGCCTCAAGTTTCACTACATGGGTTTAATATGCCTCTTGATTGGTTTTACTAATCTTAGCAGCCGGTTGAATGGTGGCCCAATGCATCACCACCTTCAGGGCTCACCAGTGGTTTGTAATAGATATATCATGAGGTTTTTTCATTTCTATATAAGAGTTCAAAGCATCCCGCATAATCTGTTTCCCCTCATCCTCCAATAAGGTATATTCCTGCAACCTCCATGGTTTAAGGGAAGGGGTAGCTGAATAGGGGATCCACTCCAAACCAACGGTGTGTGGTCTGATCAAAAAATAGATAAAATAGCAATATTAAAGATAGATTGCAGAGACCATTTATCAGTCAGTGAAAGGTCATTATAGGAGTGAGATTGATGTACTGAAGAGTAATATGTGTAATCCCTAGGACCTGGGTTTTTAATACGCCATGAATCATATAAATAGTGTTCTGCAAGTAGACTGGAGAAGGCCATTGCTAAACTAGAAGCAGTATATCTAGAATGCTTAGACAAAGAAGAAGCTTTATCTAGGGCAGGATCTGGAGCTACATTGAAGTCACCCATTAAAAACAAGGAACCTTTCATAACCTCTTGGATTTTGTGAAATAGGGATTTAAGAAACCAGGGCTGTCTGGAGTTGGGGGCATAAATTGAAGTGAGGGTAAAATATCAAGTACCAATCATGGCCTATGAGGATCAAGTAGCGATCATTGCTCTCTACCACTTCTCCAAACAAAAGGGCAGTGGCGTCAGAAGGGGGGTGCGGGGGGTGCGGCCCGCATCGGGTGTCACCCTTCAAGGGGGTGACACCAAAAAGAGCAGCATACAGACCCGCGGGCCGCACCTGCTGCTAGCACACCCCCTTCCTCTGCACCACCGAGATCCTGCACGCCGCCGCCGCCGGGGGTCACTTGGTTCTCTCACCGTGGCCGGTGTCCAGAGCCACACACAGGCACAGAGCATCTCTATGTGCCTGTGTGTTGCTCTGGACGCCGGCCGCGGTGACGTCATCACATGCGCGGCATGAGGAAGAAGGAGGTGCGCGCCCAGAACCCTCCTGGTGGAAGCCAGCCTGGACATCCTGAAGATAGGTAAGTAGTATTGCACAGGGGAGGGGGCACAGCATAAGGGGCATTACTGGGGGTGTTCTGGGGGCACTGTATAGGGGGCACAGTATAAGGGCATTATAGAGGGCACAGCATATGGGGCACTACTGTCTGGGGGCACTGCATAAGGGGAGCTCTTGGGGGTACTGTATAAGGGCACTACTGGGGCACTGTATAAGGGCACTATAGGGGGCACTGTATAAGGGGTGCTACTGGGGTACATTATAAGGATGCTATAGGGGGCACTGCATAAGGGGTGCTACTGGGGTACTGTATAAGGGCACTATAGTGGGCACTGTATAAGGGGTGCTACTGGGGTACTGTATAAGGGCACTATAGGGGGCACTGTATAAGGGGTGCTACTGGGGGTACTGTATAAGGGCACTATAGGGGGCACTGTATAAGGGGTGCTACTGGGGGTACTGTATAAGGGCACTACTGGGGTACTGTATAAGGGCACTATAGGGGGCACTGCATAAGGGGAGCTACTGGGGGCACAGCATCAGGGGCTCTAATACAGGAAGCATTGCATAATGGGCTTTAATATAGGAGGCATTGCATAATGGGTTCTAATACAGGAAGCATTGCATATTGGGCACAACTACAGGGGGCATTGCATAAAGGGGTATTACTAAAGGGGAAACTGCATAATGGGCACTATTACTGGGGGCATTGAATAAGGGGCACTACTACTGTGGGCATTGTGTATAAGTGTCAATAATGTGGTCATTGTGTGAAATGGGCACTACTGTGTGTCAGAACATAAATAAGGGACACTACTTTATGGTGTAATGTGAATCTCTAGCACTATGTGCGGTGTAATGTGGATAAGATTGTGCTACTGTGTGGCGTAATTTGAATTGGGGATAGTATTGTATGACCATGTCCCTTTCTTTCAAGATCACGCCCCTTTTTTGCGCTACACGCCTTAGGCGCAGGCTGTCCTTTTATTGATAAATCGCCGGGGGAGGGGGGGGTCGTTCCACCACATCTCTAGGACCGCTTTAAGTATAGCTACCCAGAATATCGGGCGTGGCATCGACACGCCTGCCGGGTGCACCTGGCATTCCGTGAGGAGCACAGTGTGACTGCTGGACTGGTAAGGGGGAAGAGTTCGCGGAGCTGTGCATCATGGTCCCGATTTTTTTTTTGGTGTGGGGGGGGGTGTCACCATGCATTACAGCACCGGGTGACACCAACCCTAGTGACGCCTCTGCCAAAGGGGCAACCATTACTAATAAGAATAGCCACTCCATTATGCTTAAAGGGGCCACTAGAGGTATAGCATGTTGGGAATTAATGATTCACAAACTGGGAAGGGGAATGCAATGAGAAGTAAGACTCTTGCACTCCCACAATGTTAGCTTTGTGCTTAGAAAAGTACATCAGTGCAATATACCATATATTGGGTGAATAAAGCCCTTTGACATTAACACTCAAAATATTCTCCATAAAAATAACTTACAATAATGGTGTAAAATACTGTATAAACAACCCATTATTGCAAAAGATACAGTCGTCAGCAAAAATAGCTTGAACGCTGAGAGATAATAGAGATGTCATGAAACCAACAGCTTCCATAAAAAGGAAACAGCAATATGTGGCCATAGGAGGATTACGATCACTTACATATGAACGAAGGCCAGCGACGAGTACATGAAATAACTGAACAGCCCCACAAACACAGTAAAAATGAGAATAGAGCATAGAAAGATAGTGACCTACGCATAAACATTCAAAAACATGACAAGTAAGTTCACTGTTGGCTGCAATCATATAATACCACATTGATCCTTCTTCTAAAAATTAGTTCGGCACAGAAAGGGTAAAGAAACTAGAGAAAGTCACAAACTGAACCGAATTTCAAAGATCTAGGAATTTAGACCACTGTGGAAAGAGAATAAATCGGGTTCACGTGGTACCATGGAAAAGTGGAGACGTAGTAGAAACCCACTCCTGACAGATCAGCTTGGGAGCAGAAGAAGGAGGTTTCTCAACTGGAAGGTTCCACTCTTTCAAAATTGAGAGTCCTTTATCCAGAGAGGTCATGGTGGTATAGGTCCCATTTCTCAGAACAACTAACCGAGTTGCAAAGCCTCAGCGGTATTGTAACTTCGCCTTCTGTAGAGCTGCATTAGCTGAATGGAAGAGGCAATGGTTAGTAAGAGTAATTGGAGACACATCAGAAAACAAATGCATCTTATTCAGACATTCTGAGGATGGGTTGGATGGGTGAGCCGCCCAAAGGATGCGTACTTTGATGTGAAAAAAGTGGACCCTTAGAAGAGTATCTCGAGGGGCCTGAGCTGGAGCTTGCTTCGGGAGCCTGCGGATTCTGTCGATTAGAAAATCTGCCTTGGAGGCAGTTGGCAGGAGTTTCTGAAAGAGAGTCGTCACAAAGTCATAGAGCTCCGCATTGGAGACAGACACCGGTATATCCCTAATTTTTTATGTTATTCCATTTAGAATGGTCTTCCAGATCTGTAAGTTTAACTCTGATGGCCTGCATGTCCTCTTGAAGGATGTTGTGAGCCGCAATCAGGTCATTATGGGAAGAAACCAGCACTTCCATTTTAGTCTTCAAGTGATCCATCCAGAAACCAATCTCACAGATATCAGAGCGTAAATCTTTAATGAGGATTGGAGTTCTGACGTGAGGTTGGATTTAAATGTTGCAAGAAGATGAATAGACGTAGAGTCACAGGACCATCTAAGGAAACAGGAAACAGGGTCTTGCAGGGAAGGTGATACAGAATGCTGAGTTGAAGGGGTTGAAGTGCCGGGACCCCAGAGCTGCAGGAGCAGACTTATGAGGACAGCATTGCCTGACAGAGGAGGTGGAGGCACCAAAGAAGTGTAACGGCAGAGAAGATTTAGTAGGCTTGAGCCTTTTCGGAGCCATTGTGGAATTACTCCTACAGGAGAGATGTAATAAAAGAGAAACCAGAGAAATGCAGCAGCCTGAAGCAGAGGATGATGATTGGGTAGTGAAAAAGATAAGATCATCCAAGTAAACTTAGAATATTGAAGTTTCCAGAAAGGCCAGAGCCCAAACGGATCAATCCCAGGAGAATCAGGCAGTAAAAGTTAGTCCCAGGAAGAGACGAGCAGCCACATACAGGGTTGACACTGCCCCTCTAATCAGGAGACAGAGCTCCCAGCATAGGCAGCATAAAAGGCACAAGGACACAGAACCAACTGGGAGAGCACAGAAGCACCCCGTTCATGTCCTTCAGAAGATGGCAAAGCTTGAGGGGGGCACTTGAAGTAGCAAGAGAGCACAGGGCTCCGGAGGGCTAGATCCAAGATGACGGGCATGGCAGATGGAGCTTCGAGATAGATCACACCCTTGGATGCAGGTTATAGTATAGGAGAGAGAAGAAGACCCTGCAGTCACCAAAGAAGATTCTACGGTCAGGGAAAAGCTGATGGAGAGGCCAGGCAGGGACCAGTAGCCAACGGGCAGAGGGATCCAAGATAGCATCAGTGGGCTGTAAGGTAGAAGCGGAGCTCTGTTCCCAGGGAAGGAAAGGCCCAGAGTGAGATGTGATGCACTCAATGGGCAGCTCAGATGTTCAGGAGGCAGTGGAGGCAGGTGAGAAGGGGCTCCACTGGATCCTGATACCAGGAGGAGAGGGAAACGTAGTGGTCACAGTGGAGCTACCTGATCAGGCGTCCACCATCTTAACCAAGCAGGCCACTCCCCATAATATATTATTTTAACATGTATATGAGGGGATGCGGTCATAATCTCGACCGCGGGGATTCCGGCACTCAGAATGCCGGTGCCAGAATCCCAACACCTCTCAGAATCCGAGTGCCGGCATCCCGACTGCCGGAATTCTGAGGGTAAGTAGCGGGGTTAGGGGGAGGGTTAGCATTAGGGTTAGGGGTTAGGCACTGGGTTAGGTTTAGATTGTGGGGAAAGCAGGTTAGGTTTAGGCACCAGGGAGGGTTAGGGGTTGAGAGAGGGGGAGGGTTAGGATACCAACCAGCAGGTGTCGGTATCCTAACCCTGTCTGGACACCATTGTCAGATATGGCAGATGGAGCTCCGGAAAAAAGCAAAGGCATAATATAGATATAGATTGCATCTTTAATGAAGCACATATATGTATAATGTACACACAACAAGAGGTTATGTCTACATGAGGAATAGATTTAATACTACATCAGTAACATTCCAAATAGAAAGAGATATATAATAAACATGACAGTTCATCCAAATCAAAAAAGAACTATCCTAAACATGAAGGTCTGTTGTAATAACATACCGTGGACACCCCCAACAGACATCGATATGCAAATGCTCTAGGCACAGAGCCGATTTGTATCAATACCCAAAACCGCTGGATACGCAAAGTCAGTTATCAAAACCCATGGACCCATACCTTAATAGCCCCTCATCAATACAGTGAATGAAATATACAAGAATTCATAAAAAAACAGTTCATACATAAATTTTTGCTTAACCCTTGTGGAGATAAGGTCCTTAGGGGCCTATTCATCAACACTAAAATAACGTTTTTAAGGACATTTTCCTTAAATAACGTTATTTTGGTATTCATGAACAGACTTAACACAGGAGATATCACAGATATCTCCTTGCTAAGTCCCCCTGCGTTAATTTCCACACTCCCCATACATTAGTACATTAGTATGGGGATGTGGAAATTATGGTATTCATCAAATTCGAAAATTATCAATTTTCGGAATTTGATGCAGTTACTATTCGCCACTGTGAGGTGGCGAATAGCAGAATCCACTTACCTGTATCAGCGTGTGCAGGTCCCCCGACGAGTCCCTCCGGCGCTCTGCTCCGTCCTCAGGCTCCGGAGGCTGGTCTGTCATGTGTGCTCCCCAGCAGAGCACAAGAAAGTTTAGAAAAAACCACATGACAGACCAGCAGGACGGAGCCGGAGGCTGCTGCACGGACAGGTAAGTCGGAGAGGGGGGGTTGGAAGGTGAGCGGAGGGGGGAGGGGGGTTGGTACGAAACTTTACGCATCTGTAGGCAGTGCTGCGCATGCGCTGGTTTTACAGATGTAACAGCGCATGCGCAGCACTGTTTCCAGATGCGATAAGGTAGTGTAGGCAGGGAAAAGTATCTATTTCCCGAAAAGCTGTCATCGCAAAAATGACAGCTTTTCGGAATAGATACTTATGGAGAGGTGGAATGAGGAATTCCACCTATAATTAGCTAGAACTCCATGAGAGTTCTAAAGCTAATTATCTCCATTGAATTTTTACGTTTAATGAATAGGCCCCTTAATCTGTGGATCCATCGTGATTCACACGGCAACAGTTTTAATGAGCGATTTAACCCTCATAATGAGGCAGAAATATACAGCTGAGCTTCATGTTGGAATTGAAATTATGAACTACGCTTGAATTTATTTACTATACTGAGTGCCGTCGTTATTGATATTTATAATATAGATAGATACAGTAGTTTTCCACCACCATTATTTTTTTTCTTAGGAATGCTTGCTTGTGTTTACCCCCAGCATGAAAGTTGCCAGCCAGCCCCTGTTGGCATAAATAAACACATGCTTTGTTGGGCTACTATGTTATTCCTACACATTTTATGAATTTCATTCAAACATGTGAAAAAAAAATGCATTATCATTTTCAAGTTCAGTTCAGAAAACCTACATGTAGAATCTGGCTTAGTTTATTTGGAAAGGTGGATTAATGCAAAAACCACAAAGTATATTTGTACATTCACACACTAACTTTTAGGTCACTTTCTTGCAATTTCAATAACAAAGGAAATATGAGGCACTTATGTTTCTATAAAAGAAACAATTTGAGCCCAATTTTATAAAGATAAATACATTTTACTATAAAACATAAATGACATTAACTACTGTAATTCAGTGTATACCAATATGTCACAGTGTCAAATAGAAGGACTTCTTTAATCTAATGGGATGATGATAAAAACATATATACAGTCAGTTCCATAAATATTGGGACATTGACAGAATTCTCATATTTTTGCCTCTATTCACCACCACAATGGCTTTGAAATGAAACAAACAAGATGTGCTTTAACTGCAGACTTTCAGATTTAATTTGAGGGTAATTACATCCAAATCAGGTGAACGGTGTAGGAATTACAACGGTTTCTATATGTGCCTCCCACTTTTTAAGGGGCCAAAAGTAATGGGACAAACTAAACAATCCTAAATCTAACTTTCACTTTTTAATACTTTGTTGCAAATCCTTTGCAGGTAATTATACCCTGAAGTCTGGAACGCACAGACATCACCAGACGCTGCTTCATCCCTGGTGATGCTCTGCCAGGCCTCTACTGCAAATGTCTTCAGTTCCTGCTTGTTCTTGGGGCATTTTCCCTTCAGTTTTGACTTCATCAAGTGAAATGCATGCTGAATCGGATTCAGGTCAGGGGATTGACTTGGCCATTGCATAACATTCCACTTTTTAGCCTTAAAAAACTCTTTGGTTGCTTTTGCAGTATGCTTCGGGTCATTATCCATCTGCACTGTGAAGCGCCGTCCAATGAGTTCTGAAGCATTTGACTGAATATGAGCATATAATATTGCCCGAAACACTTCAGAATTCATTCTGCTGCTTTTGTCAGCAGTCACATCATCAATAAATACAAGGGAACCATTTCCATTGGCAGCCATACATGCCCACGCCATGACACTACCACCACCATGCTTCACTGATGAGGTGGTATGTTTTGGATCATGAGCAGTTCCTTTCCTTCTCCATACTCTTCTCTTCCCATCACTCTGGTACAAGCTGATCTTTTTCTTATCTGTCCATAGGATGTTGTTCCAGAACTGTAATGGCTTTTTTAGATGTTGTTTGGCAAACTCTAATCTGGTCTTCCTGTTTTTGTGGCTCACTAATGGTTTACATCTTGTGGTGAACCCTCTATATTCACTCTTGTGAAGTCGTCTCTTGATTGTTGACTTTGACACATATACACCTACCTCCTGGAGTGTTCTTGATTTGGCCAACTGTTGTGAAGGGGTTTTTCTTCACCAGGGAAATAATTCTTCTGTCATCCACCACAGTTACTTTCCGTGGTCTTTCGGGTCTTTTGGTGTTGCTGAGCTTTCCGATGCGTTCTTTCTTTTTAAGAATGTTCCAAACAGTTGATTTGGTCACACCTAATGTTTTTGCTATCTCTCTCATGGGTTTGTTTTGATTTTTCAGCCTAATGATGGCTTGCTTCACTGATACTGGCAGCAAATGTCACACCTAGAATCAACTCCAGACCCATTACCTGCTTAATTGATAATGAAATAACAAGGGAATAGCCCACACCTGTCCATGAAATAGCTTTTGAGTTGATAGTCCCATTACTTTTGGCCCCTTAAAAAGTGGGAGGCACATATAGAAACCGTTGTAATTCCTACACCGTTCACCTGATTTGGATGTAATTACCCTCAAATTAAATCTGAAAGTCTGCAGTTAAAGCACATCTTGTTTGTTTCATTTCAAAGCCATTGTGGTGGTGAATAGAGGCCAAAATATGAGAATTCTGTCAATGTCCCAATATTTATGGACCTGACTGTATAATTGATTTACAAATGTATACTCTCCATTTTCCGTTTCAGCAAGTGTGTAATGGACAATCAATTGTGTATCCAGACTTTTACTATTAAAGCACTATACAGTGGTGAGATGTTTTGAAGATGTACAGTGGTCAGGGGTAATGTTTTGGCCGGGGAAATCGGTGAAAGGTTTTCCCTGGCTGTGGCATCACCCCCCCCCCCGCTATAAAGAGTCTGGTGCTGGTTATGGAATTAACAGGGGACCCTACTCGTTTTGTCCTCTGTTTTTCCATAACCAGGACCGGCACTGCAAAGCCCTGTGCTGGTTCTTAATATTCAGGGGACGCCTACGCATTTTGTCCCCTGTATTTTTAGAACCAGGACAGGCTTTATTATGCCCGGGCCTGGTTATGCTTTTGAGAAGGGGGTGCACATCATTTTTTTAAATAATTGAAAACCTTTTACATAAGTACACACAGAAATATGCATGTATCTCATGGATATGTAGATGTTTCTGTGTAAATCTGACCTGCTCAGGATATACTCGGTAGCCTGTAGCAGGTCTATTATTTGGGAACTTTTGTCTATTTTTTTTTTTTGTGAGTCTAAAATAGACACCCTATTACATTGGGTGAGTTGATTGTTTTCAATGTGAAAACATCTGGATGCGAGTTTGAGAATGGAGATTTTTAGTAACACTTAAAAAATGTGAGTTCTATTGAATTGACACCCTATTACATTGGAGAGTTGTGAAAAATTGCAAGCTTAGCACAAAACTCGCAATTTACCAAAACTGACACCCTATTACATTTGGCCCTATGTGTCCAACAACAAAGGCACAGATAGAGGAAATGAGAAGAGTTCCTTATCAAACTGCCATTGGAACTTTAATGTACTGCATTGGCACACTTCCAGACATCACCCATGCTGACAGTAGTGTGTGCCAATTTGCAATCTAACTTGGAAGAGAACATTGGGCAGCTGTTAAATGCATCCTCAGATACTTAAAAGGTACAAGTTCCGTCTAACTAAAGTTCATAAAATCCGGAAGTTTGGCTTTACAAGCATTCTGTGATGTATTCCTACACTGGATACCTATTTGATTTGGCAGGCGCAGTTGTCAGTTGGGCAAGCAGGAAACAGCCAACCATTGCTTTATTCACTACTGAGGTGGAGTATATGGTTCTCACAGAAACAGCCAAGGAGGCATTGTGGCTGAAGGATATTTTGTGTAATTTCGGTTTTCGTAGTTTAAATGACACCATCAGCATTGCAACAAAAGTGCAGTTGACTAGTCTTCCAGCACATAACATCATGGTCATCTAAGCACATTGCCATAGGACACCATTTCATTTGAGAGCTGGTAGATAGCGACTTTGTCAGAGTGATTTATGTAACTAATGAGGGAAACTTGCAGATATGTGACTGAAAGGTCTGTCGTCACATGTACTAAATGCCTTTTTTATAAAAAAATTCGGACTAGAATGCATGTGTTTTTTATTACAGTTGAGGTGTCCATAATGTGGAATGTTCATATTATTATGTAACAAAAGACAGCCTTGAGCGAGTGCGGGGTGTTGGAGAAGAACGCTCTGTGCTGTCTCCTCTTTTGTCTGGACACTAGGATCCTGGACTGCATCTTGTACCTGCTGTATACTGTATAACCCTGTGTTATGCTGCACCAGCTTTCTGCCAGTTAATAAACCAATCCCTAGTTAAGTTATCTGCTGTGTGGACAAACCTCAATCACACATCATTGACCCCTATTAATATCATAGGATTTGCCCCATCTCACCCCATCTCCTTTCTACTATTTCTTTCCCGCTCATCCCCATCTTTCTGACTTTAATTTTGTCCCCCTCACCCTTCTGTTTTTCAGTCTCTCATTTCAGTCCCCTAGGTCCCAGTCTCCCTCTATCTCATCTCTGTCCCCCTCACCGCCTCTTCTCCCTGTCTCTTATTTCTCTGTCCCTCTAACCCCCATGTCTCCCTGTATCTTAAATATGACCCCCTCACTCCCCTGTCTCCCTGTCTCTCATCTCTTTCTTCACCAGTGGGGTAGGGGAGTTCACGAGTGAGAGGGTTCTGGCTGCAGATGCTTACAGGTGGAAACAGTCCTGTCCTAACAACATCCTAGGGGAGAGGACAGAAGTGAGGCCGTGTCTGTAAGTCTGCCAGCCAGTGAGTGTTGTGAGGGGATGGAGGGATGAGGGGGCCTCCCTACAACTAGACACATGCTCTAGGTCATGAGATTAACCAGAGGTATGGGGACCCATAGCAAAATTTCCTCGGGGCCCCGATAGGTCTACCTATACAGTGCCCCTGTAATTGTGCTCATTATGCAATACTCCCTGTAGTAGTACCCCTTATACCAGGGATGGGGAACCTCAGGCCCGGGGGCTGTATAAGTCCCTCAGAATCATTTGGTCTGGCCCTCTGAGCTTTTTTCTACTAACCTCATCTGGCTAGCAAGGTGCCTAGAATGGCACACAGCAGCCAGAATCTATGCAGCAGTACCACCTGGAGTGTCCTTAGGGTGTTTTAGATGATCAAACTGCTGCCCTTAAAGCTCCCTGGATCATCCTGAGGTTGCTCTGGGCATTGCTGTAATCACTGGCGAGTGTGGCCTGCCCCTGTGTGATGTCATGTTGAGGGGGCGTGGTCTGCATCAGGCCTGTGACTAATGTTATATATATCAAAATGGCCCTCGGCAGAAAAAAGGTTCCCCACCCCTGCCTTATACAATGCCTCCTGTATTTGTGCCCATTATGCAATGCCCCCTGTAGTTGTGCCCATTATGCAATGCCCCCTGTAGTTGTGCCCATTATGCAATGTTCCCTGTACTAGAGCAATGAAATGCCCCCTGTATTGAAGCCCCTTATGCAGTGCCCCCAGTAGTGCCCATTATAAAGTGCTCCCAGTAGTGCCCCTTATACAGTGCTCCCAGTAGTGCCCCTTATACAGTCCCCCCAGTAGTGCCCCTTATGCAGTGCCCATTTTGCAGTGCCCCCTGTAATGCCCCTTATACTGTGCCCCCCATAATGCCCCTTATGCTGTGCCTCTGGTAATGCCCCTTATGCTGAGCCCCCGATAATGTCCCATATGCTGTGCCCCCATTAATGCCCTTTATGCTATACCCCAGGAAATGCCCCTTATACTATGCCCCCTCCACTGTGCAGTACTTACCTGTCTTCATGGTTGTCAGCACTCCAGCTTCACTTCGGCATCTGTGCCTGCCGCTGATTGGATCTAACTAGATCCAGCAGACACGCATGCTCCTCACATGTCAGGTAATGCGGGTGATGTCATCACGTCACCCACACGCCCTCGCACTGCATCACTGGGAACGCTGGCCTCTGAAGCAATCAGAGGTATCTTTAGTCTCTGATTGCTTCAGAGTCCCTTGTTCCCTGTTGCACCAGCAACCTGGCCGGCCATGCTACAGAGGATGCAGGGGGATGCTTGTTGGGCTGGTGGGGCCCCTAAGCCGACTGGCCCCATAGCAAGTGCACCCCCTGCACCCTCTATAGTTACACCACTGGCTCTGTGAGATAATACAATAGATATTGATGATGGAATGTGACGAGCCTGAAAAGTTGCAAAATAGGCTCAGCAGCAATGGGGTTAATGTACTTTAGAGAAAATATCAGAGAATCAAATGTAGTCAGATCTGACCTTTTGCCATAACTTTCCACTCAAGCCTGCTATTGGCATGGCAAAAGTGCATATTATTGTCATACTTACAGAGCTAAATCCCTTGACTCTTGGCCCAGGACTAGCTGAACATATCATACTGGATGAGACAGGGTGACCACGAGCTGCCCAGCGCTTCTTACATTCTGTGTGGTTGATGATATTTGCATCAGTCTCCATTAGAACAATTGGATTTACATTGGAAGATAGTCTCCCCCACCCTGCCACTGAGCAGGGACTCCCAGGAATCACATGTGAGTTGTCGGATGGAAGGCTGATAGGGCTCACAGCTGAAGAGTACATGGCAGAACCGCTCAACTGAAAGTGACAGAGAGATATCAAATATCAGTGATAAATAAATCTATTGCCCTAATCTGATCCTGGGAAACAAGGATCACTAGAGGTACTGTAGATGGGAAGAGGGGGAGAGGGAGAGCGCCTGATTAGAGGTGGACACAATGCCAATGTTTGCACAGTTGGGAAATGCTGACACTGGTATTTGCATATTACTGCTGCTGCGACTCTGCAAACAGCGTCTACCTCTGAATCAGGCCCAGAAAGAGAGAGAGAGATACTATTTTAGGATGCTACACAGATTGAATACAGTACTGTATAGGACCGCAGAGCATAGCATCCTCATCATCATGTAATAACTTAGGCACAATGTATTTTTTCAGGTTAAATAGTAATTTTCAATAAATAAAAACTTCTAAAACTGACATAATAGGAACGTTACAATCAATACACAAATGAAGAGGAACTGTACTATGTAGCTGAACAGTATTTAAAAATAGGGATATTTCCAGGGATAATTCTCTTAATCCTAATGTCCTTGGAAATTACAAAACGTTGACAATTGTGATCTATTTACCTCTGCAAATACACATAACATTCATGTGGTCAGTTTTAATAACTATTTACAATTTTTGTCTGATTCACATTAGAGGGGCTATTTATCAAATAATATTTGCAGGATATCCCCCGAAATATTATCTATACAGTAGCATCATTCTACAATGTTACTCAATAGCAGGGATTGAACTACACATCCCTGCATGCCTTGCCACAGTAATAACCAACCTGTGGCAGGGCATGTTGGGACGTTCGTCCCATAGCAGCTGGAGGGCCACTTATTGCCCAACCCTGCTCTATAGCCACACTCTGGAATTAACTAAGATGTTGACCCTAAGTGCAGATATCTGTATTGTGAAAAACCATAGGTGACCTTGTCCTCCCAAGCTTTTCCTGCTGGGGCTGTGACACACAATATTCCTTACCTTTAGTAGTTGTATGTCATTCTCATAGGTATTTCTATTGTATTCTGGGTGCGGAATGGATTTTAGGATCTTGAGGTTTTGAACGAACCCGTCATTTCTGTTAAGGTTGTGCACACCGAGTCTGACACGCACACTGTTACTAGGGCTGAGATAAAGAGAAATATAGACAAAGGTTACTTATCTACCCACCCTTATAGATAATAAATATTCTACAAATTCTCATGTACAATATGTGATTAATGTCCTTCTCCTTACAGAATTTGGAAATTGTTGAATAAAGAGATAAACAGCCTTTTTACATTTGATGTAATATACAGTATACAAGTCATGGCTATTGAATATTCCTTACAACGGATGTAGAAGTACTGTACATAAGACTAGTGGGTGCTGGCAAAGTCACATTTGTTGGGAGAGAGCGGTGCATCCCAGCTCCTGTAATTATAAGGCTACCTGGTATTTCTGTGCTACATGCAATAGCTGTCAGTGAATTAGTCTGTACTAGTCTACACAAGTTGTATTTAGGATTATTGTTAGGAAAATGGATCATCTTTTGTCAGGTGTGGAATAAAATGGAAAAATATGGTCATTTTGATAACTTTGCAGTAAACTAGAGACGTGAAATTCAAATATAGGGGACAGGGCCGAGACATCGGGCTGGACCAGGTACTAGGGACGTGCCCACTGGAGGGCGTATGGCCGCAGAAGTACATTTGTATGGTGTGTGCCGCCATATGCAAGCGTGGTCCTCCTTTTGTAGACAGGTCCAATTAAGCAGCTCAGATATTCTCACTTTTTTAACCACTTAACTGACTTTTTTTTCCCCAAACTGGTCAGAAATTGTCAGTTTGATATTTATTTATTAGTTATATATTTAAAAAAGTTATTTAATGAAATTCAGGTTTATGTACATATCTGAATTAGGCCCTATATTTCTTACTTTTTAATTTCTTACTATAAAACAAGTTTACTGTTTAGAAAGAATCTGGAATTGGCTTCCCATCCCAGTGTGCATAGTGGATACAATAAGCCATCTCACGCTTGCGCTCCATGAAAACTAATCGGCTTGCCCCAGTGATTTCTTTTTATTAAACTGCAGTAAGAACATTTTCTTTTGTTGCACTGAGCAACAATAGAAAATCTTCTTTTCGAAATAATTTTAATTAATAGACCCCTTGGTCTCTATTGTAAGTAACTCTGATACTGACACATGCTACAAGCTTTGATATAGTAATGTGTGTTGGAGTCTGATACTGAATTGAATTTATTTGTTATCATCAGCAAAAAAAGTTTGACAGACAAAATTACGTTACACAAAAGACGCTAAAAAACCGTGAAATAGTAATCCATGGTAGAGATTGTTACAGACAGTTACATAAAATAATGATAATGATTTAACTAAAGAGATACATTCATAGCATTCAGCATGCGCACAGCAGATGGAAGAAAACTAACCCTCAAGCGACTCGTACGTGCCCGTAGTACTCTGAATCGCTTTAAAGACGGAAGCTTATCAAAAGATTCATAAAATGGATGGCTTGGATCCAGTATGATACTTTTGGTTCTCTTTAGAACCCTAAGCCCATAAACATCATGAATAGTTGGCAACTGCACGCCAATGATTTTACTAACGGTCGTAGCAACCCGTTCCAGTGCACTCCTTTCACTTGCTGTAAACTGCCTTCATAATGTGGCAGGGGTTATAGTCAGCATCCGGGCATGCAGGATGCCGACAGTCGAAATACCTGCGCCCAAATCCCGGCACCAGAATCCCGAACCGGCATCCCAAAGGTAAGTATCGGGGGTTAGGGGGAGGGTTAGGCTTAGGCACCGGGCATGGGGAGGTTAGGGTTAGGTACAAAGATGGGAGGTTAGGGTTAGGCACTAAGGAGGTAGGATTAGGGTTAGGCACCGGCAAGGGGGAGGTTAGGCACTACGGGGGGAGATTAGAGTTAGGCACTGGGGAGGGAGGGTTAGGGGTGAGGGTTAGTCTTACCTTATTTACCGAAGGGTGTCGGGATTCTGACTGTCAGCATGCTGCTGTTGGTATTCTGACCAGCGGTATTCCGACGGCCGGGATCTCATGCCCAACCCGTGGGCAGTACTGTGTGTAACACTTTGGCTTGTACAGTACTTACCTGTTCTTAAAGCAGTGTGCAGCAGTAAGTACCCATCTGCTGTGAATTAGTGATCCCCCACAGTAACCTTCTCCAATCTGCACATATGCCATGTATGGTCTGGAGTGAGGTTTGGCTTCATGACCTCCAACAATCTCCGATGCTCCTGTATAAACAAAGCGGTCAAGTTGATTGTTATGCTGCCTCTATTGCAGTTGAACCTGTGATGAGTTTTCTGATGCTCTGAATTAGTTGCATGTATGTCTACACCTGGGAACATGCACGTTGTTACAATTTGTTCATGCCACTTCCACTTCGCATATAAATAGCAATGAGTTATCTAAAAGTAGTTATTTTGCTACTTTTGTCATACTTGGTGCTCCTAATTTTATTGTAATGTTTTGGACGGGTCATGAGAAATAATGCTCTATGGTGGTAACTGTGGCTGAGTGGCACAGAGAGGGAAAGAGGGTATAAATTGCCCAGGCCTGGTGAGGCATATCATAGAACAGAAAGATTTTATCAAGAGAGCAACACAAGAAGATAGACGTCTTTTTGGGGCATTCTTTGTAATGGTCATAATATTAAAATTTTACTTTTCTTGGATATATATTACAAAGGGAGAGAGGCTCCCCTAAAATTACCATATACTGTAGGTCTCCTCCTTTATTTTCTGATTTTAATCATAAAGTTATAAATAGAATTAATGATATACAGGATTGTCCATTATAAAATTTGGGTCAGTATCTCTTGGTCTAATGTAGGGATGTGCGTAAACCGCCGTGTTTTGGTTTTGGATCTGTATTTCCTTCAAGGATTTGGGTCTGGATTTGGTTTTGCAAACCACCCTCAAGTGTTTTGGTTTTGGATCCAGATTTTTTTTATAAAAAATAGATAAAAAGTTTTAAAAACAGCTAAAATTATGTAATTTATGCAATCCAAAACCCAAAATTCGGATTTAAAATCCGAATTTCGAACCGCAAAAAGATCAGAACCGCGACCCGGATTTACCTGGATCTCCTCAGGAGATTAGAAATGCGACTCGGATTTACCCGGATTCATGAAATTCAGGTGAATTCGGAATTCTGGAGAACTGAACCGCACATCTCTAGTCTAATGTAGGCCGGTGACTGTTGGTACACTGATACAGTTTGGGGAATAGTAAATAAAGGGAGTATGTATTTCCATACTATGGGCAGTATGCACTATGCAGAAATATGCGGTCATACCTCCGAAAATGCAGTTTGCGGAGTTGTGAGTGCATTTCCTTTATGTATGAAACTTTCCAGAGCCTTATCCCGATAGACCTATGGGCTTCTTTTCTGAGTTTTCCATGTGAGGGATCCAATAGGATCCTTCCTAGGGTCCCCTGCTGCTCGCACATCCACAGAGGGACCCCCGTGTCATAACCTTGTAAATCCCCTACACCGAAAAGGTCGGGAAAGCTGTCCTTTGCTTAAATCATCATGCATACAGCGTTACTAAACGCCGGTATGCATGCAATGATTGGCAGGATTCTTCTTATCCAAAATACTATGCTTGATGCATCCTGCCCTATGATCAAATTGTATAATTTTAATTATCTGCACAATTTTGAGCTGTTTTTATTTGGCTCAACATCTTTTCCCATTTAGTTGTTTTGGGCATTACATTTGGAGAAAAAGACTGAAAGAAGGTCATTGTACAGTTATGGTGATGTGCAGGGCCGACGAGAGCCGCGCCGGGTCCAGGTGACAGGGGGCATGGCCTAATCGCAGGAAGCGTGGCCACACCCCTTAGAAATAAAATGAAAACTTTTTTATTATCAATCCACTAATACCGTAGCTGTACAATTACTACATTGATGTGATTAACTAATGGGTGTTGCTCAATCTGGGTCCAAGCTTTGTATGCAACAGAAGGTTGCGTGGTGCAAAAGAAATACATTTTTGATAATTAAAAAACATTTTAAAAATAGGGCCTTCCGCCAGTAAACCCCATTAATTTGCTGACTTGTACTTGTGCTCCTCTATGAAAAATACTAGAAGACATCTCCTGAGGGGCCCGGTGAGCTGTGGAGAAGGAATGACCCCCTTTGTAGCATGCACGCTGCAGAGAGGGACATTTCTCCTCCACAGCTTGCTGGGCAGCCCCTCAGACAATGCTGAGCCCGGGTAATTAGTACCTGCTTCCACTTCCCTGCCAGAGTTGTTTCAGTTGATTGTCTTGGATACAACCAGCCCTGCTGCATCAGGGCAATGACAATAAATCACTGTATCTGCTCATATAAAGACTACAAAGTACTGGCTCACGATACAAACCAAATGGATAAAACAGAGCATTTAGTAAAATTTGCAGGAGGTATTATGTAAACAAATACATTATAATCCAGGCAGTCCCTTTCCTTAATAACTAGGAGTGGGGATTTGGGTCGTTTCTTCAGTTTTCTCTAAACAAAACTGTGAGCCTAAGATTCTAGTTCTCTTAAGTTTCTGTGATTGATTTTTCTCAGAATTGCAAGAGTATATTTTTTTACAAGGATAAAAAATAAATATACATTGTACGAAACAGAAAGGGTTTGGCAATATCATATAACATAGACATGCACAAATCTTCTCAGAGACACTGGAATGTAGCAACGTAGATTTTTTAGAGCCGCAGGTTACCTATGGCCCCATTGCCACTAGCATCACTTTTGTGTGTTGTACTAATGTTTTACACATAAATGCAACACACATTTTGGTCTGGAATTAGAACCATGACTTCCAATGGCCTCATACCCAGCTGCGATATTAACACATATCTTATAATTTATACACTAATAATATTTTGCTGTAATGCACCAATCAGGAGAGAGTATTAACCTGCTCTTCTGTACAGCTTTTACTGGAAATTAAACTATAGTATTTGCAGCTCATTATGTTATTATATTCTGGTACAAATGAAGCCATAATCTATTTAGAAGTATAGGACTGTACACTGTCACAGAAACTAGTATATATAATACTTGATAATAATACCTGTGTAAGGAAGACTGCACAGAGTTGACACGAACAACAGGGCCAGATGTTGCATGGCTAAATGCTTCTCTTCTCACCAGTGCAAATTAAGATAAGAGGCACTGGATATATATAGGGCGATGGGTGTGACATTAGTGGGTTAGTGGCTACAGGAAATGTCTAAAGATATGATGAAGCAAGTGTAAAAATATCCTATAAATTATAAATAAGTACATTTCTCTCATTTATCAAAAAGTAGCTTGTTAATCCTAACCACATTCATGAAAACCAATACAATAATAGGCAAAAAATCATATTATGAGTGAGTAGCATTGCTACTATACAAAGGTCGGTGTCCTGACAATGAATTTAAATCCAATTGGCACTTATTTTTCGATATTTAGTCTTCTTTTACTTCAATACTCTTCTCCCATCGATGCTCCAACCTCTTGATTCTGTTCAGAAAAAGGTCTGATGACTGGTCCTCAAACCAGTTCTGTACAGCAGTCATGACATCATCATCAGAAGCGAAGGTCTCCCCACGAATGTGTTCCTTGAGCTTGAGTGTGAATTTCAGTAGGTGTCTTCTTCAGTTGCAGATAATTTATGACGTCTTGAATTTCAGTTTTCTCCATTTTTCAGTATTCTCCATTACTCAAGTTTTAGTGATGTTGTTCCCAACTATTACTGATGATTATCCGTTTATTAGAATTGTGCTTTAATTTTCCACAGTGTTCTACTGAGACCTATTGGGGTTGGGTATGAACCCAAGCCGCCGGTGAAATGCTGATGCCGGATGCCCAAAATAAAAGAATCCAGGTAGGGCAGGTAAGTATAATAACCCTACCCTTCACCCGCCCCCCTAACCCTAGCCCTCCCTTAGGGGTGCCCAACACTAAAACTCCCGAGGTGGTGCCTAACCCTAAGTCCCCCCAGGGGTGCCTAAACCTAACCCTGCTTCCCTCACCCTAAACCTAGCCCTCCCAGGGGATGTCTAACCCTAACCTCCCCCCAGTGGTGCCTAAACCTACCCCCCTTTCCCTGAGCCTAACCCTAACCCTCCCTGGGGGGTGCCTAACCCAAAGTTCTCCCGGTGGTGCCTAAACCTAACCCTCCGCCCCCCACGGCTAACAGCTAACCCTCCCCACTTACCTTCGTTTGGGAAGTCATCTGTCGGGATTCCGTCATCTGGCTAAAGCTAGGCAGCGGTATTTAGACGCATATCTTTAGTACTAAGTCAGTATACTGATTCCAGGATTCTGTCAGACAGCTTCCCATTTGTCGGTATTCTAACTACATCCCCTAGTACATACATGTAGAAAATCAATATGAGGTGAGATCTACTACTTCATCAGGACACTGACTTTTGGATCCACCCTTGTATGTACTAAGGGACTATATAGGTCCAGACAGTATTGCACAGCCAACGGTCGCGAGTAAGCTTACTCAGGCTGACAGCCTGCGAGGCCAGGAAATATGCATCCACCGATGCAGACCCTGGCCTTAGCACTCCCAGAAAATGGGGGTGACATGCCCCTGTTTCCGGGAACGCTGGCCAGGCATGCCACCACTCCGCCCCCAAATGCTGCAGCATGTCACATGTCATCTTGGTTATTTGGCACCAGGCAGTGTACCAGGTACAGTGTGAGTCTTTGGAGATCGTTTTTTGCGTTTTTTTGTTTCATGAGGCCCGATGGATGCCTACATAGACTAAGGGGTTGGTGAGTATGTATTATTTTTTTATAAAATAAAACACCATTCGATGTCTGCATCCTGTAATATTTTCTTCACAGTGGGACTACAGGTGCTGTCCATGCATACCAGCACTTGTTATTCCACAAGTACCTGCATGCCTCCACAAGTTGCTGGGACCTGTAGTCCCACTGTAGAGAACAATATTAATATCTATTATTTACACAATTATCCAATTATGGAAGGGGCATTCCGCACTGTGTGTCTCCTTGCTATTGTGTAAGACCCCACACCTGTTTTTCCCCTATTTACCTGTACCAGATTAGGTTGAAAAGTCCAGGACTGGTTATGGATTTATTGGGGGCCCCCACGCCATTTTACTTTTTAATTTTTACTCTTTCATTACTTGTAAGTATAAGAAGCCTTCACAGATCATAATGATAGGTCGTCTATGTGAAAGTATCGATTGTTCAATCTTCTAAAATGTTGTAAATTCTGATTTTTGGGCAGTTTTGCATCAGTTTTGACTTAATAGTAATAGTAAATCTCCAATTTGCAAACTAAACGGCAAAATGCACAGCAAAGCAAAATCGATAAAACTCGACCCTTAGTAAATTTACCCATTAATGTGGCCCAAGGAATTCAAAAGGTTCTTTCTTTAATGCCTGAAGTAGACACAGATGATAAACATGAGTTTTCAAGATAAACATGAATTTTCAAGATAATTAACTGTCCGCAGAGTAGTGGATCCTCTAACCATTATGGCAGAGGTTCCCAAACGTTTTTGAACCACGGCGCCCTAGAGTATGAGAATTGTATTCACGGCACCCCTAAGCCAAATGTTTGTTATTGAGAAATTCAGAAAAAAATTTAGTGAAGTAGTAAAGTGAAGTAAAATGTGCTTACCTGTCATCCTCAGGTTTAGTTATGTGGTGGGGGACAGGTTTGTGCTTCTGTTTGTCTACATATTGACATTATATTGACCATAAAGAATTTGATTTGGTGCTGGACCACCAACCTGAGGCGGTATACAATCGGGAAACCGGCTGCCTTAAAACCGACAGCCGGCTTCCCGACTGTCATATCCCGCCTGACATTTCCCCGATGCCGGGAAACCGGCGCCCGGCATCCCAATCGTAGGGATGCCGGGAGCCGCCAGCGGACAGCCGCAGGGGGAGAAGAGTTAGGTTTAGGGCACCCGGGGGGGACTTAGGGTTAGTCACCCCCCCAGGAGGGTTAGGGTTAGACTAGGGGAAGGGAGGGTTAGGCACCTCCGTGGGGGACTTAGGGTTAGGCCCCCCCCACGGGACTTAGGTTTAGGCAGCAGGGAAGGGAGGGGTTAGGGTTAGGCACTTAGAGGGGGGATTAGGGTTAGGCACTTGGGGGGGAGGTTAGGATTAGGCACCCCTAAAGAGGGTTAGGGTTAGGGGGTTAGGTTAGGCTAGTTTATACTCACCTTAGTGACGATCGGGATTTCCAGCGCTGTCGGGCTTCCACTGCCGGGCTCTGCTCATCTGTCAGCCAGGCACTGCCGGGAATCGAGCCATGCGGCCGGCGGTAATCCATGGCGATTCCCCTGAGGCACCCCTGCAAGTGTCCCAAGTCACCCCAGGGTGCCGCGGCGCACAGTTTGGGAATCACTGCACTATGGGGTTAAACGTAAGATAGTCATAATGGCATGGAAATAGGTAGCAGGCCGATCAATATATAGTCATGTAATATAACAGGCTCTGCAACCACATTAGCCTAATCAATGGCGGCTCTAGGCACTGGCGAGCAAGGACATTGTCCGGATTTCCATAGCCTAAAGGGCACGGCCCTGCCTGATCTCACCATTGCCCAGCTCCGGCGGAAAATCCCGCCCACAGCCCTGCCACTAGAGTTATTAGATAAATAAAAGTAAAATGTATGTAGCCCCAGTGCTTAAAAACAGAACAATAATAGTGACCCGATGATTATATAATTTTACAATTCTCTATATACTCTGTATTTTTAGCTGCAGTAATTATGGTTACTAGCCAATAACATACAAGAAATAAAAAAAGAGAATTGACCGAACTTGAAAATATACCCAGTATAGATGTAGTTTGCCACATTAAAGTGAAAAAAAATAATAGAAAAGTACAATAAAAAATAAGGTTTTTTAATAATAAAATGCTATTTATAAAAAAGCTCCAAACATACACATTGAAACCCTATACAGTACAGAAAAAGGAATTGGTATTTGATGCCTGCAGTCGAGATCTCGGCAGTCAGAATCCCAACACCGGCATCTCGCAAGGCTAGCATTCCAACACTTGTTGTTCGGTATGCTAACCCTCCCCCTCTCCCTACCCTAACCCTCTCTCTTTGGTGCCTAGCCCTAACCTCCCCCCCTAGTGCCTGAACCTAACCCCCCTCCCCACACCCTAAACCTAACCCTCCCCCTTAGTGCATAACCCTAACCCTCAGTCTAGTGCCTAACCCCGCACACTAACCCTCCCCCACATCCCGCTACTTAACTTCGGTATCCCGGCGGTCGGGATGTCGCCGCCAGGATTGTGATAGGCGCTGGGATTCCGGCGCTGGTGATATCAGTGCCAGAATCGCGGCCGCTGAGATACTGACTGCATCCCATAGAAACAATAAACTAACACATAAAAACAAAAAATGAAACAGTGTTTCTCTTATTATGTTGCAATAAAAATTTAATCACATTTGAAGCTGAATACTAAAAGTTCCTTGGCTGTACGATCATAAAGAAAACCAAATGCTTTTAGCTAAATTGTACAGCCGCGTCAGGCTGTTAAAAAATCAAATGATACAACAATACACAAGGTGCCGTAATATATAAGTGACATGGGGCCACTTTCAGTATAGTGATTATGGAAACAGCAGGTCTTGTTTGTATACATGGATGCATTGAATAAGACTACTGTACATGTTGTCTGATATATATGTTTCTTTATTGCACAATCTACTGATTTTATTGAAGAGTTAATCTGGACTAAAAAGTGTTTTTTTAACAGCCGGATGTGGCTGTACAATTTACAGTAACTAAAAGCATTTGGCTTATTTATGAGCGTACATCCACAGAGCTTTTAGTATTCAGCTTCAACTTTGAATACTTTCGATTTGCAATATAATAAGAGAAACACTGTTTCTATTTTGTTTTTATGTGTTAGTTTATTGTTTCTATCTACTGTATGGTTTCAATGTGTATGCGTGGAGCTTTTTTTTATAAATAGCATTTTATTATCAAAAAATACCTTTTTTTAATGTACTTTTTCTATTACAATGTTTAATTTTAATGTGGCACAAAGTGTATAATACATCTATACTGGGTATATTTTTAAGCACGGTCAATTCTCTCTTTTTATTTCTTGTATGTTATTGGCTAGCAACCATAATTACTGCAGCTAAAAAAATACAGAGTTTATAGAGAATTGTAAAATTATGTAATCATGGGGTCACTATAGTCTTATTGTTCTGTTTTTAAGTGCAGGGGCTATATATATTTTAATTGGATTTTCCCAATAAAGCCAGCCGCAAGTTTTTTACGCCAGAGCCGGGCAATGGTGAGTTCAGGCAGGGCTATGTCCTTTAGGCTATGGCACTCTGGTGAGGCCCTTGCTAATCCAAGCCTAGAGCCGCCACTGATTAGGCTACTGTGGTTGCAGAGCCTGTTATATTACATTATATATTGATCGGCCTGCCCCCTTTTTCCATGCCACCATTTTCTTATCGTAATTTCATCAAAAAGTTGATGACCAATTTTATCGCCATGTACAGTTGTTGTGTCTTTATTTTTTAGAGTTAAGTTGTTGTTATGGTTATTAAATGTTTTTGATAAGAGGTGCAAGCCGGTTTCTGCCATAACTAGTATAAAGGCAGTCATTTGCCTCCAAAGTGTTTAGGTGTACTGTAAGTTCTTGTAAAAATTTCAAAACTCTTTTATAGATGAGTTGTTATGGAAATTCCTGAAGATTCACACCAAGCAAATAAATATTACCTTATCTGGTAGATTTTTAATGACATTGATGACTTTCTAGCTGCCAGTATATTATCAATAGAGTAGTGCAAAAATGAAAGACCTCACTGATATAAATATCAATCGGCTCTGTAGCAGAAGGCACTTGGTGATGGTCGGGTATGAAATACCTGCACTTGGGATGCCGCCTGTCAATTGATTGTTCAATGTTCTAAAATGTTGTAAATTCGGATTTTTGGTCGGTTTTGCATCGGTTTTGACTTTAGTAAATCTCCAATTTGCAAACTAAACGGCAAATCGCACAGAAAAGCAAAATCGACAAAACTCAACCTTTAGTAAATTTACCCATAAATTATTATTATCCTTTATTTATATGGTGCCACAAGTGTTCCGCAGCGCCTTACATAGTACATAAAACTAATAAGTGAACAGAAAAAAAAAACAAAGAAACTTACAGTACATTACAGTGAAGGTTTTATATACATTGCTGCAATAGTGATTAAAACACTCACAATAAGCAACAGGGAGTTGGCAGAGACGTGTTAGGTGCCCTTATGAGGAGTAAGGAGTAGAAGAAAGTGTTAGGAGAAGCACATGAGGAAAGAGGTCCCTGCTCGTTAGCGCTTACATTCTAAAGTGGAGGGGCAGACAGACAGGCATGACACAGAAGGGGAAGATAGGGAGGAGAGAGTATTATGTAAATGTGGCCCAAGGAATGCAAAAGGTTCTTTCTTTAATGCCTGAAGTAGACACAGATGATGAAACATGAGTTTTCAAGATAAACATGAGTTTTCAAGATAATTAACTGTCCGCAGAGTAGTGGATCCTCTTACCACTATGGCCTAGATTCCCATTCTTTTTTGAACCATGGCGCCCTAGAGTATCAGAATTCTTTTCACAGCGCCCCTAAGCCAAAGGTTTGTTACTGAAAAATTCAGAAAAAAATGTAGTGAAGTAGTAAAGTGAAGTAAAATGTGCTTACCTGTCATCCCCAGGTCTAGTTATGTGGTGGGGGATAGGTGTGTGTTTCTGATTGTCTACATATTTACATTACATTGACCATAAAGAATTTGATTTGGTGCTGGACCACCAACCTGAGGCACCCCTGCAAGTGTCACGAGGCACCCCTGGGTGCCGAGGCGCACAGTGTGGGAACCACTGCACTATGGGGTTAAAAGCAAGATAGCCATAATGGCATGGAAATAGGTAGCAGGCCGATCAATATATAGTCATGTAATATAACAGGCTCTGCAACCACATTAGCCTAATCAATGGCGGCTCTAGGCACTGGCAAGCAAGGACATCGTCCGGATTTCCATAGCCTAAAGGGCACGGCCCTGCCTGATCTCACCATTGCCCAGCTCCGGCGGAAAATCCCGCCTCCCCGCCCTGCCGCTGGAGTTATTGGGTAAATAAAAGTAAAATATATGTAGCCCCAGTGCTTAAAAACAGAACAATAATAGTGACCCGATGATTATATAATTTTACAATTCTCTCTATACTCTGTATTTTTTAGCTTCAGTAATTATGGTTACCAGCCATTAACATACATGAAATAAAAAAAGAGAATTGACCGAACTTGAAAATATACCCAGTATAGATGTAGTTTGCCACATTAAAGTGAAAAAAAATAATAGAAAAGTACAATAAAAAACAAGGTTTTTTAATAATAAAATGCTATTTATAAAAAAGCTCCAAACATACACATTGAAACCATATACAGTATAGAAACAGGAATTGGTATTTGATGCCTGCAGTCGAGATCTCGACTGTCAGAATCCCAACACCGGCATCTCGACACGGCTAGCATTCCGACACTTGTTGTTCGGTATGCTAACCCTCCCCCTTTCCCTACCCTAACCCTCCCTCTTTGGTGCCTAACCCTAACCTCCCCCCCTAGTGCCTGAACCTAACCCCCCTCCGCGCACCCTAAGCCTAACCCTCCCCCTTAGTGCCTAACCCTAACCCTCAGTCTAGTGCCTAACCCCGCATCCTAACCCTCCCCCACATCCCGCTACTTAACTTCGGTATCCCGGCAGTCGGGACGTCGACGCCAGGATTGTGATAGGCATCGGGATTCCGGCGCTGGTGATATCTGTGCCAGCATCGCGGCCGCTGAGATACTGACTGTATCCCATAGAAACAATAAACTAACACATAAAAACAAAAATGAAACAGTGTTTCTCTTATTATGTTGCAATACAAAGGTAATCACAATTGAAGCTGAATACTAAAAGCTCCTTGGCTGTACGCTCATAAATAAAACCAAATGCTTTTAGTTAATTGTACAGCCACGTCAGGCTGTTAAAAAATCAAATGGTACAACAATACACAAGGTGCCGTAATATATAAGTGACATGGGGCCGCTTTCAGTATAGTGATTATGGAAACAGCAGGTCTTGTTTGTACACATAGATGCATTGAATAAGACTACTGTACATGTGGTCTGATATATATGTTTCTTTATTGCACAATCTACTGATTTTATTGAAGAGTTAATCTGGACTAAAAAGTGTTTTTTTAACAGCCGGATGTGGCTGTACAATTTACAGTAACTAAAAGCATTTGGCTTATTTATGAGTGTACAGCCACAGAGCTTTTAGTATTCAGCTTCAACATTGAATACTTTCGATTTGCAATATAATAAGAGAAACACTGTTTCTATTTTGTTTTTATGTGTTAGTTTATTGTTTCTATCTACTGTATGGTTTCAATGTGTATGCGTGGAGCTTTTTTTTATAAATAGCATTTTATTATCAAAAAATACCTTTTTTTAATGTACTTTTTCTATTACAATGTTTAATTTTAATGTGGCACAAAGTGTATAATACATCTATACTGGGTATATTTTTAAGCACGGTCAATTCTCTCTTTTTATTTCTTGTATGTTATTGGCTAGCAACCATAATTACTGCAGCTAAAAAATACAGAGTTTATAGAGAATTGTAAAATTATATAATCATGGGGTCACTATAGTCTTATTGTTCTGTTTTTAAGCGCAGGGGCTATATATATTTTAATTGTATTTTCCCAATAAAGCCAGCCGCAAGTTTTTTACGCCAGAGCCGGGCGTGGGTGAGTTCAGGCAGGGCTATGTCCTTTAGGCTATGGCACTCTGGTGAGGCCCTTGCTAACCCAAGCCTAGAGCCGGCACTGATTAGGCTACTGTGGTTGCAGAGCCTGTTATATTACATTATATATTGATCGGCCTGCCCCCTTTTTCCATGCCACCATTTTCTTATCGTAATTTCATCAAAACGTTGATGACCAATTTTATCGCCATGTACAGTTGTTGTGTCTTTATTTTTTAGAGTTAAGTTGTTGTTATGGTTATTAAATGTTTTTGATAAGAGGTGCAAGCCGGTTTCTGCCATAACTAGTATAAAGGCAGTCATTTGCCTCCAAAGTGTTTAGGTGTACTGTAAGTTCTTGTAAAAATTTCAAAACTCTTTTATAGATGAGTTGTTATGGAAATTCCTGAAGATTCACACCAAGCAAATAAATATTACCTTATCTGGTAGATTTTTAATGACATTGATGACTTTCTAGCTGCCAGTATATTATCAATAGAGTAGTGCAAAAATGAAAGACCTCACTGATATAAATATCAGTCGGCTCTGTAGCAGAAGGCACTTGGTGATGGTCGGGTATGAAATACCTGCACTTGGGATGCCGCCTGTCAATTGATTGTTCAATGTTCTAAAATGTTGTAAATTCGGATTTTTGGTCGGTTTTGCATCGGTTTTGACTTTAGTAAATCTCCAATTTGCAAACTAAACGGCAAATCGCACAGAAAAGCAAAATCGACAAAACTCAACCTTTAGTAAATTTACCCATAAATTATTATTATCCTTTATTTATATGGTGCCACAAGTGTTCCGCAGCGCCTTACATAGTACATAAAACTAATAAGTGAACAGAAAAAAAAAACAAAGAAACTTACAGTACATTACAGTGAAGGTTTTATATACATTGCTGCAATAGTGATTAAAACACTCACAATAAGCAACAGGGAGTTGGCAGAGACGTGTTAGGTGCCCTTATGAGGAGTAAGGAGTAGAAGAAAGTGTTAGGAGAAGCACATGAGGAAAGAGGTCCCTGCTCGTTTGCGCTTACATTCTAAAGTGGAGGGGCAGACAGACAGGCATGACACAGAAGAGGAAGATAGGGAGGAGAGAATATTATGTAAATGTGGCCCAAGGAATGCAAAAGGTTCTTTCTTTAATGCCTGAAGTAGACACAGATAATGAAACATGAGTTTTCAAGATAAACATGAGTTTTCAAGATAATTAACTGTCCGCATAGTAGTGGATCCTCTAACCACTATGGCAGAGGTTCCCAAACTTTTTTGAACCATGGCACCCTAGAGTATCAGAATTCTTTTCACAGCACCCCTAAGCCAAAGGTTTGTTATTGAGAAATTCAGAAAAAAATGTAGTGAAGTAGTAAAGTGAAGTAAAATGTGCTTACCTGTCATCCTCAGGTCTAGTTATGTGGTGCTGGATAGGTGTGTGCTTCTGATTGTCTACATATTAACATTACATTGACCATAAAGAATTTGATTTGGTGCTGGACCACCAACCTGAGGCACCCCTGCAAGTGTCACGAGGCACCCCAGGGTGCCGAGGCGCACAGTGTGGGAACCACTGCACTATGGGGTTAAAAGCAAGATAGCCATAATGGCATGGAAATAGGTAGCAGGCCGATCAATATATAGTCATGTAATATAACAGGCTCTGCAACCACATTAGCCTAATCAATGGCGGCTCTAGGCACTGGCAAGCAAGGACATCGTCCGGATTTCCATAGCCTAAAGGGCACGGCCCTGCCTGATCTCACCATTGCCCAGCTCCGGCGGAAAATCCCGCCTCCCCGCCCTGCCGCTGGAGTTATTGGGTAAATAAAAGTAAAATATATGTAGCCCCAGTGCTTAAAAACAGAACAATAATAGTGACCCGATGATTATATAATTTTACAATTCTCTTCATACTTTGTATTTTTTAGCTTCAGTAATTATGGTTACCAGCCATTAACATACATGAAATAAAAAAAGAGAATTGACCGAACTTGAAAATATACCCAGTATAGATGTAGTGTGCCACATTAAAGTGAAAAAAAATAATAGAAAAGTACAATAAAAAACAGGGTTTTTTAATAATAAAATGCTATTTATAAAAAAGCTCCAAACATACACATTGAAACCATATACAGTATAGAAACAGGAATTGGCATTTGATGCCTGCAGTCGAGATCTCGGCAGTCAGAATCCCAACACCGGCATCTCAACACGGCTAGCATTCCGACACTTGTTGTTCGGTATGCTAACCCTCCCCCTTTCCCTACCCTAACCCTCCCTCTTTGGTGCCTAACCCTAACCTTCCCCCTTAGTGCCTGAACCTAACCCCCCTCCGCGCACCCTAAGCCTAACCCTCCCCCTTAGTGCCTAACCCTAACCCTCAGTCTAGTGCCTAACCCCGCATCCTAACCCTCCCCCTCATCCTGCTACATAACTTCGGTATCCCGGCAGTCGGGACGTCGACGCCAGGATTGTGATAGGCATCGGGATTCCGGCGCTGGTGATATCTGTGCCAGCATCGCGGCCGCTGAGATACTGACTGTATCCCATAGAAACAATAAACTAACACATAAAAACAAAAATGAAACAGTGTTTCTCTTATTATGTTGCAATACAAAGGTAATCACAATTGAAGCTGAATACTAAAAGCTCCTTGGCTGTACTCTCATAAATAAAACCAAATGCTTTTAGTTAATTGTACAGCCACGTCAGGCTGTTAAAAAATCAAATGGTACAACAATACACAAGGCGCAGTAATATATAAGTTACATGGGGCCACTTTCAGTATAGTGATTATGGAAACAGCAGGTCTTGTTTGTATACATGGATGCATTGAATAAGACTACTGTACATGTGGTCTGATATATATGTTTCTTTATTGCACAATCTACTGATTTTATTGATGAGTTAATCTGGACTAAAAAGTGTTTTTTTAACAGCCGGATGTGGCTGTACAATTTACAGTAACTAAAAGCATTTGGCTTATTTATGAGTGTACAGCCACAGAGTTTTTAGTATTCAGCTTCAACATTGAATACTTTTGATTTGCAACATAATAATCTTTTTATGTGTTAGTTTATTGTTTCTATATACTGTATGGTTTCAATGTGTATGCGTGGAGCTTTTTTTTATAAATAGCATTTTATTATTAAAATACCTTGTTTTTTTATTGTACTTTTTCTATTAAAATGTTTAATTTTAATGTGGCACAAAGTGTATAATACATCTATACTGGGTATATTTTCAAGCACGGTCAATTCTCTCTTTTTATTTCTTGTATGTTATTGGCTAGCAACCATAATTACTGCAGCTAAAAAAATACAGAGTATATAGAGAATTGTAAAATTATATAATCATGGGGTCACTATAGTCTTATTGTTCTGTTTTTAAGCGCAGGGGCTACATATATTTTAATTGTATTTACCCAATAAAGCCAACGGCAGGATTTTATGCCGGAGCCGGGCGTGGGTGAGTTCAGGCAGGGCTATGTCCTTTAGGCTATGGCACTCTGGCGAGGCCCTTTCTAGCCCGTGCCTAGAGCCGCCACTGATTAAGCTACTGTGGTTGCAGAGCCTGTTATATTACATTAAATAATGATCGGCCTGCCCCCTTTTTCCATGCCACCATTTTCTTTTCGTATTTTCATCAAAAATTTGATGACCAATTTTATCGCCATGTACAGTTGTTGTGTCTTTATTTTTTAGAGTTAAGTTGTTGTTATGGTTATTAAATGTTTTTGATAAGAGGTGCAAGCCGGTTTCTGCAATAACTAGTGTAAAGGCAGTCATTTGCCTCCAAAGTGTTTAGGTGTAAGTTCTTGTAAAAATTTCAAAACTCTTTTATAGATGAGTTGTTATGGAAATTCCTGAAGATTCACACCAAGCAAATAAATATTACCTTATCAGGTATATTTTAATGACATTGATGACTTTCTAGCTGCCAGTATATTATCAATAGTGTAGTGCAAAAATGAAAGACCTCACTGATAGAAATATCAGTCGGTTCTGTAGCAGAAGGCACTTGGTGATGGTTGGGTATGAAATACCTGCACTTGGGATGCCGCCCTTCAATCGATTGTTCAATATTCTAAAATGTTGTAAATTCGGATTTTTGGTCGGTTTGCATCGGTTTTGACTTTAGTAAGTCTCTAATTTGCAAACTAAACGGCAAATCAAAGAGAAAAGCAAAATCGACAAAACTTGACCTTTAGTAAATTTACACATAAATTATTATTATTATTATTATCCTTTATTTATATGGCGCCACAAGTGTTCCACAGTGCCTTACATAGTACATATTACTAATAAGTGAACAAAAATAAAAACAAGTAATTTACAGTACATTACACTGAAGGACATTATATACATTGCTGCAATAGTGATTAAAACACTCACAATAAGCAGCAGGGAGTTGGCAGAGACGTGTTAGGTGCCCTTATGAGGAGTAAGGAGTAGAAGAAAGTGTTAGGAGAAGCACATGAGGAAAGAGGTCCCTGCTCGTTAGCGCTTACATTCTAAAGTGGAGGGGCAGACAGACAGGCATGACACAGAAGGGGAAGATAGGGAGGAGAGAGTATTATGTAAATGTGGCCCAAGGTGTTCAAAAGGATCTTTCTTTAATGCCTAAAGTAGACACAGATGATGAAACATGAGTTTTCAAGATAAACATGAGTTTTCAAGATAATTAACTGTCCGCAGAGTAGTGGATCTTCTAACCACTATGGCACAGGTTCCCAAACATTTCTGAACCATGGTGCCCTAGAGTATCAGAATTGTTTTCACGGCACCCCTAAGCCAAAGGTTTGTTATTGAAAAATTCAGAAAAAATGTAGTGAAGTAGTAAAGTGAAGTAAAATGTGCTTACCTGTCATCCTCAGGTCTAGTTATGTGGTGGGGGACAGATTTGTGCTTCTGATTGTCTACATATTAACATTACATTGACCATAAAGAATTTGATTTGGTGCTGGACCACCAACCTGGGGCAGCCCTGCAAGTGTCCCGAGGCACCCCAGGGTGACACGGCGCACAGTTTGGGAACAACTGCACTATGGGTTTAAAAGCAAGATAGCAATAATGACACAGAAATATGTAGCAGGCCGATCAATATATAGTCATGTAATATAACAGGCTCTGCAACCACAGTAGCCTAATCAGTGGCGGCTCTAGGCACTGGCAAGCAAGGACATCATCCGGATTTCCATAGCCTAAAGGGCACAACCCTGCCTGAACTTACCAGTGACCAGCTCCGGCGGAAAACTCCGCCCCCCCGCCCTGCCGCTGGAGTTATTGGGTAAATAAAAGTAAAATATATGTAGCCCCAGCACTTAAAAACAGAATAATAATAGTGACCGATGATTATATAATTTTACAATTCTCTATATACTCTGTATTTTTTAGCTGCTGTAATTATGGTTACTAGTCAATAACATCCAAGAAATAAAAAAGAGAATTGACCGCGCTTAAAAATATACACAATATAGATGTAGTGTGCCACATTAAAGTGGAAAAAAAATAGAAAACGTACAGTACAATAAAAAACAAGGTTTTTTAATAATAAATTGCTATTTATAAAAAAAACTCAGAACATACAGATGTGCCCAGCTAGTTTGTTGTTCAAGGCTCTAAGTCACACCATGGAATGTTACGTGATGGCTGGACTTGTGGCGTACTGTGGTATTCTTCAACTAAGGATACGCTACAGCATGCAATACAGTGCTTAACCGCTGGGTGGCTAGTGCTCCATTGTTGTAATTTGTACTGAATACCATACTGTTAAATTGGATGAATATCAAATTCACGCACTGTACAGTATTTGCATGTTTGCACAACCAATTTTTTTAATATCACATACCTACAGTATGTATGTACAGAAATATCACATACATATGGGATGCAAATCAGTACACATACTGTACAGTAGTGAGGTTGCCCGAGTTGTTATCATGGTATAACCGATACTGTAGATTAATGAGATGCACGCACAGCTTTCACTGAGATGGGATGAATTATTCTCTAATGGTGGGGTACTGTGTATATATGTACTAGTACTGTATAATATTTGGAAAGGAAGACAATTTTTTTTATTATTAAAAACAGCAGCGGGTGGGTGGAGTGCACAAGGATGAGCCCGCTATGTGCTGTTCTTAATATAGCTGGCTTGTGAGCTAGTGGTTAGGTGATCGGTTTGCAACAATGCTGGTCCCAGGTTCGAGCCCTAGATAAGAATAAAAATTTTTTGGCACTGTCGGCTCTGGATACTATAGAAAAACTACTATAGTAGTGTTGTTGTTTAAAAGGCTGTTTAAAAGTAAGGCATTACAAACTGTGCGTTTAAAAAGTGCAAACTTGCATCAATGTCTGTGCTGTGGTGGCTGTCAGCTCCGAGGGGTTACAATGGGATTTCTGGTGCATGTCCAGTGGAGGGGTTACAATGGGATCTGTGGTGCATGCCCAGTGGAGCCAAGCCATACGCCATGTAGCGCTATGCCATGGCGTATGGAAGATCATTGCACTGCCCATGCCCTGTTGTCTGTATTACTACTGTATGCTGTTGAATTTTCACACTTGTGCCACTCTCTGTGCTGTCCCAGACTCGGACACTACTTTATAGTCATTTCATGACTTCAAAAACTGCTAGTGAGTTCTGTTTGAGAGAGTCTCTGCATTACAAATTGACTGTGCATTTAAAGCACAAACTTCCTCAATGTTGATGCTGTCCTAGACTTGTACACAATAGTGATTTCATGAGTTCAGTAACTGATAGTGGGCTCTGTTTGAGAGAGGTCTCTGTATTACAAACTGACTGTGCGTTTAAAGCGCAAACTTGCATCACTGTCTGCATGGTTGGTGCTGTGGTGGCTGTCAGCCAGCTCTGAGGGGTTACAAATGGGATCTCTGGTGCATGCCCAGTGGAGGGTTTGCAATGGGATTTCTGGCACATGCCCAGTGGAGCCGCTCCGTAGCTGTGGCGTAAGGAGGCTCATATACTGTAGTAGTAATGCGCATGCCCAGTGTGTTGGGAGACACACACAATGGAGCCACTCCATACACCAGTCGAGCTACAAGGAGGCTCACTACATGTACAGTACTGTAATTCGCAGCCGTCACATCACATACATGACAGAGGCAATTCTTGCTAGGGCAGTCTTGTGGGCAAGGGGTTAAGTGAACCGCCTTGCTTACACTTCCTGTCCACCGGTTCAAGACCTTGATAATTTTTTTTTTTTTTTAAGTGTTCACTACAGTAGTTCAGTATTGTTATCCAACCCTTATTAAACTCAATACATTATACTGTATATGTAGATGTGCCCAGCTACTGTAGTTTGTTGCTCCATATGCCATATAGCACTTTGCTAGTTGCGCGCTATGCTGTGGCATATTGAGTCTCATAGCACTGCGCATGCCCAGATGTCTGTATTACTGTACATACTGTACTGACTGTGCAAACTTGCGGAAATGTAAGTACAGTACTGTCGGCACTCTCCCAGACTTAGACATTGTAGTGATTCCATGACTTTAAGAACTACTGTAGTATAGTGTTGAGGGTTGAGGTGTGTGGGCTAGCGGGCCAATGCCTAGCCTCACTGCTTCTACCGTCTTCTTGTCCCATGGATTGGAGACCTTTATAATATATATAAATATTTTTTTTTAATCTTCACTAATACATTATCCACAAATTCTGGCATTGCTATGCTACTTTATGCCACTGTGTGCTCAAGACAGGGGTGTATGGCGCTCCAATACAGTACCCACGTACAGCACAAAGCTAATCGCACTACAGTATGGCATTTTGAGTCTATTTCTACTGCACATGCCCAGTGTGTTGGGAGTCACACACTGTATCCCAGTACTGTATACTGTACTGTAGTGATTTCATGACTTTAGAAATTAGTAGTGTATTAAGCTGTTTAAAAGTGGGGTCTCTATATTACAAACTGATTGTGCATTTAAAGTGCAAACTTGGGATGTGGATGTCTATATTACAGTACATACTGACTGTGCGTTTAAAGCGCAAAATTGCATCTATATTGGCAATGTCCCAGACTTGGACACTACAGACACTTGGACTTCAGAAACTGGTAGAGAGTGGGCTCTGTTTGAGAGAGAGAGGTGTCTCTGCATTACAAACTGATTGTGCGTTCAAAGTGCAAACTTGCATTAATGTCGATGCTGTCCCAGACTTGGACACTATAGTGATTTCATGAGTTCAGCAACTGGTAGTTGGCTCTGTATGAGAGAGAAGTCTCTGCATTACAAACTGATTGTGCATATAAAGTGCAAACTTTTGTCAATCTCTGCACGATTGGTGCTTTGGTGGCTGTCAGACAGCTCAAAGGGGTTATAAATGGCATATTTGGTGCATACCCAGTGGGAGGGTTGCAATGGGAGTTCTGGTGCATGCCCAGTGGGTTGGAGTCAACACAGTGCATCAGGTCCCTTCCCCCAAAGCAAACAAGAGACTTTCATTACCATAATAAAGGATGCTCTGTTAGCCATTTACTGTAAGCAGTCAGCTCTGCCCTTGTGTCCTGAAAAGGCTACGAATGGTGACCATTGCCAAGGACACCATCCCCCATCTGCTAGGACAACTACTGTGCCGCTATGAATGTGTCTGTACTGTATATTAAAAACTGACGATTGAATTTGTACTCTTGTGCCACTCTCTGCGCTATCCCAGACATGGACACAATAGTGATTTTATGACTTCAGAAACTGGTAGTGAGTGGGCTGTTTGAGAGAGAGGTATCTGTATTACAAACTGACTGTGTGATTAAATCGCAAACTTGCGTCAATGTCTGCACGGTTGGTGCTGTGGTGGCTGTCAGCCAGCTCTGAGGGGTTATAAATGGTATCTATGGTGCATGCTCAGTGGAGCAAAGCCATACAATATGCCATGTAACGCTACAGTATGCCATGGCATATGGAATATCAGCACTGCACATGCCTAGTGGGTTGGGAGTCAAACGCAGTGAACTGGGATGTCTGTATTACAGTACAGTACATACTTTAGAGTGCAAACTTGCGTCAATGTCGGCGCTGTCCCAGACTTGGACACTATAGTGATTTCTCATGACCAGCAACTGGTAGTTGGCCCTGTTTGAGAGAGAGTTCTCTGCATTACAAACTGACTGTGCATTTAAAGTGCAAATTTGCATCAATGTCAGCATGGCTGGTGCTGTGGTGGCTGTCAGCCATCAATGAGGGGATATAAATGGCATCTCTGGTGCATGCCCAGTGGGAGGGTTGCAATGGGATTTCTGGTGCATGCCCAGTGGAGGGGTTACAATTGGATCTGTGGCGCATGCCCAGTGGAGGCAAGCCATATGCCATGTAGCACTATGCCATGGCATATGGAAGATCATTGCACTGCGCATGCCCTGTTGTCTGTATTACTAATGTATGCAGTTGAATTTTCACACTTGCGCCACTCTCTGCATTGTCCCAGACTCGGACACTACTGTATAGTAATTTCATGACTTCTGAAACTGCTAGTGAGCTCTGTTTGAGAGAGTCTCTGTATTACAAATTGACTGTGCATTTAAAGCGCAAACTTGCATCAATGTCTATGCTGTCCTAGACTTGGACACTATAGTGATTTCTCATGTCCAGCAACTGGTAGTTGTCTCTGTTTGAGAGAGAGTTCTCTGCATTACAAACTGACTGTTAGTTTAAAGCACAAACTTGCGTCAATGTCAGCACGGTTGGTGCTGTTGTGGCTGTCAACCAGCTCCAAGGGGTTATAAATGGCATCTCTGGCGCATGCCTAGTGGGAGGGTGGCAATGATATTTCTGGCACATGCCCAGTGGAGGGGTTACAATTGGAGCTGTGGCACATGCCCAGTGGAGGCAAGCCATACGCCATGTAGCACTATGCCATGGCGTATGTAAGATCATTGCACTGCGCATGCCTTGTTGTCTGTATTACTATTACTACTACTCTCTGCATTACAAACTGATTGTGTGTTCAAAGTGCAAACTTGTGTTAATGTCGATGCTGTCCCAGACTTGGACACTATAGTGATTTCATGAGTTCAGTAACTGGTAGTGGGCTCTGTATGAGAGAGAGGTCTCTGCATTACAAACTGACTGTGCATTTAAAGCGCAAAGTTGCATCAATGTCTGCACAGTTGACGCTGTGGTGGCTGTCAGCCAGCTCTGAGGGGTTACAAATGGGATCTCTGGTGCATGCCCAGTGGAGGGGTTGCAATGGGATTTATGGCACATGCCCAGAGGAGAGGTTACAGTGACAATGGAATTGGTGGCACTCTCCCAGTGGAACCACTCCATAGCTGTGGTGTAAGGAGGCTCATACAGTAGTAATGCGCATGCCCAGTCGATCGGGAGTCACACACAGTGCATGAGGTGTCTTCCCCCAAAGCAAGCAAGAACCTCTCATTACCATAATATAGGAAGCTCTGTTAATCCATTTACAGTAAGCAGTCAGCTCAAGGTCTGCCCTTACCTGTACATCCCTGCATTTTGTATAATACAAACAATACAATGTCTAGTGCATTGTGGTTTCATGTAAAATATAGATGGGTGGCATAGAATAGCATACAGTAGAAATGGCAGGTGGTGGGAAGTTGAGGAGAGTCTACTGTACTGGAGTAAACCTACTTAATAACATTGAACTTCAATTGCTCTATATTTATTCAATGCTGTTTGTACATCGATACCTGTATGTGTTGATATAAATGACAGAATTCACACACCACCAAGTGATTTCTGTGTAATCCTGTTGTGAAGATTTAAACAAAAATAAAAATAATAAAAAAATGACAAATTGTAGCCTTCCAGGCTTTGATCCCATGATGCCCACACTGCTTTGCGTTCTAACCACTACACCACAGATGCCTGCCGTAACAAGTGATGCACCTGTGTTTAATGAATTAGCGTCGTGCGTCATGCTGTATGTGTGTAGTTAAGATAGTGGCCACAAGAGAGAGGAAGTTTTCTCCAGGCGAGCTTTCTCTTGGTCAAGTGTAGAGACCATTCTTTACCAACCAAGAGAAAGAGCTCACTTACAGAAGAATGAGAAGTGAGATATTTAATAAATATGGGCGCCACCAGCCCATCACGGGCCCTCCAACGGCGCTGGTCTGACCTGCTGCGCAGGGATTCGCCTCGGCTACGCCGAATAAGGAGGCGTCTCCAACGCAGTAAGTACAGTATTGCTGTACAATTACATGAATTACAGTATATAGTACAATAACAAATACAATGCACTACTGTGACATATAGTACACTGCACTGTAGGGTGTTGGATATCTGACGATGACTGACAGTTGTTACCACACTCTTACATGACTGGCAGAGATTTGATTGATAGGGTCATTAAATCTACATGGACTAAAGGATAACACACTATTGGTCGACATGGCTTGTTTGTATAGTAAACCTACAGTAATAAAAGGCAAGTTGATCCACCATACTATATTTGGTCGTCAAAAATATTTTGGCAATATTTCATCCATTATTATCTATTGCCATGTTGGCAAATACTGTGTGTGATCATGAGTCACAGTCAACCATTTTTCCTGGTTGACCTAATTGCTTTACCGGAAAAAAGAGTAACAAGTGAGAGAAATAAAGGATTCCATCGTTGTGGTTCATGTCTCATGTGTAGAACCACAACTAAAGGCAATTATGATAGGAAAACCACCGAATTTGAGGTCAAAGGAAGGAAGTACAAAATTTCGGACTTCATTACATGCCACTCAAAAAATATTGTATACCTTCTTGAATGTTCATGCGGACTGATTTATATAGGCAAAAGATCTAGGAGCCTAAAAATCAGATCCGCAGAGCATATATATAAAATAAGGAAAGGACTTATCCATTATCAGAGTATTTCCATCAAAAACATAATAAATGTGAGGGAAATATAAAAAGATTCCTAGGAATTCAACAAGCCAAGGGAAATTGGAAAGATAGGAATATTGAAAAGAAACTAGCGCAGTATGAAATGAGATGGATTTTTAATTTGTATACTTTAAGTTCCAATGGACACAATATGGACTTTGAAGTTAAATGGTTTTTAGATTAATTTATTTTAAATATGCACTTTATATCTATTTTTCCTGTATTGTAAATTTATACATCATTTCTCACCTTGATATTTTAAATGATATATTTGATAATGTTTTTAATGTTATATTTTTATTTCTATTTTATATGTTCTCCATATGATTCTTGATGGCATCCTCTCTCGCTGGTCCCCTCGTCCAGTATAGGGTAATACTCTGCGGGAACATATAGTACGGCAATAGAAAGGTATGTGGAGGAGGTGGACAAGACATGGAGAAAATCATCATGGGATGCAGTACTCTATTTCAGCCAGTTCACACGCTGAAGGAACCTCAATATAAGTTATCAGTTCCCCACTAAAAGAGACCAGGAAGCGTCTGATTTAATCTGCCACTTGGTGGAACGCAACTTGATTTTGACTGGTGGAACACACATGTCACTCCCGGTCACAGACAACCAGAAAAAAGACACCAGAAAATGTCTAATGCGATCCATTACCCAGTGGAACACAAACGGAAGTCGACTGGTGGAACGCAGAGGTCACTTCCGGTCACGGACGTTCCGTACATCAGCGGGATTCCGAAAAGGCGGTTAATTGACAGTAATGAAGAAGGGTATTTAAACCCCAACAAGATGGAGGTAAGGTATCCGCTCCTGATGAAGGATTATTCCGAAACGCGTTGTGTGGACACCTACGATCTTCTGGACTGACTTGAATCCCTAGTGATTTCCGTTTGGGCTCTCCCTATAAATGTGTTGCAGTGGTGCTGAGCTATTAAGCCCAGGTCCCCCAGGTAAGGAAGCTAGCCCACCACAACCAGCAGAAATGGTGAGGACATTTATTTACCTTTGCCCGCAAGGGAAGTCCATGGACCTTTTCTTTCCAGGAATCTTTTAATGTTTTATATGTTGTATGTATTCTTGTTCAATAAATGTACATTATTTGTTGCTCATTCCAGTTACTAGTACATTTATTTTTTTGCTTTATGCAACCATAATCCAGACTTAGTGCTCCCTCACACTCACCTACTTTGTTTTTATTCCTGGTTGACCTAATGCCTGTTGACCAAATCTATGTCGACCTACTGTATACACTGTTTATCTGCGCTGGCCCTGCCCCCTTTAAGTCTGACATTATTACGTCATGGACAGATTCAGGGGTCTATTTACTAAGCAGTGTTAGGAGACAGAGTGAAAAGTGATAAGAAAGTTATAAGGTGCCAGCCAATCAGCTCCCAACTGCCATCTCACAGGCTGTGTTGAAAAATGACAGTTGGGAGCTGATTGGCTGGCACCTTATCAATTTCTTATCACTCTTCACTCTGACTCCAAACACTGCTTAGTAAATAGACCCGGTAAAAAATGTTAAATGCCAAGGTGTTCTTATAGCATCCAAAGTATGCAAAGGGCAGCAATTCTGGCAGCAGGGTGCCAATCCTGGCACCCTGCAAGGCAAAAGTACAGCTCGTGGGGTGGCGACAGTGCCACAGAGCCTCTGTGTGAGGTTGCACCACTTGGTCATACTGTACTGTATATTTTATATATACCATACTGTACCATGTTGGGCCCAATGCCAGCTTCACAGACTACAGTAGTTTTTGTACTACAGTATACTGTTTTGGTTTGTGTTGTTATTCCGGTAGAGACTTGTCGTACAGTAGGATTTTTGGTACAGTATACAGTACAGTAGTCCAAATGTTTCTGTACACTTAAAACTTCAAACATCATTGTCTTAGTAACATTTATCTGTAAAGGTACAGTATGTACAGTACTGTAGCGTTAGGTATTTGGGTATTGCCTGAATAATTCCCATATGGTGGGCCTCTTTCTAATCCTTGATGCCTTCTAGGCCAATTTACCCTGTTCTTGTTGTATGTACTGTATAGGGTAATTTCTGCCATGTGTCTGAGAATAACCTGAGTCTCTATTTTCCTTCTTGTACTGTCCCAAACTATGTTTCCTGGCTACAGTATACTGTACAGTACTGTATGTCCTCCTGTATTTGTCCACATGTCTAACACTTACTGTTCTGTACCTGACTGTGGCTGTCTTTCCTTACCATATCGTAAACTGTACAGTACCTTTGCTGCTGTGTATGCTGTTCCTGTAGGGCCTGTGTACTCACAGTCATTAATTTCTTACTTTGCATTTCCTTTCTCTTGGTTAGATTTTTATCATTGTCAATAGCTGATTCCCTAAGGTTATCTACCGTAATCCCTCTCCAATTTGGAATAGAGGTCTAAACTCTTGTTTTCAAATTCTCCTTAAGGTCATCCATAAGAACTGAAACAGCCACTTCCCAGTGATTCACATTGTCTTTTATGTCAGATACTGTACTGTACAGTAGTGTAAAGTACTTGGCCATTTCCAACAAAGCTCTATGAAAATATTCTTAAGTATTTTCATTATCTTTTTGCTTTATGGATAAAATATTATGCAAATCAACAACTACAGGGAAGTACATTTTTAACTTGGTGTTAATCTTAATAATGTTTGCCTGATTATTCTCATCAGTTAATGGTTTGTCTTCCTCCTGTTCCTCAACAATGGCCACTAAAACAGAAACTACCCTCTTTCTGTCCTTGCGTTTTTTTTTATTTTCCAGTACTGTACAGTATGTTTCGCTGACCTGTCTTAAGGGGCTTACGCACCAGACTATTTGAATGAATGATAACAATATGGTTCAATGATATATTGTTCATATTGTCTTCTAGTGTGTATGCAATAAATTACCAAGTATGCTTGCGTGTGCTCCCCCGAGGCGTCAACGATATCCCCAGTACTGTACATGCAGCCCAATCTAGGGATATTGTTTACCCTCCCACCCCCTTGTCTTTCCTCGCTGCCGGCATCAGCAAGTGTGCCTAGAGTACACTTGACAATGCTGGCACCGTGGCAAACAATATCGTCTCATACACAGATCCATGGCCCATACTGTACAGTAAGTGTATACTGTTAGTAAAGTGTAATAATACAGTAGTAATAGTACTGTCAGGCTGAATTTATTGACATTTGTCCACATTTTTTTCAGGCAAAATTAAAAAAAAATTTCCCTACAGTTTGAGAAACTAAGAGCCCCAGCCCCCTCCTACCCAGGAGCCTGCAGCCGTGCCCAGTGGCCTTGACAGGCCATGTAAGTACAGTACTATACACTACATTGTTTTCTATTTCTTTCCTTTTTTTCCCTTGTCAGTCTCTCTCTCTCTCTCATACACTAAAGATGCATCTCCAACCTCTTCTCCTTACACACTAATTCTTTCTGTCCTTGTGTTTTTTTTTATTTTCCCCACAGTTCGAGAAACCAAAGGGCCCCAGCCCCCTCTTACCCAGGAGCCTGCAGCCAGGCCCAGTGGCCTTGACAGGCCGTGTAAGTACAGTACTGTACACTACATTGTTTTCTATCTCTCTCCTTTTTTTCCCTTGTCAGTCTCTCTCTCTCTCTCATACACTAAAGATGCATCTCCAACCTCTTCTCCTTACACACTAATTCTTTCTGTCCTGTGTTTTTTTATTTTCCCCACAGTTCGAGAAACCGAAGGGCCCCAGCCCCCTCCTGCCCAGGAGCCTGCAGCCAGGCCCAGTGGCCTTGACAGGCCATGTAAGTACAGTACTGTACACTACATTGTTTTCTATCTCTCTCCTTTTTTTCCCGTGTCAGTCTCTCTCTCTCTCTCATACACTAAAGACGCATCTCCAGCCTCTTCTCCTTACACACTAATTATTTCTGTCCTTGTGTGTTTTTTTATGTTTCAGTACTGTACTGTACAGTATGTTTTGGTGATCTGTCTTAAGGGGTTACACACTAGATGATTTTGATGAATGATAAAAATATGGTTCAATGATACAGTATACACTATTGTTCATATCGTGTAGTGTGTACTGTATGCAGTAAATGACCAATGACGTCTGCTCGCTCCCTCAGGTCATCATCGATATCCCCACTACTGTACATGCTGTCACAATTACTCCCTTGCTTCACAGATTTATCATGTACAGTACTGTACTGCAGGAGATACCATTAAAGCATCTCACAGTCATTTTCTTTCTCATTGCTTTGTTGCCTTTCTTCCTTGCCTTTTATTGTACTGTAACTCACTTGAAGTCATCGGCCCAAATGTAATTTGGTGACAGTTTAGCAGTAAAGTCTCACATTGGCTGAGTTTTATATTCAAAATAGGAAAACATTTGGTTGAGAGTTTACTTCATGAGAGTTTTTTGCCTGTAAAAACATGGGAGTGTGCATGATCTTGGATTCCGTTAAAATAGGCCAGTTTAAAAAGTTTGATACAGTAGTTTACAGTTTTTATTTTGTACTGTATTACTGTACTTTTCACTTCTTATGTTTGCATTACAGTACTGTACAGTATGTAGAGTCTTTCAGTAGAGTGTGTTTGTTTTTGGTGTTATGGAGGCTCTGGTCAAGATTTGTACAGTAGGGGTTTATTTGTTTCCAAATGGTTTTGAGGGAAACTGACGGTACAGTGTTCTTTTTCCACAGTTCCACCGACTCCTCCACCCCCATCCTCTCCACCACCACCACCACAATCATCACTAGCCTCATCACGTGAAAGTGGTAATGATTAATACAGTTATAGACATACTAGTGCAGTGCTAATGCCTTTTTTATTTTTTGTATAATTTTTTTTTTCTTATACACACAGATGTACTAATAATTGATGAGGGGGTGAGCCTACAAGCCCCCCTGCCCCGAACACTGCAGCCTGGCCCAGTGGCCTTGACAGTACTGTACACTACATTGTTTTCTATCTCTCTCCTTTTTTTCCCTTGTCAGTCTCTCGCTCTCTCTCTCTCTCTATCGTACACTAAAGATGCATCTCCAACCTCTTCTCCTTACACACTAATTATTTCTGTCCTTGTGGGGTTTTTTTCCCCCACAGTTCGAGAAACCAAAGGGCCCCAGCCCCCTCCTGCCCAGGAGCATGCAGCCAGACCCACTGGCTTTGACAGGCCATGTAAGTACAGTACTGTATACTACATTGTTTTCTATCTCTCTCCTTTTTTTCCCGTGTCAGTCTCTCTCTCTCTTTCTCTCTCTCACGTACACTAAAGATGCATCTCCAACCTCTTCTCCTTACACAATAATTCTTTCTGTCCTTGTGTTTTTTTTCATTTTCCAGTACTGTACTGGATGTTTTTATGTGACCTGTATTATGGGGCTTACACACCAGACGATTTTCATGCATGATAACAATATGGTTCAATGATATATTGTTCAAATGGTCTAGTGTGTATGCAGTAAATTACCAAGGATGCATGTGCGTGCTCCCCCAAGGTGTCAATGATATCCCCAGTGGGCTGTACATGCAGCCCAATCTAGGGATATTGTTAACACTCCCACCCCCTTGTCTTTTCTCGCTGCTGGCATCAGCAAGTGTGCATAGAGTACACCGCTGCCGGCATCAGCAAGTGTGCATAGAGTACACTTGATGACACTGGCACCATGGCAAACAATATCGCCTCATACACACCTGGTCTACTGCCCATACTGTACAGTAAGTGGATACTATCAGTAAAGTGTAATAATACAGTAGTAATAGTACTGTGAGGCTTAATTTTTTGACATTTTTCCACATTGTTTTGAGGCAAAATTACATGTTTTTTTTTCCACAGTTCAAGAAACTGAAGGGCCCAAGCCCCCTCCTGCCCAGGAGCCTGCACCCTGGCAAAGGCACCTTTCCAGCCTGAGTAAGTACTATACTGTACACTACTGTACATTGTCTTCTACTATATCACTCTCCTTTTTTTTCCTTTTCACAGTGTCTCTCTCTCCCTCCTGTACTCCAAAGACACATCTCAAACCTCTTCTCCTTACACACTAATTCTTTCTATACAATACTTGTGTAACAGGAACATTCTGTTTTTTTTCCCACAGTTCAGGAACATGGAAGGCCCTGGCACCAGCCCCCCACCACCCAGGAGCTTGCACCTGGGCCAAGCAGCCTTTCCAGGCCACGTAAGTACTGTACTGTAAAGTACTGTACATTGTCTTCTACTATATCACTCTCCTTTTTTTCCTTTTCACAGTGTCTCTCTCTCCCTCCTGTACTCCAAAGACACATCTCAAACCTCTTCTCCTTACACACTAATTCTTTCTATACAATACTTGTGTAACAGGAACATTCTGTTTTTTTTCCCACAGTTCAGGAACATGGAAGGCCGTGGCACCAGCCCCCCACTGCCCAGGAGCTTGCACCTGGGCCAAGCAGCCTTTCCAGGCCACGTAAGTACTGTACTGTAAACTACTGTACATTGTCTTCTACTGTATCACTCTCCTTTTATTCCTTTTCACAGTGTCTCTCTCTCTCTCCCTCCTGTACTCCAAAGACCCATCTCCAAACTCTTCTCCTTACACATTAATTCTTTCTGTACTGGGCTTGTATAAAAGGAACATTCTGGTTTTCTTTCCCACAGTTTGGAAACATGGAAGGCCCTGGCCCCAGCCCCCCACCACCCATGAGCCTGTATCCGGGCCAAGCAGCCGTTACAGGCTGCGTAAGTACTGTACCCTACACTACTGTACATTGTCTTCTACTGTACTGTATCTCTCTTTTTTTTTTACTTTTCACAGTGTCTCTCTCTCCCCCTCCTGTACACCAAAGACGCATCTCCAACCTCTTCTCCTTACACACTAATTATTTCTGTCCTTGTGTTTTTTTATGTTTCAGTACTGTACAGTATGTTTCGGTGACCTGTCTTAAGGGGCTTACACACTAGATGATTTTGATGAATTATCAAAATATGGTTCAATGACACAGTATACTATACACTATTGTTCATATCGTCTAGTGTGTACTGTAAGTCTGTAAAAACATTGGAGTGTGCATTTTCTCGGACTCTGTTAAAATAGGCCAGTTTAAAAAGTTTGATAGTTTACAGTTTTCATTTTGTACTGTATTACTGTACTTTTCACTTCTCATGTGTGCACTATAGTACAGTACAGTATGTAGACTCTTTCAGTAGAGTGTGTTTATTTTTGGTGTTATGGAGGCTATAGTCAAGAATTGTACAGTAGGGGTTTATTTGTTTCCAAATTGTTTTGAGGGAAAATGACGGTACAGTGTTCTTTATCCACAGTTCTGACTCTGACTCCACCAGTACCACCAACACCATCACCTTTATCATCAATTGATAGTGGTAATGATTAATACAGTTATGGACACACTAGTGCACTGCTACTACTGCCTTTTTTATTTTTTCTATAATATTTTTTTCTTATACACACAGATGCACTTTTTAGTGATGAGGAGGAGCCTACAAAAAGGAGTGAATCTTGCCGTTTTAGTAAGCTACTGTACATTTTCTTCTATCACTCTCCTTTTATGCCTTTTCAGTGTCTCTCTCTCTCTCTCTCCTATACTGTACTTCAGATGCATTTCCAACCTCTTCTCCTGAGTGTTTTTTTTTTCGAGTACTGTGTAGTATGTTTTGGTGACCTGTATTAAGGGGCTTACACACCAGATGATTTTCATGAATGATAACAATATGGTTCAATTATATATTGTTCAAATGGTCTAGTGTGTATGTAGTAAATCACCAAGGATGCGTGCATGCACTCCCCCAAGGCATCAATGATATCCCCAGTAGGCTGTACATGCAGCCCAATCTGGGGATATTGTTAACAAAGCCATGCTGGCGAATGCAGAATTGACTACCCTCCCACCCCCTCATCTTTGTATCTGGTCTAGTGTCCATGAGCCATACTGTACAATAAGTGGATACTGACAATAAAGTGTACTGTAATAACAGTAATACTGTGTGGTTGAATTTATTTACCTTTGTCCAGATTGTTTTGAGACAAAATTATTATTTTTTCCCTATAATTACACAAACAGAAGGGTCCAGCCGGACTCCCTGACCCAGGAGTCAGAGCAGGAGTCGGAGGATAGTGGTAATGATTAGTACTGTTAGGGAAACAGTAGAGTACTGTAGTTCTAGTAATTTTTGGACTTGACAACATTTGTTTTTCTTTGACACACAGATTGCTTCATAGTAGAGGCTGGCAGCAGCCCTCCCCCGAGCCGTAAGTACAGTAGTGTACAGCACATTGTTCTACCACTGTGTACTTACAGGACTGTATGTTCCTTTTCAATGTGTCTCTCTCCCTCATATAACTTATTGAAAACCTTGATATAGCACTGTATAGAGTAGTTGATAATTTCCATTATGTTCCCCCCTTCAGACTTTCACACTTACAGTATCTTCAATGTACAGTAGAGCCAATGCAGTTTCTTTTTACCTTTTACATTTAGAGAGAATGGACACGGAGGAGGACCCGGCGGCAAGGCCTCTTGAAGGTAAATACTAAACAGTAAATACAGTAATGCACTGTATTACTGGAATGAAAATAGTTTTTCCAACACAGAATTAGGTGCGAGATGCAGGCTGTAATGGAGTATTGGCAAGTACAGTACAGTACTGTATAGTCACATTTCCACTAATCTCAATTTATTCAGAGGGATATTATTCAATACCATGCTCCAGCACTGTTACATTACAGTATCTCTTCTTCATGTTTAATTTTGGGGGGGGTATCTTACTGTAGCAACCAATCTCCATAGTACAGTATACTGTAACTGCACAAGCTTAATGGTACAATTTTAGAAAGTACAGCACTCTAAAGGTGCCCATCCACTTTAAGATATGAAAACCACTGCACGATTGCGACATTGTAATTGTGCAGTAATTTCTCAGTCTGTGATGAGCTTGCTCTGAACAAGCATCAAAAAAAGCAATCATCTGCAAACATGCTGGTCGTTTTAGACATGTTTGCAAACGATTTATGAATGATTACATTATCGTTCAATCGCTCACATCAATCATCTTGTGGATGGGTACCTTAAGCCTACACAGGAGGCACAAAATGGCCACTGCATTTTGGAAAACAGTAGCTTAACAGTACATCAATATTTTGGATGTACTGTACTGTAATTAAAGCGTTAAATATATACGAGTACTGTACAGTATACAGGTATTATTACACTTTACAGTAAGTGTCTCTAACTTACTGTAGCTGATTATCTTCCCACATACAGTAATAGTCATTAAATTGTGGGAGATTACTGTATCTACTCCGCACCTAAAGTAGCCCTCTGTCTGCCAGCCTGATGCTTCATTCAGTGTCATGATCTTTGGCATAGCAATGTTTAGACAGTACTTTTCCTGCATTGTATTTTAGTGTACAGTACTGTAGCCATTTTATTGTTTTGTTCGTTTATGTAGTATGTTAGGAGCTAGCCAAACCATGTAGCACCATACCATATAAAGGTAAATACAGCACTGTAATGTGAATATTTTTTTTTCAATACAGTCTTCCATGGGGCAACCCAAGGGAGACAGGGACTCTGAGGGAGGCAGGGACAGGGCCCACCACCACGCCTGATTAGAGATAGAGTACAGTATTTACAGTAGTGTCAAGATTGTACAATATTGTAGATTAGTGTTGTAATACTGTACCTTTTTTTTTTCCCCACAGACCAACTTAGAAACTTTCTAGAAATGTACAGGCAGATGCAGCACATTGTATTAAGGTACACACTGTCAGATATGGCTGATGAACGACTGAACGATTTGCAAATGATTTGCAAATGATTGAACGATTGAACGATCTTTGACTGCATTAAAATGAATGGAAATCATCAAAAACTGACTGCAAACACATCAGATGTCAGATATCGTTATCTGACAAATGGGAATGCGCATCATTCATGGTTGCACACGTGTCAGATATTTCTTTCAGAAATGAATGATTGAACGATTTTTAAAATCGTTATCGTATAGATCTGAAAAAAAATCTGACTGTGTGTATGCACCATTAGACCTCTTTATTAATTATTTATTATCTTTCATTTTGTTTTGTTTTAATAAAACTTTAAATTGTATACAACGTGTTCTGTCTTTTCTTGGTACTTTGCATGCAGTACAAAATAGTCATTTGTGCATAATACAGTAAGAAAATTACTTACAGTAACATACAGTACATGAAACTTTATTGCAATAAGGTGCTGTACAGTACATGTACTATACTCTACTTTGCAAAAGTAAACATACAGTACAAAGTTTATTTAAATTTATTGATACTGTAACAACAATACGGTAAGAAAATACTGTACAGTACTTAATGAATACATACAACAGTACATTACAGTATGCAGCTTTAATTAATACTGTAAGTCACCCATACAGTACTTTTATTAATTTCACACCACTCTTAGGGGGTGATTTAATAAAGCTTCTAGAGAGATAAAATTGGAGATAAATAGCACCAACCAATTAGCTACTAACTGTCATTTTTCAAACACAGCCTGTAAAGTGACAGTTAGTATCTGATTGGTTGGTGCACTTTTGGCCTCAGATCCAGAGTTTCACCTACAGTATACTGTAGGCACTCATGCACCAGGTGCAGACTCAACCTCGATCCCACACACATGTCCCTGTACTGTAGGAGAGAGAATACGCCATGCAGGGCCCTTTCCTGCTCTAACAGTGTCACACTAATCCACTTATCCACATTAATATCGGCCCCAACTAACCAGCCTAACAAATGTATTAATAACGAATTTGTATTATAATTAAGGCTGGTGGTGGAAAAAGCAATGCCCCTTGGCCCAAAGCCCATATAACAATTTACAAAAAAATACATGAAACAAGACGCAATTTGGGTGATCCAGATGGAGGTGAACACCACCTGTCTTTTTGAGGTCAAAAGTGAAAATAACTCAAAATCCCCCCTAGCAGCAGGTGGCCCTGGGTTTCCCAAAGAACAAACTGGCAGGGAGCTAGAAGAATCAGAAGATTCCTCTGAATGCGGTAACAGAGCGCTAACATTAGCCAAAATGCTCTTCTAACCTGATCCCGATGTCGAAGGGACGGCCGCCCCGACCACAGATGTACAGTAGAAGCCTGTCCCTCAATGCACGTCGCACCCACTACTATATGTCTGCGACTATGGATGTGGATGTTGGAGCAGCCACTACTATTTGAACCAAAGGAACCTGAAAACTTGAAACATCTGCATTACAAACAGCAACATCAAGCACAGTAGCAGAACTGGCAGCTGCAGCACAATCTGTGATGATGCCATTGCAGATGGCTGCGGTGGCAATGCGTGCCTTGGAACAGGGGGCAATGTAAAGTAGGTGTAGGAGCCAGTGGAAGGGGTGGTTGAACCATTAGCTGTGGGCTTGCACACTGACTAGGCACATATTGAACCTGCTGTGCATAAGGGTTAAACAGTTAGGGGCAGTGACATAATGCTGCAAGATTTGTCCTAGGCCATGAGGAAAGGAGGGGGCGCAAAACTGCTGATCAATCCCCGCTAATTGTGGTTGCAATGACTGTTAGAGGTCTCGCGGCTTTGACCAGGTGGCAGGGAGGGGGAGCACTGAGGTGGTGACGGGGCATGGCTGGGGAATATTGTTAAATATGAACAGAGGTGTGTGACAGCAGAAACGCAAGGGGGGGAGAGAGAAATGAATGAAATTAATGAATGAAAGGAAAAGAGGAAAGCTATGAAGTACAGTAAATAAGGTAATGGAAAGGTAACTAAAGAGCTTATAAAATAAATTAGGAGAATACTGTATATACTGTAGGGACAGAAAGCACAACCACAATACTGTACATACAGTATGGATACAGTGTACAGTACTTAACAGTCCAGATCACAAACTGAAAAGAGGAAGTTAAATCCCTCCTCCACATAACTAATTATATAACATATAGTACAGTATAAGCTACATAGCAGTTGCTTGACCATTTATTTCAATGACAACTGGTAAGACTCTATACAGATGATCAATATAATTGTTACACTGGGCACGTGTCAATACTGCTTTCCAAAACTTCATTATCCCATCCAAAAGTTCACAGACCTGATGAACCTCTTCAACTGGGCCCAGACCAATTCAATGGGATTCATGTCCAGTGACCTACAGGAAAGTAAAAAAAAAAATATTCAGTCACAGTACTTTAATAAAAAGTGTACTAGAATAATTACTGCACAGTACTGTATATACTATATTGTACAATAAACAGTGAATACAGTAGGATAATACTCACTCCGGTGGTGTGCATTGCCAATTTATACCTCTTCAAAACATTTTATATGATCCGGCACTGGACTAAATAATTCATTGAAAATTTAAGTCATATATAAAATACCAAATAATTGCTTGAGATAGGTAGATTAAACTATTAAATAATCATGCGTAATTTGGCGGTGCTTCCAGGAATAAAATAGAATTACTAGAAAAAAATACTTTTAGCAAGAGCTAAAAAAGAAAATTCCTTTGTTGGGGAGCACTCATTAAAGAAAAAGATAATGAAAAAATAAATATGGATTTGAAAATATGATGTATATTAAAATATACCTTTTATTAGTGTTTCTTAAAATATAAGGTATATGAACTTTTAATAAATAATGAGTTCACCCAGTATTAAAAAAAAATATATAATACATATATTGAACCACAAATGGTAAGTACAAATATGAAATCACTGGAAATAAATTCTATACCATAAATTGCGTGGCGGCGAAATATAGTTCAAAATAAACACATGTAATAGATATCGTCACTTGTCAGCAATAGAACCAGATCTGCTTCTGAGTCAAACATGTATATAAATATATCACTCACAATGCATTACATAAACCTCTGATATACATTCAAGTAGTTCACAATGATTATGGTAGATGTATCTCATATCAATTAGCTCCAAAAGACTACTACGGAAAAAATACACATCCAAATGGTGTATAAATCATAGGTCATACAATATGTAACCCATTTCATGTAGAGATTTTTAGGTACAAAGGAGAACTACAGTACACAGATGCCCTGATACCATCTGCTTTCCAGCTTCTTACATGAGAGGAAGCTAGATGAGGGGGGTGTCAGTGACTGCTGAAAAAAAGGGCAGATGGGCAGGCTATCTCTCACATGCCAGGTGTTAGGTGATCTCTGATGTCACAATAAGGACATTGCAAAAATCAGATGTGCCGTGTGAGGATTGTCTGCTCAGAGTACAAAGACAAAAGAATTTGTTGCAAGGTATAATCACCTAGTAAAAGAGTGATGTATTCCTTATGTGTAGGGTTGTACAAAAAGACTAAAAGTATGTTTTAAATAGACAGAATGCAAATTCTAGTTGTGTGCACTTACATGACTAATAAAAATTGTATACAATATATTCATGTGACAAATAACCCAATACTTAGAGTGTGAAGTATAATGAAAGAAGAAATAAGTATGAATACAGCACAAAGATGCCCTGACTCTGTCTGCTTTCCAGCCTCTTCCAAGAGAGGATGCCGGATGAGATGGGGGCCAGTAGCTGTGCTGATATAATAAAAAGAAAAATGCAGGTTGTCACTCACATGCCAGGTGTTAGGTGACCTCTGGTGTCAGTATGACATAGCAGAGGTCAGATGCGCCATGTGAGGACTACTAGCAAAGAAAAAAAAGAGTACCTGGGAGTGTAGTGCAGGATGCAGTCTCCTAATGCTCCAAGGTAGCGTATCCCCGCATAGAATGAATGCTGAGTGGGGAGAGAAGCAATGTAGTGCAGGATGCAGTCTCCTATAACTCCAAGTTGGCGTGTCCCCACATGTAGTAAATGCTGAGTGGGGAGAGAAGCAGGACGTGCATTTCGCTGGGTAAGCTTGTTCACCTGTGACCTGAACGCCATTCCCAAGCATCAGTGTCATGTAGGGGCACATAGTCAATGACCAGACATAGATTTAGACTGACACATAATTCAGCCAATCATTGGTAAGTTAGCAAATGGCGGGCAACAGCAAATTATTGAGGGTTTGCTATGGTTTGGATGTAAATGGACCAATCATTTATGTGATATGTAAATTCACATGGAATCTGTGAGTGTAATATAACAAAGACAAACAGTTATTTGCATGTGTGCAAAGATTGGTGGAGGAGTTTCTTATCTCCACCAGAGTGTTAGTGAAAGGGGACAAAACATGAAGATTAGTTTTAATGGATTAACACTAAACTCTAATAACTAGCACATCAATTCTAAATAAATAATAAATAATTTTATAATCACATTGATAGCCATATAAAAGAAATGAATATAATATAAATATGTATCAGATAGAGCAAGTTATATTTTAATTAATAAGAGGTTATAAAAACAAATGTTTTTGAAAAAAGCGAGGTTTTTAAAGAAATACAAATACAACTCTGCAGTTTTAATAATTAGGCTGTAGGCTACACAATCACTATCTCATGATAACAGAAATACAAAGCGTATCAATGAATGATGAAAGCAAATAAAATGTACAAAAAAATATAAAAAAATATATATACAAAAATATATAAATTGAAATACCACTTGCCTAGCAATATATAAAGTATCATGATTAATTAAATATAACACGGATGTATAATGGTGAGGCTATGAGTGGGTATAGGTGTCAGTGACTCATGATAAATAAGAAAAAAAGAAAAGATTCAAAAAGTTGCATATATGGTAACTAATGTGTAAAAGATATATAGAACAGATGTGAAATGAGTGAGTGAAAAAGAAATAAAGTACCAGTTAGTGTAAAAAATATATATAAAAATTATATATAAAGAGGTGTCATGTGATGGAAGACAATGTGGACTAAACAATAATAAGGTGAAAAAAATAAAAATTAAAATGAAATCCAAAAAAAATCTAAAAAAATATTTGATATAGTGACCAAACCTTGTTACCTCAGTAAAAATCATAATAAAAATTTAGAAAAAAGAATTATTTTTGGGGCAAAATATATTCAATTAGTGAGAATAAAATCCCATAATACCTATGTAATATGCTAAGAAGTACAAAATGTCCCATAATCATTACTATATAATGAACTAAAGGACACAAAATTTTCCAATAGGCAGCATTATATATAACAAAATATATATATTAATAAGTGAATTTTTTTTTTCTATCAAAAAAATTAGATAAATTAATTTAAGAATACTGAGTAGTTGATGTATTCATTAAGGTGTCCTGGAGCAAGAGCTCCCAACCTGAAGGTCCATTCACTTTCTTTCATCAAAAGCATCCTCATAGTGTCACCCCCTCTAATGCCTTGCTTGACTTTCTTGAGACCAAAGACTTTCATCTGGTGTGCATTGTCCTGTCTATGGGCATAAAAATGTTTTGCCACTGTAGTTATTTTTTTCATATTTTCAAGGTCTCTTGAGGCATTTCATATGTTTCCTACGTGCTCCAAGATGCGTTGTTTGAGCATCTTGGTGGTGATCCCTACATATTTTTTCTTACAAGGGCAAGTGATGCACTAAACCATATTGGTTTTCTGCAATTGAAATATTCATTTATATGGAAGATAGTTCCATATTTGTCTGGAACCTCTCTTATGTTATGAATATATTTGCATGCTTTACATGTACCACACATGAATGTGCCATTTGTAATTGGTGGTCTGCGGATGTTTTTACAAAAGTGACTTTGGACGAAATGGTCTCGGACATTTGGTGATCTCCTCCAACTCACTGATACTTGAGTCTTCAATTTCTTAGCTAGATCCAGATCTGACATAAGGATTGGCCAGTGTTTTGTATTGCCCATTTGATCTCCCTCCATTCATTACAGAAGTCCCCCACAAATCGTATCTCATCTGACTCATCCTTCTGTTTGGTTTGGAAGATCAGACTCTCTCTCCTGACTGAGGTGACTGATGTTTTGGCTTTTTTATAGACCTATGGCTGTAACCTCTTTCTTTGAAATGGTCGGTCAGCTCCCGAGATCTCTCTTCAAATATTTTCAGGTCTGAACAGTTTCATTTGAGTCTTAAGAACTCCTCTTTAGGTATGTTACTTACTGTGGAGGAAAAATAAGAGCTAGAATGGTGGAACAGACTATTGGTGGCCATTTTTTTGCGATATAATTCTGTGGCCAACATATTCCTACTGTCACAGTAGATCCTCAGGTCTAGAAATTAGATGTTTTCTTTGCTGTATTCATAAGTAAATTTTAAATTGAGTTTGTTGTTATTTAAGTCTTGCATGAATGAGGTGAGTTGGTTTATGGTTCCTTCTCATGTGATGAATACATCATCAATGTATCGGAGCCAGGTGACAATATGTGATGTTTGTGATTCATCATTATCTTTGAAGACCAGTTCTCTATCCCACCACCCCAGGAAGAGGTTGGTGTAGGTGGGGGCACAAGCAGCCCCCATAGCCATGCCTGTAACCTGGAAATAGTGGCAATTATCAAATATAAAATAATTTTTGGTTAGAACTAGGGGTGAGCGGGTTCGGATTTCTGAAATCCGAACCCCCCCGAGCCCCCCCGATCCGAGTCCGATCCGAGTCAGGCTCGACTTTTCCCGCCTGACTCAGATCTGAAATCGAGGCAAAACATCATCATCCCGCCTTCCGAGTCTCGCGGGTTTTGGATCCTATATAAGGTACCCACGTCGGTGCCATTTTCTCACTCGGCTGTGGACAGTGAAGAGGGAGGGTGGGAGTTAGGGCTGGCTGGGCTGTGTAGTGTAGTGTAGTGTAGTGCTGCTGTTGTCCACTACTTCAAAGTCCATAGGGGCTGGCTGTGTTGTGCTGTGCTGCTGTTGTTAATAGGGGCTGTGTCCACTACTTCAAAGTCCATAGGGGCTGGCTGGACTGTGTTGTGCAGTCAGTTCTCCATAGGGGCTGTGTCCACTCCAAAGTCCTGTGCAGTGTCCCAGTCCTAAAGGGGTGCTGTAGTGTTGTCCAGGGGGTGCTCTGTCCATCAGGGGTGCTCCCCCCAAGTGCTAAAAAATAATATATTTTCTGTGTTTGTGAATTGTGTGCGCAGTAGCCGCACGTGCATCAACAAAGTAGTGCCAAGCGTGCGCCTGTGTCATAAGTAAAGGGCCAGCTGGCTTGACCGTTAAAGGGTGCTGTAACCCCCAAAGTACACTCCAGTCCAAACCAAAAAAATATATATTTTCTGTGTTTGTGAATTGTGTGCGCAGTAGCCGCACGTGCATCAACAAAGTAGTGCCAAGCGTGTGCCTGTGTCATAAGTAAAGGGCAGGCTGGCTTGACCGTTAAAGGGTGCTGTAACCCCCAAAGTACACTCCAGTCCAAACCAAAAAAATATATATTTTCTGTGTTTGTGAATTGTGTGCGCAGTAGCCGCACGTGCATCAACAAAGTAGTGCCAAGCGTGCGCCTGTGTCATAAGTAAAGGGCCGGCTGGCTTGACCGTTAAAGGGTGCTGTAACCCCCAAAGTACACTCCAGTCCAAACCAAAAAAAAATTATTTTCTGTGTTTGTGAATTGTGTGCGCAGTAGCCACACGTGCATCAACAAAGGAGCAGTGCCAAGCGTGCGCCTGTGTCCCATAAGTAAAGAGCTGGCTGGCTCATTTCTTAAAGGCTGGTGTAACCCACAAAGTGCACTACTCTCCAGCAAAAATAAAGAAATATTTTCAGTGTTTAGCCGCACGTATATATCAAATCGATATAACATAAATGGAGGACCAAACTTTCTCCGATAAAAATAAAATAGAGAAAGATCAAGAACCACTTCCTCCTAGTGCTGAAGCTACTGCCACTAGTCATGACATAGACGATAACATGCCATCAACGTCGTCTGCCAAGGCCGATGCCCAATGTCATAATAGAGGGCACATACAATCCCAAATGACAAAGTTCAGGAAAATGACCTTGAAAAAAACATTTAAATCAGCTGAAGAGAAACGTAAACTAGCCAATATGCCATTTACGACACGGAGTGGCAAGGAACGGCTAAGGTCGATCCCTAGTATGTTCATGACTAGTGGTTCAGCTTCACATGACGATGGAAGCCCTCCTCCAACTAAAAAAATCAAAAGAGTTAAGCTGGCAAAAGCACAGCGAAGAACTGTGCTTTCTAAGAAGATATCACAAATCCCCAAGGAGAGTCCAAGTGTGGTGGTGGTTGCGATGCCTGACCTTCCCAGCACTGGACGGGAAGAGGTGGCTCTTTCCACCATTTGCACGCCCCCTGCAAGTGCTGAAAGGAGCACCCACAGTCCACTTGCTGATATGCAAATTGAAGATGTCACTGTTGAAGTACAACAGGATGAGGATACTGGTGTAGCTGGCGCTGAGGAGGAAGTTGGCGAGGAGGATTCTGATGGTGATGTGGTTTGTTTAAATCAGGCTCCGGGGGAGACAGTTGTTGTCCGTGGGATGAAAAAGCCCATCACGGTCATGCCTGGGCAGAAGACCAAACATTCCACCTCTTTGGTCTGGCAATATTTCTATCCAAATCCGGACAACAACTGTCTTGCCATATGTACCTTATGTAAAGGTGGAATAAGTAGGGGTAGGGACGGTAACCACCTAGGAACATCCTCCCTTATACGGCACCTGCAGCGCGTTCATAATAAGTTACTGTCAAGTTCACAAACTTTGGCTAAGACCGTAAGCAGTCCAGGGACATCTAAATCCCGTTGTCCTGTTGTATCCAAGCGCCTGCAAACCACACCGTCAACTCCCTCCTCGTCAATTTCCTCCTTAGTCAGGATCGGAAGTAGTCCTGCAGGCCATGTCACTGGCATGACTGACTCTCCTATCCCGGATTCCTCTGGAGGATCCTGCATTGCTACGCCTCCTGCTGCCGCTGCTGCTCTTGCTGCTGCTGGGAGTCGTTCATCATCCCAGAGAGGAAGTAGGAACACCACTACTTTTACTAAACAATTGACCCTCCAACAGTCCTTAGCGAGGAGGATGAAGTACGACAGCAGTCATCCTGAAGCAAAACGTATAACTGAGGCCTTGACTGCTATGTTGGTGTTAGATGTGCGTCCGGTATCCGCCATTAGTGCAGTGGGATTTAGACAATTGCTGGAGGTAGTGTGTCCCCGGTTCCAAATCCCGTCTAGATTCCACTTCACTAGGCAGGCGATACCGAGACTGTACAGAAACGTCAGAAAAAGTGTCCTCAGTGTCCTGAAAAATGCAGTTGTACCCAATGTCCACATAACCACGGACATGTGGACAAGTGGAACAGGGCAGACTAAGGACTATATGACTGTGACAGCCCACTGGGTAGATGTATCACCTTACGCAGCAACAGCAGCAGCGTCACCAGTCGCAGCATCTCAGAAACGCCAGCTCGTTCCAAGGCAGGCTACGCTGTGTATCACCGGTTTCAGTAAGAGGCACACCGCCGACAACCTCTTAGAGAAACTGAGGGAAATCATCGCCCAGTGGCTTACCCCACTTAGACTCTCCTGGGGATTTGTGATATCTGACAACGCCACCAATATTGTGCGGGCATTACATCTGGGCAAATTCCAGCACGTCCCATGTTTTGCTCACACAATAAACTTGGTGGTGCAGAATTTTCTGAAAAGCGACAGGGGCGTGCAGGAGACGCTTTGGGTGGCCCAAAAAATTTCAGGCCACTTTCGCCATTCAGCGACTGCGTGCTGAAGACTGGAGCGCCAGCAAATACTCTTGAACCTGCCCCGCCATCACCTGAAGCAAGAGGTTGTGATGCGGTGGAACTCAACCCTCTATATGCTTCAGAGGATGGAGGAGCAGCAAAAGGCCATTCAAGCCTATACATCCACCTATAACATAGGCAAAGGAGGGGGTATGCACCTGACTCAAGCGCAGTGGAGAATGATTTCCGTGTTGTGCAAGGTTCTCCAGCCCTTCGAACTTGCCACACGTGAAGTCAGTTCAGACACTGCCAGCTTGAGTCAGGTCATTCCCCTCATCAGGCTTTTGCAGAAGCAGCTGGAGAAAGTGAAGGAGGAGCTAAGATGGAGCGATTCCACTCGGCATGTGGGACTTGTGGATGAAGCCCTTCATTCGCTTTGCCAGGATTCCAGGGTGGTCAATCTGTTGAAATCAGACCACTACATTTTGGCCACCGTGCTCGATCCTAGGTTTAAAGCCTATGTGGTGTCTCTCTTTCCGGCCGACACAAGCCTGCAGAGGTGCAAAGACCTGCTGGTGAACACACTGTCAGCTGAAGCGGAACGTGACACGTCAACAGCTCCTTCTTCATTTTCTCCCGCAACTGGGGCTGCCAGGAAAAAACTTAGGTATCCTAAGCAACCCGCTGGCAGTGATGCAGGGCAGGCAGGACCAAGTTTGGACATCTGGTCTGGACTGAAGGACCTGGCAACAATTTCTGACATGTCTACTGTCACTGCATATGATACTGTCACCATTGACAGAATGGTGGAGGATTACATCGGTGACAGCATCCAAGTAGGCATGTCAGACAGTCCATACCTGTACTGGCAGGAAAAAGAGCCAATTTGGAGGCCCCTGTACAAACTGGCTCTATTTTACCTGAGTTGCCCCCCCTCCAGTGTGTACTCCGAAAGAGTGTTTAGTGCAGCCGGGAACCTTGTCAGCGAAAGGCGTAGGAGGTTGCTTCCACAGAATGTGGAGAAGATGATGTTCATCAAAATGAATTATCAGCTCTTCCAGGGAGACCAGCCTCCAGAACGTACAGAGGGACCTGTGGTGGTGGATTCAAGAGGGGACGAGTTAATACTTTGTGAGGATGAGGATGTACACACTGAAGAGGGTGAGGAATCGGTGGATGAGGAGGATGAGGATGACATCTTGCCTCCGTAGAGCCAGTTTGTGCAGGGACACATTAATTGCCAGCTTGTTTTGTGGGGGCCCAAACGAACCAATCATTTCAGCCACAGTTGTGTGGCAGACCCTGGCGCTGAAATGATTGGTTTGTTAAAGTGTGCATGTCCTGTTTATACAACATAAGGGTGGGTGGGAGGGCCCAAGGACAATTCCATCTTGCACCTCTTTTTTTCTTTGCACTATGTACAGTTTGGGGCCTAGTTTTTCAAACTGCCATCCTGTCTGCCACTGCAGTATCACGCCTAGATGGGTCACGTGTTTGTGCCGCCCACTCGTGTCGCTTAGCATAGTCATCCAGCTACCTCGGTGCAACCTTTTGGACATAAAAACACTATTGTGAGGTGTGAGGTGTTCAGAATAGACTGGAAATGAGTGGAAATTAAGGTTATTGAGGTTAATAATAGCATAGGGGCAGAAAAACCTACAAATTCTATGATTTTAGCTGTTTTTATGCTTTTTTTAAAAAAAATACAGATCCAAAACACAAAACCCAGAACCCAAAACACGGAAGAGTGGTTTTGGTAAAACCAATCCAGATCCAAAACACGAAGAAAGATCCAGATCCAAAACCAAAACACAAAAAGTGGCCGGTGCACACCCCTAGTTAGAACAAATTTCAATAACCTTAAGATAAAAATTTCAAAGTCACCCAGACCTCTCATGGTTAGAAAATATTCAACTGCTTTAAGTCCTAAATCATGTTTAATACAGGTATACAAAGATTCGACATCCATACTCACCAAGAGCTGGTTCTCCTCTAAGTTTATGTCATCAATTTTTTGATCACATCCGCAGTGTCTCTGATATAAGAGGGAAGCTTCAATACAAGTGGTCTTAAATGAGTGTCCACAAAAATACTAGCCTTCTCTGACAGGCCACCAATCCCTGAGACGATTGGCCTGCCAAGGGGGATTGGTCATATTCTTGTGGACTTTGGGAAGTAAGTAAAAAGTGGGTGTTTTTGGGTTGTCAGTTTTAAGGAATTCCAATTCCTGCTTTGTAATTATTCCATTCTGTGCTCCATGGTCTATGATGTTGTTGTAGATCTTTTTGAAATCTTCTGTAGGGCTAGAGAACAGTTGCTTATAGCAAGATGTATTATTCAATTGTTTCATAGCCTCCCTGAAATACATCTCTTTGGGCCAAAGCATTGTGTTTCCCCCTTTATCAGATGGTTTAATGACAAGATCATCCCACTTTTTAATTTCCTCTATTGCTTTTCTCTCTTGGATAGTAAGATTATGTGGTACTGTATGATATCTCTTCTTCTTATATATCTCATCTAGTTCTTTAGAGACCATATTCATAAAGATCCTGGTTTCTGGTGAGATAATATCTGGTGGAAAGAAAGAAGAGGGATTCTTACACAAAGGTCTTTTAATTGCACTTATTTCATCTATCCTCATATCTTATCTTGCCAGGTCTTCGAGAATTTTCACTGTTTCTCTTTCCTGGGTAGCCATAATCCAGACTATATCAGAGTGACCTCCTTTTGGAGTATTGATATCTGATTTATTCTCTTTGTTTGCCAAAAACTTTGTTAAAAGTAATTTTCTCCCAAACAGACACAAGTTTTTTCCCATTGGAAGCGATCAAGTTTTTTTGATGGAGAAACATCCTTACTTAGAGTACGTTGAGAGAGATTGATGATATTAAATCCAGTAGAGTTTCCTAGTGATTCTTGTAATTCCTTATCGGATATCAGGCTGGGGATGTGGATTCCCATCGTTGTCGTTCTCTCCCTCTTCTTACCCCCCTCATATTTTCAAATCCATATTTATGTTTTCATTATCTTTTTATTTAATATGAGTGCTCCCCAATAAAGGAATTTTCTTTTTTAGCTCTTGCTAAAAGTATTTTTTTCTACCAATTTATACCTCTCCCATGAATTTTGCTGAAGCCAAATGTTTTGGATCATTGTCCTGGAATAATTGATGTCCTGATGAAAAGCATTTTCTCAAAAATGATAGAGAGAGAAACTGAAGTTTCATCTGTGAAAATGACGTCATTAAAATTCTCTCCACTCTCTATCCACCTTTGTGCTTGTTCAACTCTCTTCTCTTTATTAACATCCCTTATCATGGGGTGTATCTTGTGGAATAAAAACAAGTTTTAGCTTACAGTCATGTAAAATCAGTGCATTATTAAAGACAGTTTACTGAATAAAATAGAGCACTGTAGAGTGCATTTGTACGTTTTGTACACTATAGTATTTTACGTACCTTGTAGGGCCAAAAGTCCATCCCAGTTCCTTATGCATCCATTTGATGCTAGGACAGGAGATGTCCAGGTCACATTCTGTTTTTAGAATATGTTTTATTTGTAAAGCTATACGCTCATCATCCTCACAAGTTAATTTGTGCACAATCTTTTTGACGTTCCTACGGGAGAACACATACAGAGCATATAGAAATTATTGGATAGTTAGTGTTGAAATTGGAACACAATACACTAGCAATCTAGCAGCATACAGTATAATAGAAAAAGGTTGCTGTAAAGTACCTACCATGTGCATTGAGAACGTAATCTATATCTGTGCTGCGTTCTCTCAAATGCATGCTAGCGCACATTCTGTAAACTAACAAGAACACCACTCTCTTTCAGCCAGGCCTGGATCTGTGGTGTTGTTTAGTGTTCTTTTTTCATGTTTGCAATTATCTTGCTGATGGATTTGCTGATTTTTGTCGGCATGTTTGACGACAAAAACTGTGGAGAGAACAAGAGAAATACAGTAATGTTATTGAGCATACAGACTGAGTATAGTATACATACTGTAATTTAATGTTCAGTATCTTAAAAAAAAATTATACTGTATAACATACTGTACAGTATTTTAGAACACAGGGGGGTATTACATTCTTACATCAGCCGAAACATACTGTATGATAAATATGGTGATGGCCAGGCACCCTCACAGCAATTCAAATGTTCAGGGTTTTTTTAAACAAATATACTGTATACTGTAGTACTGTACTGTACAGTATGTTGAGAAGTACAATGTACTGTACTGTACAGTATACAGCTGGATACACAAATATGCATCTAGGGCCGGGAACATTGTACCAGCACATACTCTGTTAATGAGTCAGTATGAAACAGCAATATTGTGACTCACAAGATGGGTACCAACGATACACTAGATGGTCGTGAGGCAGTGGGGGGCTATGGAGTGTTCATCGGTATACAGGGTATGTGAAATGTGTCCTGCTGGATAGAATCTCAGGGGTCTATTTAGTGTTAGGAGACAGTTGTCACGATCCGGTGCAAGTGTTTCTCTGTGGAGGACGGTGAGCCGGGGGGTTTGGGTGACTAGTGAAGTGACTGTAGCTAGGTCTGCTAGGTGTGGCTGAACCCAGGTTTGGCTAGACCTGCCCAGAGGCACGAAGTCTAACTCACTTGGTGGTTTTCTCCAGTGACCCCTCCAATTGGGATTTGGTTTTCCGCTGCACCAAGTGAGCAGGTCGCGGCCCTCCGGACAGGTACCTGGGAATGGCAGAAGACCGGAAACTATATTAAATGAAGCAATGCTAGAGCACTGGAGATAAACTGGATGCTTGAATATTAGAAAGGAACAGATTACTGGAACACAATTAGAAATCCTGATCACAGGCTTGCATGAGATTACTGAGAAATGTACTGAGAATCGCTGAGAAATCCAGGTGCTGATTAGCACAGTAGCTCAGGGAGATGTTGACACTGGCAGGTACTGGAGTTTGCTACATATGCAGGTGCTGGCTGCACAGACAAACACAGAGCACAGTGGACAAATGCTTATTCTGGGAAATCTAGAAATGCTGGTGCTGATTCGAACAGCAACACAGGGAGACATGGACACTGGCAAGTACTGGTGATTGCTAAATGTGCAGGTGCTGGCTTACACAGACAAACATAGAGCAGACTGGGCACATGTGTATACTGGGTATAGTTACATATGCAGGTGCAGATTTGCACAGAAAAACACATAGATGTAGACAGGCTGGGAATGCTAAAAGGTGCAGCTGGGAGCTAATAGTAATAGCAGGTAATCTGACACCTCAGTGACACAGGGTAATAGCCACAGAACTAACAGCACTTAACAAGATACACAGACATAGAAAACATGAAAAGACAGGATACTGGGAGAGAACTAAGCTCTCAGACTGAGAATAGCATGGAAGCTAATACTGGAAACTTTAGAGAACAGAGAGCAGGCTGAGCAACTCTCTGCAGGAATAGCACAGAGCAACATAGTATCATAGGCACTGGAACAAAGAAGTTGAACAGTTACTTGTTCCTGGAGTCAGACTTAAATACCCCTGGGTGGCTGATCATTGGAACAGAGGATCAGCTGAGTGACCACAGGACTATCATTGGGAGAGACTAGTCAGGTGATATGAGCCAACATGGCTGCACCCATGCCCGGCATGGAAGGATACTCAGTCACCACTCGCCTCCACTCCAAGCGTCTGGACACCTAAGCCCAAGGACACCAGCACAGAGGTGAGTAGTGGCTGATAACAGGCCACATCCTGACAACAGTGAAAAGAGATAAGGTACCAACAAATCAGCTCCCAACTGTCATTTTTCAAACACAACCATGAAAAATTACAGTTGGGAGCTGATTGTTTGGTACAGTACCTGCTCTTTTCACTGTCTCCTAACACTGCTTTGTGTACAGTATGTATACTGTACAGTATATTATATATATATACTGTAGATATATTTAAATCAGGCATACTGTATGGACCAGGCTAAAAAGTATTACACATTACATTTCCTCACATTTACACCAGCAGATAATGTGAAATGTGGCCTGCTCGATGGAAACTAAGAAACATACAGTATGTACTCAAAGCTTGATGTGAGATAAAATTGTGAGATATATACAGTATAACCAACCAATCAGCTTGTAACTTACATTTTTCAGGCTGTGTTTAATAAATGATAGATACATATGTCACTTAATACACAAAAATGCATCTATGAAGGAGACACAGCACATTAAATATAGCAATATTGTGACTGAAACTAAGATGGCCACTGAGGAAACACAAGATGGCCGCAAGGACAAGACGGTCTCTCACGGGAGACTATGAGGGGCAGCGGGAGGCTAGGAAATGATCAGCGTTATATGGTGTGTGTGATAGAAAGTCTATATGCAAATAAGGGTCTAACACAGCAAACATAGCAAAATGACCATGAACCATAGCAAGCAACTTACAGTACCAGTGGGATGATACTGTAGGAAACAGCTATAGAAGCTCATGGTACAGCAACAAAGGTGACTCGGAAGTCAGGCAGCATTGCAGATAGCAGTATCTCAAGGTATCCAAACAGCAAGTCCATACGGTTAAGTGAAAGATTCACAGTGTGGATCACTAGGCCGGTCTGAGATGCTCTATTATACTACCAGAGACAAAGCAATTCCCTCCCTCTGAAACTCGGGCCGCTGATTGGTGTATTTAAAAAATGCACTTCCTTATCATCCAATGGCATGGCAGAGTTTCAGCGGCAAGGTTTTCTTTGTCTATGGTAGCATAAAAGAGCATCTCAGACTGGCCTAGCTATCCACACTGTGAATCTGCTACTTAACTGTACGGACTTGCTGCACGGATCTTCTCTTCGGCACGTATCACCAGTACGAACCCTTGAGTTACTACTACCTGCAATGCTGCCTGACTTCTAAGTCGCTGTTGCTGCTGCTCATTACCGTGATCTACCTCCGCAACTCTGCCTGACTTCCGAGTCACCTTTGTTGCTGTACCCTGAGCTTCTACAGCTGTTTCCTACAGTATCAACCCACTGGTACTGTAAGTAGCTTGCTATGTATGGTTCACGGTCATTTTGCTATGTTTGCTGTGTTAGACGCATATTTGCATATAGACTCTCTATCACACACACCGTATACCACTAATCATTTCCTAGCCTTCCGCTGCCCCTCATAGACTACCGTGAGTGACCGTCTTGTCCTCGCACTATTGATACCCCTAAATATTTATACCCAAAATGTCGCTATTTAGCACTACAAGTCTCATAAGAAATAATTGCTTTCCAATCCAATTGTGGTTCCACAGCACAAAAAGTTACATTATTCAATGAAAAGTATAACACACTATGATCTAGACAATTAGTGCAAAAAGCAAGTAAATACAAGGTACAAGCCGATACATATGCATGAGCACTAGTCCCAGTATACAGTCGTCTATCCAGAAGCCAGTGGTCATCCAAGAAGAATGGCTGTATACTATAATCAGTACTCAGGTTATATACCTTACAGAACAAAGAAACTAGTTGACAGATTTCCATTGGGTCTTGCTCCTGGACATTCTGGTACGATGCAGGTCATAGGTCAGTTCAAACAGCGTCACTAGGGGTATGTCCCAGTTCCTCAGACATTGCTTTGTGTGGTTTTCCTGCTGAAGAACTGATCTAAACTAGCCAAAGACACTACATACAGATATACATTCTAACCACTAATTCCATATTCATAACTTGCAGATGCATGATGCAATCTCCTTGCCGATAGGACCGGAGATCTGCAAATAAACAGTGATTTAGAATGGTACCAAACATGACTTGTCTCCTAGTTTCTGTACCTTAACTATCATATACATTACATTTCATAACATAATAAAACCTTTAATATTAACCTTATTGCTTGGGAACGTTGTTATAAGTGATTGCATGTGTGAGTGTGAGAATATTGTGTGAATTCGCTAGTATGCATTGTGCGTCTGTGTTTTGTGCTTATCTGCTTTGATGTACAATGCAACTGTGCGTTGTGCGTCTTGTATATTTTATATGTATTATCTAATGTGCGTATAGGTTTTGAATGGACTTTCAACAATATGCAGTAGCAAAGCAGACGCACGATGCTAATAATCTAATATAGTATAGTACACAATGGTATCATACTGAGGACGCAAAATGGCATTGTCAGATATAAATTTACAAGTTTTGGTCTCAGCCAATAATCCAGCTTCGACAGTCCACCCTTTGATAGCAACCAAAGTGCTATCACAGTCTAGTCTTACAGGGGTATTCAATATGGGTGCGATAACATCGTTTTTGCGTTAATATTGCAATTATGACATCATTATCGCAGGTTTTACTTTTACACCCTATTCGATTTCAAAGACTTATCGTAGTTTTGACAAGTCTTTGATAAAAAACGGTAATAACTTTTCACCATTGAATAGGTGTCGAAAAAAAGTGCAGAATTGGGGCTTAGGGGTGCAGGCTTTAAAAAAATAGCCTGCACCCCTGAGAATGACATTTAAAAAAGAACTGTGTCAAAAAAAGTAAAAAAAAAAAATAGGGACACCCCAAAAAATTTATTTAAAAATTGGGGTGCAAAAAAAAATGGGAAAAAATTGTTAAACAATAGGGAAATAGGTTCAGGGCTATTCTGCAAGTATGCGGCAGGTGTTTTCTAGAATAGAATTATAGCGGCAGGTGCACAAATGCAGAATTTTTTAAAAAATACTTTAGGGACACCAAAATATGCTAGTGCCCATTTTCATGTACCCCAAATTTGATGGGACCACTTAAAAAAACTAAAAAAATAACCTAAGTGCTCTTCTGCATCACTTCTTCAATGTCGCGAAAAAAACACCTGCTGCGGCTATTTAAATCCCCGACTTTCAATTAAAGGCTAAAACGGGGGTACCCATAGTGTTTCCCCATGTTTTTACAACTTTAGGGGGGTCTTACAATTATTTTAAGGAAAAATTCATAACTTTATGCAAATCCAACTTCGGAGTTTCCCGTTTTCGTTAATTTTATATTGAATACAGGGATAAGCGGGAGCGCGCACCAGACTTTAACGCAGGAAAAAACTCCGATATGAAATGTTAACTTCGACAGTGAAGTTAACGTTTCATATTGAATGCCCCTCTATATCTATTCAGTCATACACTATAAAATATTATTTAATGTTATATTATGGGATAGTACAATTTGGTCATTAAACCATCAATCATGCACCCCTGGGAGGGACATAAAACTACCCTTATACGCACACCGCGGATCTTGGATGATCATGGGAAAGATGTGCGCCTAACCTATAAAGGAAGTCTTGAAGGGGATAGGGACTTCATTATTTAAGATGTTTAAAATAACATTTAATAATACATTTCATGCATGGCTAAATCTATCCACCTTTCATCTTCTGATGGTGCATTCTAGTTCAGGATTGTAATGCAGTTCTTCATTTACGTTGGTATTCATACTATTAACACTAACCACCATCATAATTTCATTCTCCCGGTTTACCTTAGCATTACATTTTCCACACTTCAGCACAGTAGGAACACATCTGACACATAAGCCAATTACTAAGATGACAACCAATATGAGGATCAGGAGCTTACCTACACTAGCAACCATTTCTTGAACCCACTCTCGTAGACCGGAGAACCATTTTACAGGGTTCAACCATGAGAACCACTCTTCTACCTTTTCCTCCACCTTAATCAATGAGGCATTATGGTTGTTTCAAAATTCCCATTTCAGCTGCAGAATCTCAACCATCTTCTGATCTATCACCTCTTTGGGATCACTAGTATTATTTGTGATGTAAGTGCAACACTTGACACCAATTTGGGTGGCCAGAGTCACACAGTATCAACCAGTAACAGCTGTTAAATAATTTAACACTAGTCTATGTTGCACAAGTTCTTTCTTATAGGCCTGTAGCTCTTTATCTGTGTATCTGAACGTGTCATCATACATCTCGGTGATATTATTTATTCATTTAGCAAGGTCTTGGATGTATCTAAAATTTAAATTACCCCGAGTGATTCTGGTGGGATCCAATGCTACCAAAACTTGAAAGCCAGTTGTTTCACTAATTAACTGTGTGGCTTTATGCACATCACCAGGTATCATGATTCTTTTGTCTCTGTGTTTTATGAATACCCAGCATTTCACCATGTGTAAGGGTCATAACCTCTGGAAGTACCCTTCCTAGATAACATAAACCTTCAGGACTTGGAGTGAGCCACTTGTACGCTTTCCTTCCACATATAAAATACACATCGTCTGGGAGTACATAAGAAATAGAATGCATCATTACCATGAAACACATTTCTCTGACAAAGGATCCTGTCCCAGGGTTCTCCCATTTGGCTAAAACATGTCTCTGGCTGTAGCATATCTGCACAGTACCCTACTGGTACTCTGTCAACCATTTCCTTGATGGGACTGTGAGTATACCTATACCGTAAATATTTCCCACTGTAAGTAATGTTATGTACAAGTTTATCATCTAGTGGTCCATTATCAGCTCTGTGTGAGAAGGTCATTGTCTGATTGTTCCCGATCACCTCCCAGCTTCCTGGTTTATTGAAATTGGTGAAGTTTAAACATAAGAGAGTTCTATCTACTTGGTACGGGTGAAGCTTAAAATTTGGAGGTTTGGACTTAATGAATTTCCCATCCAGCATTTTCCCCTTATGTAATCCAAGAACATCAGAGACATTTAACGGGAGTGGTACTAAACCTACATTATGTTGTCCCTGAGGCACATGAGTGCAAACCCAACACTCAGTCTGGTTTAAGACCTTACCCACTAAGGAATGGTAATCCTCTAAAGGATGCTCACCCAAATGTAGATTACTCTTGGACTGGCACCATTGGATGTACTTTTCATCAATTAGGGATCCACAGGTCACACACATACAGTATTCCTCAGACAATAGACCTTCACACTGACTCTGGGTTTCTAGGATGACAGATCTCTTAATTACTGTACTGAGTTTGGCATATACCACCCTGATGGTTTTATCACTCCTCCTGACCCCACTCCATCAACCTTCCTCTCTGTCAGTAGTCCTCCATCACAGAAACAGAAAATCCCTAAACAAATGAGTATGATGAGAACCCTGGAAGGAAACACAAACACAACCCCAGCTCACCACTCCATTGCTGGAATAGTGGTCTGCAAATTTTCCCAGCTCAGGTGTTTCACTGCAATCTCTAACTCTCCTGGAACAGGCTTGCAATCGACAGGTCCAGGTTATCTGTCTCAACTCCACTTTGTATCTCCTCCGAGTGATTGACCTTTCTGCAGTGAGTGGAATGGACCAAGGTATCTCTCTCTGCCATTTTCAACGAAGTCGTACTTGTCATTAACACTTGATACGGTCCTTCCCACTGATCTGTCAAACAACCTGAACATAAGAAATTTTGGATCATAACATATTCTCCAGGTTCAACATCATGACAGTTTATTTCAGGCATGTCAGGTGATAATAATTTAAATTTCTGTTGCTGCTTTTTCAACTGTTTACTCATTGTTACAAGGTATCTCACAGTAACCTCACCACTACACTTCAGATCATCCTATGGACCCACAATCAAATGAGGCTGTCTCCCAAACAGCATCCCAAGGGGGGACAGACCAAGAGGAGGTCCAGGAGTAGTCCCAATGCTGTGGAGGACCAGCGGCAAGGCTTCTGGCCATCCCAATCCAGTCTTAGCCATGACCCCACTCAACCCATTCTCAATAGTACCGTTCACTCTCTCCACCTTCACTCTGGCCTGCGGTCGATAGGGGGCGCGAAGTTCACCACTAACACCAATCAACCTACACATGTTCTTGAAAACATCTCCAGTGAAATGAGTACCCTTATCACCCTCAATGACTCTAGGGATACTGTATCTGCATACAAATTCCCAAACAATCTCTTCAACAGTAAAAACAGCAGCATTAGTGGCAGCTGGATACGCCTCTTCCCAATTAGAAAACACATCAGTACAAACTAATATATACTTGAGATTTCTGCAGGGTGGTAATTGAATTAAATCAATCTTCACTACCTGGAAAGGTCCGTTTGTCGGAGGGATATGGGATGGCTCGGTAGGGATTGTCTTCCCATCATTTTTCCTCAAATAAGTCAAACAGGACATAGCCCTCTTTTCAGCTTGAGAAGAAAATCCAGGTGCACACCAGTATGCTCTGATCAACTTGCACTTACCTCCCTTTCATAGGTGAGTCAAACCATGCGCTGCCTCAGCCAGGGTTGGGTAATATGCCTTGGGAGCAACCCGGCCCATCTTGTCCATCTCTCCAGAGTTCAGAGGACTCCTGACCACATCCCCCCGACCTCCAGACTGCCCACTCCTGTAGGTAACTCAAACCTTACATCTCAACTAATCTCTTGGTGTCAATCATTTGAAAAACCATCATGTTATCAATTTGCATATTTACTTTTAACCCTGCTGCCTATTTGGTAGCATCATCTGCTCTGCCATTGCCCAGTGACACTAGGTCTTCCTCGCATGTATGGGCCCCACACCCGATGACAGCTACTGCTCCTGGTAGCTGGATTGCTGTCAAAAGTCCTTTTATGTGGTGTGAGTGTGCAACTGTTGTGCCTGCTGCTGTCATAACATTTTGAAGACCCCAAAGAGCCCCCAAATCATGAACTACCCTGAAGGCATACCTAGAGTCTGTGTAGATATTAGCTGACTTACCTTCTGCCAGCTCACATGCTCTCCCTAATGCCATCAGTTTAGCTACCTGTGCTGAATGAGGTGGACCAAGTGGTTTAGCTTCTACAACATCCTCGTCATCTACAACAGCATAACCTGTGCACAATTCTCCTGCGTCAGCCCATCCGTGACAACTCCCATCCATGTAAAATGTCACATCTACATTTTCTAATGGTGTATCACGTATATCAGGTCTTGCAGTAAAGGTCTGACTCAAATACTCCACACAATCATGTGCATCAGCACACCCGCAAAACTCACCCTCAACCAGCGACTCACCACTCTCCACCCCCCATGCATCCCTAGGCACACATGGCAAATATGCTGCTGGGTTCAACGTACCGCACCATCCAATGGCGATACCCGAAGGCACCATCAGAGCCAGTTCCCATCTCGTGAACTCAGCTGAGGAAACATGTCTGGCCTGGGCAGAATCCAGCAAAGCAGACACAGCATGGGGTGCATAAACAATCATATCATGGCCCAATACTACATCCTCACTCCTACTGACCAAAAGAGCAGTTGCCACTACAGTTCTCAAACATGTTGGGAGTGACCCCGCCACAGTGTCCAATTGTGCACCGCAGTATGCTACAGGTCTACCAGCATCACCATGCCCTTGTGCTAGGACACCTGCCATGCAGCCATCAGCCTCCGTACAATATAAATCGAAAGGTTTTTCATAATCTGGTATTCCCAATGCAGGTGCTCTTGTCAGACTATCCTTAAGGTTAAGGAAGCCTGCTCTGTTTCCTCAGTGTGTGTGACACTGTCGGGTTTTGAGGATGACACCAATTCCTGCAAAGGTAAAGCCAAAATAGAAAAACCTGGGATCCACGTCCTGCAGTATCCTCACATGCCCAAGAAGTTATGGATTTGCTGCTGGTTTTGCGGCAGTGTCATGGTCTGTATGGCCTGTATCCTGTCAGTTGTCAAATGTCGTAGCCCCTGGGTTAGACAATGTCCCAAGTATTTAACCTTAGTCTGGCATGGCTGTAATTTGTCCTTAGCAACCTTGTGTCCTGTCTGCAAGAGATGAAGCAACAATAGTTTAGTATCATTTAAACATGACATAAACTAATCAGAGCACAACAACAAATCATCTACATATTTCTTTAGAACAGATCCATTGCCTGGTTGAAAAGATTGCAAACAGTTTGTAAGGCTTGAGAGAAAATACTGGGGCTATCTATGAAACCCCTGGGGCAATCGTGTCCATGTATATTGTACCCCTCTGTAGGTGAATGCAAAGAGATACTGACAGTCAGGCTGAAGAGGGACAAAGAAGAAAGCAGAACATAGGTCAATAACAGTAAAATGGGTTGCAGATGGTGGAATTTGCATGAGGATGACAGCTGGATTGGGCACTATGGGGAATTGGCTCTCAACTACTTTGTTTACACCCCTAAGGTCCTGTACTAACTTATATCCCCTCCCCCCAGCCTTATTCACTGGAAAAATGGGACTGTTAGCTGGGCTAGCTGTATGAATTAAACTTCCCTGTTGTAACAACCTTTCAATTATTGCATAAACCCCTAGCTCTACCTTTGGCTTTAACGGGTATTGAGGGATTTTTGGAGCTTGCCTATTACTTTTTAAATTTACCATTACAGGAGATACATTTGCCATCAATACAGTGTCCTGTCCTGTCCTTCCTCGGTCCAAAGTGAACCTGGTATTTGAGATAACATCTCTTTTACTTGGGATGGTCTTTGTTCTAAAATGGTAGAGTGAAGCATTAACCTTTGTGGAGTGTCCAATATATCCCTTACCTCATGCGCAACCTTCTCTGGAATATCTAGAAATATACCATCAGGGGTACAGTAAATGACTCATCCCATTTTATATAACAAATCCCTTCCCAGTTGGTTAGTAGGAGCGGCTGCCGCCAAAAGAAAGAAATGCTTGGTTTGCAGTGAGCCAATCTGCAGATTTGGTTACAGGATAATGCTGCACTTTACCCGTTACTCCCATTGCTGGTACTGTCTTGTTGGTCACCTGTAAATTTGATGGAGAATTTAACACGGATCTGGTCACCACCTGTGTCTACAAGAAAAGAGTGTTAGTACCAGCTATATCTACTGTCATTGTAGGTTCTTCCCTAGTACTCTCAGTTAACCTGACTGGCTGTAGACTACAGGTATGACCTGACCACTAGAGCTGACTATCATTCTCCAGTAAAGCATTCACGGCCACTATGTGAGCCGGCGACTGCAGAGAATTTCCTACATTCTGCTGGTATCCTTTTGGTGTGAACCTATGTATTTTCTTATTATTTGTCCCCCAATTTCTCTCTTGACAGTATCTACTTATGTGTCCATTCTGGTTACATGTGTAACATCTCATGTTGGAAGGTTGTTGCTGTGTAGGTTGCTGTGCATGGAGAGTTTGTGGTTGTGTGTGGTATGAGGTTTGTGGCTGGGTATGTTGATATGTGTTTTGTGGCTATATGTACATTACTTCTAAAGCTTGAATGCTAACAGCCATTAGCTTCTCACTTTGTGTTTCTCTCTTCCTGAGGATGTTTTTATCATGTTCTATAGCTGACTCCCTGAGGACATCTACAGTAATTCCTCTCCAGTTAGGCTGAGAGGTTTGAACCCTAGTCTTTAGAGTGTCTTTAAGACCATCCATAAGTACCGTGACAGCTACTTCCCTGTGGTGTGTGTTGTCTTTTATATTTTCTATACCAGTATATTGGCTGATTGTTAGCAGTGTTCGGGTGAAATAATCTGCTGCAGACTCACTATCCTTTTGCCTGATGGTGAAAATTTTACTCCAGTTCACTACCACTGGAAAATATATGGCCAATTGGGTGACTGCGTGTAATGTTACCTTGGTTATTCTCATCAGTTAAGGGACCATCTCCATCCAATACACAATCCATGATAAACTTTTTCAAATCGGTATTGGATGGAAGACATGGCCGTAATACCACTCGCCAATCTTTGTTGGTTGGATCATGGGCATTACCTAAATCTTTTACAAATTTTTGGCACTTAGCTAATTCTTTTCTAGGGTCGGGAAATTCTGTCAATATTGAATGTAATTCTGCTCTTGTCCATGGACAATGCATTGCTACATCCCTTGTGGGTACTACACCATTTCCGTCTGGATTCCCATTGGGAACTGTTATTGTCTGGACAGGATGGACACCTACCAATTTGCTGTTTTTAAGGTTACCTACGGGAACTTTTACCTTTGTACTCTGGGGGTTCAATCTGTTACTACAATGCACTGTATCACCTTCCTTAATTTCTACTGCTGGTACAACTGATGAGATCCCTTCTGCTGATACAGCCGGTTGGATCACTTACCTTTCTGGGTTCATTGCTGTTTCTAACAGATTTACTGCATATGCAATGGCTGACAACATGTTCATCAACTACACAAACATTTTCCTTATGATTACTCAGGATAGGGTACAAATTACTTGTTAAATTTTTATAATTTTTAGTATCGGCTGTACCGTTACCTTCAGCTGCATAGGGTGGCGTAGGTGCGCATGCGCTAATACCTGTACCTTTGGCACCACTACCTTGCAGTGCATGTACGCTATTTTGCGGTGCACACCCGACACTAACTAGCGATGTGTGCACGCTCCCTTGTGGTGCATGCGCAACGCTGTTTTGCATCGCGTGCACACTCTTTTGTGTAGTGCTCGCGATGCTACTTAGCAGCACGCCACTCAACCACGTGCTCCCCTCATGCTGCCATAATTTCAAACAATCATTATACTTTACTCGTTTCTTTAGAGATTTCACCACACAGATGCTATCTCTAACATTATTCAACACCTCCACATCAAAACTGCCAATTTTAGGAAAAGGTTCACACATCTCTCGGTCATCTTAACCCATACATCACAGTATGCAGTTGCATACGCATCATACTTTGTATACATTATATGCCTTGCCGAACCTGTCGGCCCTTCCACAAGCAGCACATCATCGACCATTCCCAGCGTCTGCTTAGCACCCATCAGGGAAAATGCTAAGCAGCTTATCACTAGAGAATGTGGACTGGTGAACGATTCCAAAAGAGCTACGTTCACACACTCCTATCCCGTTGTGCACAACCGGCCCGCTAACCGTTATGGACAGTGTACACAATGAGGAACATAATATCTATATGATTATACTGTCTTTCTGGACACCTTTCAGCCCTTGTCCGGTAGCTCACCCTTTTTGAGTACTCTCCCCTGTTAGAATTTAAATGTTCCAATAACACTTACACTTTCCAGTGATTTCCTCCACTACACCCCAAGTCACAATCACAGTCTACCCAACTGTGCGGTCCAATCGCAGTGTCCAGAGAACCTAACTGATCAATGGACTCTGAGATTTCTATTGGGAGCCAAATTTCGAAAACCCCTTGTTTTCTTCAAGGTACAAAATCCCTGTCCTCGCTGCAATACACCTGCTATGTGTACACACTCAATAGCTTTCTGCCTCATCAAACACCTACTGAGTCTTTAGGTCTGACACACAGTACCTAGCATAGGTCCCACACACAGTAGTAGCCTCTTTCAAGTTACAATCACACATTTTCTTTCATACACCTTTAGTTTTCTGCGGAGAAACTAGACTTTTCACTAGTATGGCAGTATGATTCAGAGGTTTTAAACAATGTAATCATGCTATCAATACAACAATACTATCAGAACGATTGTTTGAACACGTGGCAGCAATACAGGAAATATATGCTATTGTGTGACTTGTACTCTAGAGCCAAGACAGACAATGAAAGAAACAAACTTTTCTCTCCTGCCCTGAGTTCTAGTCAGTGCTCCTTGAAATCACACAACAACGGATATCGGTTTCACAACACTAGATGGTGCAGGTTTTGAACACAGTGCATTCTTTCCTGCTTATGGAGCCTTCCACCCTTTGTTGTGAAATGGAGATCCATACGCTATCGTGCGAACTCTCGGTAGCATGATTTCCAAAACTACGAGCCCCCAATTATTGATACCCCTAAATCTTTATACCCAAATGTCACTATTTAGCACTACAAGTCTCATAAGAAATAATTGCTTTCCAATCCAATTGTGGTTCCAAAGCACAAAAAGTTATATTATTCAATGAAAAGTATAATGCGATGTGATCTAGACAATTAGCACAAAGAGCAAGTAAATACAAGGTACAAGCCGATACATACGTGTGCGCACTGGTCCAAGTATACAGTCGTCTATCCAGAAGCCTGTGGTCATCCAAGAAGAATGGCTGTATACTATAATCAGTACTCAGGTTATATAGCTTACAGAACAAAGAAACTAGACAGATTTCCATTGGGTCTTGCTCCTGGACATTCTGGCACGATGCAGGTCATAGGTCAGTTCAAACAGCGTCACTAGGGGTATGTCCCAGTTCCTCAGACGTTGCTTTGTGTGGTTTTCCCGCTGAAGAACTGGTCTAAACTAGCCAAAGACACTACATACAGATATACAATCTAACCACTAATACCATATTATTATTAACTTGCAGACGCATGATGCGATCTCCTTGCCAATAGAACCGGAGATCTGCAAATAAACAGTGATTTAGAATGGTACCAAACATGACTTGTCTCCTAGTTTCTGTACCTTAAATATAGTATACATTACATTTCATAACATAAGTATTTGGTAATAAAACCTCTAATATTAACCTTAATGCTTGGGAACCTTGTTATAAGTGATTGCATGTGTGAGTGTGAAAATATTGTGTGAATTCGCTAGTATGCGTTGTGCATCTATGTGTTTTGTGCTTATCTGCTTTGATGTACAATGCAACTGTGCATTGTGCGTCTTGTATATTTTATATGTATTATCTAATGTGCGTATAGGTTTTGATTGGACTTTCAACAATATGCGGTAGCAAAGCAGACCCATGACGCTAATAATCTAATATAGTATCGTACACAATGGTATCGTACTGAGGATGTAAAATGGCATCATCAGATATTAATTTACAAGATTTGGTCTCAGCCAATCATCCGGCTTCAACAGCGGCCATCTTGTGTTTCTTCAGTGGCCATCTTAGTTTCAGTTGCAATATTACTGTGTTTAATGTACCGCTGCCACAGTATGCCCCATCCTTTGCCCGTCCCCGTAGACGCTTATTTGCATATAGACTTTCTATCACGCACACCATATACCGCTGATCATTCCTAGCCTCCCGCTGTCCCTCATAGTCTCCCATGGGTGACCATCTTGTCCTTGTGGCCTTCTTGTGTTTGCTCAGCAGCCATCTTAGTTTCAGTTACAATATTGCTGTTTAATGTGCCGCTGCCATAGTATGCCCCATCCTTTGCCCATCCACATAGACGCTTATTTGCGTATAGACTTTCTATCACACACACTGTATACCACTGATCATTTCCTATCCTCCCGTTGCCCCTTATATTCTCAAGTGGCTGTCCTCACAGGCATCTTGTGTTTCCTCAGTTGCCATCTTGTTTTAGTCGCAATATTGCTGTGTCTGATGTCCCGCTGCCACAGTATGTCTCATCCTTTAGCCATAGATGCTTATTTGTGTATCTATCACACACCATATACTGCTGATAATTTCCTAGCCTCCCGTTGCCTCTCATAGTCTCCAGTGGCTGTCCTTGTGGCCATCTTGTGTTTCCTTAGTGGCCATCTTGTTTTAGTTGTGTCTAATGTGCTGTATGACGTCTCCTTCGTAGACGCATCTTTGCATATTAAGGGGCATATGTATCAAAGCTTGATGTGAGATAAAATTGAGAAATATATATCACCAACCAACCAATCAACTCAAAACTATCATTTATTAAACACAGCCTGCAAAATGTAAGTTACAAGCTGATTGGTTGGTTATACTGTATATATCTCACAATTTTATCTCACATCAAACTTTGATACATACTGTACTGTAAGCCCCTTAGTTTCCATCGAGCAGGCCACATTTCACATTATCTGCTGGTGTAAATGTGAGGAAATTTAGTGTGTAATACTTTTTAGCCTTTACTGTACAGTATGTTTAGCCCTGGTCATGACAGTACAGTATGCCTGGTGTATGTATGTATATATATATATATATATATATATACTGTGTATATATATAAATTATACACACAAACAGCAATGTTAGGAGACAGTGAAAAGATGAAAAGAGATAAGGTACTGTACCAACCAGTCAGCTCCCAACTGTAATTTTTCAAACACAACCTTGAAAAATTACAGTTGGGAGCTGATTGGTTGGTACAGTACCTTATCTCTTTTCACTGTCTCCTAACACTGCTTAGTACTGTATATACCGTACATATGTACTGTATTTGATTGAATATATGTTTACTGTTGAAACAACACTCAAAACAACCTTTAAACTAAAACTGAAAGTACTGTATCTTATAAAAAGTAAATTTTGCCCCGTCAAACTGTAGTTAATGAGTGGTACAGGAACTGAGATCTTGAAGAAAAATAGCCCTGCCCATTTCACACAGAAAATACTGTAGCAAAAAACCCTGTCTTTATCTGGCATTTGAAACATAGGTTTATTTGATGGTCCCGCTTTGTACCCCTTTTGGCACACACAATCAAATTACTGGGCATACAGTACAGTAGCACTTTTACCCAGTGATTTGCAGATGGACACGAGCATTTATTCTGTGTGAAAGGGTCAACCTACGTCGAAATTACCAAGTCTCCAACCCAGGTAAAATGTAAGGTCAAAGTAACCCTTTCACACAGTTAAAAATTTCTGTTCATCAGCAAATTACTGCACCAGGTACAGTAAAGTGCTTTACTGTAACTGCTACAGTAATTTGCTTTTGTGTGTTAAAGGGTTATTACTGGAGTTGTATAGAGTACAGTAGCAGCACTTTCTTGAAAGTACAGTACATACAGTATGAGTACTGTAATAGTTTACAGTGCTGTAATGTGATACATTTATATTTCCACTATTTTGCTTAATATTGTATTTAGTGTCTTTATACTTGTATATTTCAGAGTTCACCGAACTGTGAAAATGATGAAGAGTAAAGGTTTTTACAACGGTGACTCATCTTGCCCACTTCCACTGAGCAAGAGGCTGAATGCACTTGTGCCACAACAATCTACATCCAAACTTTCCAAGAAGAAAGCAGGGAAGGAAAATGTACCTGTACTTGTCAAGGCGAGGAAAATGCAAAGCCCAAGTGCGCGACTTTGGATCTGCACATAGGAGAAAATGGACCAGGGAAAGCAGAGCAACCAATGAACATGGAGAACCAGGAGAAAACACCAGTGATTGATGGACCAAATACACTGAGCAAAGAACTAGACACCTTGGAGCCTCTGGTTTGTACACCTGTGAAAGATGCATCCCACTCACCAACCCGTCGAAAACTGTCCTTTCAAGAAGAGAATGCATGCACATGTAGCTGTGCTGAGATGGTGAGAGACCTCATGGGAAAAGTGTGTCATCTGGAGGCGAAAATTGACAACTTGAAAGAAGAGCTGAAGGACACCTTTGCAGAAACAATGAAAGAAGTAATCTGGCAAACTAAAGAAGAATGGCAAGATGCCGCTGCCCAGCGTACTAGGGACAGACATGACCAGGCAGTACAGTATGAAATGGTCACATCTGATGAATTTGAGCCTGAGGATAACAATGACCATGAGGATTTCAACTTGGAGACAGACCCATCATTCCACTTGCTAGACATGGACACTACAGTGGCATCAGAGCACTTGGACATGACACCAGTGCCATTATACAGCCTGCCTCAGTGGGAGAGTACACCAGTGGCATCATATCGCCTGCCTGAATGGACATCTGAAGAATTGAGGATCAACAATGCAAGCTTGCCTGTACTTTCACCAGGAATGCCTGTCATGTCAAGCACCCCAGCACCACAGACTGTATTTGGAACACCATTGCCAGATATACCACTGGCTGTAATCACCGTTGAGAAGGACAATGAACTTTATGGAGCTGGTAATGGTAAGATGCATCGATATGCACAAGCAATATTTCAAGAACATGTGCCCTACGACCTCTATTGCAACTGGACCAAGCATGTGAACTTTGATGGCAGTCGGAAGAAAGTACCAATCCCCAACAATCTAAAAGAAGATATCCTCTCAAGATGTCAGACAAGATTCAGGATTAAGATGAACTGAACCGGATAAAGGACACGTTGAATGGGGTGTTGCGCATTACAAGGAAACAAGCATGGAGGACTGCCACAAACCCACCAAGTGCAAATCTTCAATCAACAAACACAGGCCCTGATTCAGAGCCAGATGCTCTGACAGAGCACTCGCTCTGAATCAGGGCGTCTTTTTTTTTTTTTATGGAGCAGCCTCCTGGCCACTCGCATTGCTGTGGGTTGCCACCCACAGCTATAGCGAGTGGCCAGGAAGATGGTCGCGATGGTCACGACCATCGCGACCATCGGGCTTGCGACGAGACCCTTGTGGTAGGGTCTCGTGGCTGCAAGCCTCAGAGAGCTTTCGGCTCAAATAGAGCCGAAAGCTCTCCCACTGACATCACTTGTGATGTCAGTGGGGCCGCCCCCAGATGGCAGGTGTTTTCATGGGAACGCTTCCATCTGGGCAGCCACCCCCCCCCCCGCCCGCCCACCAAAGGGGGCATGCTATCACTCAACATCGACAGCACGCCCCCTTTGGTGCGAGACCCGGAGCGACGGATTGCCCGTCGTTATCCGGGTCTCGCACATGCACACGACGGAGCCGGCTCCATCGTGCACATGCACACTGGCCCACCATCAACCCGGTTGCGAGCGCACCGGGTCTGAATCAGGCCCACAACTTGAAGGGACTTGTCTGAAGAGAGGAAGACCCAGCACCGCTGGCCAGGACATACCAGAGGCAGAAGAAAGAAGCTGAGGACATGAGAGGACTACGGGAGTGGAAAGCAAAAGAGTTAAAGAGTTCCCCCCAAGCCTCTTCCACCATAACAGGTAGGCCCTCTGTGAGGCCAACTGTACATTAACCGCAAAATAGACCAACTGGTCTGAAGAGCGGAAGACCCGGCGCCAATGGCCGGGATGTTCCAGTGGCAGAAGAAAGAATCTGAGGCCAGGAGAGGACTACGGGGGTGAAAAGCAAAAGAGCTAAAGAAGTTCCACCCCCCCAAGCCTCTACCACCATAACTGGTAGGCCCTCTGTGAGGCCAACTGTACATTAACCCCAACCTAGACCAACAGGTCAGAAGAGATGGTGACTCAGCACCGCTGGCCGGGACGTGCCAGTGGCAGAAGAAAGAAGCTGAGGACAGGAGAGGACTATGGTGGTGGAAAGCAAAAGAGCTAAAGAAGTTCACCCCCCAAGCCTCTTCCACCATAACAGGTATGCCTTCTGTGAGGCCAACTGTACATTAACCCCAAACTAGACCAATAGGTCTGAAGAGATGGTGACCCGGCGCCGCTGGCCGGGACGTGCCAGCGGCAGAAGAAAGAAGCTAAGGACAGGAGAGGACTACGGGGGTGGAAAGCAAAAGAGCTAAAGAAGTCCCCCCCCAAGCCTCTTCCACTTTAACAGGTAGGCCCTCTGTGAGGCCAACTGTACATTAATACTGTAGTTTGTTAGGCTGGTGAGTTACAGTAGGGCTGATATTAATGTACATTAGTGTGACACACGGTTAGAGCAAGAAAGGGCCTTGCATAGCACATTCTCTCTCCTACAGGAACCTGTGTGTGGGATCAAGCGGGACGAAGAACAAGAGTATCTCCGGTGAGTACCTGTGTGTCTGTCTTTTACTGTCTGTTCATCTCTGCCTATCCTCCTTTCTTCAAGGCGTACAGTGGACCTTGCACTCCGGTGCGGAGTTAAGTCTGCACCTGGTGCACGAGCGCCTACAGTATAAGTGAAACTCTGGATCTGAGGCCAAAAGTGCCAGTGATTATTTTAACTTAAAAGCGTAATCTTTATGTGTAGTCCTCGGTCCGGTAGGGCATATCGGTCGGCATTGAGGAAGGACTGTTCTCACGTCATCTCCTTCCTCCTAGGTACTGTACAGTAGACATGTCCATGTCCAGCTTGGAATTACAGGACCATCTGAGCAACATACGGGCTGAAGGTGAGATAGTGCAACGCAAGCTACGGAAGTACAAAAGCATGGCAGCAGGCACTGCACCGCACCCCTCTTAGAAATGCATGCTAATGTCATAGTGTAATTTGTTGGGTAAAGACTTAAGGCACATTGTTTCTCCATCTGTGATGAGCCTACACTGCATGAGCAGACATTCAGTGCAGGCTCATCAATCATTAGGCAACATGCTGAACCTGACGATATCATCAGGTTGTTCAGCATGTTTGCCCGATGATACAGTAGAACTCGGAAACAACCAGCGGGCGCGCACATCACTGGTCATTTCCGATAAAAAAGTGCACGATTTCTGAGTGATTGCCCATCCACTAGACGATTTATGTGAGCAATTGAACAATATCGTTCAATCTTTCATAAATCATTTGCAAAAATGTCGAAAATGACCAGCGATGCACATGGCCGCTGGTCGTTTAGACATCTATCATGGTGCTATCAAGCTGGTCAACCTGATGATAACGTCAGGTTGACCAATGTTTGCAGATGATTGATGAGTCTGCACTCAATGACTGCTTGTTCAGTGCAGGCTCATCACAGACTGACAAACGACTGCATGATTGCAATGTCGTAATCAGGCTCTTTTCAGCACATCTAGTGGATGGGTAGCATACAGTAACTGTAAGAAAACTGCAGTAATGTACAGTACTGTAGTACCATAGATTCATACTGTATACTGTTAAACTATAGTACTGTGTAACAGAATATATTTTTAATTTACTGTACACCACTGTGTTTGACCGTACAGTACTTACAGGTACAGTACAATCATTTTTGTTTACTTTTTGTAGTTGGCATCATGCAGTGACCATTGGCAAATCAATTTTGTTTTCATCTTATCTAAAAGCATGTACAGTATTAAAAAGGTGTGATTAACTGCATACAGTACAGTATGCTGTATTACAGTATGTTAGGTTAAGTAAAAATTGTCATTAATTTATAAAATTGGTGTTTGTGTGTAATTCAGTCTTTAAGTGCATCTGAGACCCAACACGTGCATCTGTCATTGCAAGGTACAGTACAGTTGGGGTTTTTGTGAATAATTGACACAGTACCCCAACAGTACTGAACAGGAATTAATCTTACTGTAAATCAGTACATGACGCACAGTAAGAACTATCGTGCACGGTATAACAATTTTTATATTAGATCGTACGCAATAGCAGAAGAAGCTTGCAGCACGGATCAAGGAGATCCATGCTCCAAGTACTGTATTGGTGAAAAAAACAGATGCATGCACGGATCAGTGCATCACAATACATGTTGCAAGCAGCTACAGTATGATAAAAAAAAGTCAATAACACACAGATGCAGGGGTGTATCTTCCTATTGGCCAGGATTGCCCTCACCAGGGGCACCGGCCGATAGGAGTTGCCGCTTGCAGTCAGTTATACGGTATCCCTGCTGCCCGACACTTACAGTAGTAAACAGTACAGTACACATACTGTACACACTGAGGCCCATATTCAATTTGGAGCGAAAAGACGAGATCAACTAAAAAGTTTTGCCGATGACATCATTTTGCCAGGTGGAAAGTATCACTGTATTCAATTTGAAAGACTTTCCGCCTAGGTGGGACGTCAATGCAATGTACAGTAATATGCAAAAAAGTTTTGCCTATGAATAGCAGGCAGAAAAAAGTGCTGAATTGGGGTGCAACATTGCGGGAACCCCCATGCAGCCTTCAGACAGTCCCCCAAAGGTAAACTGCGTAAAAAAAATTTGAAAAAACACTTAAGAACACCCCAAAAAATCATTTTCATTTTGGGGGTGGAAAAAACATTTTTGGGGACAAACTTAAACATCTAGTATATATGTGTAATGTACTGAGTTTACTAAGGGTTGGATAACAACACTGAACTAGTGAAGAATTAAAAAAAAATGAAGGTCTAGAACAGGTGGGACAGGCAAGTAGAAAGACGGAACACCTAACCGCTTGTCAACAAGCCTGTCATAGCAAGACATCCCACTTTAGCTGCATTTGACTCCAGACCCACTGGGCATGTGCAGTGCTGTGATCTTCCATACGCCATGGAATAGCGCTACATGGGGTATGGCTTGGGTCCACTGGGCATGGGTCCAGAAATCCCATTGCAACCCCTCCACTGGGCATGTACGAGATCCCATTTGTAACCCCTTGGAGCTGGCTGACAACCCCACCACCACACCAACCGTGCAGAAATTGATGCAAGTTTGCGCTTTAAACGTACAGTCAGTTTGTAATGCAGAGAGCTCTATCTCAAATAGAGCCCACTAGCAGTTTCTGAAGTCATGAAATCACTATTGTATACAAGTCTGGGATAGCGCCGACAGTGCTGACAGCAAATAAGCATCCTTGGAGGGTACTGCAGTATATAGCAGCACAGAGGTGGGTAATGGAGTTACACACAGCAGCATTGCAACTAATAAAACAAGATTGGCCATCTTAATATCTATGATGATGTACGACTCAAGACAGGTGCAACCTTAGTATTGCAGGCTTCTGTAGTGTAGTGGTTAGAAATCAAACCAAAGCATGCAGGTGTCTGTACAACCAGTTTCCCGGGTTCGAAACCTGGTAGGTTACACATTTTTTATTATTATTATTATTATTATTATTATTATTACACAGTTAGTGTGTAATACGGAGATCCCACTTTACACTGTGTGAATCATGACCCGCTATGATCTTCCATACGCCATGGCATAGTGCTACATGGCGTATGGCTATGGCATGGCGACACTGGGAATGCACCAGAGATCCCATTGCAACCCCTCAGAGCTGACAGCCACTACAGCACCAAGCTGATGACATTGACGCAAGTTGGTGCTTTACACGCACAGTCATATTGTAATACAGAGACCTCTCTCAAACAGAGCCCACTACCAGCTACTGAACTCATGAAATCACTAAAGTGTACAAGTCTGGGACAGCATCGAAATTGTCGCAAGTTTGCACTTTAAACGCACAGTCAGTTTGTTATACAGAGACCTTGTGTACAAGTCTGGGACAGTGCACAGTGGCGCAAGTGTGAAAATTCAACAGCATACTGTAGTAATAAGGACAACTGGGCATGTGCAGTGATGATACCCATACGCCATGGCATAGCGATACATGGCGTATGGCTTGGCTCCACTGGGCATGCACCACAGATTCCATTGTCATTTTATCCCCTCCACTGGGCATGTGCCAGAAATCCCATTGCAGCCCCTCCACTGGGCATGTGACAGAGATCCCATTTGTAACCCCTCGGAGCTGGCTGACAGCCACCACAGCACCAACCGTGCTGACATTGATGCAAGTTTGCACTTTAAATGCACAGTCAGATTGTAATACAGAAACCTCTCTCTCAAACAGAGCCCACTACCAGTTAGTGAACTCATGAAATCACTAAAGTGTACAAGTCTGGGACAGCATCGAAAAAGATGCAAGTTCGTGCTTTAAATGCACAGTTAGTTTGTAATACAGAAACCTCTCTCTCAAACAGAGCCCACTAGCAGTTTCTGAAGTCATGAAATGACTATTGTGTACAAGTTTGAGACTGAGCACAGTGGCGCAAGTGAGAAAATTCAACAGCATACTGTAATAATACAGACAACTGGGTATGTGCAGTGATGATCTTCCATATGCCATGGCATAGCAATACATGGCATATGGTGTATGGCTTGGCTCCACTGAGCATGCTCCACAGATTCCATTGTCATTGTAACCACTCCACTGGGCATGCGCCAGAAATCCCATTGCAACCCCTCTACTGGGCATGTGCCAGGGATCCCAGATATAACCCTTTGGAGCTGGCTGACAGCCACCACAGCGCCAACCATGCTGACATTGACACAAGTTTGCACTTTAAACGCACAGTCAGTTTGTAATGCGGAGAGCTCTCTCTCAAATAGAGCCCACTACCAGTTGCTGGTCATGAGAAATCACTATAGTGTCCAAGTCTGGGACAGCGCCAACATTGACACAAGTTCGCGCTCTAAAGTATGTACTGTACCCAAGGTGTACTGTACTGTATTGACAGCGTCTACTCCATTTGGGAACCTCACTGTGGATCTCCGAGACCTTTCATCTCATTTCCAGCGCTACTATTCCATCCCCACACCACTCGTGGGCACAGTACCTACCCAATGGGATGCGACTGCGTTTCTAACAAGCTGGTAACTTTACATGCTGGACAACATCCCGGACTTTACCATTGAGGATCAGTGACTATTACTTATTAACCAATGCCATTTGGATTCAGTCATTTTAAGCATACTCAGTATATAAACTTTTTAATGTTTTTATATTTATATTGGACTCTTTTTTCTTACTTTTTGATGTTTTATTGAATATATATGCCACATGTTGTGCAACACAACAATAAATGATTATTCTTAATCCAAGCCGTATACAGCTATAATTCTATTATTATATAATTTGCTATTTTATCAGCTATTATTGCTTTATAATTGTCTGAATACTTCTATATGACTTAAGGACAGGTCTTATAGATCAGATACACTATCCTTGTTATTCTGCTATTTAGCGCAGGTTCTTCCATTCCATTTTTTTCTACATTGGGCCAAATGTAATAGTTTGAGAGTTTAGAAAATGTGAGAGTTTAGCAGTAATCTAAAACTTTTTAAACTCGCCCAATGTAATAGAGTCTGAGAACATGCAAACTCGAATGTGTATAGACTCAAAGAACTCACACGATTTAAACTATCATCCAGATGTTTCCCCATTTTGAAGATAAAGCACAAACAATGTGAGAGTTTACTACTAAACTCTCATATTTTCTAAACTCTCACCCTATTACATTTGGCCCCTTCACTCTGACAGAGTCATTAACTTTGTTGGAGCAGCCAAAGAATTGCAAATTCGCTCAAACATTGACACTAAAGGTGTGGAGAGATACCTCACTGAGCAAGGTTGTACATTCTTTTCATATAGGAGTGACCTGGGAAAGAATTATCGGCATGGTACATGGAATTCTTGATTCAATTTTCCTGCAAGTAGGTACTGCAAGACGTACTCACGAGAGTTTAACAACCTTCATGGCTAAAGTCTCAGCTATTGTCAATACCAGGCCTCTGACTTTAGTTTCTAACAACCCAGAAGATCCACTTCTGCTTACTCCCACCACTCTTCTTACTCAGAAGACCAGGACTATTTATGCTCCTTCTGGACAATTCCACACAAGAACTTATTCAAACGTCAATGGAGAGAAGTTCAAAGACTTGCAAATATTTTTTAGGACATGTGGAAAAGACAGCATATCTACCTTGCAACCAAGGAGCAAGTGGCAAGTTGCCAAACCCAACCTGATTTGCTCATCAGAGATTTAAGTCTCGTCACCAAAACATTCCCAAGCAAGGATGGGAAGGTCCATAAGGCCGAGGTCAAGATTTGCAAATAAGGAGAGACTAATTTGTTTCTCAGACCAGTGTCTGAACTGTTCTTACTGTTACATTCTTAGGACATATTCAATTAGACGCGAAAAGTCGGAAAGGCTTTGCCTGTCACACTGCCATCTTCGCATGTTTTGGATGCGAAAACTTTTCATGCGCAGCCCCGCTATTCACCCTATTCAGTTCCAAAGGACACATGAAAAAACGGAAAACCAGCAAAACTCAAACAAGCAAAAAGTGCTGTCAGAATTAGGGAAATCAGCTTGACAACCCCCAAAAGATGCACTAACATTTGGGATCATTGTGGATGCCCCCGGATAGCTCTGCTGAAGCTATTTTGGGTACTTAAATGCTGTAATTTGCGGATTTGCACAAGTGGTGAAGAATAGCATTTAGAAGTTTATTTTCGAGAAAATAACAAGTCCCAGCAAATTTGGGGTACATGAAAATGGGTGCAAGCATTAAAATTGCAAAAGTGAAGTTTTTAAAACGTAAAAAACGCTCCTTCAGCCAACAACTTGCAATCAAAACACCACCCCCATACTTGCAGACCCCCAAAAGTCTATTTTCCTACTTTTTAAGTTTGTACCCCAACTTTCTACTTCTTTTTGCACCCCCTTTTTCAAAGTAGTTTTTTGGGGTGTTTATTTTTAAAACATTTTGACGCAGTTAACCTTTGGGGGGCTGTCCCAAGGGTGCAGAGTGGTTTCCCAACCTTTGCACCCCAAAACCACAATTCTGCACTTTTTTCCACCTGCTTTCATAGGCAAATCTTTTTTGCCTATTCCATTGCATTGATTTTCCGCGTAAGCGAAAAGTCTTTGGAATTAAATACAGGGAAAAGTTTTTGCCTGGCAAAATTACATTATCTGCGATACGTTTCCGTGGAAAATGGCTATTCGTGTCTAACTGAATATGTCCCTTAGTGTTTAACTTATGCTATCAGTGATATAAGACAGGACGTGTCCTGCCTTATAGTCTTAATTGATATTGGCCCCATCTAGTGGTTGCACAGAAGTAGTGTAATTGTAAACCTTGCAGGCCACCTTAGACAAGTTCTCAAGGTATTCTGGGTAATTACTAGGGATGAGCGGGTTCAGATTTCTGAAATCCGAACCCCCTTAAGCCCCCCCCGATCCGAGCTGGGAACCGAGTCTGGCTCAGGTTTTCCCACCAGACTCGGTTTCCGAAACAAGGCAAAATGTCATCATCCTGCTGTCGGATTCTCGCGGGTTTTGGATTCTATAAAGGTCCCGTGATTGCCATAATTTTTCATTCTGGCTGTGGAGTGTGCAGAGTTAGGGAGCTGGGAGCTGTTGGCTACTGTTGTCACTCGGTGTTGTGTGTTACTTAGTTTTTATAAATAATAAAGTACTGCTGGCTGGCTACTGTGAAGAGGGAGGGAGCTGTTGCTGACACTGAACATAGGGGCTGGCTGGCTACAGTTGTCCATATACTATACATAGGGGCTGGCTGGCTACTGTTGTCCTTGTCCATATAGGGGCTGGCTGTTGTCCTGTCCATAGGGGCTGACTGGCTGGCTGTAGTGCTATGTTGTCCAGGGGGCTCTCTGTCCTTCAGGGGTGCTCTCTTCACCCACCCCCAGTGTGAAAAGCTGCCCTTCATCCAAATAATTTTTATAGGGGCTGTCCTGTGTGGTGTACGCTGCCCTTTATCCAAATAATTTTTACAGGGGCTATCCTGTGGTGTACGCTGCCCTTCATCAAAATAATTTTTACAGTACCTACAGATAACCCATTTCATCCAATCGCAATGCCACTCCAGGAATCTTCGTCGACATTCTCCGTTTGAACGTCAATGCCTACACTCTGTGGGTTGTAAGGGTACTATTTCATTGTTATACCATTCTATCATAGCACCCAAACATCCCCCTAAAGAAGCTTTTGAAGTAGCCTGGGAACGCGACCTTGGGTTACAAATGGACGATGAGGGATGGCTCCGCATCCGACAGCGGATTGCTAAAGCTTCCATTAGTGTCAGCATCAGAGAAACTACTTTCAAAGTATATACCCAATGGTACTTAACTCGTGAAAGGTTGCATCGCTTTTATCCACATTCTTCTGATCAATGTTGGCTCAATTGAGGAATGGTGGGCTCTGTTTTCACATTTGGTGGGACTGCCCTGTGATTCAGCAGTTTTGGTCTATGATAGTAAATTTAATGTCAGCAGTTACCTCCTGTAGCATACCTATGGATCCGCTTGTACTTTTGCTTCATGAGGCCTTGCGTTCGGTGTCAAAAATTGAGAAAAATTGATTGTGCCTATGTGTAATGCCTGTAACTCTTGGAAATCTCCTCACTCTCCCACCAAATCTGCTCTAATCAACAGGTTATGGTATGTTTCCTCTATGGAATATATTACATCCCTCTTGAATAACAATGTGTCCGCATACCAACAAGTATGGAACCCTTGGTTTATGTTCCACACCTATTCTCTGCCAGGAGCCCCTCTGTGATACTTTCGATGTGTCTCAGCACTGCTCTATCTTCCCTTTCTTCTTCCTTCACCATTTCTTTCCTTTTTCTTTATTGTTATTGTTTTTTATATCTTATTTATGTTTTCTTTAAATTTTATTTACAAATGTTTCTGATTTATAGTTTTATTTTTGGATTATCTATTGATCTGTAAGAACATGTAAAATTTACTACATGTTATTGCTGCATTTTAATGTGAGATGGATGGAGTCTGTTTTTTTTTTGTTATGATATTTTGTCTCCCACTTTTTGTTATTCCATGTATGCTGAACTCTTTATTGTTATGTAGTGTCTTTAAAATAAAAGATTAAAAAAATATATAATAATAATAATTTTTACAGGGGCTGTCCTGTGGGTTGTACACTGCATTTCATCAAACTAATTTTTGCAGGGACTGTCCTGTGAGTTGTACGCTGCCATTCATCAAGCTAATATTTACAGGGGCTGTCATGTGTGGTGTACGCTGCCCTTCATCATTAAACTAATTTTTTACAGGGGCTGTCCTGTGTGGTGTACGTTGCCCTTCATCATCAAACTCATTTTTACAAAGGCTGTCCTGTTTGGTGTATGTTGCCCTTCATCGTCAAACTAATTTTACAGGGGCTGTCTTGTGTGGTGTACGCTGCCCTTCATCATCAAACTAATTTTTACCGGGGTTGTCCTGTGTGGTGTATGCTGCCCTTCATCAAACTAATTTTTACAGGGGCTGTCATGTGTGGTGTATGCTGCCCTTAATTATCAAACTAATGTTTACAGGGGTGATTCACTCCATAAAAATAACGCACTCCATAAAAATAATGGAGGACAAAAATTTGGAGGATAAAATAGGGAAAGATCAAGAACCACTTCCTCCTAGTGCTGACGTTGCTGCCACTAGTCATGACATAGATGATGAAATGCCATCAACATCGTCTGCCAAGGCCAATGCCCAATGTCATAATAGAAGGCATGTACAATCCAAAAAGTCAAAGTTCAGTAAAATTACACAAAAGCACAAGTTTAAATCATCTGAGGAGAAATGTAAACTTGCCAATATGCCATTTACGACACGGAGTGGCAAGGAACAGCTAAAGTCCTGCCCTATGTTCATGACTAGTGGTTCAGATTCACATGGCGATGGAAGCCCTCCTCCTCCCACTAGAACAATTAAAAGATTTAAACTGGAAAAAGCATAGTAAAGAACTGTGCATTCTAAGAAGATATCACAAATCCCCAAGGAGAGTCCAAGTGTGGCGGCGGTTGCGATGCCTGACCTTCCCAAAACTGGATGGGAAGAGGTGGCTCCTTCCACCATTTACATGCCCTCTGCAAGTGCTGGAAGGAGCACCCACAGTCCAGTTGCTGATATTCAAATTGAAGATGTCACTGTTGAAGTACAACAGGATGAGGATATTGGTGTAGCTGGCACTGAGGAGGAAATTGATGAGGATGTTTCTGATAGTGATGTGGTTTGTTTAAATCAGGCACCAAGGGAAAGAGTTGTTGACCTTGGGATGAAAAAGCCCATTGTCATGCCTGGCCAGAAGACCAAACATTCCAACTCTTTGGTCTGGCAATATTTCTATCCAAATCCGGACAACTGTCTTGCCATATGTAGCGTATGTAAAGGTGTAATAAGTAGGGGTAAGGATGTTAACCATCTAGGAACATACTCCCTTATACGTCACCTGCAGCGCGTTCATAAAAAGTTACTGTCAAATTCAGAAACTGTGGCTAAGACTGTAAGCAGTCCAGGGACACCTAAATCCCTTTGTCCTGTTGTATCCAAGCGCCTGCAAATTACACCGTCAACTTCTTCCTCGTCAATTTCTTCCTCAATCAGGATCAGAAGTAGAAACTGGCATGACTGACTCCTCTCCTATTCAGGATTCCTTCTGGAGGATCCTGCATTGCTACGCCTACTGCTGCTCTTGTTGCTGCTGGGAGTCATTCATCATCCCAGAGAGGAAGTTGGAACACCACTACTTCTTTTACTAAGCAATTGACCCTCCAACAGTCCTTAGCGAGGAGGATGAAGTACGACAACAGTCATCCTGTTGCAAAGCGGATAACTGAGGCCTTGACAGCTATGTTGGTGTTAGACGTGCATCCGGTATCCACCATTATTGCAGTGGCATTTAGACAATTGATGTACAGTAGGTAGTGTGTCCCTGGTACAAAATCCCATCTAGATTCCACTTCACTAGGCAGGCAATACAGAGAATGTACAAAGACGTCAGAAAAAGTGTCCTCAGTGTCCTAAAAAATGCGGTTGTACCCAATGTCCACTTAACTATGGACATGAGGACAAATGGAACAGGGCAGACAAAGGACTATATGACTGAGACAGCCCACTGGGTGTCACGATCAGGGCTGACAGGCTGCCGAGATCGCGGTCCTTACCTCTCCGGGCGCTCTGGCGTGGCATCTCCGGTGGGGGTGCAGGGTCCTGGAGAGCAGCGCTGGGTACTGTGAGCCTCCGCAGACTAAGGGCTTCCATCTGGAGGCAGGTGAGAGGGGATGAGACTGACAGCGCTTCCGCACGGTGACCACTGGGTGCGCCCATCTTGGATTTGGGTCACGTGTTTATTAGGGCCATTTTTTGTAGTTTTTGGTCTGCATCCTAGAGTACCAGAGTTTCAAGAATTGCCAGTCTTCGATGTACCAGCAGTAAACTCTACACTACAGAAATTCTCTCAGATTTGGACTCAGGTTCATTCCGCCTTACGAAAAGTCTCTGTTCGATATAAATTAACAGCTGACAAGAAAAGAAGAGCGGTGCCCAACCTAAAAATGGGTGATTTAGTGTGGTTGTCTACTCATAATCTTCGCCTTAAAGTCCCATCCATGAAGTTTGCTCCCCGCTTCATCGGTCCTTTTCCCATCATTCAAGTAATCAATCCTTTGGCCTACAAACTAAAACTCCCATCCTATCTCAAAGTACCAAACTCCTTCCATATCTCCCTGCTAAAACCTCTCATCCTGAATCGCTTTCACAAAGTCCTGCCATGCTCTCCCAAAGTCCTTACTGAGAGGGGTGTAGAGTTTGAGGTCAAACAAATCCTGGACTCTCGTTTTCATTACGGTCAACTTCAGTATTTGCTGGATTGGAAAGGTTATGGTCCTGAAGAGTGCCGGTTGGGTGAAAGCTGAGGATGTCCATTCTCCTCGCCTGGTGCTTAAATTTCATTCTGAAAATCCTGGAAAACCCAAGAAGTGTCCAGAGGCCACCCCTAAAGGAGGGGGTACTGTCACGATCAGGGCTGACAGGCTGCCAAGATCGTGGTCCTAACCACTCTGGGCACTCTGGTGCGGCATCTCCGGCAGGGGTGCAGGGTTTGGAGAGCAGCGCTGGGTACTGTGAGCCTCCACAGACTAAAGGCTTCCATCTGGAGGCAGGTGAGAGGGGATGAGACTGACAGTGCTTCCGCACGGTGTCCACTGGGTGTGGCCATCTTGGATTTGGGTCACATGTTGATTTGGGCCAATCAGGTAACAGCATGGGCTAGGGAGGCTAGCAGCCAATCTTGCACTACCTGAGGGTACTAAAGGGCTGTCAAGAGGCTCCTTAGTTGCCAGTGCAATGTCTATCACAGCGTATGCTGTGAGTTAGTTCTCTGTGCTTCCTTGCTCCTTAAAGTGCCATAGCTCCAGTGTGTTCCTGCAGTTTCACCTCTCAGCCTTGGTGCGGCTCTGCTCCTCTTACTACCTGTCTCCTGACACCATCTACCTGCTATTTGCCCAGCATACCCCGGTTCTCTGAGTACCGCCAGCGTCTCCCAGATTTGTCTCACCCCTTCATGTGTACCATTCCTTCATGAGTCATACCCCCCTAAGACCAGCTGCTTTCAAGTACCAGCAAACAAACCCTCACTCACCATCCGACTCCACTCTGGGTCCAGGCGCACTCCATGCCGTGAGACTGGGTAGATGTATACCCTTACGCAGCAACAACAGCAGCGTCACCAGTAGCAGCATCTCAGAAACGCTAGCCTGTTCCAAGGCAGGCTACGCTATGTATCACCAGTTTTAGTAAGAAGCACACCACCGACAACCTCTTAGAGTAACTGAGGGAAATCATCGCCCAATGGCTTACCCCACTTAGACTTTCCTGGGGATTTGTGATATCTGACAACGCCACCAATATTGTGCGGGCATTACATCTGGGCAAATCCCAGCACATCCCATGTTTTGCTCACACAATAAATTTGGTGGTGCTGAATTTTTTTTAAAACGACAGGGGCATGCAAGAGACACTTTGGGTGGCCCAAAAAATGTTGGTCCACTTTCGCCATTCAGAGACTGTGTGCCAAAGACTGGAGTGCCAGCAAACACTCTTGAACCTGCACTGCCATCACCTGAAGCAAGAGGATGCAACGTGGTGGAACTCAGCCCTCTATATGCTTCAGAGGATGGAGAAGCAGCAAAAGGCCACCTATGACATAACCAAAGGAGGGGATATGCACCTGACTCAAGCGCAGTGGAGAATGATTTCCATGTTGTGCAAGGTTCTCCAGCCCTTCGAACTTGCCACACGTGAAGTCAGTTCAGACACTGCCAGCTTGAGTCAGGTCATGCCCCTCATCAGGCTTTTGCAGAAGCAAAAAAAATACAAAGGGACTGCGCTATATCAATCACAGCAAAAAATTTTTACTGTATATAATTTATTGTAAATTGTAAACAAATTTAATTAATTACATGAGTACACATAATAAAAAGCATTGATGAAACAGAATGATTGCAATACAATGTGTGAGCAATTTCTTCCTAATAGGAAAGATATTAATGCTAATAAATATAAAAAAGAATCAATCCTCAAAGAAAAAATATTGAATACGTATTGCAGGGAGTAAAAAATATATATATATAGAAATATTCAATTGATACAATTATATCTGCTCCGGAGTGTGGGTTTAAACAAGTGAAACAATGTCTCCATCAAAATGTAGTTTTGTGGTGATCACAAATGTTCTATAAAGGGGAGCCATTTTTATTCACAGAATAAATAAGTTGTTGACACTGCAGTGTATAGATCGTATAAATTGGCTAAAAGAAGGTAAACAGCCGGCAACTTCTTTTATCCGTGCTAAATACTAATAAATGTCACGAATGGTGATATCAGTGGATTGCTTACCACTTGAAATAGGTGTAATGATAGCACTGAAGTTATCCAGGGGTATTCAGTGTAGAAATCACTGGTCTGTGCTACGTGCTGGAAGCTCCTCTCAAAAGCTCAATGAGACCGGCGTCTCTATCTAGCCCAGAGCGGTGCACATCAGCCGCACAGAACCGTCGGGATAGCCGTTGCTTCTCCAATAGTCCTGAGAAAAAAACTGCATGTGAGTGGCTCCAACGCAGGTGTATTAACGAGTCCACCGTAGATGTATTAACGCAATAGCCAGGTGATGTATCCACAAACTTCCTGAGCAGGTCCCTGCAGTCCTTAGGGTGTCCAGTAAATAATAAGGAGGATCAATCGATCTCCTCAGCAGTCTCTTAACTAGTTTCTTTACTCCAGGTAATTTCATCAGAGAAGTAGTTCTGCTGTATGGGTGGATCTATTTATTCCACACTCTTAGGGCCTCATTCAGACCCACTCGCAAGCGGCTGTCCGCTCGCAAGTGGGTCGATGGTGTGCACTGTGCATGTGCACGATGGAGGGAGCTCCGTCGTGCGCATGCGCCAGACACGATGAGCGAAGGACTTTCCTTTGCTCGTTGTGTCTGATCAAAGGGGGCGTGCTGTCGATGTTGATTGACAGCACGCCCCCTTTGGTGGGCGTGCCGGAGGCGTGCCTCCCAGACGGAGGCGTTCCCAAGGGAAAGCCTACCGTCAGAAGCCGGCCCCACTGACATCACTAGTGATGTCAGTGGGAGTGATTTTGGCTCTGATAGAGCCAAAATCACTCCAGGGCTTGTGGTCGAAAACCCCAACCACAGGCTTCTGGTCGCACTGGCGATGGTCGCGATGGTCAAGACCATCGCGACCATCATCCTGCACTCTCGTATGAGCTGTGGGTGGTGACCCACAGCTATACAAGCGTCCAGGAGGACGCTCCATTTTTATGGAGGACGGCCCTCATTCAGAGCGAGCGCTCTGCTCAGAGCGTCCGGCTCTGAATGAGGGCCTTAGTTAGCTAAATAATTGCACTTGTGTGTGTACCATTGCAATGATATATCTCATAGTCCAAATACAATTAACCCTACAAGAGGATATTAGCAGGAAAAACCTAATATTATACAATCAAAGGTTATCATAAATACATAAATAAAAAAGAAACAAAAAACAATGTACTTGTCTCACCGAGAGTATACCTAAAGAATTGTATATAATTAATTAATAATTCATATAACATAAAAATAGAGAATATATATAAAAAACAATAAATAAAATCAGTATAATAGACAGAATAACATATGTCCGTGAGCACATTTACTAAGCGCACACCCACATATATATATGTATATAAAAAAACTGCAGATGTCCGCATTCCCACACATAGAATGTGTGACCATAAAACTAATACATCAATACACATGCCAAGATACATATATACACACGTATGTATATATACATATACATATATATATATATATATATATAATTAATAAATACATATTATAAAAACCTCACAAGACATATAGAATTTTATTAATATAATGGTATCTAAAAAGTAAATAATGAGCAGAAAATAAAGTGAGAGGATATACAAACAAAAATCTTTTTACATAAATAAAAAACATAAATATTCAATTATGTTTTGAAATTGTTATATATCAATATCAAGAGTTAACTACAATATAGCCAGTTATTGATATGTATAATCTATTATACTGAAATCGGAGGGAAGAAGGGGAAACCCTACCACAGTAATATGAAAGAAAAAATGATAATATACACATATATACACACACACGTGTATGTACATACACACGCAAATGTGTGCATCCACTCACACACATGCATCCATACACAAGGGATCTATCAGAAATCTATCTCAATCGATTCATTAAACCCTTCAGGTTGCAATGTTCTTAGGGTGTGATTCCAATAATTTTCATGTAAGCAAAGCCTACGATACCTATCGCCACCTCTATTAGTTACATTGATCTGTTCAATACCTGTACATTTCAGATTCCTAGGGTCTTTATAATGTTTTACCCAAAAATGTTGGTACATCTTATGTATACCTCTAGATTTCAGGATATTATGCTTATGTTCCAGAAACCAGGTTTTTAGACACCTAGTGGTTCTACCCACATATTGAATCGCACAACTGCATTCCAGTATATATATTACGAAAGTGCTATTACAATTAATGTGTGTTTTAATCTCAAAGAATTCACCAGTGATATTAGATTTGAATACTTTAGCTCTAGTGGTAATGAACAAGCAGGTGGTGCATCTAGAAGCGCCACATTTGTAACAGCCTATAGGTTTCACTAGATTCCACTTCTGATTTGGAAGTTCAGAATCTGGAGGGTATCTTTTACCTGAAAAGTGGCTCTGACTGAGAATGTTCCTAAGATTATCTGATCTCTTGAAGACAACACAAGGGTCATTAGGGATTTCTTGTTTTAATATTGAGTCCTGCATTAATATGGGGACATTTTTAATAAAGATCTTCTTAATTTGAATAGAAGAATCATTGAACTTGGATATGAAGGGTATATTATTATACAATCTGATAGGCTTCTCTCTAACTTGAAGCAATTGTGTCCTTTCTATCTTCCTACATTTGTCTAGTGCCTGTCTAACTAGCTGATCTGGATAATCCCTTTCTTTAAAGGCCTCCACCAGAGTGGCTGACTGTTCCTCAAAGGAATCTTGGTTGGAGCAATTCCGTTTAACAAAATTGACCTTTTGGAATGATCTTGATCCAGGGTCTATGATGACCACTGTTAAAATGTAAAAATTGTAAAGTATCAACAGGTTTCATATAAGTCTTACAGGGGTATTCAATAAGAAACGTTAACTTCACTGTCGAAGTTAACGTTTCATATTGGAGTTTTTACCTGCGTTAAAGTGTCGGGCACGCTCCCACTTATACCCGTATTCAATATAAAATTAACGAAAACGGGAAACTCCAAAGTTGGATTTGCGTAAAGATACGAATTTTTCCTTAAAAAAATTGTAAGACCCCCCTAAAATAGTAAAAACATGGGGGAACACTATGGGTACCCCGCGTTTTAGCCTTTAATTGAAAGTCAGGGATTTAAATAGCCGTAGCAGGTGGTTTTTTCCCAACATTGAAGAAGTGAAGCAGAAAAGCACTTAGGTTATTTTTTTCATTTTTTTAAGTGGTCTCATCAAATTTGGGGTACATGAAAATGGGTACTAGCATATTTTTATGTCCCTAAAGTAAGTTTTTGAAAATTCTGCATTTGTGCACCTGCCGCTATAATTCTATTCTTCAAAACACCTGCCGCATACTTGCAGAATAGCCCTGAACCTATTTCCCTATTCTTAAACAATTTTTTCCCATTTTTTTTTTTTCATCCCAATTTTTTAATTATTTTTTGGGGTGTCCCTATTTTTTTTTTTACTCTTTTTGACACAGTTCTTTTTTAAATGTCATTCCCAGGGGTGCAGGCTATTTTTTTAAGCCTGCACCCCTAAACCCCAATTCTGCACTTTTTTTCGACACCTATTCAATGGTGAAAAGTTATCCCAGTTTTTTATCAAAGTCTTTGAAATTGAATACGGTGTAAAAGTCAAACCTGCGATAATGACCTCAAAAGTGCGATATTAATGCAAAAACGATGTTATCGCTCCCATATTGAATACCCCTATTAGTGTTTAGTTTGTGATCTTCAATAACAAGGGAAATATCTAAAAAAGCAATCTCATCTTTACTATATTGATGTGTAATAATTAGATTAAACTCATTGTGATTAAGTGAAGTGATAAAATCAATAAGATTACCTTCATTACCATCCCAAATAAAAAATAAATCATCTATAAAATGGCAATAGAGCACAAGAGATGCACCGAGCACGCTCCCCCACACGTGGACCTCCTCAAAGGCGCCCATGTATATATTTGCGAAGCTCGGCGTGAATTTCGTGCCCATTGCCATCCCAAGTGTCTGTAAATAATAAGTGGAATCAAATAAAAAAGAATTATGAGTGAGAATAAAGTGAATAGAATCCAGTAGAAACTTTCTCCACCTCTCTGAGATTTCTGGGATTTTAATTAAGGAATCAGATACTTGCTTGATGCCCAAGTCATGAGGTATGTTTGAATAAAGAGCCTGTACATCACAGGTAACTAGAAAGTATGAATCTTTCCATTCAACATTCCTAACTTTATTAAGAAAATCTGTAGTATCCCTAACATGTGATCTCAGAGAGGTGGCGACTGGTTGTAAAAAATAATCAATATAGTGCGATAAATTAGAAGTGAGTGACCCTACACCAGAAATAATAGGTGTCCCTGGGGGTGTCAAAAGTGATTTGTGCACTTTGGGTAAGTGATAAAAAGTGGCTGTGATAGGGTGTTTAGGTAATAGATAAGTTTTTTCTTCTCTTGTTATGAGATTATCACAAAGAGTTCCTTCCAATAATTCCCTTAATTCAACAGTGTACTCCCTGGTGGGATTCTGTTTCAACATCCTATAACAATTAACATCCCCCTATTGTCTAAGGCTCTCAAGTTTATAATCTTCAGTGTTCTGGATGATGACACCACCGCCTTTATCTGCGGCCTTGATGACAATACTGGTGTCGCCACCCAGATCACGTAATGCTTTCTTTTCTCCTGCTGTTAAATTAGTTTTATATTTATTCCTATTGGAGGATGCCTTGCTTGTATTATTGAGGCATAGATTATGGAAATCATTCATTGTTGTCCGGTAAAAAATATCTATAGGGGCACTCTTATGGTTAATAGGAAAAATGTTTGACTTGTTACGAAATATCCCTCTATTGTCAAGATGGTCATTTGGATCAAACAATTTGATTGTCTCTAAATTAGGAGGTAAATTTCCTGTTGCTCCTTCCTCTCTAAGTTCTTCTAAACACCTTAAGCCATCCTCATCTGTTTCATCCAGAACAATTATATTACTGACATCATCTTTATTTTTCAATGCTTTAGTAGCAAAATACCGTTTTCTACACAACGTTCTAATGTATCTATTCAATTCAACGAATAAATCAAAAAAATTAGCACTTTTATTAGGTGCATAGTTTAACCCTTTTTGCAACAAACTGATTTCTTGTTCATTAAGTATACGTTTGGACAAATTAAAGATCCCTCTAGAGTTATTCTTATTTATCTGAAGTTTCTTCTTTTCCCATATTATCCTCCCACCTCTCTTTCCTCTGATATATTTTCCCTTCCTCTTTTTGGTGTGGGGATTGTACAGTACTTTGTATCTGTTTTTCTCTATTGGTATATTGTACTGTTCTACTCTCCGTATTGAGTTGAGTTTTGTACTTCCTCCTAAAAAAGATGAGGAATGTGTATTCATATGGGGTCTATTCTTAGGTCTTACTACTAACTCCTTAGGGTCTTCTTGAAAACCCTTTTCTTTAGTATGGTGAATGGATGTGGTTTTAGAGGTTTTTTCTCTGTTGTTTACAGATGGAGTTCTAGACTTACTTCTTCTAATATTGGTTTTAGTGGTGTATGACTCTCTAACCTTAGAGGATGGATATCTGTTCCTACGATAGAAAGTAGTCCTTCTCATAAAAGCCGTATCATTATCTCTCTGAGGGTAATTCCTATAATTAGTTCCTCTCTGTATTACTTTTCTCCTCATATTAGGTTTATTATAAGTTCGTACCATTCCCCTTTCATAATCCTGATTATCTCTATAAAATTTCCTATTCTTCCCTTCAATCAATTCTTTCTCAAAATATGCCAATTTATCATTAAGAATCTCAATTTGCAGAAGCAGCTGGAGAAAGTGAAGGAGGAGCCAAGATGGAGCAATTCCGCTTGGTATGTGGAACTTGTGGCTGAAGCTCTTCATTCGCTTTCCCAGGATTCGAAGGTGGTCAATCTGTTGCAATCAGACCACTACATTTTGGCCACCGTGCTTGATCCTAGGTTTAAAGCCTACGTGGTGTCTCTCTTTGTGGCGTACACAAGCCTGCAAAGGTGCAAAGACCTGCTGGTGAAAACACTGTCAGCTGAAGTGGAACATGACATGGCAACAGCTCCATCTTCATTTTCTCCCACAACTGGAGCTGCCAGGAAACAACTTAGATATCCTAACCAATCCGCTGGTGGTGATGCAGGGCAGGCAGGGCCAAGTTTGGACATCTGGTCTGGAGTGAAGGACCTGCCAACAATTTCTTACATGTCTACTGTCACTGCATATAATACTGGCACCATTGAAAGAATGGTGGAGGATTACATTGGTGACAGCATCCAAGTAGGAATATCAGAAAGTTCGTACCTGTACTGGCAGGAAAAAGAGGCAATTCGGAGGCCCCTGTATAAACTGGATCTATTTTACCTAAGTTGCCCCCCTTCCATTGTGTACTCCCAAAGAGTTTTTAGTGCAGCCGGGAACCTTGTCAGCGAAAGGCGTAGGCGGTTGCTTCCACAAAATGTGGAGAAGATGATGTTCATCAAAATGAATTATCAATTCTTCCGGGAAGACCAGCCTCCAGAAAGTACAGAGGGACCTGTGGTGGTGGATTCCAGTGGGGACAACTTAATACTCTGTGAGGATGAAGAGGTACACAATACTGAAGACAGTGAGGAATCGGTGGATGAGGATGACGACGACATCTTGCCTCTGTAGAGCCAGTTTGTGCAGGGACAGATTAATTGCTGGCTTGTTTTGTGGGGGCCCAAAGGAACCAATCATTTCAGCCACAGTCATGTGGCAGACCCTGGTGCTGAAATAATTGGTTTGTTAAAGTGTGCATGTCCTGTTTAAACAACATAAGGGTGGGTGGGAGGGCACCTCTATTTTTTCTTTGCATTATGTACTTTTTGGGGCCTAGTTTTACAAACTGCCATCTTATCTGCCACTGCACTGCCACTCCTAGATGGGCCACGTGTTTGTGCCGCCCGCTTGTGTCGCTTAGCATAGTCATCCAGCTACCTCGGTGCAACCTTTTGGCCTAAAACCAATATTGTGAGGTGTTCAGAATAGACTGGAAGTGAGTGGAAATTAATGTTAATGAGGTTAATAATAGTGTAGGAACAAAAAAAACAAATTCTGTGATTTTAGCTGTTTTTATGCTTTTTTCCCAAAAAATACAGATGCAAAACCAAAACACAAAACACAAAACCCGGAAGGGTGCTTTTGGCAGAACCAATCCAGATCCAAAACACGAAGAAAGATCCAGATCCAAAATCAAAACACAAAACACGAAAAGTGGCCGGTGCACACCCCTAGTAATTACTGGAGGCAGTCATTAATTTCTCACATTGTCAGCTAGACATCCACACACATGTGCTCCTCTCAGCCAGCATCCATTGGTGAGTTTATTATCCCTAAATCCGACATCATACATACTAACAGGGAATATGTATTTCATCATGCTCGATATGTGACTCATTATCTGTATATTGTGTTCAAGTTTTTGCATCCTGCATGTTTATATGTTTGTATTGCAGCATCTTATCTGTACATGTTGTAATTGCATTCCATCATTTATTTTCACAGTTTTACCAATTGTAAATCTGACTGGGATTACGGAAAAGTAGAGGTGGTTATGCTGTGTGCCTTGAATTTTTTTAAAAGAGTTACGGGTAAATTTACTAAGAATCGTGTTGGTCCGAGATTGTTATCTCTGGTGAGTTTAGGCATTTTTTTAACTCAGTAAACTCAGGTGAGATGTCTCTCTTTTCACTGAAAAACTCAGGTGAAATTGCAAACTCGAATAAACTCACCATCGGCCAAACTCAGAAGTACCTTTCATGAAAAAGATTCAATTTACTAATAAATGAGATTACAATCTCCGGTGTAATTGCAGCAAACTCGCAGCTAATTAGGCCACCTTCTGAGCTGTGAGTTTGTCAGAAGCATACACAGATCAGTGTGATTTGTGTATGTTTTTGCATGTAAACCTTATCTAAAGGGTTAATATAAAATAAAATGATGTAAGGTCCCTCTGCCCAAAAGCATAACCAGCCCCAAGCTGCTCAGCCAGCCCTGGTTCCTAAAACCAGGGGCTCAGACTAAGCCTGGGGTGCTCCCACCTCCCTTGAGATCCCCGGCTTGGGCTGACTGGCATGGGGGAGATAATGCTTTGGCCTGGGAGACCCAGTGATAGGGTCCCCTGGCTGTAGCATTACACCTTAGCCGGATTTGAATCTAGTGCTTGTTTTAAAAATAGGGGGACCACTACGCATTTTTTCCCCCCTATTTTTAAAACCAGACATGCTCAGCAGCCCAGCCCTGGTTCCTAAAATACAGGGTAACCCTACTCATTTTTTTCCCAGTATTTTTAGGAACCAGGAATGGCTGAGCAGCCCTGGGCTGGTTATTCTTTTGGGGGGTGGGGACCATATGTCATTTTTTTTTTACATTTAACCCTTTTTTCACAGGTATAACACAAGCAGCCTTCAAATGTCTCACTGATATGTAAAGGCTGCTTGTTCGGGAGAGTTTGACAGAGAGAAGACACTGGAAACTCGGGTGAGAAATCTCCATGTAAACTTGGTACTCGGGTGAGAAATCTCGATCTGCTTCACCATTGTCCAACTTGATCACAGCTAAACTCACTTCTTAGTAAATTTGTGAGTTTCAGAAGCATCAAATCACCCGAATTTCAGCGATGCAAATCGAGTTTTAAAAAAACAAACTCGATCAGACTAGATTCTTACTAAATAAGTGAAATTAGTGAAAGACATAACACTTAGAGATGATTTTTTGATATTGTTTAAAAAACATGTCAAAAATCATCTGTTAGAAAATGTGTGATTTAGACCCAGAAACACATAAAAAATCAAACAAAAATCGAACTAAAATTTACCAAAATCAACTTTTAGTAAATAGACCCTTTATTACTGTACATAACGTATAATTTGGCTACTGTAGGTAGGACCTAAAAATGTTATTAACAACAACTTGCATCACTAAGGTCCCACACTGCCCACTTTATTAGGGAATGAATAATCTCGGATAGTGGCTGAATTTAAGGGGGTTTCAGACATGATGTTTTCATGAAAGGAAATCATTCAATCATGAGGTTATGCACATTTTATTATAAGATCAGCAATATAGAAGCATGCAGGAAGATGTATATCAAAAGACCACGAAATTTAAAATACAAGTTGCTGATAACTAACAATCACATACTGTACATATCATAGAATTACCGAATACCCATGGATATTTGGCTTTGTATATAAATTTACTGTGAGGATGAAGTGAAAACTGCTTTATGCTCTTTTATTGGATATCTCAGCCCCAGAGAACCTTCAGCAGTGACCTTCAATAGGATTGAAAACATGAATGGTCAGATTTATTAAGTAGCATCTGTTGAAAGCCACCAATCAGTTTTAACACAGCAATAATATTATACGCAATACATTACTGTTTTTGCATTTAATATAATTGGTGTTTTTCAAATATCAAGGTTAAAACCACATAGTAAATCTAGCCCAAAGTCTGGTGTGCATAGAAATTATTTTTAATTTTATCTGGATATCTTTAAGTCTGATAAGTTCCTGAAACATGTACATATTTGTGAATGTTGCTGGTGGCTCTTTTTGTATAAGGCCTTTTATTTCTATTTTAGTAGCAGTTGTAATTTAAAGCCACAGCATAAGCATAATGTGAATATGTTAATGTTTCACATTTCCCTCATGACTGCGGATCCAGGGTAAGAAGGATGAAACTCTTATATCCACGGCTGGTGTTTTGGTTTTTCCACAAATCTCTCCAGAGAAAGATACCACACCTTCCACTGTACCCTTACACACAAGGGGTACTCCAGAATCCCCCTGCAAATTAGAAAATAATAGAAGAATGTTTAGCACATTTAAAGACAGATCAAACAGAGCCAGATGTCACTAATTGGGAATGGATGTATACCATCTGATAAAATACCTTCTGATCATGAATTACAATAGTGTAATGTTATTCATATATTTTGGACTTACAGTATAGACACACCTTAGTAATAATATATCTACTCCTGATCCCCATTTTGCTGGGGTTTTGTGGTAAACCCTGTTGGAGACCTGTTTTCAACAGGATAGCCAAGCATGCAAGTCCCCATCATTTTTCCACTGTAGGACCTCTGGCAACATTCTGAAGTGCAGTATATAATGACAGCTGTACTTTCACCACTTGTGCAGCTAAAGATAGGTACTCTTTGCTATAGGATAACCTTGTTACCCCAGATGGGTTTCTCACTGAATATATGGAGGGTCATAACTAGGAGTATGCGAGTGGTGGTTCTGTCCAGGGCGCAAGACAAAGTTAGCAGCACAAAGAACAATAGAATAGCAGCGCTAGGTAAATATTTAAAAGTTAGCAGCACCATTGCTCCTGCATGTGGGGTGTCTGGAAGGAGATACCCATTTTTCCAATGATTTGGAATCCTGGCACAAACACACATAACAGTGTGACTTTTCAGTAGTTATTGTCTAATCATCACAAGGCAATGACACACTATAATATATAAAGAATTAGGAAGTCCAGAAATTATGGGGTTCTCATGCCCAGATCTCCCCTCTCCTGGCATAGAGGAGAGGGCTGGGCCAGGGGGCAGGTTGCTATCTGCCCTGGACCGGGGTGATTTAGCCCTAGGAGAGGGGGCTGCCGGCTGCCTTCAGCCAGATGCAGCACATGCAGGGCTGGCCCCGGGCATAAGCGAACCGGCCAGCATCAGCATATGTCTGCTGCTGGGGACTGCTCAGCCAGTGATCCAAGTAGTCTGAAGCAAGTTTAGCTGTCTTTTACTTCATGTCAATAGATTTTATTGAATATAAAACATTACAAAACATACAAAACTCGTGGACAAAAGTTTTCATATTAAATAGAACAATAAAACAGTAGGAAGAATATAAAGGGGGAGGGAAGAGAAAGGGACAACAGTAACCAAATAAAGGTGCCTGTTCCTAGCACAAAGATGAGAGAAATGAACTGGTCTGACATATAACGAAGCAGTAGATGGGGCATGTAAGGAAGCATAATTATCAAACCAAAGACTACATTTTAAAAAAGAGGAAGAAGCATATGTGGAGTACTTGAAGCCCAGAGTTTCCATGTAGTAGCTATGTTGAATGGAGGAGAAAATTTTAAGATGGAATGGAGGATCTGATGTCTTCCAGTATTGGGCAACTACTGCCCTAGTGGTTATAAGAATGTGACCTGTAACATATTTGGCATGTGATGGGACAGTGGGGGGGGATATAATGTATCTCGGGAAGGTGGGGCAGAGATACTGCAGTAACCCGAGTAAGTATTTCAAAAATTTTGAGCCATAGAGATTGGATTATTGGGCACAACCAAAAAATATGCAGCAGAGAACCTACAGTACCATTCTGCAATTTCTCCAGCAGAGCTTAGAGGAGATGGGCAAGATTTGCTGTCAGTATGATTAATAGATTTAGACATTTTGAAAACATTTCTAATGAACACATCCCAATCTTCGCTAGACAACGAAATATGACAAATTTAGTTTGAACGGCTAATTTGTGCTCCTCTATGGAGGACAACAGAGTGCGATACCAAGTGAATTTTCCACCTCTAGGAGACAAAGTAGAAAATGTTGATGTTGTTATACAAGTTGGGGTGAAGGTAAAGGCTGTGAATTAATTATATTAGAAGAGAATCAGTGACGGATCATGTGTAAGGATAGAGAAGTGTTCCTGAAGTTGGAGAAAGGTTTTAAAACAGGTCCCATCATAAAAATCCTGCATCAACCGGAAACCTAGAGTATACAACTGATCTAAATCTAAGTCAGGGATCAACTTAGAGACTGCTAAGGTAGAAATAATAATTAGAGGAAGCGTAAAATCTCCAAATAATCGTGTTCATTTATCCCACACTTTAAGGGTATCTGATATGCTGCACAGCCTAAGGGATGAGATGGGCCTGCACACTGGAGATGTCCATAGCAAGTCTTACAAGGTGAAGGGCTTACAGATGAAGCTCTCAAAATTCACCCAAGGTTTAGGGGAGGAGGGAAGGAGCCAATCCTGAACCTGAGACATAAGGCACGCCTGTTGATACATTTGTATTTTAGGGAGTGCTAGGCCACCTTTATATTTGGAGTGATAAAGTTTAGTTCTGCATAATCTAGGTGTTTTACCATTCCAATCAAACTTTGAAACAATAGCATAAAATTTGGTTAAAAGGGAAATGGTAATTAGAAAGGAGAATTTGATACAAAATTTTGGAGAGTAACATCACCTTTAACTTTTACGCACAATTAGATTAAGTGGGAGACACTTCTGGTATCAGTATACACGTAGTGACACCAAATAAATGGTTGGTAGGGTACCAGAAGGATACTGTGCCAGGGTTATACAACCGGAAACGTGTGTTAGTCAGATGGGAGAACCTGAGATAGGATCATTTGCTAGGGAAATGTGTTTGATGATTATGATGCATTCTATCCCTTACATTCTCCCCAATGATGTGTATTTTATATGTGGAAGGAAAGCATATAAGTGGCTCTCTCCAAGTTCAGAAGGTTTATGTTACCTGGGAAGGGTACTCCCAAAGGTTATGACCCTCACACATGGTGAAATGCTTGGTATTCATAAAACACACCATCACCATATCTTCACACACAATATGAACACCGAGACAAAAGAAACATGATACCTGGTGATGTACATAAAGCCACACAGTTGATTAGTGAAACAACTGGCTTTCCAGTTTTAGTAGCATTGGATCCCACCAGGATCACTCGGGGTACTTTAAATTTCAGATATATTCAAGATCTTGCTAAATTAATAGATAATATCACCAAGATGTATGATGACACGTTTAGGTACACAGGTCAGGATTTACAGGTCTACAAGAAAGAACTTGTGCAACATAGGCTAGTGTTAAATTATTTAACAGCTGTCACTGGAGGGTATTGTGTGACTTTAGCCACCCAATTTGGTGTAAAGGGTTGCAAATACATCACAAATAACACTAGTGACCCCAAGGAGGTGATAGACTGGAAAATGGATGAAATTCTGCAGCTAAAATGGGAATTTTGGAAGAACCATAATGCTTCAGTGGCTGAAGTAGAGGAATAGGTAAAATAGTGGTTCTCTTGGTTGAACCCAGTAATAATGGTTCTCCAGTCTAGGAGAGTGGGCCCAGGAAATGGTTGCTAGTGTAGGTAAACTCCTGATCCTCATATTGGTTGTCATCTTAGTAATTGGCTTATGGCTCAGGTGTGTTCCTACTGTGCTGAAGTGTGGAAAATGTAATGCTAAGGCAAACTGGGAGAATGAAATCATAATGGTGGTAAGCAATGATAGTATGAATACCAAGGTAAATGAAGAAATGTATTACAATCCTGAACTAGAATGTACTATCAGATGATGTATAGATTTAGCCATGCATGAAATGTATTATTAAATGTTATTTTTAAACATCAGAAATAATGTAAGTCTCTATACCCTTCAAGACTTCCTTTATAGGATAGATGCATCCCCACATCTTTCCCATGATCTTCCAAGATCCGCGGTGTGCATATAAGGGTAGTTTTATGTCTCTCCCAGCGACACATTATTGATGGTTTAATGACCACATTGTGCCATCCCATAATATAACATTAAATAATATGTCATAGTGTAAGCCTGAATAAAACTCTAAGACCAGAGTCTGATAGCGTATTGTTTGCTATCAAAGGGCAGACTGTCGAAGCTGGATGGTTGGCTGAGACCTAAATTGTAAAATTAATATCTGCACGATGCCGTTTTGCGTTGTCCGCAGGGCACCATCATGCGGCGCTATGTTATGATTATTAGCGTCGTGCGTCTGCCACTGCCCTACATTAAAAGTCCTCACAATACAATATACATTTATTAATACATATAATATGAACAACCCCGCAAAGCACGTTCCATGGTGTACTCCACAAACACGTAGACGCATAACACATACTAGCGTCTTCACTTAAATATCCCTACACTTATACATTGCACACTTTCACTGAAAGGTTCCCTAGCATTTAAGGTTAATATCCAAGGTTTTATTCATTATCAATTATGTCGTGAAATGAATGTATTTGAGATCTAAGGTTTAGTACATAATAAGCAGACCATGTTTGGTGCCATTCTAAACCACTGTTTATTTGCAGATCTCCGGTTCCATCGGCAAGGATATCGCAACATGCGTCTGCAAGTTATGAATCATAGAGTGTTAGGTATTGAAATGTACTCTGTAATGTAATGTTTATTAGCCAGTTTAGACTTGTTCTTCGGTGGGAAAAGATACACAAAGAGCCGTTGAAGGGCCGAACTACTAATGTGCAAACTGACCTATGAACTGCATCGTTACAGAAGAACCAAGAGGAAGAACCAATGGGATTATGCCAACTCATTTCTATTGTATTGCCCACTCTCTGTATGGTATATATTCAAGCGCTCTATGTCCAGTAGTCAGTCATCGTATTCTTTCTTTTGACGGAGGCTTCACCTTTGATGCCGGGAAATCTGGATCCAGATCGCTTGCGTATGTATTGATTGCACCTTGTGAATGTATAATCTTTTGCGCTAATTGTATTTTAGATCAAGGTGTGTAACTAAATTCTTTTATGTGAATAATAACTTTTTGTGCTTTGGAACCACACTCAAAGTCTGGACAGCAATTATTTCTTGTGCGACTTACCACGCTAAACAGCGACATTTGGGTATAAAGATCATTAGGGGTTCATACCCCTCTCCATGAATCTTTGCCCATCATAGAAGGAGCAGAGGGTATGTGGGTCTCTTCAGACATAATCCTTACTACCCTGAGTAATTGCGAGTAAGGTAAACCCCTCTTAAGGGGTACCGAATGGAAGCTGTGTGGAGCAGTGTTTTTGTCCGACTCCTTGTTGTAAATACTGGTAGATACCTGGCCATTGTTCACTGAGATAGACACATCTAAAAAATTGATATGCTAAACGAGAGGCTAAATCTTATTGTACCTGGTATTGCATTCAAACGATCAATGAATTGTATAAGTCTCTTTTCTCCCCCTTGCCAGATCAAAAATAGGTCATCGATACATTTTGTTGAGTATGATGTCAATCAGTAACTGCAGATACTCAACCGGAGGCCCTGTATACAAGGTAATATCAGTAACACATTTTCTGCATGCTTGTATGCCCAAAGAATGTGGATGTTAGTGTATAAACTGGACACATCTAGTGTGACCAGTATGGAATTTTCATCTATCCCAGACACCCTACTTTGTTTCCTTAAAAAATCTGTAGTATCAGATATGAAGCTTTTGGTATTCCTTACCAATGGCTGTAAATAAAAAGCTAGCAACTCTGAAAGTGGTTGGCACAGTGAGCCCCTTGCCGAAATGATCGGCCACAAGAGAGGTGATAAGGATTTGTGCACTTTCCAATATCCATGAATTGAGTTACTGGTCTCATCCCCCCTCTTTTGTATTGGGGACGGAACCTTCTTGGTCCAACTCTGGAGAACCATGGGTAAACCCTGTTCTCCTTGTAATCCAACTTCAACTGCTTGTATTTGTTCTTTTTGAACATGAGCAGTTCACTCTTAAATCTGTCCAACTCACTGTCCAATTTGGAAAGCAGATCACAATCAGGAGCTTTAAATGAAATATATAACTCAGAGGTCTCTCGTTCAGTAATATCTTTCTTTATATCAGCCAGATCTGTGCCTGCTTGCTCAATCACAAGGAGCATCGGATCTTGCGAACATTTATTCAAAATGTTACACCATTTAGTACAGAAGTCATTGTTATGTCTTCCAAGGGAGGGTTGGTTATGAAACCTAAACCCCCTAGGAATCAATTGTTCCTTAAAGTAGTGGGAAAGAGTTAAGCCGTGGAGTTTAAGCTCAATTTCCCTTCTTTTTAACCTCAATAGATCATCATAACATTCTTCTGGACTATCTTTGTTAAATGCAAGGTCATCCGTATGAGAAAATAAGATTCTTTCAGCGTCAGCATCATTAAATTGCAATGTAGATGTCAGTTCCCTGGTACTTGTTTGTGACATAGATAGGCAATAAGAGGTACCCAGTTATGTAATTATTACTAGAGCAAAAAATGTCTGCAGCTATTTAAAAAAAAAAGTTAATGGCAACGTGTTTTTCACACAAAAAAATCCAAAACAAAATAAATTGTATATAATATTGGTAACGTAAAGTGCTAATCTCTGAAACTAATTTCTTAATATTGGATGGAGTATGAGACAGTAGTCAAACAAATTTCAGCAAGGGGGTGCAAGATCCTGAAAAAATGGTCATATTAACACTCACTTTAACAGCAAGGAAAAGTAAGAAAAGAACCAGCACTCACATTTAGATGAACAAAGAAAGGTTTATTCACACGGTCCAAAGAAACCGAAAACAGCAGCAGCTGCAGCAGCCTGACATCAGCTTCAGCTGATGCTTCTCAGTCTTCCTCAGGGGCTAAACACACTGTGCACATAAGCAATATATATATATATATACTGATAACAGGTGCCAAATCGCAACAAACTTATCCCACACTGACTAGCACCGGCTGAGCCTCTCAGAAGCTCATTAGTCGCTGGGTGTCACATGGATGGGCGGGGCCATAGGAGTAAACAAAGCCCTGGGACTATGATCTGGCTGGGCTGTCAGTGTGTGCACTGCAGTGCATCACCGCAGTGTGAATGCTGTAGAATAACTACACTGAACCACCAATATATTTAATTACATATAAGCACCGGGAATCACATGTCCTCTGGTGTCCAGACTGGCAGATCCTAGCTGTCTTAAAGCTGCTATGCATCATAATTCCCAGCAGGTACAGTATGTAGTGATGATTCTATAGCCATACTTCATTAAAGGAGACACCAGTGTCCTCCTTGGTTAGGGCACTCAGCGGTACCCAGATATAAAGTACACAAATAACAAAACATCAAGGGACTCACAGCGGTGTCAATATCAACATATCCATACACTGACATACAGCAATGTCAGTGATACTGGGACATATTCTCATATTCTTCACAGCGGTGTCAAGATTCTTAGATTGACATGCAGTGATGTTAGTGAAGCAATACAGGCACCCCCTAGCTGAAATTTGTTTGAATGCTAACTCATACTTATACAGAGTTTCCTGCTACCACTCGGCTTGGCTGCTTCAGCTATTCTCCAGAATCATCTACACTCCAGCCGCTCATCACTCTTCATCTTCCTCCATGCTGCCTTCCAGGCTTTAGCAGATATCAAACCTTTGTGGATCTGAAGACTTCAAGAACCGGTTGCCTGAAGAAGAGCAGATCAGTGGTTTGAAAGGCAAGCGAGACAGAAGCCGGAAGGGAGATTAGGCTGACAGGTAATCAAGCCCCATGTGGTGAAACATATGTTTTGATATCAGCAGAGGAGCACTATATTTATCAGGTTCTGGTAGCGATATAGTTTCAGAGATAATTGAATCTACTTATATGGTAGAAATTCGCACTGATTTTAGAGAAAAGTTGTATGAATCTCAATGAACTTTTCCATTTTTTCCGTGTGGCTAAATTTCAATTGTTACCCCTGAAGAAGTCCTTATTAGAATGAAACGTGTCGGGTTATTATAAAAATCAGCACGTTTGTTGGGTCCCCAGTAATGAAAATAACTGAAGTGTAAGGTGGGGCAGCATTTTGTTTTCTACCCACAAACGATGTTCTGTTCTATAAAATAATTTTAACCATTGTATGACATATGTCTAGAAAAATCTTTCATATATTTATACATTTTATATTTTAATAAAAAATATACTAGTAATAATGGTATATTGATCTGTTTTTTTGGGGTGTCTTCTGGTGCAAGGGTTTGTTTACAGTAACTAAAAATAACATACACAACAGGATTGATTGTAAACAACAATAATATAATAATATACGAACAATAATATATGAACGAACAAAGCATTGCATATTTAAACTCCTACACTAGATTATATAGATGCACTAACAATAAACCTAGCATAAAAGATAACAGAAAGTATAGATACAGGTAATAACAAAGTATATCGCACTGTCTTAATGACATAATGTTTAATATCCATATTTCTATCAATGCGGTCAGTGCTAGTATGCTGCAAAATACTAAACTAGATAATTACCAAATCTATATCTTACAAGCCAAATCTGACATTTTATTAAATAAGAAAAGTTGGCTGTATACCTCTTACCCCACTTCTAAAGTAGCCTATAAGTCCTACACCTAGCCCAGGACGACCAATATATCATGTATTAACATGGAGGTGATAAGGGTATATATACTACATATGTATTTTAATCTATACTAGAATATTTTAGCCTGAGGACAGTGCCGAGGTAGAGGCACTGAAACGTTGCTATGTATCACTGATGGAATAAATGTTTGATACCAAGAACCACGAGTGCCGCGTCTGGAGGATGAGTATGAAATAATATACGCAGGCACTCGTAAGGCAATTACAGATGCACAGGTTGCACGACGTGCAGTTTTTTAGAAATAGGTGACAAATTCACCCACCCTAGATCAGGCAAAATATTTCAAATTAAAAATGAATTGACATGCTCGAGTAAATATGTAGTATATTACATCAAGTGCCCATGCAGTTTGTTGTACATAGGGAAGACGACACGCCAATTAAAAGAACGTATGGTGTTGCACCGTTCCAGCATCAGGGCGGCATTGGATGGCAAGATTTGTGACCAGCCGGTCGCACGCCACTTTCTACAGTTCAAACACAATTTGTCTAGCATCAGATACAAAATGATCGATTGGGTGCCCCCTAGCATTAGAGGTGGAGATAGGGGTCGCATTTTGCTTCAGAAAGAGGCGAAATGGATCCACATTCTGCAGGCCGTACACCCTCTGGGTCTGAATGAAAATGTATCCCTGACATGTTTTATGTAATTAAGCTGTGTGTTCTTTAATGAATGCTTTCACTGTATTTTATATGCTCAGGCAAGCATCCGTTTTGCTTAGACACGTCTGCATTATTGTGTACATGCAGCAGGTGGGTGGTTGCTTATATGCACTCCACTCTATTTTATATGCTGCTCTACACTGTTTATAGTCAGGCGTTCTTATCAGCACACTCGCGGTGGCTTTACACCGCTCAGCTATTCCTGTGAGTCATTTTCCCTGCTCTGTTATCAGGTTGTCATGGTGATGGCACTGGATGTTTTTTGACCACGCCCCCCAGGCCAACACACGCGCTGGTGTTCTCTTCGATGACGTCGTCAGCAGGAGCCGCGGCTGGGGATCGTGGAGGTGACAGCACATGGGTGAGTTAACTGTTATATATTATACTGTTTTTTCATTATGTGTATGTCTTAATAAAAGCATTAACTTGCTGAAACTTTGACAGCTACTTTTGGCTCTGCCTAGTTTACTTACATTAGCTGCTCAAGTCCCATCGAGTGCCCTTCATTTGTTTTTTATATATATTTAACCTCTGGTTGACTGTGGCACCAGACATATTGATACTGTTTAGGAGAGTGCCGACTGTATTATATATATATATATATATATATATATATTATATATATATATATATATATATATATATATATGACTTATCATTGCTGCTAATCAATATTGCTGCTATGGAATAATTACACTGTGACCCAGATATTGGATATTTATAGATGTATACCGGTAGGTTTTTTTCATCTTTTTTACTTGCTCCACTATTTATTATATTGGATCGCTGCTGCTATTTATGATATACTGCTATTTTTTTTAATTATGTGGACATTCTGATATTGAGTTATACACATCAGATGACTACTATCTCCAATAATATTAAGAACATCTGATTTGTTGAATTCTTGATGGTCCTAAGAGTCCATATAATTTTATGACATCCATTAAAGCCGTTGAGTCATAGCGACTATTTCTCAATATTTCTCAATATGTCTCAGAATAATGATACAGTGGGTGCCAGTGGATTCTCATTCAACACATATGAAATAGGAGATTTATTCTGCTACTCAGAAGCAGAAGCAGAAAGTATTCTCTATAAAGAAAAACTCTTTGAACAGAATGAGGCCACTAATTGTGAGGAGATCTATCGAGATTTACTTGATGAAAAAGAAAGAAACAGACTTCTACTTTCATTGTTTGTCGCTTAGCAAATACCATAGAGCTAAAAAAATCCCACGAGGTCTACGGGTGAGAAACTGCCCCACAATTGGATGCAATGACCCAAACTTTTGTAAAAAGTGGGTCGGCATACTTAATAAATGCTCCATGGACCTGATGCTCCTTATAATAGAACAATGTACTAAGGAGATGAATGGATTTAAAGAAAAGATCTCAGCATTTGAATTAATACAGTACATAAACCAATATTGGAAGTGGACAATGAGACCAAATCGTTTCATAAACTCAATCATCAAATGCAAATTTATAAAAGGGATTTGATCCAATTTAAGAAGGATAAAAAAATAAAAGTTGATGTCGACTATGATGATCACAGAGTGTACAGGTGGACTGATAATATACAACAATCAGACCCTAGAAAACCGTTTGTCTGTAGAAAAATGAGAATAGATCGTGATCCAGAATCATCGTATGAATACAGTACATCTGCAAGTGAACCATATATACCGCAGGGGTCAAAAAACTCAGATGGACCAACGGGAGTTACCACCAGAGCCAAAATTCTAGGAGAAGGAGACATAAATATACGCGAAGAGGACACCAGTGGAAAAGGCAAAGGGCGAGCATGTGGAGGAAGACCTCCAAGGGGACGCAAATCCTAGTTATTAACTTGTCAATGTATTAATTAAAACCACTAGAAGAAGAGATACTGTCTAAAGGCCTCTCATTTTTATCCACGAATACCCCTGATAAATTTGAGTGGCAAATAGAAAAATACAAACTTTACCGGCAATTGAAGTTGAAAGAGTACTTCGCTAAGAACAAAGCCAAGCCTAATAATTACATTAAATTACCACAACAATTGATGAAATTACAGCCGATATCAAGTTTTGATCCAATGTCGACTAATTCCACTATAAAAACCCATTTATGACTACTTGAACAACAAGTGGAGCCCCATCTTGACATGATTCCAACTAGGAAAAACTTCTCCAAAAAAGAATGGCTGACCGTTAAACAACTGTCAGACAATAAGGCAATAGTCTTCAGGCCGGCAGATAAGGGGGGCGCCTTAGTGATCCAAGATGCAGAAGACTACTTGATTGAAATTGAACGCCAGCTAAGTGACACTAGGATGTATAAATTGGTAAAAAGCAATCCTACGATCATCTTTATGCAACAACCGAATGACGTGTTACAGGATGCAACAATAGAAGGACGGATATCCTCAGATTTGGTGTCTGCTTTAATTCCTGCATACCCCTTAGCACCTATTTTATATACTACACCTAAGGTGCATAAAATATTAGTTAAACCACCAGGATAGCCAATAATTGCAGCAGTTAAGTCCTTATATCAACCATTGGCAGTATACCTCGATGCACTATGACAACCGTGTATACAAAAACACAAGTACCATTTACTGGATACTACAACACTGCTTAAACAGCTTATAAATTTACCGACTTTTACAGAGGAGATATTATTGTGCAGTGTAGACGTCACAAGTCTGTATACAGTCATCCCGCATACTATGGGCTTGCAGGCGGTGAGAAGACTTCTTACGGGACACCCTAATTACACAGGTCCTGATGTGGATCTGGTTCCGGATCTTTCTCCCTCATCCTTAATAATATTTTTTTTATGTTTGATGGAAGATATTATTTACAATTTGTTGGCTGTACGATGGGGTCCAGTGTGGCCCCATCGTATGCCAACATGTTTATGTTTGAGGTAGAGAATGATGTGTTTTTTCTGGACCCAGCCATCAGTAATAACATAGCCTATTATGGGCGTTACATAGATGACCTACTCATTTTCTGGCGATGCACGGAATTGGAATTTAAACAGTTGATTGATGGGCATAATGCAACACAATCACCCTGTGAAATTTACTTATACCACCAGTGTTACATCAGTTAACTTCTTGGATGTTAATATTAGATTGGAGAATGGCATCATAAAGACAACATTATATACAAAGCCCACAGATCGCAATAATACCCTGCATATGAAAAGCTTCCATCCTTATCCATTAAAGAGAGGGTTACCTTTCTCGCAATTATTGTGTATTACACGCATTACATCAGATCCCGCTGTGGCCCTAGCCCAGATGGATGTGATGATAGACAAATTCCATGCTAGAGGGTACGTTATGGCCCTATTAAATGAAGCTAAAATTAAAGAGTTGAAGATCGATAGAAATTTGCTATTATCTAAACAAGACAAAAGGGAAAAACCCACTGTATTACTTTGGGTAACACAGTATAACACAGCGAGTGTTAGTATTAACAAGACGTCCAAAAAGCGGTGGCCATTGATCCAATCGGATCAGGATCTTAATCTACAGGATGTTAGCTTAATGGCTAGCTATAAGAGGGGTCGAAACCTATGAGACTAATATTACTAGATTTAGGCGTCCAAATGTTGGCAATTTCTTAATGAGTAAAAAGGGCTGTATTAGGTGTATGTGTACTACATGCGGTTTTATGATCCCTGTTGATACATTCTCCCACCCACTATCAGGGAGGAAGTACACCATTAATCACAGGCTTACATGTAATACCAAATATACGGTTTATCAAATCATCTATTTTTAAGTGTAAACGAGCGCTGTCAGTAAATGTGAAATTATACTATGTGTAAAAATAAAAATTCAATACTTGAAGTGAATATGTTGTACAGGTTATAGGGTGTGTATAAAAATTCCAATGCATGTACAAAAAATATTGATAGATGAAACAACTATGATGCTAAAAAGCAATAGGCTACACAAGTTTTATGTTTATAGCCCTTTTGGAGGGTTGAAGGAGAGTCCTGGTCTAGCATCTGAGAAATGATGGTAATATCCTCGGAGCACAATCACTGGTGGATCTAGCTATCCCTACTAAGCTGAACCTGTCTTACCTCCTGGCATCCAGTGGTGTATAGCGGGTCTTCTCAATAGCGATGCCGCTGAGATCATTCCGGTGTGAGTCTGGCTGGTGTAGTCACTCCCGGCTATGGATGACGTCACTCGGGTATCTTTCAGAGGATCGGGGAAACACTCCTATTGCCAATGCATTTCATATCACACTGGATACTTTTTCAAGTGATTGTGCTCCGAGGGCCCATAAACTACTACAGTTTCTGTGAGTTTTTAGGTTATTTGCAGCTCAGTTCAGCTCTAGTAGCCAAACCAGTAATGTATGTAGATATATGTTCTATTGGAAGATGCTTCTTAATTATCAAAAATGTAAGTGACTATCAACCTCATTCAATACGACCAGTTCATCACATAGAGCGTATGGTTTATTATTAATTTAGCCTAAGTCTAAATTCTAGTATAGATTAAAATACATATGCAGTATATATACTCTTATCACCTCCATGTTAATACATGATATATTGATCGTCCTGAGCTAGGTGTAGGACTTATAGGCTACTTTAGATGTGGGGTAACAGGTATACAGCCAACTTTTCTTATACAATAAAATGTCCGATATTTGGCTTGTAAGATATAGATTTGGTAATTATCTAGTTTAGTCTTTTGCAGCATACTAGCACTGACCGCATTGATAGAAATATGGATATTAAACACTATGTCATTAAGACAGTGCAATATACTTTGTTATTATCTATACTTTCTGTTATCTTTTATCCTAGGTTTATTGTTAGTGCATCTATATAATCTATTGCAGAAGTTTAAATATGCGATGCTTTATTCATTCGTATATTATTGTTGTTGTTTACAATCAATCCTGTTGTGTATGTTATTTTTAGTTACCATGGTGATGGGCACTGAATGCTGAGTAATGATGTCACTCAGAGTGTGCCGTTGGTCCGGGTGAGCAGTCCCACTTCCGGCTATGACGCATGTGGATAGGCACAGGTGATGCTATTTAAGGTAGGAAAATTATTAATGTATTTTAGCCTGAGGACAGTGCCGAGGTAGAGGTACTGAAACATTGCTATGTACTACTGATGGAATAAATGTTTGATACTAAGAACCACGAGTGCCGCGTCTGGAGGATGAGTATATATATTGTGATATAGTCAGGGTAGGGGGTCCCTCTCCTGGGGTAGATGGACACTTCCTTACACACAGCAGCCAGGAAACAGCACACCAGTCCAGGGTTTTCGTGCAAACTGGTCGGAACCAGTTTTATTGTGCAATATAAACAACAAAATAACCAAAACATAAAAATAAATCCTAGCCTGTCTGGGCACTAACTAGACAGGTTATTCCCTCAAGTGGCAGGGCCTACTGCCTTAACACACACAACACAGCACTTCCAAATAACACAGTGTCTCTGAACAAACCTCAGTGTCTGTTCTCCCCCAGGGTATGTGAGACACTGAACCAAAACCTGACACAGCTTACCTGAGCCACTTCCAGGTGCAACTACTAATCAGCCTGCTCTCAGACTGAAAGGCCTAACACCTGGAATGGCCTGTGGATGGACCCCTCCCTTCTCTTCTCACATCCGCATCCCTAGTGTCGAAGCTGGATAATTGGCTGAGACAAGATCAGTTTAAAAGTGGATCGCAGCAACGCCATCTTGCGACTGGCCGCAAGACGCCATCTTGGAAATGAGATCGCAAGACGCCATTTTGTGAATGGCCGCCTAAGCGCCATTTTAGATACTCACACTTTAGTACATGTGGCGATATTACTATTAGCATCATGCGATTGCATCTGTGACCATCGCCATAAGTTACGGCGATTCATCAAAAGCCCATTTCATGACTTTACGTAGTTTGGGTGCTCTGGATAAAGTGTCTGTATTATTATAATTCCCCTAAAGGATATATTTCAGAAATGGCTGTACAGTATGTCAAAATTGGATTGCATTAGCTAAACAGAGCAAATGGCCACGTGACAACTAGCCTGTGAAGACAAGCTTCATGGACATAATGTCTGCTCTCACTCCAGGTGGCCCTGCTCGAATACAGCAAGAGGGTCGTTTGTAGCGCCTTACATTAGCAGGCTTCCTACAATAAAATACCTTCAAAGCCAAGAGTGTTACCTGAGGTTTGGGTCTTGTAGCTGTGCTAATTTGCATCTACACAGGCCCTGGGAGAACAAAGACCAGTATTTTGGATCCTGAAAAGGGTGAGAGCTGCTGAGGTATGAGCAAGTCATGGAACTATAATGCTCAGCATTCCACACTGCTAGGTGTTCACTTAGTTTAAGTGAGATTTAAGTGCATCATTTCTCATACACACATTAATACGCACAATTGCGCTGTTAACTAGTCGCATATTAGCGAATGCATAAGACCCTGTATGAAAACGCTGAATATTAGCTCCATGCACACGCATCTGCCCCAAGTTAACTAGCGTCTTTACATCAAACCCCACATACTCACTCATTACATATTCACATACAAGGTTCCATAAGCTTTAAGGTATAAGATTCGAGTATGCACATTTATTATCATTAGTAGGAAATAAAGGTTATTTCGTAACTAAAGTTTTATACGTGATAAGTAAGCCATGTTTGGTATTGTACTGATGCGTACTCTCTCAACAGTATTCCGGTAATATCGATGGAGAGATCGCAAAATGCATTCTCAACTTATGGACCGCAGAGACTTCAAGCAACAAAATGTAGATTATATGAACAACTGTTAGGATTTGCATGAGGCGGGAAACCAGAGACCACCAGTTGTTAGAGGCTGGATTGTGTAACATATGCCCTCTCCTTTAGGACCAATGGCATTAGCAACAAACTTCTCTATTGTGTTGTTTATTCCGGGGGGGTATAAATATGTGTGCTCTGACCCTGGTTTCCTAGTCTTCGTGATGAATGCTGATTGATGAGGGGTTTCTTGTTGATGCCTAACATCTGGACCAGAGAACGCTGCGTATGTATAATTGTACTTGGGTCTGTATAATCTCTTTGCGTTAAGATTATATGAGGATCATAGCGTGTAACTGCTGTACTTTTACTTGAATAATACTTTGTGCTTTGGAACCACATGCTCTAAGTCTGGAGTCTTTATTTACTGTATGACTGCGTACACAAATTAGCGTCATCCTTAGAGGTTTATAGGCAGGCTATTAGAAGGTATAGGCAGGGGTATATAAAGGTTCAAAGGCAGAATCCTTAGTTGGGGGCTCATAGTGAAGTCACTTACCCACTCAAACGGCACTTACGGTTATCGATGTCTCACCAAAGGGTTTACCTGCAACCACTTGGTGCTGAGAGATCGCTACCCATTTTCGTGTGAGCCGGGGATGCTGACTAGAATCCAGGGACAAGAAAGGAAAAAGTTTGTTTTCCTTTGTTGATAGAACCTAACATTTAAAGGGGTGCCGCAGTATTGAACACGCGGCTGAGTCGCAGTTTTGCGCACAGTAAAGATGCACTTTTGTGTACGCAGCTAAAGGTTTTCATACGGTTGTGTGGTAGTCGCATTATTGTGTATGCGACTGGTTGCACAATAGCGTATACGTACTTCCGGTAGTGCAGCCACGTGTTTAAACAAAGCCATTGAGGTTTACATTCTTTTCAATTGTTGTCAATATCTGGGTTAACGTGTATTTTTGTGCGCAGGAAAAAAGTGTGTAAATGTGAGTATTTGTTGGTAGGGGTAACTTGTTCCCTAAAGTTAGAGGTACCGTATGAGTGGAGTATGGGTGGAGTAACCTTCTTCAAATCATCACAGGTGTGTGGGCGCTGCCGTTAAATCGTCCACAGGTAAGTGAAAGTATCTTGACTGTCTTTCACCAGTTTAAATCTTTATTGAAAAACATAGGAGTTGTCTCAGAATGGGAGCCATGCAAACAATAGAGATGTTAGACAGTGATGTGCTGCTAATGGAAGCGCCGTTTGGATCGGCCCGTCGTATTATTCATACTAAGGGCCTGATTCAGAGCCGGACACTCTGACAAGAGCGCTCGCTCTGAATCAGGGCCCTCCTACCTAAAATTGGAGCGGCCTCCTGGCCACTCGCATAGCTGTGGGTGACCATCCACACCTTATGCGAACAGCCAAAAAGATAGTCGCGATGGTCTTGCGACAAGACCCTGCGGTAGGGTCTCGCTGCCGCAAGCCCAGGAGTGCTTTTGGCTCTATCAGAGCCAAAAGCACTCCCACTGACATCACTAGTGATGTCAGTGGGGCTGGACCCAGACGATAGGCGTTCCCATGGGAACGCCTCCATCTGGGCAGCAACGCCCCCGTGATGCCCACCAAAGGGGGCGTGCTGTCACTCACCATCAACAGCACACCCCCTTTGGTGCGAGACCAATAGCGACGGCTGGCCGTCGCTATGCAGGTCTCGTGCATGCGCATGACGGAGCTCCCTCCGTCGTGCGCATGCGCACTAGGGCACCATCAACCCGCTTGAGAGCACTCAGCGCTCACGAGCAGGTCTGAATCAGGCCCTAAGTACGGTACTTATGCAATAAGGTATTGGGATGTATGGTTTAAAATGACGATGAAGAGTGTTAGACCGTTTCCCAGAATTGGTAGTTTTGATAAAGATGTATTAGATAATGTCAGGGATCACATCAGTCTGATGCGCTCCCGAGAGAAAAAGGTCAAATATTATGAATGTTTAAAGTTGTGGCAGCATGAAGGGGATGCGTGGCTTAAAAATGTGCAAGCAATGCAAACTAGCGTTGTGAGCGCATTGCCAGAGAATACATCCGCGACGCCGAATTGCAATGCGGGCGAGCCGCAAAATGGCGTGCACGTGCAGCAAGGTAGCGTTGTGGAAGGTATTGCCAGCAGTTCACGCGCACCACCCCCACCTTATGTGGATGGAGGTGCAAGTCCAGTTATCAAAAATACCCATAAAAATGTAACAAGCAATTTGTACCCTCTCTTAAGCAACTATAAAGAAAATGTTCATGATGTGGATGATGAGCCTATTGTAATGTCTGCCATTTCCTATGCTGTACAGATGATAGATGCTGCATCACAACAATCATGAGTGGTGCCGCCATCTCCATCGGTAACAGCAAGGGAAGTGCTAACACCCTCTGCACCCGTAGAGGAAATTGTTAATACCATACGTAGCAGCAACAGATTAAACCCCCAGCCAGGTAACAAGGTCAAAGGTAGCAGCACTACCGGTCTGCATCCCATTTGGACAATAACTGTTCCGAATGGAAATGCAGATGCGAACGGTGTAGTGCCCACGAGGGAAGTGGTAATGCATTGTCCTTGGACAAGAGCAGAACTAAATTCCATCATAAATGATTTCCCCGATCCCAAAAAGGAACTAGCCAAATGTCAGAGATTTTTGAGGAATTTGAGTAGTTCTCATGAGCCAACTAATAAAGATTGGCGTGTGGTGTTAAGGGCCTGTCTACCACGCAATACCGACGTGACAAAATTTATCACGGATTGTGTATTGGATGGTGACGTTCCCTTAATGGACCAAGTAAACCAAGATAATATTACCTGGGTTCAGACCTCACAGCCTGGCTGGAAGGGAGTCAGAATAGATACCCTCATAGAATCTGCCTTAGACCATGATAAAAACATCTCAAAGAAGAGAGAGACCCAGAGCGAAATACTAATGGCTGTCAGTATCCAAGCTCTGGAAGGAATGACTGTAACATTACAGCCAGTAGACACACCTGCACTATACACAAACCAGCACCTGAACAGTTACACATCCTCACCAATCCCACACCACAGCAAACACATCCTTACCCCACATATCATACACAACCACAGGTCTCATGCTACCCACAAATTTCATACCTCCCACCATACCCTTATCCTCCATATTCCTACCCATACCCACCATCTTTCCCTCTTACTCAACTCCCACAACAATCCTTTCATCCACCCTGTTCAAAAAAGATGTTTTAACTGTCACCAAGTGGGACACATAAGTAAGTACTGCAAAGTGAAGAACACCACACATGAACACGGGTTTCCCATTGGTTCATAGGCAACCCCACTATCTTCTCCCAGGCCTTATATGACTGTTTACAATCTTTTCAACCTGCCAATGGATCTGTTCTAATGTAAAATGTGGACGATTTATTGTTGTATTTAGGTCATGTTTAAATGATATTTAACTGTTGTGCTTTATCTCTCACACACAGGACACAAGGTTGCTAAGGATAAATGGCAGCCATGCCAGGCTAAGGTCAAATACTCGGAATACTATCCAACCCAGGGGCCCAGGCATTATTTAGAGCAGTAGCTATTAATAATAAGTGATAGGGGGACTCATTTTACAGGTGATGTTTCCCAGAACATGTGTAAGGTGATGGGTAATGAAACCAAGATCGTTCCAGACTGTCATCTCTTTTATCTGTCCCCCCTTTGAGATACGAAGATGAATAAGAATAACAGAAATTGAAAGTGTTATTAACTAACATGTCTAATGCAAACTATCATGATGTCAAACTTGGGGAATTTGTTATGATCCGAATTTTTTTAGCTCAGGTCGTTTGACTGATTGGTGGAAAGGTCCGTAACTGACGATTGTTGACAAAGTACCACATCCTCAAATGGTGGCCGGGGAAGATACGTGGGTCCATTCCACTCACTATAGGGAGGTTAACCAACCGGTGGGGATACAAGGCGGAGACGAGGCTGATAACGTGGACCTGTCAATTGCGAGCTTGTGCCGGAAGGATTAAAAAGGTGATGGTGAGATACCTGAGGTAAAGAAATGTGTAGATCAGTGCTCCCAGCAATGGAGTGGTCTGCTGTGGTCATCCTAGTTCTTTCTTCCAGAGTTTTTGTCATGATGATCTGTTTGGGGATACCCAGTTTCTGTGATGGAGGACCGATAGAGGAGATGGGAGCTGATGGCAGTGCTGATGGAGAGGAGTCAGAAGGAGTGCAATGCCAATCAGGGGAGTGTCTGACCAATCTTAGTACTGTTATTGTTAAGAGAGCTGTTATTCCGGATACTCGGGGACGGTGTGGAGGTTTATCGTCTGAAGATTCCTGTATTTGTGAGCTTTGTGGGTTCCTAGTTGATGAGAACTGTATCCAACGGTGCCAGCCTAAATATAACCCATAATGGGGTGGGCATCCTTTAGAGGATTATCATAGCATGGTAGGCAAAGTGTTAAATCAAACTGATTGCTGGGGGTGTTCACATGTGCCACAGGGACAGCATAATGTAGGGTTGGTGCCATTTCCGCTGAATATCACGGAAATTATAGAATTACAGAAAGGGGAAAAATTGGATGGAATATTCCTCTCATCCAAACCACCTCATTTCTACCAATTCCAAGTAAATAGATCACTTTTGTGTTTAAACATAACCAACCCCAATAATCCCGGGAGTTGGGAAGTGACATGGAATAATCAGACGATGACCTTCTCACAAAGAGCTGATAATGAGTCCATAAACCATGATCTGTTACGCTCAATTAAATCTAGTGGGAGACATTTTAGGTACCGGTATGCATTGAGTTCCACCAAAGAAATTATTGGTAAGGTGCCAGATGGTTATTGTGCTAAAATAATACAGCCAGAAACTTGCATGTACCAGATGGAAGACCCAGAAATAGGATTGTTTGCAAGGGAATTGTGCTTAATGATAATGATGCATACCATTCCTTATGTTCTCCCTGATAATGTATATTTTATATGTGGAAGAAAAGCGTATAAGTGGCTCTCCCTGAGTTCCGAAGGCTGGGAAGAGTAGTCCCAGAAGTTATGACCCTCACACATGTTGAAATGCTTGGTATACATAAAAACACACAGTCACCATATCTTCACACACAATATGAACACAGAGGCAAACGAAATATGATACCTGGTGACATGCACAAAGCCACTCAGTTAAGTAGTGAGACAACTGGCTTTCAAGTTTTAGTTGCATTGGATCCCACCAGGATCACTCGGGGTACATTAAACTTTAGATATATTCAGGAACTTGCTAAATTGATAGATAATATCACTGAGATGTATGATGACACATTCAGGTATACAGGGAGAGAATTGCAAGCGTACAAGAAAGAACTGGTGCAACACAGGCTAGTGTTAAATTATTTAACTGCTGTTACTGGAGGGTATTGCATAACATTGACCACCCAATTTGGAGTAAAATGTTGCACCTATGTCACCAATGATACCAGCGACCCTAAGGAAGTGATAGACCGGAAGATGGATGAAATTCTGCAGCTAAAATGGGAATTTCGTAAGAACCATAATGCTTCAGTGGCTGAAGTAGGGGAGAAGATAGAAGGATGGGTTTCATGGCTGAACCCAGTGAAATGGTTCTCAGGTCTAGGGGAATTGGTCCAGGAAGTGATCGCCAGCATTGGCAAATTCTTAATCCTTATACTGATTGTCATCATAATAATTGGCATATGTGTCCGGTGTGTTCCTATTGTGTTGAAGTGTGGAAAATGTAAAATTAGAGTAAAACGAAAGAACGAAATTATGATGGTGGTCAGTATGAATACTGAGGTAAATACAGAACTGCATTACAACCCTGAACTAGGAAATACCATCATTTAATGTATTATATTTAGACATGCATAAAATGTATTATTGAAATGTTATTTTAAACCACCTCAGATAATGTAAAGTCTCAAATTTCCCCTTCAAGACTGCCTTTATAGGACTGGTGTATCCCCACACCTTTCACATGATCTTCCAAGATCCATGGTGTATGTATAATAATAGTTTTATGTCCCCACTCAGAGACACATTATTGATGGATTAAGAACCACCTTGTGCCATCCTATAATAATTCTAAATAGTATATAAATGTAAGCCTAAATTATATTTTAAAATCAGATTGTGATAGCATGTTGTTCGCTATCAAAGGGTGGACTGTCAAAGCTGAATAATTGGCTGAGACAAGATCAGTTTAAAAGTGGATCGCAGCGACGCCATCTTGTGACTGGCTGCAAGACGCCATCTTGGAAATGAGATCGCAAGACGCCATTTTGCAAATGGCCGCCTAAGCGCCATTTTAGATACTCACACTTTAGTACATGTGGTGATATTACTATTAACATCATGCAATTGCATCTGTGACCATTGCCATAAGTTATGGCGATTCATCAAAAGCCCATTTCATGACTTTACGTAGTTTGGGTGCTCTGGATAAAGTATGTGTATTATTATAATTTCCCTAAAGGATATATTTCAGAAATGGCTGTGCAGTATGTCAAAATTGGATTGCATTAGCTAAACAGAGCAAATGGCCACGTGACAACTAGCCTGTGAAGACAAGCTTCATGGACATAACGTCTGCTCTCACTCCAGGTGGCCCTGCTCGAATACAGCAAAAGGGTCATTTGTGGCACCTTACATTAGCAGGCTTCCTACAATAAAATACCTTCAAAGCCAAGAGTGTTATCTGAGGTTTGGGTCTTGTAGCTGTGCTAATTTGCATCTACACAGGCCCTGGGAGAACAAAGACCAGTATTTTGGATCCTGAAAAGGGTGGGAGCTGCTGGGGTATGAGCAAGTCATGGAACTATAATGCTCAGCATTCCACACTGCTAGGTGTTCACTTAGTTTCAGTGAGATTTAAGTGCACCATTTCTCATACACACATTAATACGCACAATTGCGCTGTTAACTAGTCGCATATTAGCGAATGCATAAGACCCTGTATGAAAACACTGAATATTAGCTCCATGCACACGCATCTGCCCCAAGTTAACTAGCGTCTTTACATCAAACCCCACATACTCACACATTACATATTCACATACAAGGTTCCATAAGCTTTAAGGTATAAGATTCGAGTATGCACATTTATTATCATTGCTAGGAAATAAAGGTTATTTCGTAACTAAGGTTTTATACGTGACAAGTAAGTCATGTTTGGTATTGTACTGATGCGTACTCTCTCAACAGTATTCCGGTAATATCGATGGAGAGATCGCAACATGCATTCTCAACTTATGGACCGCAGAGACTTCAAGCAACAAAATGTGCATTATATGAACAACTGTTAGGGTTTGCATGAGGCGGGAAACCAGAGGCCACCAGTTGTTAGAGGCTGGATTGTGTCTATTGAACCAACCTGTTAAATGCCTTGTAACATATGCCCTTTCCTTTAGGACCAATGGTATTAGCAACAAACTTCTCTATTGTGTTGTTTATTCCAGGGGGGTATAAATATGTGTGCTCTGACCCTGGGTTCCTAGTCTTCGTGATGAATGCTGATTGACGAGGGGTTTCTTGCTGATGCCTAACATCTGGACCAGAGAGCGCTGCGTATGTATAATTGTAAATGGGTCTGTATAATCTCTTTGCGCTAAGATTATATGAGGATCATAGCATGTAACTGCTGTACTTTTACTTGAATAATACTTTGTGCTTTGGAACCACATGTTCTAAGTCTGGAGTCTTTATTTACTGTATGACTGCGTACACAAATTAGCGTCATCCTTAGAGGTTTATAGGTAGGATATTAGAAGGTATAGGCAGGGGTATATAGAGGTTCAAAGGCAGAATCCTTACTAGGGCCCATTATCTGGCTTTTACCAAAAGCCAACACTTCTGGTCTGTTTGGCATAACAGACTTTTAATGGGGTTTTTAAAACACATATGATAGGAATCTGGGACACACATATATGCCACCCCAGACTTCTCCAGTGCTTCTACCACAATATATACATTATATATATACATTATATATGACAGGCTTAATCCACGGCACTCAACCATATGGGGTGCCCTTGGTATGTGATCACATCATCTACATCAAAAATGTCATACAAACTCAGCATTCACTTACTTTCCAAACTGTAATTCCTTTGAATACAGGCAATGTTAGTTCCAAAATATTGCTATAATTTGTCAAGCTGACCAATTACTTCATGGTCTTCCCATATGGCCAGTCCCTACACTGGCTCTCAGATAAATGATCTTTTACTCTGCCACATTTGGCTCAAGCTAGAACACAAATTTTAAACATGAGTATGGGTCCTGGCTTAAAGAGACAGGACCGCACCCAGGGATATCAGTTAATAAGCACCTAGGGATAAACTGACAAAGTTTGTCTTACATTTGAAAAGCAGGGTGACCTAGCAAGTGTGACCAGAAAATTGTAATAAATGATAGGCTTAATCCACAGCACTCAACCATCTGGAGTGCCCTTGGTATGTGATCACACCATCTACATAAAAAATATCACACAAACACGACACTCACTTATTTTTCATACCTTAATTCCTTTGAATACAGGGAATGTCAGTTTCAAAATATTGCTATAATTTGTCAAGCTGGCCAACCACTTCACGGTCTTCCCATCTGGCCAGTTCCTACTATCGATGAGCGGGTTCGGTTTTCAGAGAAAAAAATCCACCCAAACTTTCAATTCCGAGCCGAGATCCGAGTTGGATCTCAAAAAGAGGCAAAATGTTATCATCCAGTTGTCAGATTCTCTTTGGATTGTATAAAAGTTTTCCCGCGATCGCCGCCATTTTCATTCCGGCTAAGGACAGTGAAGAGGAAGGAGGGGGCTGTGATTGCTGTGCTGATAGGGGCTGGCTACTGACAGTGAAGAGGAAGGAGGGGGCTGTGATTGCCGTGCTGATAGGGGCTGGCTACTGTTGTCACTTGTGTCAGGTGCTGGCTACTTAATGTCCATAGGGGCTGGCTGTTGTCCATAGGGGCTGGCTTTCTGTGCTGCTGTATTGTCCAGGGGGTGCTCACTGCTCTGTCCATCAGGAGTGCTCTTCATCTTCACTCCCAGTGTAAAAAATTTTTTCTATTTGTTTGTGCGTGTTAGCCACACTTATCAGCAATGTAGCAAGATGTGCAGGGGTGCTGCCTGTGTTGTTTATAAAGGGGCTGCTGCCTCCTTCAGGGGTGCCCTACCCCCCAGTGTAAACAAAAAATCAATTAAAGTGGTTTTTTTTCTGTGTGTGTGTGTGTGCACGTTAGCCACACTTATCAGCAATGTAGCTGCACTGGGGTGTGGCCTGTGTCATTTATCAAGGGGCTGCTGCCTCATTCAGGGGTGCTCTCCACCAGTTTTAAAAATATATATTTTTGTGTGTGGTTGTGTACGTTAGCCGCAACTTATCTGCACTATAATTGCTTGTTGACACTGCTGCAAGACCGCAGTGAGTATGGAGGACAGTCACATGACAGGAGAGCAGGATCCCCATACCAGTCTTGTAGCTGCTGGTTTCAGTTGTGATGACGATGCAAGACCGTCAACGTTATCTATGAAGGCCGATACACCAGGGATTTTGTCAGGCCATGTAAAGTCAACTTTTACCCTGTTAAAGAAATAAAAATCTAAAGCTAAGTTAGCTTTAGAGAAACAAAAAACTGTCAATATGCCATTCACTAGACGAAGTGGCAAGGAAATGATAAGGCCTTAGCCTTTATTTATGACTGGTGGTTCTAGTTGTGATGATTTAAGTCCTTCTGCTTGTAGGAGAGGTACAAAAAAAATTTAAATTGTGAAGACAAGTAAGACACCGGAACCAACTGTGTGCTCTGAAAACTCATAGATCCCCGAGGAGAGTCCAAGTGTGTCCATGGTTGCCGTGTGTTAGCCTGACCTTTCTAATACTGTACTTGAAGAGGATCCTGCTTCCACCATTTGTGTGCTCTCTGCAAATGTGGGGATGAGCACCACAAGTCAACATGCTGATGTAGAAATTGAGGATGCTTCTGTGGAATTGCACCAGGAGGATGAGGAGGATATTTATGTAGTTGACAATAACAACAAGGATGATGAGGATGTTGATGATGATAAGGATGTTGATGCCAAAGATGTTTGTGTAAAAACTGTAAATCAGGCAACAGTTGTTGCCCATGATGGGAAAAATCCCATTATTGCCATGCCTGGGCAAAGGACCAAAAAATTCACCTCTCATGTGTGGAATTATTTCCACCCACATCAGGACAGCCTTTGCCAAGCCATTTGTAACCATTTCATTTTGTTACATTGTCCTCGTCTATAAACTGGATAACTATGCAAATTAGGAGTAAATGACAGTGCAGACAGGTGTATTCTCATACCAATTGGAATGGGGTATATCAGAAGCAGACTGACTTACAGAACAGAAATCAGTAAAGCTTCCAAAATCACTTAAGTTACAGAAATCACTGCAGAACAGAGGGGGTGATTCAGCTATGGATGGATATGCTTTTGCAGCTGCGATAGCTGTAATATGGTAATGCAGCAGGAGGTGTTATTCCTCCTGCATGCATTACTGATCTGAGCTGCGCCCAAGGATGACGCATCGGATCAACTGCGATCCCTTCGGCCAGCTGAGTGACTATTGGGTCATGCTAGGCAGCTGCCACAGATGTGAAATGAGGCAAAGAATTCTCCATTAGATCTGTTTTGGGAAATGGAGGCCATCACCGCCCCTCCCCACCCAGAAATGGCAGCAGACTGTCAATAACTGACAGTCTGCTGCCAGACTGCATGAGGGATCGCAGAACTGTACTACAATTGCGCACTATGGGTAAGGCGCATGCACAGATTCACGATAATCTGGAATCTGCATAATCTCTGTCACTGTGTCCTCAGCTGAATCACCCCCTGAAATCACTCTGGAAACCAATATTTAAGTCCATGGGCTAAATGTAATAGGGTCCCGGTTTTGTGTGAGTATACAGTTATACTTGCACATTTTTAGAACTCACCCTATGTAATAGGGTGCGAGGACATGCAAACTAGGATGTTTCTCACACCCCTGCAACTCAGAATGGCAAAACTTGCATGCCATAGAGAGGATAAAACTCGGACAGTGTAATAAAGTGTGAGTTTTTAACCCGCACACTATTACTGACCTAAAACTCATGAAATAACAGACCAGCTTCAGGCTAGCGCGTATAGCCTGAGCAGGTCTAAGTTACACAGAAACATGCATGTGAAAATACAGGGGGAAAAATTTAGGGTTCCCCTGCATTTTCATCAACTAGCACTGGGCTCAGTGAGCCAGTCCTGGTTGTGGATATACAGGTCACAAAATAAGTAGGTGTCCCTTGTATTTTCCACAAGCAGCACTGGACTCTTTCTAGTAGAGGTGTAATCAGGGGTGTAGGGAGAGTGGTTCCACTGGAGCGTGAGCTCCAGGCGCCTTACTTACCAGAGGGCACCCTGGCCTGCAGTCGGACTCCGGAGCAGCTGTCAAGTAGCTGACAGCCTGTGCCGGGTCCTCAGCAGCAATAGCAGCTCCTGTCCTGCCTTCCTGCTCTAGTGAGAAACTCCTGGTCACTAGAGGAGCTTGTGCTGAGCCCTGATTGGTGGAGCTCAGCACATGTTCATCTGACCCCAGCAGGGGGCGGGGCTACAGCAGCATGTCGAGGAAGAAGCTGCAGGGTCCACATTATGGTAAGAGAGGTCAGGTTATACCTTAGTAGTTATGTCTATTGCCCTCCCTGCCTGTATGTACTGTATGTGTGTATGTGTGACCCTTTCCTGCCTGTATGTACTGTATGTGTATGTGTGTCCCTTTCTGCCTGTATGTGTGTATGTATGTGTGACCCTTCCTGCCTGTATGTACTGTATGTGTGTCCCTTCCTGCCTGTATGTACTATATGTGTGTATGTGTGTCCCTTCCTGCCTGTATGTATGTGTGTATGTACTGTATGTGTGACCCTTTCTGCCTGTATGTGTATGTATGCATGTATGTGACCCTTCCTGTATGTGTGTGTCTATGTACTGTATGTATGAATGTGTGACCCTGCCTGCATGGGTATGTATGTCTATGTGTGTATATGTATGTATGTATGTATGTATGTGACCCTGCCTGCATGTGTATGTATGTATGTTTGAATGTGTGACCCTGCCTGCATGTGTATGTATGTATGTATGTGTGTATGAATGTGTGACCCTGCCTGTATGTATGTGTGACCATTCCTGTATATGTACAGTATATGTTGTATGTATGTGTGACCCTGTATGTATGTATGTGTGACCCTGCCATGTATGTACTGTATGTGTATATATGTAGCGGTTATATTTTATTACACACACTTTTTTTGGGAGGGAGCACGGTAGCACGCTCATGCTCCGGGCTCCCTGGCCACATGCTATACCTCTGGGTGTAATGCCACAACTGTGGGACCCTTTCACTGGGTCCCCCAGCCAAAGAATTTCTCACCTGACCACTAGTCAGTCCAGGCCAGGGCCAATAAAGGTGTTCCCCCTCTCCAGGGCACCCCAGGACTAAGCTGATAGCCCAGGGCTATCCCCAGCTCCCTTGGGCGGTGGGTGCCAGGTTGATTGTGCAAAAAATATAAGAAATAATATTGTATTTTACAGTACAACTAGGGGTCCCAGCAAGCCTCCCCCACATGCTGATACTTGGAGAACCACAAGTACCAGCATGTGGGGCATTAGGGCCTGCTGGTACCTCTAGTTCACCTGCAAAAGAAATATTAAAATAAACACAGGACACACTCCATGAAGTAGAAGTTTATTACACTCACACATACTCACCTACAATCCCTGTAGCCATTCACATCCTCTTCTCCATGTAGCATCCACGGCACCTGTAAAAAAAATCCATACTCACCTACCCCTTGTTCCCGGTCCTCTTTGGTCCATGTAGGCATCCACCATCTTCAGAAAACAACAAACCAACAATACTCAAGCCCCGTGGCAGTGCCATCCTCTAAGGATGGTTCTATGTGAATGAGGCTCAGCAGCTACATTTCCCATAGAAATGCATTGGCTGAGCATTCACTAGCTGAGAGAGGTGAGTCTCCGCTTCTCTCAGCCAATGAGCGGTTCCCACCATTGACTTCAATGGTGGGAACCGCTAGGTAAAGATGTGCGCCGACCCCTGTGTTTTGGATCTGTATCTCCTTGTGTTTTGGATCTGGATTTGGTTTTGCCAAAACCGCCCCTTGCATGTTTTGGTTCTGTATTTTTTTCAAAAATTAATAAAATCTGCTAAAATCACATAATTTGGGATATTTTTTTTGCTCCTACAGTATTATTACCCTCAATAACATTAACTTCCACTTGTTTCCAGTCAATTTTGACCACCTCACAGCTCACAATATTGTTTTCATATGGTTTAGGCCCAAAATTTGCACCAAGCTAGCTGGCTGACTAAGCTAAGTAACAGAAGAGGGTGGCATAAACACGTGGCAGTTCAACTTCCAACATGGCACATCAGGAAACAAATGTTTTAATTATTCAAGAGGCCTGAGGGAGTTGGAATATGTATGTAGTTGAAGGCAGGCAAGGGTTGATTGGTAGTAAATGTAATTTAATTTTTTTATTCTGAAGAAAATTTATGAGGGGAGGGGAGGAGGGGGAGCATTTACAAAAAAACATTTTACTCATTCACATCCGTCCTTGCCCCAGAAGAATCCTTGCGTACACCAGCTTTTGCTTGGAGTGGATTTTCATCCCAGAAGGGGACCAGGAAGACTACTAATAGTACTTTCAAAAACAATTGACTACTAATAGTGCTTTTGAAAAACAATTGACTTCACTAAAAAAGCATTTCCCAACCTGTACAGGGACATTAAAAAAACTTAATTAGTGTCCTCCAAAATGCCGTTGTACCCACTTTCCACTTAACCATAGTTATGTGGACATGCCGAACAGAGTAAATGCAAGATTTAAGATATAAGGTTTAAGTCTTACATTGTGTCTTTCTTGAGAATCCTTGAGCACTATTCCAGCTGCTGCTGCTGCTGGGAGTGGATTTTCATTCCAGAAGGGGACCAGGAAGACTACTAGTAGTGTTTTCAAAAACAATTGACTGTTAAACAATCCTTTGCAAAGATTCCACTTCACTAGGAAACCATTTCCCAACCTGTACAGGGACATTAAAAAAACTTAGAATGACTAGTCATAAATAAAGGCCAAGGCCTTAGCCTTTTCTTGCCTCTTCATGTGGTGAAACTGGCATATTGCCAATTTTATATGTTTCTGCAAATAACTTTCCCTTTGCTGTTTTCTTCTTTGCTGCTGCTGTTGCTGTTGGTAGCTGCCTTGCTGGTAGCTGCCTTGCTGCTGCTGCTGTTGCCGTTGCTGCTGCTGGTTGGTAGCTGCCTTGCTGTAAAATATTGGTTCTTGATTTTAGATGCCCTAACTTAAATCCTGTATGCCCTTGGGCATCGGCTTTAGTAGATGATGTAGAAAAGATGGACTAGTATCATCATGACTGGTGGCACTGGCAGCAGCGTAGCACTAGTATGTGGTTTCTTCTCTCCTCTCAAGTATCAACTGATCGTTCTCCATATCAACAAACACGAATGAAGTAGAGTACAGCACACACGTCAATTTGTGCCAATTCTAAATATTACACTGTTACCTACAGTCAGGGCCAGATTAACAATGGGGCGGATGGAGCTACAGCTCCAGGCCTCCAAATAAAAATAGGCCCATCAACATGACAATGATTACCAGCTGCCTAACTGGCCATAAATTAAGTATTTAAATAGTTTTTCTAGTCCCCCCTTCCCCCCCAAAAAACAAAATTATGCAATTTTTCAATTTCTTTGTAGTTAGGCAGATATTGTGGTCATAGTTTAGGGGGTGTATACACCAAGGTGACTCTGACCACAGCCACACAGCACCGTTCACAGCTCTTCCCCTTCTCAGTATAGGCCCTTGAACATTTTCAGCTCCAGGCCCATGTGGGCCTTAATCCGGCCCTGCCTACAGTAACACACTGTGATAACACTTAGGGCCAAATGTAATAGGGTGTCTGTTTTGGTAAATTGCGAGTTTAGTGCTAAACTTGCAATTTTTCACAACTCTCCAATGTAATAGGGCATCAGTTCACTAGAACTCGCATTTTTTCAGACTTACTAAAAATCCCCATTCTCAAAATTGCATCCAGATGTTTTCCCATTGAAAACAATCAACTCTCCCAATGTAATAGGGCTCAAGATTTAGACTCGCAAAAAAAATTTACCAAAAGTTCCCAAATAATAGACCAGCTTCAGGACAGCGACTATATCCTGGGCAGGTCAGATTAACACAGAAACATGCACATATCCATGAGATACATGTATGTTTCTTTGTGTACTTATGCAGCCCCGGATTTTCTAAAGCCTGTCCTGGTTCTAAAAATACAGGGGACAAAATGCGTAGGGGGACCCTATATATGAAGAACCAGCACAGGGCTTTGCTGAGCCAGCCCAGGGTTGTAGAATAGCAGGGGAAAAAATGAGTAGAGGTCCCCTGTATCTCCATGACCTGCACTGCTCTTTCTAGTGTGGGGGGGGGTAATGCCACAGCCAGGGAAAACCTTCCACCGGTTTCCCCCGGCCAAAGGATTATCCCTGACTGCTTGTCAGTCCAGGGTTTCCTGGGGAGTTGGGGACCCCCCCACAATAAAGGGATCCCCCTCTCGAGGGCACCTCAGGCCTCGGCTGACAGCAAGGTTACTTGAGGTGAACCTTGTGGTTACATCATTGGATACAATGTCACGGTTTCCACCATAGACTTCAATGTAGATTTCTCCCCATTGAAGTCTATGGAGGAGACAGGCTGACTGCACACAGCCAATAAGCGAGCAGCTCCAATGGAGACGTGCGCTGATTGGCTGGCGGCTCCTGCAATGACTGGGCACACGTGGGCCCCAGTCATTCACGTGGAGGAAAAGGTATGTGTACACACACATACCTTTCCCCAGTCCAGCTTGGTTTCAGGTATTTTCGTGTTTTTACTTTAACCCCCTGGATGCCTACTTGGAATGAAGAGGACCTGAACTACGCAGAGGAGAGGTGAGTATGGATTATATATTATAGGTACCCCTATGGATTATCTACTGGACATGATAGCATCAGGGATTCTAGGTGAGTATGTGTGTTAGTGAGTGTGAGTGTGCATGTATGTTGTATTAAACGTTTACATTCATGGTGTGTTGTGTTTTTTTATGTATTTCTCTGGCTGTCTGTAGAACTACAGTTACCAGTGGGCCCATAATGCCCTGCATGCAGGTACTTGTGGTTCTCCTGGGTGGTCTCCCCAGGGATCCCCAGCCTGGGCTGACTAGCAGTCAGGGGTAATGCTTTGGCCGGGGAAACCGGTGAAAGGTTTTCCCTGGCTGTGGCATTACCCCCAGCTAGAAAGAGTCCAGTGCTGGTTATGGAGATACAGGGGACCCCTACTTGTTTTGTCCCCTGTTTTTCCACAACCAGAGCTGGCTCAGAATAGCCATGTGCTGGTTCTTAATATACAGGGGACCCCTACGCATTTTGTCCCCTGTATTTTTAGAACCAGGAGAGGCTTTAGAAAGCCTGGGGCTGGTTATGCTTTTGGGGGAGGGCTGCACATCTTTTTTTTTTTTTCAATCACAGACAGAAGCCATCATGGATCTCACTGATCTGTGATAGCTTCTGTATAACTTGCACCTTTTAATGCTAGTTGCATTAGTACGTCAGGGCACCTGGGCAACAAACAATTGGGGCCACTATTAAATGCGGATGAACTGGGGGTATGAGCAATTTGGACCTTATGCAGAGCCCACAGTACTGGTGCCTTTTATGCAGTGCACCCAGTAGTAGTGCCCATTATGCAGTGCCACCTATACAATACCCCCATTAGTAGTGCCCCCAGTTGTCATGCCCCCAGTAGTCATGCCCCCTGTGGTAGTGCTCCCAATAGTAATGCCCCCTGTATAAAAGCCCCCAGTAATAATGCCCCTGTAGTAGTGCCCCCAATAGTAATGCTCCCGGAAGTAGTGCCCCATTAGTAATGCCCCAAGTAATAGGGCCCCCAATAATAATGCCCCCAATAGTAATGCCCCCAGTAGTCATGCCCCCTGTGGTAGTGCTCCCAATAGTAATGCCCCAGTAGTAATTCCCTCTGTAGTAGTGCTCTCTGTATAAATGCCCCCTCAGTAATACCCCTAGTAGTAGTGCCCCCAGTAGTAAAGCCACTTGCACACAAAAAAATGAATACTTACTTTAAATTTTACAGGGAGCCCTTCATAGACTCTCCGGTGTACAATTAAGAAGTGTAATTTACCACAGGGTCTTGTAAGGGCTAGTTTTTAAATAAAATGTCTTAAACTTCTCTATCATCAGATGACAGATGAACCATACTAAATAATCTTAAACTCTAAACTTAACTACAATAAAGACATGAGACCAAAAGTGCCGTTCAAAATTAATGGTCAGCTTTATTTTATTACAACAGAAGAATGGTGGCATAAGAAAGAACGGCAGCATATTGCGAACCAGTTGACTTAGGCAAATGATGTCACAAATTGTGAGGGCCAACTATCCCAATGTCAAAGGCAAATGTGAAATTAGCTTGCAAGGGCCAACTATCCCTTTCTAGCAAGAGGGGAGGTATCCGACACCCATACCAATGCATTATTAAGGACCCCTCGGATGAGAGGCTCCACTGACCCCATTAGGGTGAAATCAGCCTAGCCAATGTATTGAACGGGAGTGCACCCCCCATACTGCAGCAAGCTGGCCAACAAGTTGCCGTTCTTCCCCACCACACAAGGTTCTCTCAAGAACCGAAACTGCCACCATAAACACCTAAATCGGCACTACTGCTAACACTGAAAAAATTCCTTCAAGCCACAAAAATATCCCCTCCTCAGTGAGGTGAACTCCATCCCTACGGAAAAGGTGGGCGTCCTGCATCCGGATTAAGGGGTGATGCACCACCAAACCTCCCATTTCTAGAACGTGTCTAGCCACCCACCTGTTTACTTTCTTCCTGGACCGATTTAAAACTGTCGTGTTTGACCTACAATCCCAAGATAAACTAGCAATTATAGAGGACCACACAACCAAACACTCCGGCCACTGCCTTCTCACTTCGTAAAGATCTCATACAATTGAGTGACGCAAATCCATCGATGTCCTCTGGCACAAATCATTACCCCCAAGATGTACCACTAAAATAAGGGGGGCACCAAATTGTTCCACCGCACTTTGGAGCCTAGACAGGAATCTCTCCCACAACATCCTCTAAAGCCAAACCACCTGACCTTATCCCATCTAGAAAAAACAGATGCGTCAGAAGCAAAAGGTGATTGAGAAGCCCAAAACACGAATGAATGCCCAAACAACCATATAGGCCTGACATCCAGAAAACCACCTGTAAATATAAAAGAATAGGTGAGTACAAATTATATTTTTTGACTGTGATAAGGAGGGGGAAGAAAAGAGGGGGGGGAGGAAGACTTGACCCGAGGTGAAAACCTGACAAAAAACCTGCAGGATCTTTTCTTTATTTCACTGTATTTTTGAGTTCTTGTATTTATTCTCTATTTTTTATTTATTTATTTATTTATATATATATATATATATATATATGTGTTGTCCATAGCAGGGTAAAAAACAGGGCAAAATCCCTCGAGACCCCCACTGACACAGTGATGAGTGGCCGAAGCTCCCAAGTCCAAAACATCAATATAAGCTTGTCACAGATAATCAGCCGGATGTATCTCTTGTAGGCATCAGACTTCCATCTTCCCAAAGTCTTGATTTCCTGCACTGATAGACCAGAGGAAGCAGCAAATGTCGCGGCTCCCATTCTGAAATAATGGGTGCCGTAATCGGAGGCCAACAGCCCAAGGTGAAAGATGCATCGTTGAAAGACTGACCTAAACTGGAATTTTGTCAATGGCGAGCCATCTGCATGCATCAACCATGCCCCAGGCAGCAATGGGCGGTAGCCCATGTATGCCGTTGCCACGCTAACTGGGCAGAGCCTGGCATTCCCCGAAGGGCTTCAGGGAAACCCAGAGTCCTCTGCCCAACTGGTCGGTCTTTGAACGCTGAATCCGACACAGCAGGGTATCCCGTATGATGACATGCGCGAAAGCCAACGAGGGAGGGGCGGAGCGCGATGCTGCAACTAACTCACTAATGCGAAAAGCCCCATGATAGGCCATCGTATAAGCCACGCTGAACAGGGCAACTTCAAATGAAGAGGAACAGACAAATTCTAAACTTTCAATTAACCTTAACAGCAATGATGGGCCAATAGGACGACGACGATCATCCGATCTAGGGACTACCCACGCCCAACCCCTAAGGGCCTTTTGAATCAAAAAGCCCTTAGTGATATCATGATGCCCTGTCAACTTACAAAAAAAAGATATGCCCACAAGCCTCTGACCCACATAAGCCCTAGTCTTACCAGCATCGAACATGTCCCAAACGAAGGCTAACAACTTGGAGTAACGGGATTTACCTGAAGATCTCTGTTGCTGTATGAAGGCCTCCCACTGTAGCCATGAAGCCTCGTAGATCCTCAAAGTCTGCGGGGCCACGGACCGGCGAGCGAGACCTTCCATGCCGGCTCGATAATCTGCCAACAAAAAGATGGACAAACATCACCGACAATGGCAGCTGACGGCGCCAGGTCATGAATCTGAGCCCAATCTTGCCTAGATAGTGCATCCGCTACTGAGTTCTCGACACCAAGTACGTGTCGAGCCATGAACAGCAAATTCAGTTGTAAGCAACGAAGCACGAGCCAAGCCAGAAGGCCTAAAACCGGAGGGGAAGACGAACGCTGATTGTTGATCGCCTGTACTACCCCCAAATTGTTGCACCAAAAGACAATGGAATGGTCTCGCAACCTGACCCCCCAGAGCTCCAAAGCCACTACAATGGGAAACAACTCCAGCAGAAGCAAATTCTTTGTATGTCCCTTTTGAACCCAATCTAAAGGCCATGTAGAAAAACACCACGAATCATCAAGTAGAGAACCAAAGCCCGACGAACCTGCGGCATCGGTGTAGAGATGCAGGCAAATTTTAGATTGGGTGCAAGTAGGCCAAAAACGCACACTGTTGAAATGCAAGAGAAAATATTCCCACACTGCCAAGTCAAGCTTGAGTTCTGCCGATAACCACAAAAAGTGATGCGGCAAGCGTAAAGCAACCAAAGATCGCTGCAGCTTGCGACAAAATACCCTACCCATCGGAATAACCCGACACGCAAAGTTAAAGAGACCCAGTAGGGATTGCCGTTGATGCAAGGTAACCTTACCCTTTGCCAAGGCCAAACTAATTGCGTCCTGCAGCCGCTTTATCTTATCCAGAGGCAATCGACAACAGCATTCTAAGGTATCGATCTCTATACCTAAGTACACCAGCCTAGTGGCAGGGCCTTCAGTCTTCTCATGCGCAATTGGGACCCCGAATTCCAAAAAAAGGGAAATTAATGAAAATAGCAGCTGGGAACAACGCGCTGAACCAGTTGGACCGACGCACAGGAAGTCGTCTCAATAGTGAGTGAGACCCACCTCCCCGGAACCTGTGCAGACGCACCAATGGAGGAATGAACTAAAGCATTCGAAAAAGGCGCACGATACCAAACAGCCCATAGGGAGACACTTATCCAAGTAATATCCGTCTGCCAACCGAAAGCCCATATACCTGAAGGAATCCAGGTGTAAGGGCATCAGCCGAAAGGCGGACTCAATATCCACCTTGGCTAACAAGGACCCTGCACCGGAGGCTTGCACTAAGCCCAATGCCAAATTGAAAGATTGGTAGCGCACGCAACAGAGATCCTCCGCAATGGCATCATTCACTGAAGCACCCGCGGGATAAGATAAGTGTTGAATCAAACGATAACTCCCTGGCGTTTTCTTGGGCACCACGCCCACTGGCGATAGGACAAGGCCAGGAATAGGAGGCACAGCAAAGGACCCAACTATGCGCCCCAGACTTACCTTCTACATAACCTTGACCTTCACCACCTGGGGAATTACCCCAGGTATTCACCTGAGGTAATTCCCTAGCGGATTTTAGGTTCCTAGGCGATCCCGAACAAATGGACCCGGAAACAGGGAGCGAAAACCTTCAGCAAAACCACCATGCAAAAATTCAGCATCATCTCATAAAGGATACCAGTCAAGCCATTTGGACATGGTATCCAGCCTAACGGGAGATGCAGCTTTACTTAGGAACCACCTCCCCAACTCGCTTCTGAGTGGGTGCGGCAGAACCCGTTGGGTCACCACTAGATCCTTTTGAGCAAGACTTGCTGGGATGATCCCATTGCATCGGAGACAGAGGTGACGAAAACAACACCGCCCTCCATGAGGGCAACTCCCATTGTTAAAGGCGTAGCATCGCCCTTTTGTTGGGGTTGCTCCGGGCAACCTCCGCGGTTTTGGTGAATAAGATCGCACCTGACGAACCGTCGCATGGTCGGACGGAAGCCGCGCAGACTGCACAACATCCATCCAAACCTCGACATCTTTACAACCCAAATCCATGACCAAAACACGGTCCTGTTTCCTACGGAATTCTTCATCATACTGACGCCACGCCATCCCTTTTGATGTCTTAAATAGGCTGTGTATTAAATGAAAGTACCGAATAATGTTAAGATATTCAGTCGGTCTGGACTTAAGGTAGCAGGCTGCGAAAACTGAGAAACCGGATAACCAGTTTGTATATGATTTATAGGCCTCAACTCCAATACACCCTTTTACCTTTGCTTCCTTAAATGCTTTCTTCACCTTATTGGTAAGCGTGAACATATCGACATAACGTCCCTTACGAATGCGATCCCGCATACGGGTACGTAATCCTCGCGTAACTGCCGTATTATAACAGTGCACTACGTCAGCTCGACTGGCTCCGCCTTCCACGCTAGTACTGCTCCCAGAAGAGTGATCACTCGAGTGACGGGAATGTTGTGAGTGACGACGTCGCGCACGCCGCGCTCATCTGCGCTTAGCCTTCCTGGAACTGTCCCCAGAAGTGGTGGAACTTGTACTCGACCCCCCACCAGAAGAATCATGGTACTCACCGGAAGCAATAGCAGCACTCGCAACTGGAGCCACCACAGGCGTGACAGGTCTCGCAACCAAAGGCTCTTCCTCCTCACTGCTGTCTGAAAAAGAAGAAAGCAGAAGCAGCAACCTGCAATACATCAGAGGGCTGACCCCCACTCGCCGACCTAGCAGTGGAAGGCAAAGATACTCCTGTAGAAGGGGCGGCAGCCAAAGTGAGGCCGCAAACTTGTCCTAACTGCTGCACGATAGGCCCCAACTGCGACTGAACTGCGGATACCGATGACATAGCAGTCGGGACCCCAGCTCCAGCACTATTCCTTGATTGTTGCGACAGGAGCGGGGCCAAAGCGGCAACTAATGCCTCTAATAAACCAGCGATAGCGCCAGCGTCAAATTGCTGAGTGACCCCAGCAGTTGAATTATCTGACCCCACTACACCTAACAATCCAGGAGCCCCTGGCAACATAGAGGAGACAGCAGCTCCAGGCATGAGGGATCCCATGCCATTAGCATCCTGCAAGCCTGCAGTGCTGTGAGCTGCTGCCCGGTGACCACGCCTCCTGTGTCTGTGTGAAGATGGGCGCTGGCCATGCCCATCCGCACACAAAATGGGCACGGGTGTGGGAGCCATTACAGGCTCCCGTCTACCCCGCTTATGTGCCCTTTTCTGCCCCCTCGCCTGTAGTAATTTTCTATCAGCGCTATCTACTCCCCCCACGGGGAGAGTCAAGCGCATGCTCCCGCTCCAGGCACGCGGCTCTTCCCCGGCAGCTGCCTGTGGCTGACGCTGGGATAACGCCGCACTCGCCCAATGAGAAGGTCGGGAGGAGCGGAGCGGCGTATGCACATGGGGCATAGAAGGAGGGTACACAGCAGCAGGAGCCCCGCCCGGCAAGACAATGCCCAACAAGCGGGCCGGGACAGATCTTGCACGGACATCCCCGCAAAGGGCAGAGACGAGAGCAGACTGGAAACCACTTAAGGTAAAAGCGCTGGCTAGCAGGCCCTGGGCAACACAAATTAATAAAAGGAAAAGGTGAACAGCAGGGAAAAGGAAAAGAGCAAAAGTAAGAAGGAGAGAAAGAAGCTAGTAAACTAGAATGAATTTAGCACAAAGCGATAAATATGCACTCAGTCTAAATGAGCAAAATAGAAAACTTCCCTGCTTGCAGATCAAATCAAAGAGGCAGGAATAATATACATCACTGACCTAAATCTCTCTAGACCCTCCCTAAAGATGATGCACACCAATCAAACTGCTACCAGTGTTGTCCGTCAACCTACAAACACAACCCCCTAACTATTAACTCATTCCGTCCCTGACTTGAGGTTTATGAGCCTTCAGTTTTAAGGCAAAACTTCAGTTATCTATTCCTCTGTTACTTCCTGGCTCATGATCAAGTTTCTTGGTAAAATTGACCACACACACTTTTTTATCTTTCTAGTCAGACCTTATCACTACCTAAATCTTATCACCTGCAATAGATTTTAGCTATTTTTCCCCTTAACATTATCTTGTAATCTTCCTTCCCCATTTACAGTTTATGTCTATCTGCAGTTATATTTCTACAACCCAAACTGTAGACTTAAGCTGGCCACACACTAGACCAACTTGCATCCAACCAGCCAACTAGGTGATCGGTTGGAATGAAAATCTGGTAACGTATGGGAGTAAATGATGATCAGCAATTTGCTCCTAAATGCCAGAAAACAGATGAAAATGGTCGTTCAGACAAGTTTGTTAAATGTTTGATCTAAACAATTTGCTCAAACAACAGTTTTTGGCCATTTTCCGGCTTTTGGGAGCAAATTGCTGATTGTCATTTGCTTTCATCCCTACCAATCAACTAGTTGGCTGGTTGGATGTAAGTTGGTCTAGTGTGTGGCCAGCTTTAGGGGTATATTTGCTAAAATGAGAGAAGTGAAGATGTTGCCCATAGCAACCTATCAGATTCTGGCTATTATCTTCTAGAACACAGGTTCTCAAATTCAGTCCTCAGGACCCCAAACAGTGCATGATTTCCAGGTCTCCTCATAGAATCAAAAGTGATATAATTATCTCCACCTTTAGACTTTTCAAATGTGTCAGTGAGTAATGAATACATCTGGCACCTGCTGGGTGACCTGGAAAACGTGAACTGTGTGGGGTCCTGAGGACCAAGTTTGAGAACCACTGTTCTAGAAGGTGCTAGTTAAATGTTAAGTAGAATCTGATTGGTTGCTTTAGGCAACATCACCATTTCTAAAAACTATCACTTTAGTAAATATACCCCTTAGTATTTTTATCTGCATACCAAGTGACTTGTTTGAATGCAAAACATTGATTACATATATTTTTGTGTCTCCTATTATCCACTAACTCTCTCTGCATTTAAATACTGTTTGTCCATTATATAGTCTACCCTCTTTGGTTATTAACCTGTTATTTTGCTTAGATTTTGTATATCTGAATCTTCATTTGAAATAATCTGGTATTATCTTCATAACTTTCCCTTCATAGCTTTATGATTAACCTTATTTACCACATACATTTTTGTTGATTACTAAATCTGTGTTTAATTTTATATCATCAGCAACAACCTATTATTTGCCTACCATTTAGCTAACTGTTTACTAAGCAACTTACTGCAGCACTATTAACCGCATCACTTAATTTTTCCATTTGCTATATTATTTTATAGTTTGTTTTTTAAAATAAACCACATTTAGGGGCCTACTCATCAATATTTTCCTCCCTCACCTGTGCAGAATACAATTCCTGTGACTAGCAGGGATGTGCTGTGAATTAGAAGGGATACCCTGTGACTAGAAGGAATGCCCTGTGACTAGGAGCGGTGCTCTGTGACTAGCAGGGATGCTCTGTGAATTCAAAGTAGCACCGGCACCCCCATTTACATACACTCCCAAATATATATATTATACCCCTGGCAACGAGCGTAAAACCACTGGCAATGAGCCTGGAGCCCCTGTCAACGGGTATGGAACACCTGACAACAAGCATGAAACCACTGGCAAAAAGCATGAAACCAAGAGACCCCGTGCATCTAGCATGAAACCCCTGGTAATGAGCATAAAACCCCTGACAATGAGCATGAGACCCCTGATGAGCAGGTAATTTAAAAGTAATTAGAAGCCTTACTGTGGGGCATAAAATGGTGTCAGGGGGCAAATATGTAAGTGACACTTTGGTAATAGGCTTTACAGTGTGTGGCATAATATGTAATGGGCATTATGGTGTGTGGCATAATGTGTAAGGGGCATTACTACAAGGAGGAAAAATACTGTAAACTGTCTAGTGGGGGTGGAAGCGCATTTTTAACTTTTGCACTGGGAGCCAAATTGTGTATAAATGGCCCTGTAATTATTTTACCAAAATGCCGGTGGGGGGGATGGGGCAGGTGACAGAAACATATTTGGCTGGGGGAGCAAAATTTATAGTTACACCACTGAGGGAGAGGAAACATTATAACCCTTTTCATCCCCTTAGCAGTTGAATTTTGAAAATATCCCTTCATAGTGGTATCAGGAAGGGCCTGATTCAGACTCGCTCGTGAGCACATAGGGCTCGTAAGCGGGTCGATGGTGGCCCAGTGCGCATGCACGAGCACCGGAGCAAGTGAGACCTTCACTCACTCCGGATCTCGCAGCGAAACAGGGCGGCTGTCGATGTTGATCGACAGCTCGTCCCGTTTTGTAGGCAGGTAGGGGGGGTGCTGAACAAATGGAGGCGTTCCCGAAGGAGCACCTGCCGTATGTGGGCGGCCCTACTGACATCACTCGTGATGTCAGTAGTGGACTTCCAGCTCTATTAGAGCTGGAAGTCCTCTTGGCATTGTGAGTGCTGAGAACCTACCACCACAAGGGTCTCCTCGCAATGCCGATGGTCGCGATAATCTGGACCATCGCCAGGCCGCTCGCACAAGCTTTGGGTGGTCACCCACAGCTGTGCGGGCGGCCTGGAGGCTGGAATAAAAAAATAGGGACACCCTGATTCAGAGTGACCGCACGCAAATAGCGTGCGCCTCTGAATCAGGCCCTAAGACTCTAATATGTGGATAAGTGTCCAGTGAGATTGATATGTCCTTGGACAGATTGCTTTATATATACGTGGTTCCCAGTAGGGAATTTTTTACAAAAGAAATCTAGCAGTTTCTTTTATATACTAATCAGACTAGTCTGTACAGAGGGACTGATTCAGACCAGCTTGCGAGCGCTGAGCGCTCGCAAGCGGGTCGATGTTGCCCAGGTGCGCGTGTGCACGATGGAGGCGGCTCCTTCGTGCACATGCGCGAGACCCGAATAACGATGGCCAAGCTGTCATTATGGGTCTTGCACCAAAGGAGGCGTGCTGTCGATGGTGATTGACAGCATGCCCCCTTTGGTGGCCGTGCCGGGGGCGTGGCTGCCCAGACGGAGGCGTTCCCATGGGAACGCCTACCGTCTGGGGCCGGCCCCACTGACATCACTAGTGATGTCAGTGAGAGTGCTTTTGGCTCTGATAGAGCCAAAAGCACTCCAGGGCTTGCGGCAGACAAGACTGTTGAATCGTAAATAAACCTTTAGTACATTCCTGCCTATAAACCTCTAAGATTCACCTGCCTAGAACCTCTAAGACAAAACCTGCCTATACCTTCTAAAACCATAAGGTGTCGCTAATTAGCGCTGTGTTTAATTATACCATTAATAAAACTCTAAGACAGTTGAATAGCGGTCCAATGCGCTAAAGATTATTATTCAGGTAAAAGTACATATGTTACCACGCTATGATCTAACAATGAGTGCAAACTAAATTGTACAAACATTAGGTCATAAGGTACAGTCAATACATACGTGTGCGCTCTGGGACCAGATACCGGCATCAATAATGAGACCTTCGTCGAACAGCATAACAGGAACACCGCAGACTGGCATCTTGTTTCAGAGCACTCACATATATACCCGTACTGGGATAAGCAATACAATAGAATACATTGTCAGGTTCTCATTGGTTCCTCTTCTTGCTTCTTCCGTTACGGTACAATTCATAGGTCAGTGCAAAGACTCAACCCAGCCTCTAACAGCCTGATTGTGTTCACCTTCCCGCTGCATAATAAATCTAATCTAACTATGGCATACAACATTTCAAGAAGTTATTCTCTCTAACATTCATATTTCATAGCCGTATGTTCTGATCTCCTCACCGATGCCACCGGAACGCTGTGGGAACAGAGTAGATCAGTATGGCACCAAACATGGTCCAATTGTCATTTACTAAGCCATAGTTACAGAAAACATTAATTTCTTTATATGCTGACATTGCGATTAAACCAAGTAATAATCATTTCTTTCGTGCTGCGGGACCATTGCTTTTAAATGTGTATGTGGGGAGAAATGACACTAAATTGTGTTGTGTGTTTGAGGGTCTGTGGGGCACTTAGCGACCAGCACTAAGTTGGAAAGGCTTCTGTGTATGTGTGTGAGCATGCCAGTATGGGTTTGGGAAAGGTCACTAAAAAGCTGGCTGTGCATCTAAATAGCTATTTTGCGTTGTCCTATGTTTAACATGAAGTGCAGGGAAAACACCACTAATTTGCTACATTTTGCTACATCGCGTATGTGTTAATGTGAATGCAAGGGAAAACACCACTACTTTGCTACTGCTCAAATATAAGTCTGTGGTGATTTTAATGTGTTGCAAAGTTATTTTATGTCTGCTAAACACCGTCGGTCGGTGTTAGGGGAAGATTGTTAAAAAGCTGTTCGTGCTTCTTTTTAGCAACTTTGCGTTGTGAGTAGCAAAATTGCTACTTTTATCAATTTTGCACTGTGGATTGTGTACTATGTATTTTTGACAAAATGGCGCTTGTGTAAGCTTTCTTTTCTAAAATGGAGTCTTGCTGCCATTCACAAGATGGCGTCGGGCAGGTTTTCCTGATTGGCAAATCGTATAAAGAACTATTTATTAATTTACATTTGGCTGCTTGAAAACTTTCTGCCCTGTCCAGTTATTAATTATTAGTGCAACACCTACACCATTTTTATATATGTGTGTGTGTGTGTGTGTGTGTGTGTGTGTGTGTGTGTGTGTGTGTGTGTGTGTGTGTGTGTGTGTGTGTGTGTGTGTGTGTGTGTGTGTGTGTTCTCGCATATCTATATTTCTGGGGACTCAGGTCAGACAACACACCAACACTGGTGGGACATCTAGCAAGGTGGGGACTTCAAGTAAGGTCACCACAAATCGGACCCTGGGAGGTGATATAGGAGGCATGTCCGCATGATCCTGCATAAAAATTGGTCATGTCCCCGGGAATCACAATTCCAAGACAGGTATGGGTGTCCGTGTGCAAGCCATAATGGATGTTTGTGTTTCTGTGAACTCCGACAAAAACTTCCATGACAGGTGGTATCAAGAAGGGTGCTCCCCAGACCTGATTAACCCCCAGGCTCGAACAAACAACTGGGCAGTCCAAAGTGCTGCTGCCAGCAGGTCCCTGAGAACTTGGCCAGGGCACCTGCAGCGGGCGCGCGGAGCGGCGCCCAGGCGACCTTGGCAGCGGGGAGCAGGTGAGGTTCAGTCAGCGAGGGTCCCGTGCGGACTACCCAGGTGGGCTTAATATTCAGATATTTTGCATTCCCAGGGGAGAGAGGGAATTCATGCAGCCGGGGCCCCTTTCCAGGCTGTCGGGTGGGCATCTCCGGTGGGCATCCCTTCCTCTCTGGTTCCCTGTGTGGGCAGGGCGAGCGGAGGGGTGCCGGCAGGTCCCTGAGAACTTGGCCGGGGCCCCTGCGGTGGGCGTGCGGAGCGGCGCCCAGGCGACCTTGGCAGCGGGGAGCAGGTGAGGTTCAGTCAGCGAGGGTCCCGTGCGGATTCCCCAGGTGGGCTTAATATTCAGATATTTTGCATCCCCAGGGGAGAGGGTCGGCATGCAGCCGGGGCCCCTTTCCAGGCTGTCGGGTGGGCATCTCCGGTGCACATCCCTTCCTCTCTGGTTCCCTGTGCGGGCAGCTCAAGCGGAGGGGCGCCGGCAGATCCCTGAGAACTTGGCCGGGGCCCCTGCGGCGGGAGCGCGGAGCGGCGCCCAGGTGACCTTGGCAGCGAGGAGCAGGTGAGGTTCAGTCAGCGAGGGTCCCGTGCGGACTCCCCAGGCTTGCTTAATATTTAGATATTTTGCATTCCCAGGGGATAGAGGGAATTTATGCAGCTGGGGCCCCTTTCCAGGCTGTCGGGTGGGCATCCCTTCCTCTCTGGTTCTCTGTGCGGGCAGGGCAAGCGGAGGGGCGCCAGCAGGTCCCTGACAACTTGGCCGGGGCCCCTGCGGTGGGTGCGCATAGCGGCGCCCAGGCGACCTTGGCAGCGGGGAGCAGGTGAGGTTCAGTCAGCGAGGGTCCCGTGCGGATTCCCTAGGCGGGCTTAATATTCAGATATTTTGCATCCCCAGGGGAGAGAGGGTTGCATGCAGCCGGGGCCCCTTTCCAGGCTGTCGGGTGGGCATCTCCGGTGGGCATCCCTTCCTCTCTGGTTCCCTGTGCGGGAAGATCAAGCGGAGGGGCACCGGCAGGTCCCTGAGAACTTGGCCGGGGACCCTGCAGCGGGCACGCAGAGCGGCGCCCAGGCGACCTTGGCAGCGAGGAGCAGGTGAGGTTCAGTCAGAGAGGGTCCCGTGCGGACTCCCCAGGCTTGCTTAATATTCAGGTATTTTGCATTCCCAGAGGATAGAGGGAATTTATGCAGCCGGGCCCCTTTCCAGGCTGTCGGGTGGGCATCTCCAGTGGGCATCCCTTCCTCTCTGGTTCCCTGTGCGGGCAGGGCAAGCAGAGGGGTGCCAGCAGGTCCCTGACAACTTGGCCGGGGCCCCTGCGGTGGGCGCACGTAGCGGCGCCCAGGCGACCTTGGTAGCGGGGAGCAGGTGAGGTTCAGTCACTGAGGGTCCCATGCGGATTCCCCAGGCAGGCTTAATATTCAGATATTTTGCATCCCCAGGGGAGAGAGGGTCGGCATGCAGCTGGGGCCCCTTTTGAGGCTGTCGGGTGGGCATCTCCGGTGGGCATCCCTTCCTCTCTGGTTCCCTGTGCGGGCAACTCAAGTGGAGGGGCGCCGGCAGGTCCCTGAGAACTTGGCCGGGGACCCTGCGGCGGGCGCGCGGAGCGGCGCCCAGGCGACCTTGGTAGCGGGGAGCAGGTGAGGTTCAGTCAGCGAGGGTCCCGTGCGGACTCTCCAGGTGGGCTTTATATTCAGATATTTTGCACTCCCAGGGGAGAGAGGGTCGGCATGCAGCCGGGGCCCCTTTCCAGGCTGTCGGGTGGGCATCTCCGGTGGGCATCCCTTCCTCTCTGGTTCCCTGTGCGGGCAGCTGAAGCGGAGGGGCGCTGGCAGGTCCCTGAGAACTTGGCTGGGGCCCCTGCGGCGGGCACGCGGAATGGCGCCCAGGCGACCTTGGCAGCGGGGAGAAGGTGAGGTTCAGTCAGCGAGGGTCCCATGCGAATTCCCCAGGCGGGCTTAATATTCAGATATTTTGCATCTCCAGGGGAGAGAGGGTCGGCATGCAGCCGGGGCCCCTTTCCAGGCTGTCGGGAGGGCATCTCCGGTGGGCATCCCTTCCTCTCTGGTTCCCTGTGCTGGCAGCTCAAGCGGAGGGGCGCCGGCAGGTCCCTGAGAACTTGGCCGGGGCCCCTGCGGCGGGCGCGCAGAGCGGCGCCCAGACGACCTTGGCAGCGGGGAGCAGGTGAGGTTCAGTCAGCGAGGGTCCCGGGCAGACTCCCGAGGCGGGCTTAATATTCAGATATTTTGCATCCCCAGGGGAGAGAGGGTCGGCATGCAGCCGGGGCCCCTTTCCAGGCTGTCGGGTGGGCATCTCCGGTGGGCATCCCTTCCTCTCTGGTTCCCTGTGCTGGCAGCTCAAGCGGAGGGGCACCGGCAGGTCCCTGAAAACTTGGCCGGGGCCCCTGCGGCGGGCGCGCGGAGCGGCCCCCAGATGACCTTGGCAGCGGGGAGCAGGTGAGGTTCAGTCAGCGAGGGTCCCGTGCGGACTCTCCAGGTGGGCTTAATATTCAGATGTTTTGCATTCCCAGGGGAGAGAGGGAATTCATGCAGCCGGGGCCCATTTCCAAGCTGTCGGGTGGGCATCTCCTGTGGGCATCCCTTCCTCTCTGGTTACCTGTGTGGGCAGGGCAAGCGGAGGGGCGCCGGCAGGTCCCTGAGAACTTGGCCGGGGCCCCTGCGGCGGGTGCACAGAGCGGCACCCAGGCGACCTTGGCAGCGGGGAGCAGGTGAGGTTCAGTCAGCGAGGGTCCCGTGTGGACTCCCCAGGCGGCTTCATATTCAGATATTTTGCATTCCCAGGGGAGAGAGGGAATTCATGCAGCCGGGGCCCCTTTCCAGGCTGTCGGGTTGGCAACTCCGGTGGGCATCCCTTTCTCTCTGGTTCCCTGTGCGGGCAGGGCAAGCGGAGGGGTGCCGGCAGGTCCCTGACAACTTGGCCGGGGCCCCTGCGGTGTTCGTGCGGAGCGGAGCGGTGCCCAGGCGACCTTGGCAGCGGGGAGCAGGTGAGGTTCAGTCAGTGAGGGTCCCATGCGGACTCCCCAGGCGGGCTTAATATTCAGATATTTTGCATCCCCAGGGGAGAGAGGGTCGACATGCAGCCGGGACCCTTTCCAGGCTGTCCGGTGGGCATCTCTGGTGGGCATCCCTTCCTCTCTGGTTCCCCATGTGGGCAGGGCAGTGGCTCGGCCTTCCTGGTTCCCCAGGCATCATGCTACATCCCGTATGTTGCATCGGGCGATGGAGCCCGCAGAGAAGCCAGGGGAATTATTTTTAAATATATCCTCATTTGCTGCAGTTCCAACAGTTGGCCACTGGGGGGCACCGCAGCAGGTGGGTTGATGAAGAGGGGCCCGCTGCACCCTGCGGCGATGGAGCCCGCAGAGATACCAGGGGAATAAAAAGTTACCTCATTTGCTGCAGTTCCACCAGTTGGCCACCGGGGGTCGCCGCAGCAGGTGGGTAGAGGAAGAGGGGCACACTGCACCCTGCATGTGGCAGCGGCGATGGAGCCCACAGAGAAGCCAGGGAAATGATTTTTTAAAATTACCTCATTTGCTGTAGTTCCACCAGTTGGCCACCGGGGGGCACCGCAGCGGGTGGGTGGAGGAAGAGTGGCCCGCTGCACCCCACAGCGATGTAGCCTGCAGAGATGCCAAAGGAATTATTTTTAAAATGGCCTCATTTGCTGCAGTTCCACCAGTTGGCCACTGGGGGGTGCCGCAGCAGGTGGGTTGATGAAGAGGGGTCCGCTGTAACACACGGCGATGGAGCCCGCAGAGATACCAGGCAAATAAAAAGTTACCTCATTTGCGCCAGTTCCACCAGTTGGCCATCGGGGGGCGCAGAGATACCAGGGAAATAATTTTTTTAAATTACCTCATTTGCTGCAGTTCCACCAGTTGGCCACTGGGGGGTGCCGCAGCGGGTGGGTGGAGGAAGAGTGGCCTGCTGCACCCCGCAGCAATGGAGCCTGCAGAGATGCCAGGGGAATTATTTTTAAAAATGGCCTCATTTGCTGCAGTTCTACCAGTTGGCCACTGGGGGCGCCGCAGCAGGTGGGTTGATGAAGAGGGGCCCGTGGCGATGGAGCCCGCAGAGATACCAGGGGAATAAAAAATTACCTCATTTGCTGCAGTTCCACCAGTTGGCCACCGGGAGGTGCCGCAGCATGTGGGTAGAGGAAGAGGGGCACGCTGCACCCCACAGCGATGGAGCCCACAGAGAAGCCAGGGGAATTATTTTTAAAAATGTCCTCATTTGCTGCAGTTCCACCAGTTGGCCACTGGGGGGGCGCCGCAGCAGGTGGGTGGAGGAAGAGGGGCACGCTGCACTCTGCATGTGGTAGCGGCGATGGAGCCCGCAGAGAAGCCTGGGGAATTACTTTTTAAAAATGTTCTTATTTGATGCAGTTTCACCAGTTGGCCACCGGGAGGCGCCGCAGCGGGTGGGTGGAGGAAGAGGGGCCCGCTGCACCCCACGACGATGGAGCCCACAGAGATGCCAGGGGAAGTTTTATTTTTTTTAAATAATAAAACTAAATCCTACTTGCAGTACCAATTCCGGCCTGAAGGGGGCGACTGAGCATCGGGGCCCCTGATACCCCATGCCCACAGCTCTATGCCCACCTCTATGGAGCCCGAGCCTGGCCCCAAGACAGAGCTAATTCCCCTTGGAACTGCACCAATGGAAGTGGCGATGAGGCCGAACTTCCCCCCTCCTGGCTGAAATCAGTTCCAGGACCCTGGGTATAGTCTGCACAGGTGTCCCTAAAGGGGGTCGCGAAGCAGCAACGCCGTGACCCGCGAAGGAATTCCTTCAGGAGATTTATAGAGAGAAGGGAGAAAGTGAAGAGAAAGGGCTGGGCCCCTGGACTTTAAATGGCTATTTTTCAGCAACGGTGAGGCCCAGAGACTCGGTTGAGGTGTCATTTTGAACGGGGGCTCCGGTGCTTCAGCATGCCGGGTGCAGCCTTACCTTATCTACCCTGGAACAGCACCGCCGGTGGCCGAACTGGGAACTGCATCCCTGGAAGTCCCGACGAGGATGGATGTGGACCCCGTTGGCCGGGGCACGCTTCCAGGAGCCCGGGTAAAATCGTCCGGTGCCCCGCAGGAGGTGGGGAGTACTTGCCCCAGTCCCCGGGCCCCTGTGCGGGGGGCAGAGCCAAGGAGCATTAGGCCTGAAATCCCCGGTGGGTATCCCTGGCTCCTGGTTCCTGAGCGGGCAGACCCGGTCTACCCTGGAGAACAGCGCCCCCTGTGGCCAAACTGGGAACTGCATCCCTGGAAGTCCCGATGAGGATGGATTTGGACCCCTTTGGCTGGGGCACGCTTCCAGGAGCCCGGGTAAAATCGTCCGGCGCCCCGCAAAAGGTGGCGCGCAGCAGCGACGCCGTGACGTCCGGGGGAATTCCTCGGGCGGAATGATAGGAGGCGATGGAAAAGGGCAGCCTCCGGTACTCTGATCGATGTGGCATCCCGTGCCCCGGCCGGGAGAGTTGGTTGCTTGGCTAGAACCTTGGGGTCCTGGTCAATAATGGGTGACATGACCCTCCCCCAGCCCACTGCGCATCCGAGACCTCTCTACATGAGGGTGTCCAGTCTCCAGGCACATCAGCGTTAAGCTTCACCCATCCCTGGGACAAAGCTAGGCTGGTCCAGTCTGAATCCAGATGGCATGGTTTGCTCTGCCTGTCGGCCCTGCAGGGGTCTGATGCTGGTAGTTGTTCTTGGGGAGCATCAGATTTGCATATGAGGTGTCCATCCCAAGACCCTGGTGGAGCACACAAGTTCCCTGGTACCGTGTGAGTGTTGGCAATATCCTGGTGTGGCGAGGTGGCTGGGAGCAGAGGTAGGCCACCTGCCAGCTGACCGCATAGCCTCTGCGGAGCAGGCCTGGTGTGCTGGCAGCTGCATGGAAGTGTCTGGAGGAAGGCTGACTCCTTGGGGGAGAGCAGGAGGTGACTCCAGCAGATGAGAGATGCAAATATGTGAGCATGGACGATAGAGATGATTTGGTAGGAAGAGTGGGAGGTTTAACGGAGGGAGCCAGTGGAAGCTGCATGCCATCAGGCCAGAATGTAGGTAGATGAATGGCTCCACCTTTTACACCCTTTACCCCCCCGGGACAAGATGAAATCAGTCAGGTGAAGAGCGGGATGCGGTGGGTTGGGGGAGCGGGGTCACCTGTGGGCCGACGGCTTGCCTCACCACTGTGTGGGGATCTTAGCCGGGAGGCTTGAGGCGACTTTATGTCCGCTGCCTATCCAACCACACACCCCCCGGGACGGCTTTCACTGATTTACCAGTGAACGGGTTGTTGGGTCAGGCAAAAAAGTTAGTGGGTGCTATCCTTGGCCCTGCATGGTGTGGGCCCGACTGTTCCTCTTACTCCGACCTCCTCCTTGGTCCACCAACCATCTGCTGGGGCCTGCTTGGGCCATCTGGCCTCCTGCTCAGAACCGCATGGATGTGTGCCTCCATCTTTTTTTTTGTGCTGGCTGTCTGCACCTGTTTGGGGACTGATGCGGTGAAGGTCCCCCTCCTCCTTGACTGAGAGCTACCTGGATGATCCTACTGAAAGCATATTCTTATCTCAAAGATCAAACTATGCAGCCCGGAATCCTTCCACTACTGTTGATGGGCCTGGAGATGCAGAAAGAAAAAAAAGGATGAGATAGGAGCAGGCTGAAGAGGTGTGGCTGACCTGGACCCATTGCACCTGGCATGGCTTTTGAGAATAGCACCTGGCACGGCTTCCGAGGAGAATAGCTGTTGCTGTGTAGTGATGGGAACCCAGACCGGTTGCACCTTGGTAGGTTTGCCCCTGTGTCTCCTGGGTGCTCCTGGTAGATGGAGGTCTCTGTCCCATGGGGTTTGTGTCGGGATGGCCTGGGGATAGAGGCCACTGTGAAGGAAGAATGGCTGCGGGGCCCATTCTCCCTGCTGTGCTGGCCTCTTATCCAGGCTGCCCTGCTGCTGTCCCATAGTGGGCAAGATGGCTGAGCCAGGAGTGTTCCACTCTGAGCTGATCCAGGTAATTCCCATGAACTCCCTGCCCCAGAGATGGGGGGACGACGTGCAAGGGCAAGACGTGTGGAGTTCTGGGGGGGCATGGTGCGGTAGATGGATGGGTTTCCCCGGCCCATTCTTCTTGCCTGTGGTGTGGTCCCCCGGAGCCTGGCTGAAGGGCGCAGTTGTAGTGGGGTCCCCTTTTGGCTGGTCCAGGTTCCACTCATGTCCTTCCCATCCCGGCGTGGAAGGTCTAGATGTTTGGAAACACCGGGAGTGCCGGGGGGACACGGTGCGGAAAAAAGGGATGGGTATCGCGAGCCCACCCCTCTTGCCTGTGGCGTGGTCCCCTGGAGCCTGGCTGATGGGCGCAGTTGGAGTGGTGGTCCCCTTTTGGCTGGTCCAGGTTCCACTCATGTCCTTCCCATCCCGGCGTGGAAGGTCTAGATGTTTGGGAGTGCCGGGGGGCACGGTGCGGTAGAAGGATGAGTTTCCCGGACACACCCCTCTTGCCTGTATCGTGGTCCCTCGGTGTCCCTCGGTGCCTGGCTGATGGGCACAGTCAGAGTGGGGGTCCCCTTTTGGCTGGTTCAGATTCCACTCATGTACTCCTTGCCCCGGAGATGGGGGAGAGACATGGGAGGGCTAGACATTTCAAAAAGCTGGGAGTGCCGGGGGGGCATGGTGCAGTAAAGGGATGGGTTTTGTGAGCCCACCCCTCTTGCCTGTACTGTGGTCACCCGGAGCCTGGCTGATGGGCGAAGTCAGAGTGGGGTCCCTTTTTCCAGGTTCCACTCGTGTCCTGCGGGGGCATGGTGCAGTAGATGGATGGGTTTAGCTGTCCACCCTTCTTGTCTGCATTGTTGTCCCCTGGAGCCTAGCAGGTGGATGGATTCAGACTGGTCTTGAGTAGTTTCGAGGTGCTTGGGAGTAATGAGAGTGATGACACACTTGATTCTCATCACTTGGCAAGCACCAGCATTCCTGGGAAAAGCTTGGGATATCCCCAGGAATGTTGTTTGCTCCGTGAGGAACTTGGCTCGGGCACATGACACCTTCAACACCGTGAAGGGTGGGAGGACTTCAAGCATTTGAACTCTACGGTTGCAGGATCCCTGGCAGCGGCTCCCTCCCCGGGATTAATGGTTGGCTGGGGGAGGAAGGAGAGGGGGCCTTCAGCTGGGAGCAAGAGCTGAGGGAACCATCAGACCACTCTTTTTCCCCCAACCCCGATAACTTGGCCCGTGCGGCTCAAGGCGGTGCACGGCGAGGCGCCTTTAATCCCATGGAGGGCGGGTAGGGTGGCCCTGGCACCGGGGTTCCCCGGTGGCGGCTCCCTCCCCGGGCTTAATAGTCCATTTCTTCCTTGCACAGCGCCACCTGGTGGTAGCCTCAAAAAAACTGCAGCCCCTGGTAGTCCTGATGAGGTTGGAGAGGAACCCCTCGGCCGGGACCCGCTTCCAAGAGCCCGGGTGAAATCGTCCGGCGCCCCGCAAAAGGAGGCTCGCAGCAGTGACGCCGTGACATCCGGGGGAATTCCTCGGCTGGAATGATAGCCGGGCGAAGCTATGGCTCCCCAAGACTTCATGCATTGTGTCCACTGCCAGGGCCTTTTCTCCAGATGACACCTGTGGCGACCCGTAAAAAGGTGCCCGCTTAAGAAAGGACCAGACAATCCCAAACCTGGCAAGACCAGGGTGCAAGCCCTCTGCACTTATGCCACCCCTGTTCCACCAGGTGTTGGGACTGGCCTCTGGAAAGTACTGTCTGACATGATTCATGATGATGTGGTACCAATAATCAAAGGTGACCCTTGCATCATGCAGTTCGGGCTCCACCTCTACAACAGGCTTGGATCGGATGTCACTAAGCATGAGTATATTCGTCAGAAGCTTCGAGAGGTGGGTAGATTGATGTTGCAAGCCAAAAAGGTTACTCCACTGCGGAGCATGAAAGAGTTCATCCGCCCTGGGAACTTCATACATGTAATTAAGGCTGTAAGGAGCCTGACTGGCTATGACGAAACAACAAATACCTTCCAGGTACCCTCACTGGCTCTGAAGGTGGGCCACAGTTTGCAAAAGATATCAAGCATGGTTGAATGTCAGGCGCTTATGGAGGTGCATGGTCCCACTGTGGAGAGTGCTCGGGGCTTTAGAAAATTATACAAGGCAAGGTGGTGTGAGCTGATTTCAACTGCCGCCCTTAAGACCCTGGAAGAGAAAAAATGGAATGCTCCCCCCCTCCTACCTTTCACTGAAGATGTGAAGCGGTTGCACCTGTATCTTGGTGACAGACAGCAGGAGTACCTGGAGGGCTTGTCCACCCACCCCACCACAAAGCAGTGGTTGCTGCTGGCCAAGGTAACCCTCACACAGCTGATCCTATTCAACTGCAGGAGGGAAGGTGAGGTCTCAAAGATGCGGCTTGCCTTGTTTGCATCTAGGCACACTGCTGACTTACAGGGTGATGTGGCGCTGGCCCTGTCAGAGCTGGAGAGCACTTCACCCGTATTGAGATTCCAGGGAAGAGAGGCAGGAAAGTTCCTGTCCTCCTTTCCCCATGCATGCAGAAGGCAATGGGGCTCCTGACAGAGAAAAGGGCAGATTGTGGTGTCAGTCCTGATAATGTCTACATGTTTGCAAGACCTGCTGCTTTGTCTCACCTGAGAGGATCCGACTGCATTTGCCTATATGCTCGAGAGTGTGGGGCAAAGCAACCGGAAGCACTCTCCTCCACCAGGCAGCAACCCCTTGATAAACTACAGATGCAGCAATCCTGCACAACTACATTGCTAATAAGTGTGGCTAATGCACACACACAGAATTTTTTATTTTTTGCACTTGGGTGGGAGAGCATCCCTGAACAAGGCACAAGCCCCTTGATAAATGACAGATGCAGCAATCCTGCACAGCTGCATTGCAAATAAGTGTGGCTAACGTGCACACACACAGAAAAATATATATATATTTTTTTGCACTTGGTGGAGAGATCACCCCTGAATGAGGCAGCAGCCCCGTGATAAATGACAGATGCAGTAATCCTGCACAACTACGTTGTTGATAAGTGTGGCTAATGTGCACACACACAGAAGAAAAATATAGACTTTTTTTGCACTTGGGGGAGAGCATCCCTGAATGAGGCAGCAGCCCCTTGATAAACTACAGATGCAACAATATTGTACAACTATTTTGCTGATAAGTGTAGCTAACGCACACACACAGAAAAAATATATTTTTTTTTGCACTTGGGTGGGAGAGCACCCCTGAACGAGACAGCAGCCCCTTGATAAATGACAGATGCAGCAATCCTGTGCAAACTACATTGCTGATAAGTGTGGCTAACGTGCACACACAAACACAGAAAAAATATTTAAAATTTTTTTGCACTTGAGAGAACACCCTTGAACGAGGTAGCAGCCCCTTGATAAATGACAGATGAAGCAATCCTGTGCAGCTATGTTGCTGATAAGTGTGGCTAATGCACACACACACACAGAAAAAAAATATTTAAATTTTTTTGCACTTGGGAGGAGAGTACCCCTGAACGAGGCAGCGGCCCCTTGATAAATGACAAATGCAGCAATCCTGTGCAGCTACATTGCTGAAAAGTGTGGCTAACGTGCACACAGAGAAAAAAAATATTTTTTTTGCACTTGGGTAGGAGAGCACCCCTGAACAAGGCAGCAGCCCCTTGATAAATGACAGATGCAGCAATCCTGTGCAGCTACGTTGCTGATAAGTGTGACTAACACGCACACACAGAAAAAAACATATTTTCTTTTTTTGCACTTGGGGGGAAGAGCACCCCTGAATGAGGCAGCAGCCCCTTGATGAACTACAGATGCAACAATCCTGTGCAACTAGAGTGCTGATAAGTGTGGCTAATGTGCACACACACAGAAAAAAAAATATTTTTTTTTGCACTTGGGAGAGCACCACTGAATGAAGCAGCAGCCCCTTCATAAATGACAGATGAAGCAATCCTGTGCAGCTATGTTGCTGATAAGTGTGGCTAATGCACACACACACAGAAAAAAAATATTTTTATTTTTTGCACTTGGGAGGAGAGCACCCCTGAGCAAGGCAGCAGTCCCTTGATAAATGACAAATGCAGCAATCCTGTGCAGTTACATTGCTGCTAAGTGTGCCTAACGTGCACACACACACAGAAAAAAATATTTTTTCTTTTTTTCCACTTTGCGGGGAGAGCACCCCTGAATGAGGCAGCAGCCCCCTGATAAATAACAAATGCAGCAATCCTATGCAGCTACATTGCTGATAAGTGTGGCTAACGCACACACACACAGAAAAAAAAAAATTTTTGCACTTGACGAAGAGAGCACCCCTGAATGAGGCAGCAGCCCCTTGATCAATGACAGATGCAGCAATCGTGTGCAGCTGCATTGCTGATAAGTGTGACTAACGTGCACACACACACAAAGAAAAAAATATATTTTTGTTTTTTTTGCACTTGGGGGAGAGCACCCCTGAATGAGGCAGCAGCCCCTTGATAAATGACAAATGCAGCAATCCTGTGCAGCAGCATTGCTGATAAGTGTGGCTAACATGCAAACATACACACAGAAAAAATATATATTTTTTTGCACTTGGCGGGAGAGCACCCTAAATGAGGCATCAGCCCCTTGATAAATGTCAGATGCAGCAATCATGTGCAGCTACATTGCTGATAAGTGTGGCTAACCCACACACACACACAGAAAAAAAATATTTTTTATTTTTTTGCACTTGGGGGAGAGCACCCCTGAACAAGGCAGCAGCCCCTTGATAAATGACAGATACAGCAATCCTGTGCAGCTACGTTGCTGATTAGTGTGGCTAACGTACACACACTTACAAAAAATATTTATTTTTTTCACACTGGGAGTGAAGAGCACCCCTGATGGACAAAGCACCCCCTGTACAACACAGCAGCAGAGCTACCCAGCCCCTATGGACAACAGCCAGCCCCTATGGACAGGACATCAACTAACCCCTATGGACAGCAGCCAGCCAACCCCTATGGACAGTACAACAGCCAGCCAGACCCTATGGACAACATCCAGCCCCTATGGACATTAAGCAGCCAGCCCCGGACAATTGACATTATCGGCTCCCATTACAGCCCTATGGTCACCTGAGACAGAAACAACCTTCCAGCTCCTAAAACAAGCCTTTATTTCAGCTCCAGTCCTATGACAACCAGATCGGGATAGGCCTTTTCTTTTGGAAGTGGATGCATCATCAGAAGCTGTAGGAGCAGTTCTATCCCAGCGTTATGAGGACAATCGAGTTCATCCCTGTGGGTTTTTCTCCAAAAAGTTTTCTCCTGCGGAAAGAAATTATGCTATAGGTGAACAAGAACTCTTGGCAGTGAAATTGGCATTAAAAGAATGGAGATACCTGCTGGAAGGAGCGAAGCTTCCATTCACTGTCTTCACTGACCATAGCAACCTCCTCTTCCTCAAGAATATCCAGTGTGTGAGCCCTCGTCTGGCCCAATGGGCAATATTTTTCGCTCGGTTCCAGTTCACTCTGACTTCCAGTCAGGAGCCCTTAATCAAAAAGCAGACACTCTGTCCAGATCCCTCCTCTGTGATGACAATTCGGAGACCCAACATAATGCCCCTGTCTTGGAGTCAAGAGTTTTTGCCACCACACAGTTACAGCCTCCTACTGGGAAGACTTTTGTGGCCCCGGAGTTAAGGAAGCAGCTCCTCACCTGGGCTCATTCCTCTCGCTTTGCAGGCCACTCAGGTACTCGAAAGACTCTGGAATTTTTAAATAGAGGCTATTGATGGCCATTCATGAAGGCGGATGTATTGGAGTTCATTTCTTCATGTAACTCTTGTGCTCAGCATAAATCTTCACATCAAGCTCCGGCTGGCGAGTTGTCGCCATTACCTATTCCATCACATCCATGGATGCATCACTCCATGGATTTTGTAACAGATCTACCGAACTCTCAGTGTTACACTACCATCTGGGTCGTAGTAGACTGATTTTCTAAAATGGTCCATTGCACACCCCTAAAGAAACTACCTACGGCTCCTGACTTGGCTCACGTGTTCGTTCAACACATATTCCGTCACCATGGTCTTCCTGCTGAAATAGTCTCTGACCGTGGTGTTCATTTTGTAGCCAGATTTTGGAGAGCCTTATGTTCTGTTCTTCAAGTAAAACTAACATTTTCCACAGCTTATCACCCACAAAGCAATGGATCTACTGAGAGGGTTAATCAAGACCTTGAGACCTTCCTGAGGATTTTGATGTCATCTTCCCAAGACAATTGGTCTGAATTGCTGCCATGGGCTGAACTTGCACATAACGCCTCCTACCACTCTTCTACAAACCAAACTCCATTCCAAGTTGTCTTCGGTCTTCATCCTCAGGTTCCTGAATTTCAAAGCCTGCCTGTCTTCGATGTACCAGTGATAGAGGACACTGTACGGAAATTTGCTGCTATTTGGACTCAAGTACATGCTGACTTGGAGAAAGCATCCTCCCGCTACAAACAGAAGGCAGATAAAAGGCATAGGAAGGTGCCACGCATGCAAATTGGAGACCAAGTCTGGTTGTCCACCCAGAACCTATGGCTTAGAGTACCTTTGATGAAGTTTGCCCCACATTTCATAGGGCCCTTCTCCATCATAGAAATCATCAACCCAGAGGCTTATCACCTTCAGTTGCCTCCTTATCTGAAAGTACCCAACTCTTTTCATATTTCTCTACTTAAACCCCTGGTACTGAACAAGTTCCACAGAGACCTTCCTGTTCCCCCTCGTATCCAGACTGAAAAGGGCGTGGAGTTTGAGGTCTACCAGGTGCTGGATTCTCGGCTTCGCAGAGGACGTTTGCAGTGCCTGTTAAACTGGAGGGGTTACGGTCCGGAAGAGTGCTGTTGGACCGATGCCCGAGACATCCATGCTCCCGCACTCATCAAGAAGTTCCATAGGGCTGGTTACATGTGGACAGCCCGTCAGATAGATAGGACGCGTGTTTCGCCTCTACAGGCTTGGACGGCGATCAGGTGACCAAGCCTGTAGAGGTGAAACAGGCGTCCTATCTATCTGATGGGCTGTCCACTTGTAACCAGCCTTATTCTGTTACACCACGAGCAGCTGCACTCCCGCGATCATATGCGACAGGCTGCTCACCAGTTACAGCTCAGCTGGAACTTCTCTGACTACTGCATTATCGCTACCGTACTTATACCAGATATCCACTCTTTTCCTATCACTCTAGTGCTCTCTCATCCAAGCCGGGTTGACACTCTCCCTCTGCAATGCTTTTATAGCAACAGAGGGGAGATACAGTCAGGAGCGGGGACAGCAGAGGCGCTTAACCTGTTGTTTCCCTGGAGTTCTGGTTCACTCCTCTCTCATCTCTTGTTCGCTATTTATATAGACAAGGGAAAGTAGAAGGTGGTGTGATGCAGCTTGTCAACAGGCTTTCCTCTAATTTTCACAACACACTGATTTAACCCTGTAGTGCCTTGCTATATATTAAGTAGGTTTTATCCATATTACTATATTGTTATACCAAAATGTATGGATTTTTCATTATCTTCTAACCTTCAATTATTTTGTTTACACATTTAGCAGGCTTTCTCTGTATTATTATTGAATACATAGAGATATTAGATTGCGACCTTCCAGGGTGAACTTTTGTTGCAGGTTTTATAACGATGGGACAGAAGTGGCCAAGAGATTGCTTATGCTTTGCACTAACTATACAATTAATAATATCAATTTCTTACGTGGGCATAAGGCTGTTATAAAGCATTGGTGTTCCCAATTAAATCCAATGGGACAGTGATATTAGGGATAATTAGCACAACGATTTTGGCTTAATGTACAGCTGTTCTGATTTATGACTTTATTGCTTGATTGGGTCTCTAATATATTCAATGAGATCATCTAAGTAAGTGTTTCACATGTCAGGAATGTGGCGTATCTATTCTGGTTCCCTGATAAATTAATTTCGATTAATTTATTTGATTCTATGATCACATAAGGGAACTGTGTGATAAATATTTTCGCCATAATTATGTCAATATTGTATTATCTTTTGATGTGTATTTTATGATTATTCGTTGTCTGTTGTTCGTGATCCAGGGTAATAATAAGTGTATCTATTATACACTATTTTACTGTATAAATATTAAAGGTTAAGTATTACTATTTATTATTCTACACTCTCTTTTTTATTTCTTTTCTTTTTTTATTTATCAAGAGTGCACCAGTAAGACTTTATTTGTTCTTTAGCTTCTCTGCAATTTACAATTATTAACAGGGAACTGTAGTCCGTACAGCAAGTGTAGCCAACAGTCCCATCTTTCCAGTGAAGAAGAGTGGTGGGAGGGGTTATAGGCTGGTACAGGACCTTAGAGGGGTTACTAAGGTAGTAGACAGCCAGTTCCCTGTAGTGCCGAATCCAGCTGTCAATCTAATGCAGATCCCACCAAATGCAACCCATTTTACTGTCATTGACCTCTGTTCTGCCTTCTTCTCTGTGCCTCTTCATGCTGACTGTCAGTACCTATTTGCATTTACACACAGGGGGGGTACAATACACATGAACACGATTGCTCCAGAGGTTCATAGACAGCCCCAGTATCTTCTCCCAGGCCTTACACGACTGTTTACAATCTTTTCAACCTGCCAATGGATCTGTTCTAATACAATATGTGGAAGATTTCTTGTTGTGTTCTGATTTGTTTATGTCATGTTTAAATGATACTAAACTTTTATTGCTTCATCTCTCACAAACAGGACACAAGGGCCCTCATTCAGACCCACTCGCGAGCGGCTGTCCGCTCGCAAGTGGGTCGATGGTCCCCACTGCGCATGCGCACGATGGACGGAGCTCCGTCGTGCGCATGCGCGAGACCCGACGAGCGAAGGACTTTCCTGGTGACTTTCGATGGTGACTGACAGCACGCCCCCTTTGGTGGGCATGCCAGGGGCATGCCTGCCAGATGTAGGCGTTCCCAAGGGAACGCCTACCGTCTGCAGCCGGCCCCACTGACATCACTAGTGATGTCAGTGGGAGTGATTTTGGCTCTGATAGAGCCAAAATCACTCCTGGCCTTGCGGTTGAAAAACCCAACCGCAGGCTTTTGCTCGCAGTTTCGATGGTTGCGATGGTCAAGACCATCGTGACCATCATCCTGCACGCTCGTATATGCTGTGGGTGGTGACCCACAGCTATACGAGCGTCCAGGAGGATGCTCCATATTAATGGAGGTGGGCCCTGATTCAGAGCGAGCACTCTGGTCAGAGCATCTGGCTCTGAATCAGGGCCAAGGTTGTTAAGGACAAACTACAGCCATGCCAGTCCAGGGTTAAATACTTAGGACACTGTCTAACCCAGGGATTACGACATCTGACTACTAACAGAATCCAGGCCATACAGACCATGACAATGCCGCAGAACCAACAGCAAATCCGTACCGTCTTGGGAATGTGTGGATACTGCAGAATGTGGATCCCAGGTTTTTCTATTTTGGCTTTACCATTACAGTCTCTTCCTAAAAGCCCGATCATGTTGTACACACAAAGGAAACAGAGCAGGCTTTCCTTAATCTTAAGGATAGTCTGACAAGAGCACCTGCATTGGGAATACCCGATTATGAAAAACCTTTTGATTTGTATTGTACGGAAGCTGACGGTTGCGCACCAGGTGTCCTCACACAAAAACATGGTGATGCCAGTAGGCCCGTAGCATACTACAGTGCACAATTGGACACTGTGGCAAGATCACTCCCAACGTGTTTAAGAAGTGTAGCAGCAACTGCTCTATTGGTCAGTAAGAGTGAGCATGTAGTATTAGGCCATGATATGATTGTTTATACACCACATGCTGTATCTCCTTTGTTGAATTCTGCCCAAACCAGACATGTTTCCTCAGCTAGGTTCACAAAATGGGAACTATCTCTAATTGCACCTGCAAACATCACCACTAAACGCTGGAGTACGTTGAACCCAGCAACGTATTTACCATATGTGCTTCAGGATGCACAAAGGGAGGAGAGAGGTGAGTCGCTGGTGGAAGGTGAGTTTTGCAGGTATACTGATGCACATGATTGTATGGAATATTTAAATCAGACCTTTACTGCAATACCTGACAAACATGATACACCTTTAGAAAATGTAGATGTGACATTTTACAAGGATGGGAGTTGTCATAGACAAACTGACACTGGAGAGTTGTATACAGGATATGCTGTTGTAAATGACGAAGACATCATAGAAGCCGAACCCCTTGGTCCACCTCACTCGGCCCAAGTGGCGGAGCTGGAGGCACTAAGGAGAGCATGTGAATTAGCAAAAGGCAAATCTGCTAATATCTACACTGACTCTAGGTATGCCTTCAGGGTAGTACATGATTTTGGTGCTCTCTGGCATCTAAGAAATTTTGTGACAGCAGCAGGCACACCAGTCGCACACTCAAAACATATAAAAGGACTATTGACAGCTATCCAAATGCCTAAAGCAGTAGCCGTCATTAAGTGTAAAGCCCATACATGTGAAGATGATCCGGTGTCACTGGGCAATAACAGGGCAGACAAAGCTGTCAAATTGGCAGCAGGTTTAAGAGTAAACATGCCAATTGATCAAATGATTATGGTTTTCCAAACATTTGATATGCAGAAATTAATTGATATGCAAAATTTGTGTTCCATTCCGGAAAAGGCAGTCTGGAGATCCAAGGGATGTGGGCAAGAGTCCTCTGGACTCTGGAGAGATGGACAAGGTAAGGCGGTGGCACCCAAGGCATACTACCCAAGCTTGGCTGAGGCAGCGCACGGTCTGACTCACCTGGGAAAGCAAGGTATGTGCAAGTTGATAAGGGCATATTGGTGTGCACCAGGTTTCTCTTCCCAAGCCAAAAAGAGGGCAATGTCCTGTTTGACATGCTTGAGGAAGAACGTTGGAAAAACAATACCAACCAAGCCATCCCACGTTCCTCCAACAGACGGACCTTTTCAGGTAATACAAATTGATTTCATCCAATTACCACCCTGCAGGAATCTCAAGTATGTATTAGTTTGTACAGATGTATTTTCTAACTGGGTTGAGGCATATCCAGCTACCACTAATACTGCTGTGTTTACTGCTAAAAAGATTGTTCAGGAGTTTGTATGCAGATACGGTATCCCTAGAATTATTGAAAGTGATAGGAGTACTCATTTTACAGGTGATGTCTTCCAGAACATGTGTAAGTTGATGGGTATTAATAGTAGACTTCACACCCCTTACCGACCGCAATCCAGCACCAAGGTGAAGAGGATGAACAGTACTATTAGAAATAAGTTGAGTAAGATCATGGCAGAAACTGGACTGGGGTGGTCAGAAGCACTACCACTTGTCCTTCATAGTATCAGGACAACTCCTAGAGCCTCCCCTCAATCTGTCCCCATTTAAAATACTGTTTGGTAGACAACCTCATTATATATAAGTCTGATTATAAGTCTGAAGGAAGATTTGAAAAGTAACAACACGGTTACTGTAAGGTATCTTATAACAATGAGTAAACAGTTGAAGCAGCAACAGCAGAAACTGAAATTGTTGTCACATGATATGCCAGTAACAAACTGTCATGATGTTGAACCTGGAGAATTTGTTATGATCAGAAATTTCTTGCGTTCAGGTTGTCTGACAGATCGGTGGGAAGGTCCATATCAAGTGTTGCTGACGAATACAACTTCCTTGAAAGTGGCAGAGAGAGATACCTGGGTCCATTCCACTCACTGTAAGAAGGTCAACCAACCGGTAGAGAGACAAGGCGGAATCGAGGCAGATAACGTAGACCTGTCAATTGCGAGTCTGTTCCAGGAGGGTTAAAAATTGCGGTGAGACACCTGAGCTAAAGAAATTTGTAGATCACTGATCCAGCAATGGAGTGGTATGCTGGGGTTACGCTTGTGTCTTCTTCCAGAGTTTTCATCATCCTAGTTTGTTTAGGGATTTCTGGTTTCTGTGACAGAGGACAGATGACGGAGAGGGAAGCTAATGGTGATATCGATGGAGTGGAGTTGGGAGAAGGAGTGCTAAACCAATCGGGAGAGCATCTGACCAAACCCAGTACAGTAATTGTTAAGAGATTTGTCATTTTGGAAACTCGGAGACAGTGTGAAGGTCTATCGTCTGAGGATTATTGTATGTGTGAGTTTTGTGGGACCCTAGTTGATGAGAGATGCATCCAATGGTGCCAGCCTAAGTATAACCCGTATTGGGGTGGTATCCTTTAGAGGATTATCATAGCATGGTGGGCAAAGTTTTAAACCAAACTGACTGTTGGGTGTGCTCTCACGTGCCTCAAGGACAGCATAATGTAGGGTTATTGCCATTTCCATTAAATGTTTCTGAGGTCTTAGAATTGCAACAAGGTAAGACGCTTGATGGAAAATTTCTTATGTCCAAACCACTGCATTTTAAACTTCACCAGTACCAAGTGGATAGATCAATTTTATGTTTGAACATCATCAACTTCAATAAACCAGGAAGTTGGGAGGTGACTGGGAATAACCAGACGATTACCTTCTCACTAAGAGCTTATAATGAGCCTATATATTTTGAACTGTTACGCACAATTAGGTTAAGTGGGAAACACTTCCGGTATCGGTACACACTAAGTGACATTAAAGAAATGGTTGGTAGAGTACCAGAAGGGTACTGTACCAGGATTATACAACCAGAAACATGTGTTAGTCAGATGGGAGAACCTGACATAGGATCATTTGTTAGGGAAATGTGTTGGAGGATCATGATGCATTCTATTCCTTATGTTCTCCCCGATGATGTATATTTTATATGTGGTAGGAAAGCGTACAAGTGGCTCTCTCCAAGTTCAGAAGGCTTGTGTTACCTGGGAAGAGTACTCCCAGAGGTTATCACCCTTACACATGGTGAAATGCTTGGTATTCATAAAAACACACCATCACCATATCTTCGCACACAGGGCCTGATTCAGAGCTGGATGCTCTGACCAGAGCGCTCACTCTGAATCAGGGCACTCCTACATGAAAATGGAGCGGCCTTATGGATGCTTGCATAGCTGTGGGTTACCACCCACAGCTATAGCGAGCGTCCATGATGATGGTCGCGATGGTCAAGACTGTGGTAGGGTCTCGCTGCCGCAAGCCCTGGAGTGATTTTGGCTCTATCAGAGCCAAAATAACTCCCACTGACATCACTAGTGATGTCAGTGGGGCCGGCTTCAGACGGTAGGCGTTCCCATGGGAATGTCTCCATCTGGCAGCCACACCCCCGGCACGCCCACCAAAGGGGGGCGTGCTGTCAATCAACATTGACAGCACGCCCCCTTTGGTGCAAGACCCGGAGCGATGGAGAGCCCGTCGCTAGCCGGGTCTTGCGCATGCGCACTACGGAGCTCCCTCCGTCGTGCGCATGAGCAGTGGGGCAACATCGACCCGCTTGCGGGCATCCTGCGACTCGCGAGCAGGTCTGAATGACCCCCACAGTATGAACACAGAGACAAAAGAAATATGATACCTGGTGATGTACATAAAGCCACACAATTGCTTAGTGAAACAAGTAGCTTTCAAGTTTTAGTAGCATTGGATCCCACCAGGATCACTCGGGGTACTCTAAATTTCAGACATATTAAAGATCTTGCTAAATTAATAGATAATATCACCAAGATGCATGATGACAGGTTTAGGTATACAGGTAGGGAGTTACAAGCTTATAAGAAAGAACTTGTGCAACATAGGCTATTGTTAAATTATTTAACAGTTGTCACTGGAGGGTATTGTGTAACTTTGGCCACCCAATTTGGTGTCAAGTGTTGCACGTATATTACAAATAATACTAGTGACCCCAAGGAGGTGATAGACCGGAAGATGGACGAAATTCTACAGCTGAAATGGGAATTTTGTAAGAACCATAATGCTTATGTGGCTGAAGTAGAGGAGAAGGTAGAAGAATGGGTTTCTTGGTTGAACCCAGTGAAATGGTTCTCTGGTCTAGTGGGTCCAGGAAATGGTTGCTAGTATAGGTAAACTCCTGATCCTCATATTAGTTGTCATGTTAGTAATTGGCTTATGTGTCTGGTGTGTTCCTATTGTGTTGAAATGTGGAAAATGTAAAACTAAAGTTAATCGAAGGAATTAAATTATGATGGTGGTCAGTAGTAACAATATGAATACTGAGGTAAATGAAGAACTGCATTACAACCCTGAACTAGAATGTACCATCAGATGATGTATAGATTTAGCCATGCATGAAATGTTATTTTAAACATCTTAAATAATGTAAGTCCCTATCCACTTCAAGACTTCCTTTATAGGTTAGGTGCATCCCCACATCTTTCCCATGATCTTCCAAGATTCACAGTGTGCATATAAGGGTAGTTTTATGTCCCTCCCAGAGACACATTATTGATGGTTTAAGAACCACCTTGTGCCATCCCATAATATGACATTAAATAATATGTCATAGTGTAAATACATTTAAGTCCAGAGTGTGATAGAGTATTGTTTGTTATCAAAGGGTGGACTGTCGAAGCCAGATGATTGGCTAAGACCACATCTCAAGTTAATAAAAGCCGATGCTATTTTATGTTGCCCCTGACGACGCCATCTTGCGTCGTCAGCATGAAACCATTGTGTGCAATGCTAAATTGCTATTATTAGCATTGTGCGACTACATTGCTACCGCATATTGTTAAAAGTCCTACCATACCCCATACGCACATTAAATCATACATATAATATACAAGACGCACAGTGCACAGTTGCGCTGTTTATCAAAGCACTCTGCACATAAAACGCACTACGCATATTATTGACTAGACGCAATATCCCCACACTGACACATTGCATACTTACACAAAAAGGTTCCCGAGCATTAAGGTTAATATTAAAGGTTTTATATGTTATCAAATCTATTGTGAAATGCAGGTATTTGATATCTAGGGTTTAGTACATGATAAGCAGACCGTGTTTGGTGCTATTCTAAATCACTGTTTATTTGCAGATTTCCGGTTCCATCGGCAAGGAGATCGCAACATGCGTCTGCGAATTATGGATCATAGAGAGATAGGCATTGAAATGTACTCTGTAATATAATGTTTATTAGCCAGTTTAGACTTGTTTTTTTGGCAGGAAAATGCACACAAAGAGCTGTTGGAGGGCTGAACTATTACAATACAAACTGACCTATGAACTGTATTGTAACAGAAGAACCAGGAGGATGAACCAATGGGATTATGCCAACTTGTTCAATTGTATTGCCTATCTCTGCAAGGGTACATATGCAAGCACTCTAGATATGGTAGTTAGTCATCTTTTTCTTTCTGTTGGCAGAGGTTTCATAGTTGATGCTGGGAAATCTGGATCCAGAGCGCATGCGTATGTATCGACTGTAACTTGTATACTGTATAACCTTTGCGCTAATTGTTTTATAGATCAAGGAATGTAACTATATGCTTTTTATATGAATAAAAACTTTTGAGCTTTGGAACCACACTTAAAGTCTGGAAAGCGGTTATTTCATATGCGTACGCACTGTGACTTCTTGGACATAAGCCCTCTGTGTAAACAAGCTCTGTGACTGCTGGGCCTTAGCCCTCTGTGTATACAAGCACCATGACTCTGTGGGCCTTAGCCCTCTGTGTATACAAGCACCATGACTCCGTGGGCCTTGGCCTTCTGTGTATACAAGCACCATGACTAATTGGGCCTTAGCCACTGTATACAAGCACTGTGACTTCTTGTGCATAATCCCTCTGTGTGTATACAAGCTCCTCAGTGAGGCATCTTCTGCCTCTCATGATGACGATGAAAGACCTGTTAGAAGAAGTGTAAAAAAACTGAAAACCACTAAGGCAGTAGATCATACTGTGCACTCAGACAAACACAGATGTCAGAAATCCCTGAGGACACTACGTGTGTCCATGAGTGCTATGTGTGAGCCTGACCTTTCAGAGGAGCCACCTTCCACAGTTTCTCCTCCCTCTGTATTTGTGGTGATGAGCAGCATAAGTATTGCTGATGACATAGAAATTGAGGATGCCAATGTGGAATTGCAAGAGGATGAGGGGGATATATCTGTAGCTGACAATAGCACTAATGAGGATATTTAGGATGAGGATGTTGTTTGTGTAAGTCAGGCATTGGTGGAAGCAGCTTTTGGCCATGATAAGAAGAAGGCCGTTGTCATGCCTGGGCATAGGACCAACAAATCCACCTCTTATGTCTGGAATTATTTTTACCCAAATCCTGACATTTGTCAAGCCATATGTAGCCGTTGTGGAACCACAGTAAGTAGAGGTAGGGATGTTAAGCATCTAGAAACCTCCACGCTATTACATCATCAACAGCAAGCTCATGACAAGCATTTTATAACATCAGAAACTGGTGCTAAAAAAATAACAACAAGCAGTCCAGCATCAGCTAGCTCCCTTCTCTCTACTAGATCCCAGCATCTGCAATCTCCACCGCCAACACCTTCATCCTCAATATCCTCAGTAATGATCAGAGGTAGTCCGGCATCCAATTTGCTAGGTGACTCATCTACTTTCCAGGACTCCTCAGAAGCATCCTTGAGTGCTAGGACCTGCTGCTACTGTTGCTGCTGGGGGTGGATCTTCATCCCAGAAGTGGACCAAGAAGACTACTAGTAGTAGTTTAACAAAACAATTGACTGTTAAAGAGGGGAAGCAAGTATGACAGCTCTCACCCAGTTGGACAGCGGGTCACTGACGCCATGACAGCTATGCTGGCATTAGATCTCCGTCCAATATCCACAATTAATGCAGTGGGTTTTACAAAGTTAATTGAGGTCCTGTGTCCCCGGTACCAAATTCTGTCTCGGTTTCATTTTACCCGAAAAGCCATTCCTCGGCTGTACCAGGACGTTAAAAAGAACCTAATTATTGCCCTACAAAATGCCATTGTAACAACTGTCCACTTAACCACAGATATGTGGACAAGCGGTAGTGGGCAATATAAAGATTACATGACTGTGACAGCCCACTGGGTGGGTGAATCACCTTCAGCAGAAGCAGTATCTAGCAAACAACATGAGCTCATTCTGAGGCAGGCTACTCTGTGTATCACCGGATTCAATAAAAGGCATACCGCTGACAACCTCTTCGAAAAACTAAGAGATGTCATAGAAACATGGCTTACCCCACTTGGACTCTCCTCAGGTTTTGTGATTTCTGATAACGCCTCAAATATTGTGAAAGCATTACAGCTGGGTGAATTTCAACACATACCCCTGTTTTGCTCACACAATCAACTTAGTGGTGCAGGGTAATTAAAAAATTACAGGGGCGTGCAGGAGATGCTGTTTTAAGGACATTATCGGCATTCAGCAACAGCATGCAGGAGATTGCAGCACCTGCAAGAACAGTTTAATTTGCCCTGCCATCAACTGAAGCAAGAGGTGGTAACAAGGTGGAACTCCACCTTTTATATGTTTCAGCAGATGGAGGAACAGCAAAAAGCAATCCATAGCTATACAACAAGCCATGACATTGGGAGAGGAGGGGGAATGTACCTTAGCACAACACAGTGGAGAGTACTTTCTGTCTTGTGCAAGGTGCTCAAACCAT